>CM035229.1:72068793-73268793 GCA_020226215.1 Sindora glabra
ATTTTGACGATAGCAGATGTTTCTGATATTTGATGTCAGTATATAGGTGAACTTCCGTCGTTGATCCTATAAGGAGTGACGATTATGACAGTATTTGTTCTAAGTGGCCGGGTAATTCTACGATATTGACAATGCCAGACAGGGATGAACTATTCACAATATGCAATATATTAAGAAGCCTAACATAATCTGGAATTTGTGAAATTCTGTGCTTGATCTTTGTTGTTGACAGATTGGATACCAGTTCAGATATTAAAGACAGGGAACGTACTCTTACTGATTCATATTCCTTGTACAATCTTCAATCAAAGGAAACTATAACCATAGGTGAAAAAGAAAAGGGAAATCCTACACAATAATACCCGACCACAATCCACTACAGATGGCTGTACATGGTGGTCTTTTTAATTTAAAGCTAGGTCACGAGTCCCATGTCTGAAAGAAAGGCTGATTTCAACTTTATTGTCATTATGCAACTGATGGCCACGCCTGAAGACATGCCCTGCCCCGGTTTTAGTTGTTCCCACTTATAGGCTCATTTCCTCTGGTAAACAGATACTTAGGAAATACAGGCTGCACAAACAATATTATAAATGACTTAACATCTTGTATCTCAGAACAAATTGCTGAAAATTTAGAGAAACTAGAAGCAGCTAGTACTCCACCCATAGTTCTTTCTCTATCAACAAGTAGGCATATTTTCCATTTCAACTGTTGTTTTCAGCATGTCTCCACAGAATTGGGCATCAAGATGAAAATAGCTGCTTAGAGAGCGCTTAAATACAGACCCAATAACACCTTATTTACCACAACGTTTGAAGGAAACAAACTTGCACAGAAGGTAATGGAATGCTTAATGGTCAATTATTGCATCTTCTTTTACTTTCTATAGGATTTTTTTTCCTTCCCCTGGCAGCAAGAAATATCATAGCCAATACTTGATGGCTAACTTGCATGTGAGTTTATACATGCATATAAAAGGCCATTCTAGTTATATTAAATATTACGGAAGCAATGATAAACAGTAGCATTGACTCAAAAAATTGTATTTCATTAGCAATGAGATTTATCACCTTGCAGACATGAAAGCCATCCCAGCAAACACAGCCTTGACAGATTGCTTCTGTCCTGCATAATCAAAAGCCAATGGCAGCATCTCATGCAGAGTAAGAAAAGCCATCACCCCACCAACTGCAATCATTATAGAACTAGTAAACATGAAAGCACAAAACGAAGAAAACCAATTGTAATATCCACAAAATTGTACAAGTGGCAAACCTGATCCTAGCAAACCTTCAAGAATCTCAGGACTCAAGCTGCTGGGGAACAGAAAGGCTGCAGTGAAAGAAGAGGTTATTTATCACATTCAGTTCAACTTCACCCATGAACACATTTGTCTAAGGGAGCTTGGAAGTTTACAAAAAATGATAAATCTTTAAAATTAAAGCACAAAAACAAATCTCAAATTGAGAGATAGAAATTCAATTAGACAAAAGTGGATAATATATACACGCTACACCAATCCTCAACAAAGCATCATCCTTATCTATAGTTATGCTAATATGACATTACTTACTCTTGCTTTCTTACAATGAAATGAAACAGACATCTATAGTGTAAATGCAGGAAAAATGCAGATGGCATACCTACAATTATGACTCCCAAGGGCTCAGCAAAGCCAGACAGTGATGCCAATTTGAATGCCTGCCACTTACTGATAATAATTCAAGTAAAATAGGTTAACTTCATGTAATATAAATTTCCATGCATAATTAGTTCAAAAAAGAACAACAAGCGTGCCAAAGTTTGCAAGTATAGATGTCCTATAGCTAGAGTAACATAATCATTTATAGTCAAATTAAGGTACCTGCATCTACATCCAAAAGCAGCTCATTTTTTGCTATTCTTTTAAAAACAAAGTAAAAAAAACAAAATTGCAAAAAGACTGCTATAGAAAATTTTTACAACCCTATATAAAAAAATATTTTCCTCTGCAAAATAACTATTATTGCAGAACCAAGCCATCATCCTGCTGCCAACATTACAAGCTACTACTAGCATGTCTGCACAGAACCCAAAACATATTGTCATCTACATCAGCAAACCCCCCTAGCTCAAGCTAGTATAACAATGTTGGTATCACCTTCTCACAGCAACTGAGGATATCTCTCACAATCTAACTGCTTGTTTAATATCACGTCTCATATAGATTGCTACTTGATTCAATGTGTTGCAATTTTGTATCAAATCAACTAAAAATTAATGCAACCATATATGTCATCTTGATACAGCCTTACACTAAAGAAATGAAGTCGCACATCATGTGTAGGGATGCATGTAGGTCAAGCAGCCTACCAAGGGTCTACGGCCTAACCTACTTAAGGCCCAATCTAATCTAGCCTATTTATCTAAATAAGATAGACTTAGGTTAATAAATTAACCTATTTAAATAAATAAACTAAACTTTTTTTCTTTAGGCTAGATTTATAAGCCTATTAGGCTAGCCTATTTAAATATAAATATATTTATAAATAATATAATATAATATATATTATACATACAAATAATATAAATATTTTAATATATATATATATATGTAAATAAGCCTAATTAGATCATTAGACAATTTTGGATTTTAAGAAAAACCTAGTCTATTGATAAATTTAAAAGTTTATTTATATAAGGAGGCTTCTAAATAGGCTAATAAGCTTAGTCAGGTCTCTTTAACAAGTCAAGGCAAGCCAAGCCTAGCCTAGCCTAGCCTAAATTTTGACCTTATATTTATAAATAATATAATATAATATAATATATATTATATATACAAATAATATAAATATTTTAATACATATATATATGTATATAAGCCTAATTAGATCATTGAACAATTTTGAGTCTCAAGAAAAACTTAATCTATTGACAAATTTGAAAGTCTATTTATATAAGGAGGCTTCTAAATAAATTAATAGGCTTAGTCAAGTTTCTTTAACAAGTCAAGCTGAACCTAAATTTTGGCTTTATACAAGCTAATAGATCAGGCTTAGACCAATAATTTAGAAAGTAATCCTGGCCTATTTAAAATAAAGCTCAGCTCGACCTACCCTATTGACACCCCTAGTCAGATGAAGGTACTACAAAAAGCTGAAAGGTGCTCTTGAAAGTTCTTACCTCTGAGTTGCAAAATAGACAGGAAGTGCAACAGCAACACCCTGAAAAGAAGAAGAAAACCTAAGTTCAATAAAACCTGCAGAACCATTTTTCCTTTCAGAAATTTGTGTATAGAAAAGTTGGTTAATAGGAGAAACAGTTTCTTGTGCAAATTCTAGATTCTTCTGGAAAACTGACTAAGAACTGTCTTTAAACTTTCAGAAATCTAGAGTCTTTTTCATTATTAGAAGGGTTTGGAAGACAGTTTGTGGGTTATTGAATTTTGGCATGGCTTGCTACTTATTTAGACCAAATCAGGTCCCCCAGGAAAAGTCTTGATAAAACTTTGATGGTTTCGTATATAATAAGAATGCAAGTAACATTCAAATCCTGGGATTATTCTCCTAGTAGATAGAAAATAGTCAACAATCCTTGGGTCTCATGTCACCTCCTTCCTCCTTGAGATACCACAACAGAGTATGGGATCATGCAATAAAGAACACACCAACTGTTGGTGTGATAATAAATAAAGATAAACAAAATCAAACTACGGTGTGATAACAAATAAAGATAAACAAAATCAAACTAAGATATGAAGACAAGAAGCAGTTAAAGCTTATGAGGAACCATGATTTTCCATCATTACTAACTTCACAAAAATAGATCTATGGCATCTGGGGGAAACAGGCTCCCTTACAAGATCAGAAACAATACCTCCGGGATGTTGTGCAAAGCAATGGCCAATGCCAAGTTAAGACCAACACGAAGGCCCTATAAAAGAGGAATCACATAGATGTCAAATTGAAGTGCCATATCAAGCATAATACAAGAAAGAATGCCATTTGCACATTGATACAGATATAATATCTAAAATGTTCAACTTGGTACTACCTAAATATTCTGACTGAAAAAGAGGGGTGCTACCTTCATGGATCCCAGAAAGACTGCCATTCCTTCTGGAAAATTGTGTAAACTTATACCTAGATATGGCCAAAAAAATGGAAAATTTTAATTAAAATTGAAGAAACATTGACCAAAAGGGTAAAATTAGGTAATGAAAGTTCAGGTTTCTATTTTTCTTTGTTATTTGACTAACAAAAGTTTTGACCTTCCAATCAGTAAGCCAAGATTAACTACTTTAATTTTCTTCTCCATTATACATATGAATGTCATTGATATATCTAGACTACAGTGTTGGACAATTAAAAAGGACACATACCTATGGCTGTAACAATTCCACTGAATAAAACTTGACGGCGACGCTTTTTCATAATGTCCTTGCCACCTTCATCTCCATTTTTCTATTGCATGAACATGTCATCATATTGTCAACATTTCTATTTGTATAGTCAATAATAGAGCAACTGCAATTCGATGACGCATGTGCACTCATCTAAAGGTTAGATAATAGTCATTTAGCCGGGAACAAATTGGTGAATACCTTTTTACTCTTCCATCTGAAAGGGGAGAAAGAGATGGTTCCGGGATGAAATTGGCAACAACAGCGAAGAATATCACACCAGCAAAAAACTACAGGAACCAAAAGATAAAACTTTTGGTCAACACAATGAAATATCATGCTATATAAGAGGACCATAGATGTCAGGCAGGTGAAGCATGACATACCCAAAGGTTGCCTTTCAAGAAGCCAATTGAGTTCAAAGCATTATGAGCCAGATCGAAGAATGATATGCTCAGCATCAAACCAGCAGCAAAACCCTGCATGGAGGTCATTAAAGTTTCATAGTAGGTTTCTGCGCCTCAAAATTTGCAAATAATGATGCTCAACTCTAATCACAATATCAAGTTCTTTGTCAAGGAGGGCATATGTTATCTAATAGTTGAAGAACCGAACATATATAAGCAATTACACAAATGTAATGCCCCATAAGTCAAATTTCACAGAAGGGGAGGGAAGGAAAGATTCAAAATAAACCTTTGTATCAGCATGGAAAATTGAGTTTGTGAACTATGAACATTACCTGTAAAAGCCCAAGCATCTTCAAATTGGGAGTTTGATTAATAATTACAAGAAGGGCACCTGTTCCCATTTAAAAAAACTTAGTTAAATTAGATAAAACCTCAATCTCAAAATATAATCATAGTCAACAGAAGCTCTTACACATTCTAATCTTACTACTATGGGAGCACAATTGTCAAATTCAAATATTATAATTTACCAAAAAAAGTTCAAATATATATATATACTTTCTATCAAACTAAACTTATTGTTGCTTGAAATGCGTTAAGCCGTAATATAAATAACCCAAAATTTAGGTGGATAAGAGACTGAGATGAGATGGCAAGCAGTCATACCAAGAGAAGTACTCAAGCCACCCAAGAGGGAAAGAGCAAGAGCTACCATGGCCTGAGAATCCATGTGCGCGTTCTTCTCTGGTTTCCTAAATTCCGAAGAAGCTCAAACAAATAGATGAATTGGGTGACCTAGATGGAGATTGAAATGCAGAGAAGTTTTGAAATGCCGTTGATATCAGATGATTGAGGAGAAAGGATAGTGGACTATGTGGACTCCGGAGAAGAATTCTATAAGGTATATATAATACAATTCGGATGGGCGTGCAGAGAGAGCGAACAAGAGGGAATTTTAATATTCTACAGCGGAAGAAAGAGATGGTTTGCAGCCTTCACTTCCTTCCTCCGCAGATCATCCTTATACCTAACCTTGCATCATCCTCCACTCTATTCATGCATTCCTCTTTTCTGTTTCTTCTCAACATTCACTTGCTTCACAGATTTGTAATGCGCTCCCCCAGGACATGATCTTAAATAAAAAAAATAAAAATGCAACAAAAAACATGGCAGTTACTCCTACCGACTTGGATGTAAGACTCGTAATTCACAAAGACTTGAAATAATTAAATAATAAAAATATGACATAAAAAAATAATTAAAAACTTTTTAATTAAAGTAATTTAAGAATTGAATTTATTTACAATTGATACCTTGACTTTGTGACAGAATATGAATCATTAGATTTCAATGATATAAAAATAAATGGATAATATTCAAGACTTATTTAATAAATAAAGAATTTAGATATTGACAATTTTACAAAGGACAATTTCAACATACTCAAATTAAAAGTTTGAGTATTAATACTTTGACTTTATAAAAGATTGTGAATTATTAGATTTTAATAATATAAAATAGATGATTAATATTTATAATTAAAATATTTATTTAATAGTTAAAAATTGATGATATGATATTTTGAACTATAAAATTTCTTTTAATTTTATATACATCAATAATTTAAAATAAACAATTTGAAGAAATTATCTATATTAATTTATATGTATATTTTACATCTTTTTACATATAATAAATCTAATTTGATGATTATTAACTCAAATTTATTTATAATATATTATAATTTAAAGCTTTTAAAATTAAAATACTTTTAAAAAATTATCACATTATTATTTTAAAAATATAAAATTTAGTTAATAGTTAATAAAATAAAAATCTAAACTTTTACTTTATGAAGCTATTTTTTATTTTTTTATTAATTTTCTTCATTAATTTCTTACACATTAATACACAATAAAAATTTTAAAATACCTAATTTAGCAATAAAATTTAATATTATTTTCAATAAAAAAAGTTTAATATCCGTCAATACTTTTGAAAGAAATGATATTTATATATATTATTTTTCTTACACGTATCCAAACATAAATTTTCTAAACTTGCTTAAAATATATTAATTAAGTTTTATTTAAAAATTAAAATATTTTGCATACACTTATAAAAACATAATATATGTATTTCTTTTTACTTTTCTTATTTTATAAATTATATCAAACACAAGTTTTTATAATGTATATACTATGATTTTCAAATAAAATATTTATTTTATTGATTTAATTTATTATAATTGATAATTTTTATGAAATACAAGAGAAAAAATAAATAAAATAAATTAATTTTATTTTCGTAATATGTGAAATTATAAAGAAAATAGAGATTAACATCAAGAAAGAAAACATAACTAATAATTTAATATATCAAATTTGAAAATAAACTATTTATATTTGTATTAAGTGAAAATTATAATAACAAATCACCTATATTTTTTAATCTCTAATTTTTAAGTGAAATATATTTAAATATCCATACATAGATAAGTATGTGTATATGTATATTGATTCTTTACTAATAATTTTTTGGTATTATTTGATTTTATATACAAATCTAAATAATTTAAAACAACAAAAAGTGAAAAATATTATATTATATCAAAAATAATAATAGCATGATTTCTATTAAAAAATTAATTAGTTTAAATAAAAAATTTTGAAATTATTTAAACACAGTACAATAATATTTTAATATTATTTTATTGCATTACATATAATAATATTTTCTTTAATAAATTTATAGAGAGTAAAGATTTTATTATTGAAAAAATAATGTTGCTATAAAATAATTAAAATAAAAAATATAAAAATATAGTATATAGATTTTTCAATTTTTTAGATAAATAACAATTTTGTTAATTTAATGCAAAAGTATCAAATTTTATATACATTTGCTTTAATATAAATGAGTGTTTTTAAGTAATGGAATATAATTTTTCATTTCATGCAATATTTAAATATTGAACAATAATTCTTGATCAATTTTTTACAACAATTAATATATAATTTTATTTAATAAAATAATAATTTTATTATGTACTTTTAAGATTAAATATAAATATGAATTTTAAAAATATGTATGTTTGAAGCACAAGAAAGAGAAAGAGAGAGAGAAGGAGAGAGAATAAATATTTGAAGTAAGAAATTTTTAAATTTGTATAAAAAATATTTGACCTTATTTTTTATTTAACTATTAATTTTTTAAAAAATAATTAATATTAAAATAAAATTAAAATGAATTTAAAATTTAATTTAAAAATTTTTTTAAAAATAATTAATTTAAAAACTTTTTTCACATAAGCAATATGTCATCACTTCATTAGTTTGTGAGTTAGGATATTGATATCCATAATTATAATTTAGACGTGAAAAAATTATCCTTTTATAAATTACATTTTATGAAAAATTTAATATTTTTATAATAATAAAAGTGATAATTTATTTAACACGTATACATATTAAATGTTGTATTTGAATTCTAAATATAAAAAAATAAAGTTTTTAAATAATATTAAATTTCACCGCACAATAGCAAAAGTCTAGAGTTTTGAAAATAAGTTGGATCTAAATTTCTTTCGTGCATGATTGGGTTTTAAGTTTACCCAAAAGACATTTTAATTGGATCTAAAAGATATCTTCTTTAATTATTTTATTCTATATTACACGTAGGATGTTGTCAGTGAAGGACTCACTAGGCATTTTCACCAAAGAAAAAGAAGCACTAACTAGGGATTCAGATATTTTTGGACGTGGCCAAAAGAAAAAGAAGCACTAACTACGTAGCCAAGCATGCTCATCAACCCCTATAATATGCCTGGATATTAAGGATTGGTGGACGGCATACTCCATTAAAGGACATGATAAGGTATTAAAAAGTATAAAACATACATGATAAGGTGCCGGTGATAGATTTAGTATTTGTAAATTGTTGGCACTGTAATTAATATATTCAGTAAATAATTAATGGGAAAATTATGCTTTTATTTGCATATAATTTTATTAATTTTACTTAATTTATTTATATTTTCAAGCATTGAAATTTATTTATCTATACTTTCTACTATTAACAATTTGCTCATTTAATTTTTTCTCAATTCAAATTTTAATACAATATTCAATAATAAGGTAATTACGTGAACTTGAATGAAATTAGAGGGGAGTAAAGTATAACTTTTCTTATATTTTTATGAATTGATGTTAATAATTATCAATAATTATTAAAAAATATATTAACTTTGTCTCCTATTTTTAAATTACAAAATATATGTTATTGTTATCTTTTTTATAAAATTGTTAATAATAAAATATATAAATTTTGTTATTTACAAATATAAAAAAAATTAATTTTTTTTAACCTGTGCATCGTATTGTAATAACTTTTCTTTTTATCACGGAAAGTAAATACATAAGGGCAAAAATTATTAAAATAACGAGATAGAGCAATTTTTATTGAGAATTCTGGATGTATATATAGGAAACTTTTAACTTACTCATATATGATTTTACTTGGTCTTACTTAAGTTACTTATTATGAAGTTTTTTTGTTAAAAATTAAATGATAAAAACTTAAATGGGCAAAGTGTTGAATATAAAAGTAAATTTATTTTAATACTTGAAAACAAAAATGAATTAAGTAAAAAATGGCGAAACTACACATATGGATAAAATATACTTTTTTATAATTAATTATAAATCAAATAATTGACTATAAAGTAAACCATTAAGTTAGTCTCCTGAAAATATAGGTTACATTTGTTTTACATTAACTAACTAAACTTTTAAAGAAAATTCGATGTAAAATATATCTTTCAAACATAAATTTAATAAAGAAATTAGATGCTTGTTTATTTAGTAATTTACATTTTTTGAGATGAATTCAGTAATTTACTCTTGATTAAGAGGTTATGGTGTATCAGTAGAATCATGTACCACTAAATCTCATTGTTAGATTTTATTTATATTATACAAGTACAGATAAATAAAATATAACAGTTTATATTATTGGTGTACCGATGCAATGAGTGCACCATTGTCTTCACCATTATAAAAATATTTAATCATGTCTTTGAATCCTTTAATAATTGATTGAAGATAATCTCTTTTAAACTAAAAATTGCTCCAAATAACTTTTATTTTAATCAAAAGTATAAAACCACATACACTAATCTATATATTAATCTCACTTTTTATCTTCTTAATTTCTTGTTCCAGCAATTATACTACAAAGGCTCTCCTCACACCTTTTTAATTATCCTTTTTGATAGTTTAATATTAAGACACATATATCATTCCAATAAAAATAAACTATATATAATTAATTATCAAAAGTATTGTTAATAATAAAATTAATTTTATATAATCACTTGTTTTAAAATTAATTATTAATTATATTTACAATCAGCTATACATATCAAATACGCGCTTAATTTTCACTGACAATAAATCTTTATTTAGAGGCAAGTTGCAAGAAATATTTCATATATTAAAACTTTATATATGCTTGTTCAAACATCACCTATCAAGTAAGAAAAATTATACGCTA
Organism: Sindora glabra; assembly: GCA_020226215.1. Lineage (NCBI taxonomy): Eukaryota > Viridiplantae > Streptophyta > Magnoliopsida > Fabales > Fabaceae > Sindora > Sindora glabra. The sequence continues at coordinate 72,079,141 of CM035229.1, forward strand.
GGCCTCAAGGATTGCAACGGTCAAATTTAGCTACAAGGATGTGAATCTTCAAAAGTAAATACAAGTTGTATTTTAAAGATTAGAGTAAAATATTTTAATTTTTATGAAAAAATTGGAGAATAAATAATTTAAAATTTAAAATTTATATTTTTAATTGGTTATTATTTATTAAATTTTTAATTTTTATTAAAAATTAAAATCTGACATCATATTTTTTAAAATATATCTTACACTCTGAATTTAAACGCCAACATTACTATTACTGTTAGCAGTAATTTTTTGTAGCGTAGACTTACCACCATTCCCCGTTGAAACATTTCACTAGTCCCAAAATTTCCAAATTGGATTGGATTTTGGATCATCCCCGTTTTCAACGCCTAAATCTCTTTTGACATCAGGCATGAAGATTCCTAGATTTTTGTTTACTGGTTACACAGTAAGTTTAGCTTGGAGTATAAAACATACACTAATTTAGACCCGGTAGGTTCATACGAGTAGTTGTTATTTTATTGTAATCAATGTATAAAAATATGTATATAATAAAAAATGAGAATAATTCCAAATGTGTTCGAATGAAATTTGTTAAATTTACTTTTTCTGTCGTATATATACTCTAAAAATATTATTTCTACAAAATAGAATTCGAAAAGAACCATAATAAGGATGTCAAGTATAGTGGCACTTCTGCTCAATGTCACTACAAATCTAGCTTCTACTTGAAGTGCAGCTGTCTTCCATCAAAGGAAAAGGATTCCCTCCTGTATGAATATTATTATCTCAAGCATTTCTTGAATATGAATATTATCTCCAATTAAAACATAAATAGCTTAGAAACAATGCAAATGAGTTAAAGATTGACATCTCTTGTAAAATCATATTTAACATGTAAACAAAGTAAAGCAATTTTAAAAAAGCATCTACCATGACAATTTCATCATGCATTAGAATTTCGAACGCAATATTTTTCCCCAAGTATGTTACAGGTTGATTCATACTACCATTTTCATTCAATCTAAAAATTGCTTAATGGCTGATGTTAGTGAACTGTCCTTTGTAAAATAATTCAGGCCTCCAACAAAGTATCAGTCCAATTCCTTTTAGGGGTCTTACATTTCGTAAACCTCCGATAACATCAGATGTCATTTTAATATCAAATGGTGGAATAACATAAGTAGGCTTTTTTTTTTTCCTCCAAGTTCGATCTTGGTAATCGCATCCTATACACATAATATTTAAATTAATATACATTATATTCCACACAATTTTAGTGATAAATCCATAAATAAAATTTTAATTGCATTCTCTTCAAATTAACTCTCTTTTAACATAAAAATATTTAAAGGCGGCAAGGTTTATGGATATTGATATCTCAATTTAATCTAAGTAAGCACACAATCTCCGGAATGCAATGAAAGTAGGAGCACTGTAAGAAAATTCAGTATCATTCTTTTTCCTTTTTTGAAGTCCTAGTATAATATATTCAAAAATTTTGAAAAAATAAATGAAATTATACTAAAGGGGCAAAAGTGAGCAAGCATACTTGGAACTGAATAAAAATCTCCACAAACTAACATTGGAATGTCTATACTTGTAACTATTATCTCAAATTCTTTTAAGAAGCTATGCGCCTAAAAATATCTGAAATTAAAATCGATGTTCCCAATAAACACTATTTGGCATGAATGAACAAACAAAATCACTTACCTGCCAAAGTTCAATATCCCTTAAATCTTATTGGACATTTACAGGTGTGTTTGTCTGGATCCTAATGCATAACAGAGTCAATATTAGATAGCAATCAAATTCACTTGAGCCAAATAACAGTAAAAATATGGAATTTCATAACCATGAACAACACAAAAATATTATGACCCTTTGTATAATTGTATTGGTTATCACAGAGCTGATTTCAAGTAAAAGAAAAAACCAACACCTCAACTAAGAACAGATTACACATTATGCAATATAAGGAAAAGAAGATGCAAGGCCACTTAAGCATCAGAAATAAAAGTAATGGTAGATGGCTTAACACACAAAGGAGCTACCTTTGTCCATGGTTATCAACAGGCTTATTGTTTTTGCTTCCAAAACCACTATTAGTGAAATATTATCCTAAGATCAAAGAGAAAGCTAATTTAAGTGCTTGTTTCATCTTACACAGCCATACAACTTATATGTTATGCAACATAAAGATGTGAAAATGCAAGGCCTCTTGATCGTCAGAAATAAAAGCAATGTAATTAAAATGGCTTACTACACAAAGGAGTTCTCCTGTACAGACCATAACACCATAACAGCCATGCTTTTCCAGTTCGGGAGTTAAAAATTCCTCCTAATGGCCACTTTGAACCTAGAGATATAGATAATTAATACGATGCAATCACATGACCCTTAAGACAAAGTCGATTAATAGATAATCACATCTTTGAAACTAAGTTGATCAATAGGTTATAAATTAGAGAAAAAAAAAATCACAAATTTATGTCTTTAAGAACCTTACCTGGAATTGTAGAAGAACTTTAGCTCGGTCTATAATCTTCTATATGTGTATAAGAAGAGAAATTTTCTGAAGAACCACCAAGGACAGAAATGGGCAAGGCAAAGGAGAGAAACATCGACAGATTGAAAAGGAAACCACCAATTCCACTTTAAAAGAAAAAAAGAAAAAACAAAGAAGAAATACAACAAATTATTGAACAAGTAGAAACATTTAGCAAGAACAATTTTATGTAGAACTACACAAAGGAATAAGAACAACACAATTCACAAACACACATAAAAATGGATGAATATCGAGTTCAAATATTTGAAAAATGCTCTTGGACTCCAAGAAGGGGAAGAAAATAAAAAATCAGGGTAAAGATGAGGAAGAAGATAAGAAATCATTTAAGTTAGCTTTTTGCAAATTGTTTTTCCTAAAACTGCTATGTGACAATCAAAACCCTTAATTCATCTTAAATCAACTTAAAAAAAGGAGAGAAATTCAAATTTCATCAAACCATACTCAATTGAAAATGTACTCAAATTATCTAATTTTCTTTGATTTCTGTATCTTTTTTATTTTATGTATCTTTTCTATGCAAATCGGTTTGTCCTTTTTATTAATGTTTCGTTATTTATCTTTGGCGGAACTTCTAGATTAAAGGAACTCCTTTCTAGGGATTAGATGGATGATTATTAGAGATTAGATAGAAGATTATTCACCTAACCTTTAAAGATTCATAAAAGACAAAAAAGGTAAAAATAAATTATAATTTAACACAAACAACAACATAATCAAACAATATCTAATCCATTACTACATCTTTAACCATTTCAGATCCTTTTCTAACGCCATCACAAGTATTGACTATAGATCTAACTTTAAATGTCTCCATATAATTAATAAACTCATCCTTTCTACAGATTTCAAGCAGAAAGAAGGAATTTAATTAAGTCAGAAAACAAAAATTAAGTGAAGAATTCATACTCATGCAAGAGAAATGCAATAGATGGAGTTTGAGAAAGAAAACATAATATTTCAAATAAGCCAAAATGGTAAGCAAGGCAACATTTGTAGTCGAAGAGAATCCATTTTGTAAGATAAACAACATCAAATATTTGAAGATAGTCACTTGAGAGACAAAAGTTTCAACTTCTTGAAACAAAATTGAAGAACCAAAATCTGTAACTTTCATTGTAGCATTTTCATCCAGATTACAGAACAGCCATTAAGCATGTAACATTCATAATTTGTTAGAGGTTGATAATAATACCAGTAAAGTACAGAAAACTCCCATCTAGTTTGGCTTCATTCCATTTTGTTGCTTTGACAATAACATCAAGAAGCAAAATAACTAAAAGACCAACCAACCTTTCCTTGGCTTAGAGTGTTAAGGGCTTGTTCGATGGATTAATACCCTTTGGAAGGGCAATCTAGATCACTTTCAGCATCACGGTTAAAGAAATTAATGATTTCTTGAAATTTTGCTACAAATAATATACGAACAAAATAGAAATATTACAAAAATTCATATGATGGGCAAAGATCCCAGAAAAAATACACCATTGAACAGAAGCGCAAACGTTCAGTAGAATTATTATTGATTCTAGTCTCATCTGTAATGCAAATCTAGCATAAAGCGAAAAAGATTTCTTCAATTTGTGATGATTCATTTAACAATTATGATGAACTCATTGTATTATAGTACACCTTACGCTGCACCAATAGAAGCGACTTCATTCTTAATTTTACTTCCACTCTAGTGTCAACCAAAACTATCTAGTATTTTCATTCTTTTGATAGGGCTATCAAGTATTTTTATTACCTGCATCTTCAAGAAAATAAAAGGCATCCTTCAAATCAGGCAAGCCAGCATTATCAATTTTTTTCTCAAACCAACCTAGAAGTTTTGCTTTTGATAAATCCTTTGGTATGTCCCATTAGCCCCTTGCACAGATATCTCCTCTTATTGAAATTAGCTGAACACAATGAAATCATCTATATGTCAAACTTTAATTTCATGACATATTTCCCGTCTAAATTGAGTTTAATATTTCTTCATAAGAAATATTATTTTGAAGTAAAAAAGAAATAAAGGATTAATATTGAATTTATTAAATCAAATATTTTTGTCATAGCAGAAATTATGGTTCAAATCATCCTAAAAAATTTACTGAACAATCTATCTGAATCATTTTTCTTTAGCTGACAAACCACAACTAGAGCATTCGTATTATGCAGTAGAGTGTATAAACTTGTATAGATGTTGACATATCTGGCTTATTCTACCTAAATTGTATAGATTGTGACCGAGTCTAACTAAGAATATCTGGTAATGCATAGTTCATTGCAGCTGGGCTTGCAAAGTTTCGATTATCTCAATATTCTCTTCTTCCTTCTCTCCATTCTAATATATATGTTTATAGCCAAATGCGTGTAACAACAAACATGAATAAATCTGCACTGGCATCTTTTAAGCTAAATTGCGAACAGAAATTTACTCACCTTGCCTCAATGACATTGTTGCAAAGAAGAATCCAATCAAAACCACAGCTAAAGCAAGAGGAAAGGACTGCAAAGATGAACAAAGCTATGTTAAAGTTAGAGTAAAAGCAGAGAAGTAATAATAATTTGTATGCAATGCACATGAGTTTCTTCAAGCATTCCTATCGTTATCAATGAACCACAAGCAACCAGAAAAGTATGGAAACAAAAATTAATGACAATAATAATAAAAGGAGGAAACAAAATTTTGTTTAGATTCTTGCCCAAAGATAGATTTGATTACTGAGGTGGAAAAAGCTATCTATTGTCTAGGCTGCAAGAAAAAGAATGAAGGGTATTAACTACTACAGAAATTATTTAAGAAATGCAAGTAAATAGAAATTTTATGCTCAGCGTATAGTATCCAATTGCTTAATTGGATATCTTGCTTGGAAACTTGATTCTCTATTCTTTACATTCCACTAAAACAAAAAAAGGATAAGACAAGCTAACATAAACAATACTACTGTATGTACCATTTCAGCTGTCCGAGCATTAGGTATATCACTCTGCACTTGGACGACACCTTTAGCTAGCACCATAGGCTGCAAATTTATAGCTACACTAAGGGGAAGATCATCATCCTTGCATATCATGATGAAGCAAGAAATTTAAACTCTTTGTAACAGCAAGCATTATACCTATGAATAAACAACGAGAGTTTTTAAAGAAAAATATTGTAATGACATAAGAAATATTAAGTTTCTGCCAGATATTGATTGATAAAGCAACCAGAAAGAAAATATATACTTCATTGTGCTTAATTCCAATCCTAATATCCATCTATTCATATGTTTCTGAATTGAAATGTGATGTGAGATCTCAATATCGAGAAAATTCTAATGAAGTTGAAGCTCTTAAAAGTCATCGACTTACTTTGCATTTGGAGCAAGCTTGCTGGGAGATACAGCTTTCGACTCAAAACCTGCATATCAAAATTAAGCATTATACAGGGGTAAAATCGCTATGTAAATTTCAAGTCGCATGGATAAAATGGAAATCTCCATCTATCAGAATCATTATCCTCTAGTTCTTCATCTTTATTTTCCTCAATAATATCAAATAATCGGCACAGGTTGACATTTGCCAGAAGTGAAATTATGTGATTATATCAGCAAAAGGACCTCTGAGTTTAAATGCAACTTCTTCCCCTTGAGTAATAACAATTAGTGTAAGAAGACATGGGTTTTTCAACCCTTGAGAGATTGAAAGAAAATCTCGTAGATTTCATGAGATTGAAAGAAACAGAGAGATGAATAGGTAAGATACAACTTATAATGTGAATTTTGCAACAATTTAGGATGCCATCTTGATAGAGATCCATTTCCATATCATACAAAAAAAAAAAGTCATGGTATTAGAGGGGAAAAAAAAGTTACATTTGTTGAAATACATGTTTAAAATAGAATTTTGGTGTGATCACTGATCACAATGGGAAAATGGTTACATCTCTTGAAATGAATATTCCAGATCAAAATTGAGTTATCAATGCAATAACAGATTCGATAGCCAGTACCTAACTCCAGCTTCCTGGGGCAGCACATAAATCTACCACGCGTTTTACTCCTGCAGAAGTTGTATTGCACAAGTTGAGCATGAGAATGTGTATGGATAATGTTTAACATGCTTGTGTATTTGCATGTAGTTGTAGGTTAACCAAGAGGCTTGCTCAATAGTGTAACAAATTTCAAATATTTCTAGTATACAAAATATTATGTGAAAGAAACATGAAACATTTGCAGGTGCTTATTTCACAGGTATATTATCAACTAATCAAATTATTTTTGTCAATTTGAAAGGTTAGAAGGTGGGTACTATCATCTGTGCGTCAGACAAGGAAAGAGAGACTAAGTAAATTTTCTTCTCATACATAGTTTGCTTTCAGCATAATGTCCATCCCTCTTTTCTTGTACTATCTTCTTTATCTATATTTCATTTTCAGTGGGAAGAAAAGCTAATTATGGTCCATGTTTCTTATAGACCAACGATATTCCAGTATAACTTAAAAAAAGGTTACAAATTAGAAATAGAGGGATGGGAAAAGACTTAAAAATTATCAACAATGATTGCAACCGGAGCTGGGTGGACTGCATTTCATTGCAACCTCCAATAGTTGCAACTTCAAGTAAATCGCAACCTCCAGCAGGTTTTGCTTGCACTGCAATGCCCACCCAAAGAAATATTGAACAACCAAAGTATCAAATTCTAGGAAAAGAGAACAAATTACAAAATCATGACAAAAAATAAAGATTCAGCAAAAAGTAACAGCAACCAGCGACAGAGCAAAATTAGATGCAAAAAATATAACAAATCCCGACGACAAAAATAGAAGCAAAGCACTAAAACCAAAAACAAGGCAACAACATCCAAAAGTATAGCCAAAATCAGAAGCAATGGTACCCAAAAACCATAAAAGCAAGGGAAGCTAGGGCGCAGAGCGTCGAGGGAGGAAGGGAGGGAGGAACAGAAGGAGAAAAAAAAATAACAAAGAAAATAAAAATTAAAGAAACAAAGAGCAAAAAGCAGAGAAGCACCTGCCTATCAGGGCGCGTAATTCCTTCCATGTGTTGGAACTTGAAATACAATGGCTTGATTTCCCGCCAAAAACCCAACTGTGCGTTACCTTGTTTTTGCCTCTTCTGCTTTATTTTGTTTTTAATGCTTTCAACTATGCTTCATTTGATTTCTTTGATCCTTTGACATTGCTTGACTTTCTGCTATCTAACTGTTTTACTCGCACAAACAATCATTCTTTGCCGCCTCTAATTTTCGCTTTTTCTTCTTTTTTATATTTTTTAATTTTTATATTACCTTAATTCTCATCACTTTTATTATTTACAATGCACATTAATATATTTGAATAGCATAAATAAATATATACATGTTACTCACACTGTTATGTTAAGCATTTAATTGATTATAAATGAACACTAATATAAATATAATGTGATATATTTAAATCTTATTTATATTTTTTAATATTAATGTTAAACATTCTATTATAATTTAAATATATATCAATTAAAATTTTTTAAATTTTTTATAATTAACATATTATTTCTTCTTTTTATCTATTTTATTGTATGCTTTTTTTATGTGTTTTTACTCACTCTTATTATTTATAACATAAATATTAATATAATTAATTAATATAAATAACATAATATAATTAATTATATATTTTAACTAATTTATTTATCTATTAACCAACTTGGAGCCCACCTGCAACATATCACCTTCCCATCAGCTGTTTTCTGTCGAAAATTTCACCGCGATTTTTTTCTCTTTTTTTCCTCTTTTTTTTACTTTTTTTATTTTTTGTAGTATTTAATTCTTATAATTTTTATTAATTATAATGCATACATTTATATCTTTGAGTATTATATATATAATTATAGTATATTTTTATATAAAAATTTAAGATACATCAAATATTTAATTTATTTTAATTAATTAATTATATATTATATTTTTAATTCATATTACTTAATAACTCACACACTAATTTTTTTATTTTTATTTATCTTATAACATATTTTTTACATGAATTCTTATTGCTTACTGATGAAATATTAATGTCATTAACAAATTACTTAACTACATATTTTATTTATAACTCATATTACTTGCTAATTCCCACACTATTTTTCTTAATTGTATTTAATTCATTGCATGTTTTCTTTTAAATTTTTCTCCATGGTGATTTCGAATTGTTTGCACAGTTAAAATGCTAATGTTATTAATAAATATAGATATAAGATAATATTTTTTCTTACATTCTAAAAATATTTAAAATAAATTCAATATTTTATTTGATTGAATCAATTAAATAATTTATGTATATATCATATTTTTAATTTATATTATTTAACAAATCACATACTATATTTCTTATTTTTATTTTATTTCATATTTTCCTTTTTATGTAAATTCTTACTATTTATAAGTGAAAATGCTAATGTCATTAATAAATATAAATATAACACAATATATTTTTCTTTCATAATAAAATATTCTAAATAATTTAAAGATTTAATTTTATTAAATTAGATAAATACATACTATATTAAATTAGTAAATAATATAAAAAAGAAATAATATGTAAGCTATAAAATAATATAAGAGTTAAAACTATAATATGTATTTAAATAAATTAAATGAATAATTTATTTATAAAAATTTAAAACAAAAATAAAATATGTAGTTATTTGCATCTAATAACTATTAGAATAAATATAGCAGTAAATAATATCTACTATTTAGTAAATAATAATAAAAATGAATACAAGAAAGAAGAAAAATAGCATGTGACTTATAAAATAATATATAATTAATTAATTTTAAAAAATTAAATTAATAATTTATTTATAATATTTTATAATAAAATAAATTATATAGTTATTAATATAAATAATAATATTAATGAAAATATAACAGTAAATAATAATTAATATTTATTAAATGATAAAAGAAATGAGCAAAAGAAATAAATGAAATAATATATGACTTGTAAAATAATATAAAAATTAAAATTTTAATACATAATTAAATAATTTAATTTAATTTAATAACTTCATCATAATATTTTATATTGTATTATATCTATTGTATTTAGTAACATTAACATTGGAATCGTAAATAATAAAAACAATACTTGAGTTACAAACTCTTAATGAAATTTTATTTTATATATATTTAATTTAATTTGGAGTATAATATTTAAAAATTGATATAAAAAATTCATAAAATTTAAACAAATTTAATTTTAATTTTAATTTTATGTACTTTTGTTAATAAATAGAATATTATTCAACTAATTCAATATACATTTTTTATTAAACTTTTAACTTACTTAAGTTATTTTTATAATAAAGAATAATATATTTTGATTGTAATAATAATTTAATTAAAAATAATCATAATAATTGTAATATTGTTCAAAAATAAATGGATGGGACTAATAATTAGGAAACTTGTATAATAGATAAAAAAATTGATGATATAACAATTATATTTTAAATTATAAATTTTATTTTAAATCTACTAATAACTTAAAGTAAATAATCTAAGTTCTAGACTTCTACGATATATAGGTTTTATTTCATGAAATAAATAAATTAATTGATAACTTATTTATTTTGTAAATAAGTTATAAAATAATCTATAGAAGTATCTCGCACATCAACTTATTAAAAAAATACACTCTAATTTAATAAGTTAATTTTTAACTTATAAGTTATCACCTCTTTAATTTTTTTTCTAAATCTATCCTTTATCTTTTAATTAATTTATAACACATACTCTTCATAATTTAATATCATAAAATATAATTAATTTAATTTTAAATTAATTATATTTTAATTTTAAACTATAAATATATAAAAATACATATATAGATAAATATGTAATGTTATAAAATATAATTAATTATATTTTAAGTAATTATAAATTTTTTCATAAATAAAATAAAAATTATGCAAATAAATAAATTGATAAGTTCATGAAATATAATTAATTAAATATTATATATTATATTTTTATTTTAAACATCTTAATTTTGTTAATCTAATTTAGTCTTTAGATAAATATGAATTATTTTAATTTATGTATTTATTTTTATTAATAGGTTCTTTTATGTTATTTTACAATTCTAACTAATTTAACAATTAATTTTGTGAAATATTTCTTTCATATTCAACTAGTTTATGAACTATTAGTTATCGATTATAAGATACTAATTATTAACTAACTTATTAGATATTAGTAAATTTATTAATTATTTATGCAAAATAAAGTCATAATAAACTTAATTTAATGAACGTTAAGTTTATTTATAATATATTGCAATTTAAAATATTCAAAACTAAAATACTTTCAAAAAATTATTAATTATTATTTTGAAAATATAAAATATAGTTAATAAATTAAAAATCTAGACTTTTGCTTTATGAAGCTAATTTTTTATTTCTTCTTCTCTCTTTTTTTTTTTAAAAAAAGACCTCCTTTGCTTATTTTTTACATGTTAACACACAAAAAATCATTTAAAATACTAAATTTAGTGATAAGATTTAATATTATTTTTACACAAAAGTCCAATATCAATTAATAATTTTGAAGAAAGTAATACTTTTATATATATATATATATATATATATATATTATTTTTCACATATCACCATCCAAAATTAAGTTGTTTAAGCATGCTTAAAATGTGTTAAGCAAGTTTTGTTTAAAAATTATGGTATTTCACGTATACTTATAAAAATATAATATGTATATTTCTTTGTGAGATAAAGCTTTATTATTATTGTTATTATTATATTTCTTTGTTGCTTTCTCATCGTATAAATTATATTAGACACAAATTTTGACCACATACTATCAATTTCAAATAAAATCTTTGTTTTATTAATTTAATTTATTGTGTTATTAAAAATTCTTGTATAAGTTGAACTAAAAAAATAAGATAAAATTGAGTTTCTTTTGATAATATATGAAACAATGAAGAGATTAACATCAAGAAAAAATAATCTAATATATCAAATTCAAAAATAGATTGTTTGTATTAAGTTGAAATTATAATAACAAATCACTTATAATTTTTAGTCTCAGATTTTTAGGTGAAATATATTTGAATATATATATATATATATATATATAAAAGTAAATATGTATGTATATATATTGGTTCTTGAGTAACCATTTTTTGGCATTGTTCGATTTTATATACAAATCTAGATAATTTAAAAAAATAAAAAGTAAAAAAAAAATACTACATTATATTAAAAAGTATGATAACATGATTTCTATTAAAAAGGCCTTTGATAATTAAAATGCGTAAAGATTCCTTCCTCCACAGATTATCCTCATACCTAAACTCGCATCATCCTCCACTCCATTCATGCATTTCTGTTTCTTCCCAACTCCCACCTTCCTTCACAGATTTGCGATGCACTCCCCCAGGACATGATCTTAAATAAAAAATACAACAAAAAAACAGGGCAGTTATTCCTACCTACTCGGAAATAAGGCTCGTAATTCCCAAAGACTTAAAATAATTAAATAATAAAAATATCACGTCAAAAAATAATTAAAAATGTTATAATTAAAGTAATTTAAGAATTGAATTTATTAACAATTTACAAATTACATTTTATCGAAAGTTGACAGTTTTGAAAATAAGTTAAATTTAAAATTTCTTTTGTGCATATTTAGATTTAAGGTCTATCCAAAAGATTATTTAATTGGGAGCTAAAAGGAATATCATCTTTAGTTATAAACTCTGCGCAGTGTGTTGTCAAGCACTGACAAGGGATTCAAATATTTTTGGGCACTGGAGTCATCCAGTAACCGAGCATGTTCATCAATTATTATAATATGCCTGGATAGTGGATCCTATGGGCTGGTGCACGGCATACCCTATTAAAACACATGATAAGGTAAAAAAAATACATGATAAGGTCTCACCAAGAAAAAAAAATGACATGATAAGGTGCCGGTGATGGATTTCGTATTTGTTGCCACTGTGATTAATAATATATTCAGTAAATAGTTAATGGGAAAATCATATTTTTTACTGCATTTAATTTTATCAATTTTCACTTAATTTATTTATTTATATTTTTTATTATTAACACTTTATCTATTTAATCTTTTCTCAATAAAATTTTTAATGAAATATTAAATAATAAATTAATTAAGTGAACTCAAAATGGAAGTAAAGTGTATTTTTCTTTTTCGTATTTACATATTGATATCCAGAATTGTTAATAACTATTAAAAAATATATATAAACATCATCAACTGCTTTTAAATTACAAAATATATATTATTTAGATTTATTAAAAGGAGTTACTCCAACTATCAGATCAACTTAACAAGTAAAAATTATATATTAAACTAATTTCAGGTTAGACTATTTTTTTACTAAGTCAAACCAAATTAGGTTGTTATAGCACTAATTACAAATTAATTTTTACTAGACAAGATTTACAATTCTTTTTTTTATTATATTAATTATTTATTTATCACTAATTTCACATAATTACTTAATTAAAATCAATTATTATTGTGATTTCTATTATTATTATGATAAATATAGTTATATTTTATTACTATCATTTAAAAACTTATATTATTTTAATCATTATTATTGTTCTTGGATATAAATAAAATAGTAAAAAAATAAATTAAAAGTATAATAATTTTTAACGTGAACAATTTCCAAATTAAAGCAATAAAAATCATGGGGCCTATTCTAAAAATATTTCACTATTAATTAAAATGGTACAAATATTTTGTTTATTAAATTAACAATATATATATATATATATATATATATATATATATATGAATATATCATTATTTTGTTGCAACATAAATAATTTATTACATTAATTAATATATTTTTAATTATAGTAATTATTTATATATTTTTAATTATAATAATTATCTTTTATGATAATAATTATAATTTATCACATATTTTTTATTAATTTTTCAATTTTAATGTAATTATTTATTTTAATAACTTTGTGTAATATATATTGACAATAATAAATATATAAACTAATTAATTTTAACATTAAATATTTTTAAATTTTAATATAATTATTTATTTTGATAAATTTTTGTAATATATATTGACAATATTAAATATATAAATTCATTAATTTTAATATAAAATTTTAATTAATATTACTTATATATAGTTTTAATTACTCACATATAATTTTAATATATATATATACACAGACATATATATGCACATTAATAAATTAATAATTTATTACTTACTAATATTATTAAGTTAATGGATTAACTAATTCCAATTCTTTTTTAAGTCAAGTCACTGTTATCATTTTATTGGTCAATCTCAATCTTAAATTAAGTAAAATTATACTAATTGCAAGTTAATACATTAAATTCAACATATCTTAACACTTCTGGTATTGTTATTATCTTTTTATCAAATCGAGTCACTGTTATTATTTTATATGTCAATCTCAATTTCAAGTTTAGTGAAATTATATCAATTTCAAGTTAATTCATTAAATTCAACATATTTCAATACCTCTAATATTATTTGCAAATATTAATAATTTTAATTTTTTTTAACTTGTGCAATGTATTATATATTTCTTTTTGTTGTTTAAAGTAAACATACAAGGGTGAGTATTATTAAAATAAGGAGACATGACTATTTTTTTTTAGCTTGGTTAGGAATTCCAAATAATAAAAGAAAATTTTACTTTACCCACATGTAATTTTGCATGATTTTACTTGACTGTCTTATGAACTTTTCCATTTAAATTTGAATAAAAAAATCAAATGAGTAAAAAACACAAGTGAATGAATTTAAGTATTTGAAAATATAATGGGTTATGAAAATTGATGAAATCACACGTGTCAGATATAATTTTTTATAATTAAATATTTGATTATAAAGTAAGCTACCAACTCTTCCTCCTATAAGAGACAGGATATGAAAGTTTATTTTATATCAACTAACTTAGAGGAATCCCCATGTAACATCTATTTAAGGAAAAATTAATGCAAAAATTATATATTTATGTACTTATATAATATATAACATATTTAAAAAATATGATATAATATATAAATATATTTCAAGATCAATTTAGTGATTTAGTCTTCATTATAACATATTTTTAAAAATATTCAATTACAATTTAAAATCATTTAATAATTGATTGCAAATAAAGATGTATATTAATTGGATCATTGAGTTCCATGTTAGGCTTTTCATTTATAATTGCGTGAAATATATGGCTCAAATTTGAGTGTGATTCATTTAATTTCTAAGAAATTCGGTTAGATTTGAAAGCTTGATTATTTTTTTTATTATTATTTTAAATAAAAAATATTTTTTATAAAAAATATATATTTAAAAATATAATAGAATATTTAAATATATAAAATATTTAATTATATTAAATTAAGATTTTTTGTATTTAAAATAGTTAAATATAATTATTTTTATAATATATAATTATATTATCAAAAATAAATTTATATAATTATGTTAAGTCGGACTGACCTATTTCTTATTATTATAATTCGAACTCAGCCTATATATTAATCAAATCATATAAAAAAAATCAATAAACATTCAAATCATAAAAAAATATTCAAATTTTATATTTTTTCAAATCAAATTTTTTAGGTTGAGCGATCCACAATCTAATTACAAATAACAATCTCTTTAGTTCAAAGTTACTCGAAGTAACTTTGTTTTAATAAAAAGTATAAAACCATTGACAGTATGATTTATATTTATATTAGTCTCACTGCTTAGCTTGTCAACTTGTTCCAACGATTATACCACAAGCTACAAAGACTCTCCTCACACTTCTTTTTTATTATCGTTTTTAATAATTTACTATTAATAAGATTTTTTTTTACTTGTGCAATGTAGTTTATTTATTTTTGTCATTTAAAATAAATATACAAACGTGAAAATTGTTAAAATAAGGAGACATGACCTTTTTTTCTAACTTTATTAGGAATTTCAAACAATAAAGAAAAATTTTACTTTATTCATGCTTGGTTTCACATGATTTTACTTGACTCCCTTATCATGAAGTTTTTCATTAAAAATTAGATAAAAAAATTAAATGAGAATAAAATACAAGTGAATGAATTTCAATACTTAAAAATACAAGTGGATTATGAAAATTGATGAAATCATATCGCTGTAAAATCTAATTTTTTTATAATTAATTATAAATCAAATAACTGATTACAAAATAAATTACTGGCTTAACCCTTAAAAGAAATTATTACTTTTAAAATATTATTTTATATTAACTAACTAAAAATTTAAAGAAAATCTAATGTAACACCTATTTTTTAAAGATAAATTTAATGTAAAAATTAGATATTTATGTGCTTATATAATATAAAATAAATTTAAAAAAATTAGTATAATATATATATTACAAGATCAATTTAATGAACACATTTTTAAAAAATATTTAATTGTATTTTAAAATCATTGAATAATCATTATAGATAATGGTCTCTTCTAAACTAAAAGTTACTCAAAGTAATTTTTTTTTATAAAAAATATAAAACCATAGACACTAAGCGGTGTTTGATTCGCGGAATACTTCTAACATTCTTAAAAATATTTTAAAAGAATATTACATTTTCATATTTAATTTAAGGTTTGTTAAAAAAATGTCTGAAAATGTTACATTATCAAAAAAAATTTTAGCCTAACTTTCTTCCAAAATATTCTGATGGGGGAGGTGGGATTCCATAGGATGGGATTGCTGATGCTAAATTAAAAAAATAAAATTATTCTCATATTTAATTTTTTTGTTTATCATTTTATCAAATAATTTTTAATTTCAATTGAAAAATATTTATCACTTTATTTTTAAAATATTTTTATCATTAAGAAATATAATAATATTAAATTTTTAATTATAATTTCTTTTCTATTATTGTTCCTAATTTCATTAAAAAAATATATTTATATATAAAAATATAAAATAATAATATTTTTATATTACAAAAGATTGTTTTTATATTTTTATAATAATATCTTTAAAAATGGCATATTTATATATAAAAATATAAAATAATAATATTCCTATATTATAGAAGAAACTATAATGTAAAATTTAATATCAATATGAAATATAATTGTAAAAATGATTTTTTTGTGAAAATTTATAATTTTATAAAAATAGAAATATTAAGTCTATTTAATATTGTGATAACAACTTAAATAAATCACGCTCATTTTATTTTAAAAATTGATCTAACAATAATAATAATAATAAAGTGTAAAATATTAAAATATAATTTAGTATAAAATATTAAAATATAATACATTAACTAGTAAAATATAATAAAGTGTAAAATATTTATATATATTTTAATAAATTTTTACATATTAAATATTAAAATTTAATTTATTAGGTGTTAATTTTTTTTAATTATTTATGTAATTTTAAATAAAAATATGATTTACTATATTATATTTTATAATAAAAAACTTGATAAGAGTATTTTTGAAACAATATTAAGATTTTCAAGAATATCAAATATGAACCAAATACAGTAATATAATATACTTAGGAATTTAATAAAATATTTTCAAAAAAATTTATAATATATCAAATATAGAAATATTATATTCTTATTTATTAAATTTTCAAGAATCACGTTTATAAAAATGTATACTTTTCTAAGAATATAAGATTTCGCAAACTACACGACACCTAAGATTTTCACCTATATTGACCTCACTCTTTGTTTGTTCCAACGAGTACACTACAAGATACAAACACTCTCCTCACACTTCTTTCTTACTATCATATTTAATAATTTAATATTAATAAGTATGTATCATTCAAATAAAAATAAATTATGTGTAATTAATTATCTAAAGATATTACTTAAAATAAAATTAATTTTATTTAATGACTTATATTAAATTAATTATTAATAATTAGTTATATTTATAATTAATTATACATATCGAATAAACCCTTAATTTTCACTAATAGTAAAACTTTATTTAGAGATAAATTGAAAAAAAATTTCTAAAATAAAATAATTAAGTTGCATATAAATTTGTTCAATCATCACCTATCAAGTAACCAACAATTTTTTTTTTTACTCATTTGAGGATCCTTAGTATTAGATAGTCATGTTGAATCCCAATTAATTTAGAGTCAAGTTAGGTTGAACTTAATATAAAAATAAAATATTTTTAATGAAATTTTTATTTATTTATAAGGCTTTAACCTAAAATCTTATTTAAAGAGACTAAACTCTTAACTATTTGAATGAATAATGGTTGATAACAATAATTATACATTATGCCTCATAGATTGCAAGGATCAAATTTAACTAGAGGGATGCTGGTCTTCTAAAGCTTTAAAGTCAAGGATGAGCACTTTAAAAAATAAATTGTTGATAAAAAAAATTAAGGAAGTGAATAATTATAAATTTTTTTATTTTTATAAAAAATATAATATCTTACTTTAATCTTATAATCTATTCTATATATAGAAAACAAGCTTTCTCTTTTCCTTTTTATAATAATATTTTCTGCTGACGTGTCGGGCTCTTAAGCTTCCATTTTTTGTTTCCCGCCTAAATTCTCTGCCTTCTCGCAGTGCTTGCCAGCTATCTGCTATTATTAACGGGCCTCTTCTTCCCAAGCAAACGGCCCAGTTTCAAGCACAAATAATAGCCCCACTATCGTCCCCTTATTCTCGCACGGCCCAGGCCCAGGTAGAAAAAATGGCCATGGCAGTGTGCTTCTTCGTCAGAAACGTTGCATCTCTTTGCCTTTTGGGAGTATTTGTTTATATTTCTATATGTATCTATATCTATCTACTAAAATAATTTTTTCTTCTCCTTTTTTTTATCATTTTTGGGACCAATGTCAATTTTATAGGCAATTTTTCCCCTCCAAAACTTTTCATTCTTCCTTTTCCGATAATACCCCTTTTATAATTACTTTTTTTATTATAATCTTGCTACCTTCTGGGTAAATTTTTATGGACTTTGTTTTAACTCTTGGTGCAATTTTTTGTATCTTTATGTTTTATTTTTTTCTCATTTCATGCCCTTATTTTTATTTTATAAATTTAAATTATATTTTTAACTATTATACTACTTTACATCTCATGTATTGTTTCTCTCTCTATAAATATATACTCAATTGCATGTTTATTTTTTAATTTATTTATTATTTTATAACTCACATATCATTTTTTATTAGATTTATTATATTTTTTTCATATCCATTTTTATTATTTATAATCTAACTATATATTTTATTTTAACTCTTATAATACTTTATAACTCTTATTATTTCTCTACTTTTTATTAATTTATTTTATTGGATGTTAGCCTTCTTCTCTTTTTTCATGTGAATTATCATTATTTATAATTTAAATATTAATATTATAAATTAATATAGACACCACATTATATATTTAATTTTATTATAAAATATTTTAAGTAATTTAAAATTTTAACGTAGAAAGAACTAATTGAAATAATTAATCACATATATTATTATTTAATAAAAAATTTAAAAATTAAAATTAAAATTATTTATAAATATTTCTTGATATCAATTTTTTAAATACTACATTCCAAATTAAATTTATATTAATTGAGATTTATCAAAACTATAAACTCATATTATTTCACTTTTTTTAGATACTTTGTTATATATATATTTTAAAGTTTCATAATATTATTTATAATTTAAATGCTAATATCATTCATTAGTATAAATATAATATGATAAAAAAAATTATTATAGAATAATTTAGATAAGTTAAAAACCCATTTTAATTGAATTATTTAATCTTATGTTCTATAGTTAACTCCTATATTACTTAATATAAAAATTATACACTTTTATTTTTATTTGCTATAATACATATTTTTCTTCTTTAATTTGTTTTCATATTTTCAATTCTGTTATTATAGTTTAGATACTAATATCAATTAATAAAAATTGTATATGCAATATGATATATTTTATTTTTATTTTTAATGAATTAAAAATTTAATTCAATTGAATTATATTATATTTTCTAATTTTAGCTATTATATTACAATATAATTAACTTATTTGTCTTTTCTTTACATGTATATTCTATTATATATATATATATATATATATATATATATATATATATATATATATATATATATATATATATATATATATATATATTGTAAATATAACTATTGTTTATCACTTAAACCATTATAGATTTAAAATGATAAATTCAAATTTTTTATAAAAATATTTAAAATCAGTTAAAATTTAATAAAATTTTTTAGTTAAAATAATTAATTATATATTCTATTATTTAAGGAAATATTTAAAAAATAAAATAAATTTATTTTTAAAATTTATTCATATATATTATTTTGCAATATCTTAAATTACATAAGATATATTTGAGATTTTACAAAAATTTTACCACTTACTTATTGTTTCACTTTCTGTTATTATCTTTTTTTTTAACTTAAATAATTTATTTTTTAACTTAATTAAATTATATTATATTTTATAATTTTAACTCTTATATTATTGTATAATTTATCTATTATCCCGCTTGTTTATATATATATATATATATTCCATTGTAGATTTTTTTTGAATCTGTTACTATTGTTTATTAAATAAATGCTAATATTATAAAATATTATAGATATAAAATGATAAATTTAATTTTTATTAAATTATTTAAAATAATTTTAAAATTTAATAAAAAATTATTTGAAATAATTAATTATATATTTTATTATTTAATAAAATATTTAAAAATTAAAATAAATTTCTTTATTTAAAATTTATAAATATATATAACCTAGATATTATTTTGATATATTTCAAATTATATAAAATATAATTCAAATTTTATCCAAAATTTATGACTCATAAATTAATTTATTTAACTTTATATTATATATTTAACTTATTAATTACTTAATATTAGAGTTATGTCATCTTTTTTTTATTTGTTCCATTGTATCTTCTTTTCTTTTTTGAATACTATCATGTTATTTGTAATTCATATATTAATATAATTTAAAAGTATAAAATGATATATTTTATTATTTTTATTTTAAATAATTTAAAATTTTAATGTATTTGACTTACTTAGTTACTTATTTTAATTTTAAATTTTAAATTATTATACAGCTCATACGTTAATTTTTTTATTTGTTATTTTGTATTTTTCTCTTTTTCATGTCTATTTTTATTATCTATAATTCAAATATTAATATTACTAAATGGTATGTATATATGTATGTGTAGGTGTATATATATATATATTTGAATTTATTATAAAAATATTTTAGAAAGCTTAAAATTTTAATTTGAAAAGTACAAATTGAATGAGAAAATTAAATATTATAATTTTAGATAAAGTTATTTATAAATTAAAGTAAATTTTATTCATTTAAATTTTATCAATATCTTTATTCAATTTTCAAGTACTGTGTTTTAAATTATATATGATTTTTCTTTGTTCTATCACTATTATTATTTCTTTCATCTTCTTAATTGCATACTTTATTTTATATTTTGCTATTCATTACTATTTATTACAATTTAAATATAAATATTACTAAATAATATGAATGTAACATAATTTTTTATTATAAAAATTTAATTAAATCAAATTACTTAACTAAATATTATAATTTTTAACTCTTATATTGTATTTCAAAAATTTGTTATTTATATTATATTTCAAAAATTTGAATATATAATTTTACAATAAATACAATAAATTAGATTTATAAATTTTTTATAATTTTTGTTACATATTTATTATTTTTATTCTTAAACTAAAAATAATAAATATTCATGCATCACATGAGCTAAAAAATTAATCTATATCTTATTACTAATCGAGAATTTTTTTGGGGGTGGAGTGCAAAATATTTTTTAGGACACATGTTGAGCTAGCAGAAAAATTTTTCCCACCTAACAATGTTCCATTTTTTTAAACTTTTTTATTATAATATTTATTTATGATTTAAATATTATTGAATATTATAAATTTAACATTGCATTAAATTTTTAGGATAAAAATGTTTTAAATAATTATTTTTTATTTAATTAGAATAATTTTTAAGCACTGCATATCAAATTAAATATATATCAATTAAGATTTTTTTTCAAAATTTTATACTTCTTCTACACCATTTCATATATTTTTATTTTTTTCTTTTCACTTATATTATTTATAATTCAAAAATTATTATTAAATAATGTAAATTTAATTTAATTCTTTATTTTTTATATGTTTGCCCATCTTATTTGTAACTCATTTTAAATTTTGTATTTTTTTAACTTATAAATTTAGTTGTCGCTGAATTATTTAAGTAGATGTTTAATTTTTTTAATTTTTTTAATTATTTTACAGCTTACTATTTATTTCTCTTCTTTTTATTTAATCCATGACATATTTTTTCTTTTTTCATATCCACTTTTGTTATTCATAATTTATAAGCTAATCTCACAAATAGGTATACGTATAAAAATGTATATTTTATTTTTATTATTATAAAATTATTTTAAATAAATAATATATATAATTTAATTTAATTATATGTTCTATTTTAATTCTTTTTTATTACTTTGCAACTCACCAATTATTTCTCTTCCTACATTCTAATTTTTTGCTCTTTTGCAATTTGGATGCTAATATCACTAACTATATAAATATAATATTATATTTTTAAATATGTTAAAAAATTAATGTACAAGATATTAATTGAAATAATTAATTACATACTTATTATTTATAAAATATTTTAAAATTAAAATAAAGTTATTTTAAAATTTTTGCCAATGAGTTCTTAATTTTAATTTTTGAGTATAATATTTCAAATTAAATGTGCATTAATTAAAATTTTTTAACGCTTTAAAAATATCACAATGCTGTACTTATTTTTATCCATTTTATTGCATATTTTTTCTTTTTTAATATTTACTCATATATATTATCTTATTGCATATTTTTTATATTTATTTATATTAATTATATCTTATACATCAATATTACTGAATAGTTTATATATAGCATAATATATTTTATTTTTATTATAAAAATATTTAAACAAGTACAAGATTTAATTTAATTAGATTTTTTATAATTTTATTTTTTATATTATTTGCTCTATTACCCATTAAATTATGTACATATTATTTTGTAATCTAATTTATTAAATTGTTTTATGTTCACTTATGCTGTTTGCAACTTATATTAAATTATGTATTTTTTTAAGTTATAGATATGAAAGAATATATTTTATTTTTATTATAAAATTATTTTAAATAGGTTGAAAAACTAATTTAATTAAATTATATATTTTATTTTAACTTTTTTTATTACTTTACAACTCATTAATTTTTTCTTTTTTTATTTGTTACGTTTCAATTTTTTTCTCTTTAACAAATCATATCTTATTTATATATTTAAAATAATATTTTTCTTCTCCATTTTATATCATCATTTCTTATTACATGTTAAGCTATTAGGCCTTGTAATGTTTTCATTTCTTCCCTAGGCTGTATGTAATGTTGGTTGCTAACTTGCAACCATTAATAATAGGCTTCTTCTTACCACAAAAAACAAGCCAACTTCTATGAAAATTAATGGCCTAATTTATTTGTTTTATTTTCACGCAAGTTCAATTAAGGAGGAAAAAAAGGCTAGCTACAACAATGTTTCTTCCTCTTAAGATAGCTACTTTTTTTAGGCAATTAAAGTGTTCTAAATAGATATTCAATCTTAATTTATAATGCTATTAATATGTTAAAATTTTCTCTGTTTAAAGACATTTGCCTCTAATTAAAGAATAGAGGTTGATGTTCGCTCTGCTTCATTTTTATATTTTGAGCTGCTTCTTCAAATGAATGACATCTTCCATTTTAGTTATTTCTTCAAACGATTACAAGATAAATTTTACTAATGGGCTACTACATGGAGTGATAACAAAATGGAAGGGTTTTATTTCTATTACTTCAAGGTATAGGTTTTCCATCTGCAATTGAAAGATGATGAGGGTTTGCATGATTTGTGATTTCCATGCTTTATTTCTAATATTTTGATGGGTAGCTTTTGTATATTGTATTCCATTTTTTTTCTCTCAAAATTTTTACATGTTTGCTTAAATTTTTTATTTTCATTTCATGATAAGAACCTTAGAGTATTGACGAGTAGGTATGAATAAAATTGAAGCAAAATATGAAATGTCTCTTTGATTGGTCAGTTGGTTTAAAGCATTGAAGATGATTAGGGAAGTTTGAAATTTTCAATTAATTTATTGGTACTTAATTGTCATTTTTTCTTTTTCCCTCCATTTTTATTGTTGATATAATTATATTATATTATTATGAGAAAGTTTTTTAATTATATAGGATGAATTTTTATTTTTATTTAATTTTTATTTTCATTGTTTCAATTATTTCATGACTACCTTTTTCTATTTCGTGTTGTATGAATGCTTAAATTTAATTTGTAAGATAGAGAAGTTGTGATCAGTGAAGTGTGGAAATCCACTTCTATGTATTAATTGCTAATTATGTCTCTATTTTGTCCATTTCATTTAGATTAATATATTGCCCTTTTGACTGCTTTTAGGTGCTATTATGTGTTTGTAAGTATTGTGAGTATATAAAAGTACTAAGGTGCTTATTTTAGAGTGCTTAAGTACATATTGATTTGATAGATATTAATTTGTACTTAGTTCCTAAAAGTTAAGATTAATACATAATGAATTAATGATAAAAGTGTTATTTATGAGTTTCATTTTTTAGTTTTTTTTACTTCTGTAAGTTTCAAAGTTCCATATTTATTTTGGCCAAGTTGCTCTAACTCAAGTAATGAGTTTTTTATCTATTAGAGTGTGTTATTTCTTCTTCATAGTGTATAGTAGTAAATTAATATTTGTTAAATATGTTTTACTTATAACTTATAATAGGTATATTCAATTATAGTACTAGCTAATTTATTAATCCCTGCATAGCACGGGCTCAAAATTAGTATATATAAATATCTTACTTTAATCTTATAATATATATATTGTGATTTATATAACTCCGGCGGTAGCTTAAACATTACTATTACTATTAACAATAAATTTTTATAGCGTAGACTTACGGCCATTCTCTGTTGAAATATTTCACTAATCCTAATAATTTTAGAATAATTGGATTGGATTTTAGATCATCTCCGTTCCAACGCCTAAATTTCTTGTGACAGCAGGCATTATTATGATATATGATATAATGACATATTGTAATATTATTAAATTTAATTATTAATATATTATCATATAATATATTAAATTTAATTTTAAAAATAATAAATTTAATATATAATTAAATTTAATAATATATCAATATATTATTATACGGGTAATCTACGCCTTTCGGTTTTCCGGTTACAGCCTGTAAATTTAGCGCGGAGTATAATACATAAATGAAGCCATTAATGGGCTTTCAGATTAACTCCATTTGGGCTTTGAGTCTCGTGGAAGTGGCCCCAAAATCAGATCCACAACGACCATATTCTTTAATCACGTGACCAAAAAAATGTTCCATAATCACGTGGCGTACTTTGCTTTGACCCAAGAAAAAAAGAACAGAAAAATAGGCGCCCTTCTTTCTCTGTTCTCTGCCATGGTCGCCTATTCAAAAACCCAAAACCTTAATACTAATTTCCATCTTCTACGCCTTCAGCTTGCGGTCCAGCATTTTCCACGTCTTTCCCGAGAAATCTCAAATGGCCTCAGCACTTGCCCTCAGATTCAGATCCCATCTCCACCGCACTGCCTCCTTCTCCTACTCTTCGTATCAATATTACCACCAATCTCTCATCCGATCCTCGCCTTTAGTCCTATCTTCCCTTTCCGACCTTCGTACCATTGTAAGGGATTCCTCGCTCACTTTCTCCGGCCACCGATTCCTTTCCTCCATTCGTCGCGTACCTCCCCGGTCTAAGAAGCCTGTAGACATTGGCGCGCGAGCCAGACAGCTCCAAAATCGGCGGCTTTGGACATATGCCTTAACTTTCGGCCTGACCGCCGGCTTCATCGTGATTGCTTTGAACAATTTCCAGGACCAATTGGTATTCTACGTGACCCCAACCGATGCACTCGAAAAGTTCTCGGCGAACCCAGCGAAGAACAAATTTCGATTGGGTGGTTTGGTCCTCGAAGGCAGCGTGGTTCAACCGGCTTCGTCTCCGGAAATGGAATTCGTGGTCACCGACTTGATTACTGATATTTTAGTTCGGTACAAGGGTTCATTACCGGATTTGTTCCGGGAGGGTCACTCGGTGGTGGTGGAAGGATTTGTGAAGCCGTTCACAGAGGAAATTAAGAAGCAGGTTACAGCTAAAAGCGTATCAGGGAAGGCGAGGAGCGGAGAGTATTATTTTGCAGCGACTGAAGTTCTTGCCAAGCACGATGAGAAGTATATGCCCAAAGAAGTTGCTGAAGCAATTGAGAAGAATAAGAAGTTGATTAAGTCTGGCGAGGTAGAAGAGGGAGCTAAGAGCTCGTAAATGGACGGTATCAATCAAATTTGTTTAAAAATGATTCTTTATTTATTTATTTATTTTTTGCTGTAAGACACAGCGGGTCTTAATTAAATAGGATCAGATTTTATTGATGATGATGTTTTAGTATAGGAGCATTGATAAACAGGAAATTCGAAAGCGATAGACTTGATTGTTCTGGTAGGCATTCAATTTTGTTTCTGTAATGTAGTGTTCTGGTGATAACTTTGTACACTTACAATAATTATCATTGGACGAATCAAATATGAATAAAGTGACCTAAAGAGTTTTTAAGTGTTTAGAGGATCATGTAAGATCTTTCTCCTTTATCTTGCTCTATAAGAATTCATTGGAGAGGTGTGAGTACCAATGTCATGAAATTTTGCAAAATTTTCATAATATATGCCTCATGTATGCCATGGCCGGCTTGCTTTCTCCCCAGGTTCCCAACAGTAATGGTGATTGCGTACTATACCTTTTTTGTACTTATACTTTTTACTTTGTTATGAACAAACCAAGGTAACTTCTCATGATATTTTTGAGAACGGACTCATAACACTCTGAGTGACACTTGCGGTCATCGTTCACTGCATCATTCGTGTCATTCTTCATAGTATAAGGTCTCGTAGGAATTAATTTCGCTTATATGGTCTTCTATACAGTATGCTTACATTAACTTAAGCTTTTATCAGTTTGTCGGCAATTATCGAATTCTATTGTAAAAGCTTTTGGTTTAAAGTTATAGCAGCAAAAAATATCTTTGTTGTGATTCTGAAGGCGAGCTAGTGAGCTCTGTTTAGTGTGGTTTATTCTGAAGCTAATGAATCCCTCCATTTCTAACCTAAAAAAATGTGTTTGTGCTTGAAAGATCTTTTTCTGTTTCTATTATTTCATTATTTAGCAAATGCTCTGTTTGTGTGGTAATTATATTTGGCTCTTTCATATTCTATCTATTTTTGTTGTAAGTCTTAACTCGTGTCCTTTGTATTGCTATGCCAACAATGTGTGATTTGCATGTTTCAAATGGTAATGGAGACTCGCCTAAGATAGTGTTGTCTGATGTATATCTGATAATTTCTACCGCAAAAGTTGTTTTTTTAAGGAACCTGCAAGGCTGTAATCCTGAAACTGTTAGTGTTCTCCATAAGGAAGTTACTTTCAATATGTAGACAAAATGGCAAGTGTGTGGTCACTGGTCATATTAAGTTGAGTAGCTGAACACTTACATCCGTCGTGCTGTCCTCACGTAATGAAAGGGAACTAAGTTCCGCAATCGCAATAATCTGTGAAGTCCACCTCTGTCTCCCTGTGCGAGGGATTGTGGGAATTAAAAGATATTGTAACTCGATGTAGCAACACTTGATTTGATGATATTGATCTATTGGAACTGAACAGGGTGCTTCATATGTTATACACAACTTAGTTTTTTCGTGTATTAATACAACCTACTGAGTCCTTCAACTCATTGCAGCAAATTTTACGGGTTTGGGAGTTAAGAGGGAAGGTGAGGGGAGAGAAGTAAGGAAGGAAGGGAATTAAAGGAGTACAAAATAGCAAGAAGTTTTTAAAAGATAACTTGTGCTCATCAAAATTTGATTTGGGCATAATTATGATTATGGGTGAAGGTAAACATTACTTGTATCAAGAGGCTAGACTACTGCTGCTGATGGAAGAAATTTTATGATCAATGTTTAAATTGTAGAAAAATATTTCCATGTATAAAAGTGATTCATATCCATCAAAGAAAAATGTAGATGACGTGTTTGTTCTAATATTCATATTTTGCGCTTTTTCGTCTGCTCATTTTGAAGTAATAAGCAAGGGCATAGCTGCAAGCATTTGAGATCATTGCAATTTATGTTAATTTTGGTTTCCATCTTATTTCATCCTATAGTGCATGGAAAGAATTTGGGTGCTAATGATCAGAAGAACGAGGCCAAAGCAATTTAGCTACGGTTTATTTCTTTATTATTTTTAGAAATTATTTTTTAAAAAAAAATAAAAGAAAAATAAAAGATTCTTTTATTTTTCTTCTATTGCAGTTTTGTAATATGTATTTTCAGAATTTGTTTTTAAAATCTATAACTTTAAATGTATAAATTAAAATTTGAAAAATAAAAATAACTCTATAATTTTTCTTTTGCTCTTTTATTTTTAATAGCAGTTTCATAATAAAATGAAATATTATTTTATTTACAATACTAATTATCCTCTGTTCTTTTTTATTTTTAGAATACTTTCTGTTTTTATTTTTTATTTGAAAATAATTTTTTAAAAAAATCTAAAATAATTTGAAAATAGTTTTTGAAAATACATATTCAAACGCTTTTATTCTTTGGTTTTCTTTACCAAGCATACGCACCTGTTCTTGACATGTTTGGTTCCATTTCACTAGTCGTAGGAAAATGAACAATGAACAACAACAATTATAATATCTCATTCCACATATACACTCATATACTGACACCCTAACCAATAATTAGGGCCCCAAAAAAAAAAAAAAAGAATTAAGGCATCAGCAACCAAGACCATCAACCCGTCGCCTCCAATTACAATAAAAAATCGAATGATGAGCAGATAGGAAAACAGAACATGCTAAATAGTTTTGAACACAGCATCGTCCCAGACCCAGGGATCTTGAATCAGTGCAATTTTAATGCAAGAGAAGGGCAACGAGAGAGAAAAGCAGCGAAGAGCAAACAAATGCTGCTGAATATGTCACCACAAATCCATCTCCGACATCCATTGTCGGAGCTGGTGCCGGTGCCCCGACGAACTCGCTACCTTGCGCTCTCACCCCAGCTACTAACATGAGCCCCATAATGAACACCATCAAGAACCCTGCTTTGCCCATGCTAATGTGCGCCATTTTTTCTCAGACACAGAGAGGAATGAGCACAAACGATAAGGAGACAGGATTGATGGATAATTGGCTTTGAGAATGTAAAATGGATGTTATGTCGAAGACAAGAAGGGTCCCCAATTTATAGACTCTCCATAATTCTAAATAAAATGATTAGAGTCTTAATTTAGTGATAGCAATGGAGTTTAAAATAGCTTTAGACTGCAACGTCTCTCTGCTTAAAAGGCTGGAGCGGGACCCATGTGCATAGGGGACCGTTCATGGCCTTCTTTTCTAGCTCCGGCTGTGGGCCTCTTTAACGGCTACGATGGGTTATGCTCTGGTGTTACATATGACCCTCTGGTTGAACATCTAAATATATGAACCGTTGATTGGAAAAGTTCGGAAAGATCCAACGGTGGAAAAATTAGAAATCACGAGGGTACATATACCCCTTTAAACATTTTTGTGTCCGAACGCTCCCTAATTTTTAAATTTTGAGCAACGTTGGTGCCACATATGTCAGCATTATGACAGAAACCGTGGGGCCTTCCTCGGCAGTGATACCAATTACACGAGGATAAAAACACACATTGGGTCATTCATAAAAACTTCATGTAATTTGGAAAGTGTCAATTTAACGATTAAATTGTGTAATTGGTGCAAATTACTTCCTTTTTTTAACTTCCATCTAAATCACTAATAATATGAATATACGTATCACATGACTTCATTTAATATAACACTTAATGGAACCATTAAGCAGTAAATTAGTATAAAACTGGATAGAGCTTAAAAATATCAAATTTATGACAAAGAATTTTAATATAAAACTTAAGGGAATCTATTCGAAATTTGATCTCAATTAATTTGATTTACGCCCAAATTAGTGCTTAAAAATATCAAATGTATGACAGAATTTAAAAGATCCATTAAGCATCAAATCTGGTCAAATCATTCAGATTCGTTATTCCAGAGAATAGTGTTAATGGAAGTTATGACTTGAAGCTTTTCTAGATAGAGGCTCAACATAATCATTAAATAATTCAATTGTCAATGTGTGAAAAGATTCAAAAACAAAATCACAAACAAATCCGCCCTTAATTAAAATTTTGAAAAATCTTGCATTACAACAAAGAATTTTTAAAAGAAATTGCTTTTTTATTGAAGATTCCTGCATATCTATATTCTTTATAATATATATTAGCTATGTTGTTACCTACCTCCTATTATTATAAGTATTATTCTCATAATTCAGTACATATTAATTTATTATTCCATCTTGATTAATACTATATTACAGTGAATCATATCTGTATAATTAATCTATTTTTAATAAATATTGTGCTATGTTGATTCAAACTCGCACAATTGAAGCAAGAGATTGAATTTTTTTATTACTTTCTCAATTTATTTGTCATTTTTTCCTTATAATTTTTAGAAATTAATCATAAATTTGAAATCCCTTACTATATCTTCTAAATTATTTTAAAAATTGTGCAATCAATTCTTGCAAGAAACCAAGTTTTCAAATTTTGAATTTCATATTTATCATTCTATATTATTACTAATTTGTGAACAAGATTTTCAATGGTGAGCAAAAAGAAATGGTGATAGAGCTCTGTATTACCTTTTTTTTTTCTCTTTTGCAGATATAGAATTGTTTAGTATAGGAAATTAACATAATTGAGGTTTGTCTCAAGTGAAAAATTTTTCATTCTAATTTTGTCAAAATCGACACTTTTCCTTTTTAATGCTTTTCACTTTTGATACATGTATTGTAAATGATGTTTTTATATGACTTTTTTTGCTACTTTTTGTTTTGTATAATTTATCTTAGATGAATGATAAATTTCTTAATTTTTTATTTTATGATTTTTTCATTAGAATTTAAAATTTATAACTTTACCCTTTTCTTTATCCTTTACCTTTTTTCTATCTTTCCTTTTTTTTTCATTTAGAACTTAATATATTTGCAATTTACAATAATTATTTTCTTGATCTCTCATTCCATTAAAACATCACTTCTTCCACAATTTATTCTTTCTTCATCACTCAGGTCACTATAATTCTTCGTCTTCTTGTTTTTATATATATTCAATTTTTTATTTAATTTTAAACTTTATTTTGCTTAATTGGCTTTCCTTTTTTTCACAAGTTTGTGCAACAATTTCTCTGAAAATTAGATGATGGATTTTTACTACTTTATTAAAAAAATTTCCACTTTAGCTATTAAAGCATCAAAATATTTTTCATAAGGTAAAAATCAAAGTATTAATTTTCTTCAAAAATAGAAAATTTTTAACTTTTGGAATCTTATTTTTATAATTTTTTATTGTTGATAATTTTTATAATGATATAAATCAAGATTTTTTCTTTTTAAAATGGAAAGGGAAGTTTTTATTCTTTATTAAGGATTAAGGATTTTATTCTAATTACACTTAATGTATACAAGCCAGTTATACACAATATCAAGTTTTCATTCTTTATTAAGAATTTTGTTTTGATTATTCATGTTTAACTTTGGCACATAATATCAAATTTTATTATTATTTAAAGCAACTTAATGATTTGGGATTTACAAAACACCTGCATTGAAAATTAGCAGCAGAACCACATATAATTTGGTGTGGGCATGTGCTCCTATTAAACTTTTTAAAATCTTACACGCTATTATATATACAATCTAAAATGGTCTTATTGAGTTTGAAGTTTTACCCTCACTAAAATATTGAAACTCACATTAATTATTTATTCTAATATTTTTTTAGATTTGATTATATCCTTTTTAATTCCTTTATATTATTATGATAATTAAAAATAACTAAAATAATAAATATAATAAAAATATTCAAAATTAATGGAATTTAATAAACTTAATTGTGTGAATTTTTATTCTTTCTAAATAAAAATTAAGAAACCCTAACAATACTATACCCTTTATTTTACATGTAAGTACAACAATGATGGAAAAATATTATTTTAACAAATATTGTGAAAGATCGAGTAATGATTACACGATAATTTTAAAATATGAATTTACATCTAAGATAATTGTATAATGTAACTATATATTTTTAATTATAATGCTTATAATTTTATATGTATTATAATTTAAATTTATATATTAATTAAAATAATATATAATTATTTTTTATTTTTAATTATATATTTTTGGGCTCCACTGACTTTCAAGTCTTGGATTCACTACAATTGAAAATTTACTTTAGTTGAGGTTTAAATTATATTACATTTTATTTATTTTTTAATATTCTTATTATTGATTTTTTTTCTTTATAGGATTTTTTATATAATAGTAAAATGTTGTATCATTCCAATAGTTTCGTGAATTGCTGTAATATATTCTACATCTTTCTCTCTTATTGGAAGCCATCTCTTTAAGACCCATTTCCTTATTACAATATTTCTCTCTTGATGTAGGACAAATGAGGGTTTTTAAAAAAATATTTATGATTTCTAATGTTATTTAATTCCATGTGCATGTGTTAATTTGTAATTTGCAATAATATTTATATAGTCAATCCTTCCAAATGTTATAATTAGAGGTGTACATGTCGCCCGACCCGATGAGCTCGGCTAAAAAAATAGAGTATTTGGACTCTTTTTTTTAGCCCAATAGGCCTGATAGAATTTTTTTATGGCCCGATTAATAATTGGGCCGGGCTCGGGCCAAGGCAAAAAAGCCTGATAGGCCCGGCCCGATTATAATAATTTATTTTTAATAATATAATTATATATTAAAAAATATAATTATATTTAATTATTTTTAATATAAAAATATTAATTTAACATATTAAATATTTTATATATTTAAATATCATATTATCTCTTTATATATATATTTATTTTAAAATTTTTTTTATTAAAAATAAAAAAAAATTATGTTTCGGGCTTTCGGGCCTTTTAATAAAAAATTCAGGCTGGGTCGGGCTAAATTTTTTTAAAACATAAATGGGCCGGGCCGGGTTCGGGCCTTCAATTTTTATGATTTAGCTCGGATGGCCCGACCCGAAACTCACTCGGCCTGACCCATGTACACCTTTAGTTATAATAAGTGAGTTGTAAATATGGAATATTATTGGTAATGTTTATACAATCAAGCCAAACAATAAATAGGAACAAAGCATCAAATAAGTTTTATAATAATTAATACATATGCTAATAATTGAGAATTAATATTCAAGTTTAACTTAAATTAAATCTCATGCTAAGAAAATGCCCACATTAATATATATCCAAGGTTAATTGACATTTGTTTTAGTTTATTTTGCTACTTGGTTAGAAAACAAAGATACCATTATTGGTATTTTATTATTCAAGTTTATAATTTTGGTTTAACTTTGATACTTGAACAAGAATTCAATAAAAAAATTTAAAAATGTCTTTTGCTTTAATACAAAATATAACGATTGCAATTACAATATATTAGAAAATAATTGTCTATTATTATTTTTCTTATTCATGACATAAACAAAGTTACAAAAGGAAAATATAACATATCAAATTTATTTAATCCAATTAATATTTCTTCAAATGTAGGGAATAAATTAAACATATTCTTATAATGATTCATAATTTTATTATTATATGAAAAGCCTATCAAATCACAATTTAAATGATTTGGTAAACAACAAATTAGTATCAAAAGGTATTTTATATCAATTGAATATTAATGTAAAAAATTTCACCCTAAATTAATATTGAAACTTTTTTTAGATTGACTTAATATTGAAAAATCTAGTAAATATCAAATCAACATGTTTAAAATTGATTAAAAAAATCTACCAATATTAATTTTATGTCTACCAAATCTTTTAGATAATGATTTTGTAAATTTCTCTTACTATATATTTTTATATAATCAAAACCTATGCATTAAACAACCTAAAAACTACTATTATCATTATAATTTTTTAAAATTATGTGAAATCAAATAAAAATCAAAGATGCGGTAAGGAGGATTATAAAATACATGTGGAGTGTCCTCAAGTTCAACCTTGACTTAATAGCCTTGTTAGGTCAATGAATAAATTGAATTTTAGAATATTGGCAACAACATAAAGGATGCTACAAATTACTAAAATTCATATTCATGAAACACTATTAAATCACTGATAAGTAAATTTATAAATTTAAAACAATAGAAGAAACTTAAATTTACAAAATAGAAATAATCGAAAAGGTGAAAAACTTAAATTTACAAAATAGAAATAACTGGAAAGGTAAAAAAATTACCTTTTCAAGGATGATGCTATTTGGTGGGATGGTTGGATGTTCTCAATAGAGATTGATGTGATGAAAAGAATGATTCTGACTAGTGGGTTATTGTTTCAAATGTCAATGAAAAGCTAGTAAGATAGAAGATTGAGATGGATGAAGATAAGCTTTGCTAGGTTGAGGTAAAAATAGAGAATGACATGAGAAAGAATGCTATCCTTGTGTGCTTTACTCCACAAAATGCAAAAATATTTAAGGTTATAAAAGAAACAACATTGTTTTATCCATAAATTTGGTCAATTTAGCTTTCATCAATTAAAGGTATACTTATCCACATATTATTAACAAATTAACTTACCTTATTGTCTGGGCTAAATGTTGGGAAAAATTATCAAAGTAACATGCAGTAAAAAATTAAATTATTTATTTGAATTGACTTTTCTCACATGTACAATAAAATATATCATCAAAAAATATTATAAGAAAAATAAATCAAAAGATTAAAGATTTTTAATGTAGAAAACCCACCAATTTGAGAGTAAAAACTACGGGACTTAGTTTAGTAAAAATCCATTAATAAAATAATGGATAAAATATCTTTTCAGAAATTCTAAGAAACAATTAATATAAAACTTTTTACTAAAATAAGTAGAATTTTCAACAAAATTAACACAATAGTTAACACCAGTTACTATGTAAAACCAACTAGTTGAGAAGAAGAAAATTAATAGAAAAATATACACAATACTATCTAAATTACCAGAAATAATATACCCAAATTTGATGAAAATCTGGATAAGTATAGTGATACATCTTCTAGCATAATTTACTAAAAATCATAACTTTTTATGTGCCATTCCAAGAGCAAAACAAAGGAATTTCTTAATGCATATTGTTCAAGGTTTCAAAACTTTTTTCAATTTCACTCACACACAGTCTAAGATATTTCTCTTTCTTTGGGATCCTCATGTGAAGGAAAAAATTGCTTTTGCTTTTTTTTTTTATGTTGTTTATTCACACCAAAGTTACAACATACACACACACACACATACAAATATATACATACACACACACACACACATATACATACACACACCTGGAATCCTAATAAAACATGGAATTCTAGTTTTCCATATGTTGTACAAAGCCTTTAAAAGGCTTTTTGACTTAAAGCCAAATTTGGCTTTTAAAGCCCAAATAGAACTTATTACAAAATAGCCTTATACGTCTCTTTTTTTAATCTTTTATATTTTTTTATGTTATACAAAATAATAAATATAAAGAAATTATGATCCATTTAGAAGGAACCTACTACCAATAAGTCTCTCCTTCTAACCAAATAAGGAACACCACCATTCTAGTTATTAAGTAACATGCTTCAAGCTTTTTCCTTAATAAAACTTTAGTCAATATATTAACACCATTATCATTTATATGAATTTTCTTAAGTTTCAACAATTTATTACTCAAAACATCATGTATCCAATAATAAAGAACATTAATATGTTTCGACATTGCATAGAAAGAAAATTTTTTACTAAGGTTATTTTACTCTGATTATTACAAAACAAGATACAACGATCTTGCTTAAATCCAAGTTCTTGTCATCCATATCAATTTTTTACATGCTTTGATTATTGCAATAAGTTTTGCCTCTATTGTTGAAAAGTAATATGTTTTTGCAATTTGGATTGTTATGACATAGCTTCCCTCGTAAACTTGATCAAACAACCAGAAGTAAACTTATGAGAATTAATATTTCCAACTAAACCTAGATTTAAGAGAAAACAACATACTATATCAATGACATGAGTAATGTCGGGATAACATATATTAAACTTCCAACTACTAAGGTATAAGGAATTCTTTCCATATCTTGCTGTTCCTTATTTGTAATTAGACATTGCTTGGCATTTAATTTAAAATGAGTAGTAAGAGAACTTGAAATAACTTTGACATTTTTCATACCAAACTTCTAAAGTACCTTTTTAATGTATTTCTCTTGTGATAAATAGAGCTTCTTTATACCTCTGTCTTAAGTAATCATTATGCCTAAAATTTATTTTACATGACCTATATCTTTCATGGCAAAAAGTTTACTCAATTATTTTTTTAGTTTAGCAATTCTCACAACATTCTTACCAAAAATTAGAATATCATCACTATAGAGTAAAATAATGATAAAATTATTATCAGAGAATTTTTAAATAAATACATAATAATCAAGATTGTCTTTTGTTAACCTTACTCTCCTATAACTGACTCAAACTTGTACCATTATTTAGGAGCCTACTTTAACTCATAAAGACTCTTCCTTGATTTGTACACATAACTTTCTTTTCCTTTTTCATTTCGAAACCCTTTAGTTGCATCATATAAATCTTTTCTTCTGAATCACCATAAAAAATTATTTTTCACATCCATCTGCTCAATTTCTAGATTAAGACTAGCTACTAAGTTAAGCACTATATGAATGGAAGATATTTTTACAATAGGAGAGATTTTTTTACTAAAGTTAATTCCTTTTCTCTAACCAAATCCCTTTATAACTAATCTGACTTTATATCGAGGCTTAGGGTTATTTTCTTTATTCTTTATTCTTTATTTTACATACCTATTTGTTCTTTAAAACTTTCATACTTTTAAATCATTTTATTAACTTATAGGTGTGATTTTCTTGCAAAGATTTCATTTCATCTTGCACAGTTTCAATCTACTCACTTTTATGTTTATCTTTCATGGTCTCATCATAAAATTCTAGCTTTCCCTTATCAGTTAAAAGAACAAATTCATTTTCAATATACCTTGTAGAAGGTTGTTTGATTCTGGTGAATCTTTTAAGTATAGTAATTGGAGCTTCTGTTATTGGTTGTTCATCATATATATTTTGTGCAGGGTTATTTATATTAACTGCATCATTCTCAAAATTTTAAGCTTTAACTTTATCTTGCTCCTTTTTTGGATAAACTATATCTAAGTTAGGTGATGGTTCACTATGTTGAGGTACTTCCACTTCTTCTTTACTAATGTCTTTCAATTTTTGATCGTCCATAGATATAGCATCTTTACTTTTAATTAACTTTTTTTCAATAGGATCATAGAATTTGTATCTAAATATATCTTCACTATAACTAAAAAATATGCATTGCTTTGTCTTCATATCAAGCTTGGATCTCTTATTTTTAGGAATATGCATAATTGCTTTACATCTAAAAACCTCGTAAATGATTATAAAAAATATTCTTACCTAACCAAACCTTTTTTAGCACTTTAAACTACAAAGGAACATATAGAGAGTGGTTAAAACCATACATAACTATATTCAAAACTTCAGCCCAAAAAGTTTTTAGTAGTTTAGCATGTGAAAACAAACACCTAACTTTTTCACCTAATGTTTTGTTCATCCCTTCAGCTAGACCATTCAATTGAATAGTCTTTGGTAGTGTTTTCTGATGTCTAATACCTCGTTCTTTATAATAAGCATCAAAAGGCCCTAAATATTCATTTTTATTATCAATGCACATACATTTCAACTTCTTCTCTATTTCTGCTTCAACTAAAGCATAAAATTATTTAAATACCCTAAAGACTTGATCTTTTGTTTTTAATGTGTACACTCATATCTTTAAGTGATCATTAATAAATGTAACAAAATAAAGAGAACCACCAAGTGGCCTTGTGTTTATAAGATCATACACATTAGAATGCACCAATTCAAGTATCTTTAATTTTTTGAAAGGTGGATGACTTTTAAAAATTACTTTGTTCTATTTTTCAATTAAACAATGATTACACCTTTATAAATATGAAATCTACACTCCGCATAATATATCTTTTTTAACCAAAACAATAATTTCCTTTTCACTCATGTGACATAACCATGCCATAACTCAGTCTCATTACTTGAATTTACAAAATTAACAACATTTTAGATAATTTTTCTTGAGTCAAGAAAAGTATAGAATATCTTGAGCTTTGTGCCATAACCATAGAACTTTTGGTAAGTTTTCACTAGTCAAGTGAGAAGAAATTATTATAACCTTCATCATAAAGTTTACAGATAGAAAGTAGATTCAATTGAATGTTCGTAACATGTTTTACATGCTTAATGATTAATCTAGTTCTATTAAATATTTTCAAATTGATATCTCCAATGCCAACACACTTTATTATACCCTCATGAGCCAAACTTACATCTTCAAAATCACCATAAATGTAAAATGAAAAAAATGTCCCTTTTATATATAACATAGGTAGAAGTACCATTATTCATTACTTAACTAGTTTTATTCTTTACAAGGTTAACAACATCATCTTCATAAATTAAAACAAATTGATTAACTATTGTATTAGCCTAATTTTCATTACCTTTGTCTTATTTACCTTTCTCTTTTTCTATATGATTTTTATTTTTATTGTCTTTTTTCAATTTTTAGCAATATTTCTTGATATGTCTCTTTTCGTTATAATAATAACACTTAATATTTTTGAATCTTTTCCTAGATTTGCTCTTATTCTAATATTTGTTTCTTGAACTTTGACTTTTACTTCTCTTCTAAGACTCAACAACAATGACATTTAGTTGTGAAAAATAATCCTATAATTTCTTTCTTAACTCTTCATTTAAGATGTCATTTTTAACAATTTCAATTGTTATTATGCTATTTAAGGTAGAATTAAATATGAATATTTTGAATGTCTCCTATGAATCTAGTAAAGAACTAAGAAGCATCAAACCCTGAACTACATCTTTAGATTTAATACACATAACATAAAGATGATTAATAATTCCTTAATACTTATTCAAGTGATCTATCATTAGAATACCATTTTGATATTTTTATGCTTATCATTTATTTTATCAAGAATATTTTATTATTCTTGAATTTTCAAGTTATAACTTTTCAAGTTTAATCCACATGTGTGAGTACGTATCTCCTCTTTAATATGATTCCATACATTCTTTTCTATCCATTGTTTGATATATCCATAAACCTACTTGTATTCTAAATCTGATTTATTTTCAAGTTTTTTAGTAGTAAATACAAGTAAATAGTAATTTTTTTATATAAAGCAAATTTTCTATATTCTTTTCCAAAGAGCATAATTTTCACTATTCAAAAATACCATTTTACTTATATTAACCTCTATGTTCACACAAGTAGAATGTACTAAAGTTTAACCTTTGATTCCATTTGTTAGGAAAAATTACCAAAGTAAAATGTGCAAAAAAATAAATTATTCACTCGGATTGACTTTTCTCATATGTACAATAAAATATATCACTAAAATGTTCACACAAGTAGAATGTACTAAAGTTTAACCTTTGATTCCATTTGTTAGGAAAAATTACCAAAGTAAAATGTGCAAAAAAATAAATTATTCACTCGGATTGACTTTTCTCATATGTACAATAAAATATATCACTAAAAAATATTACAAAGAAATAAATCAAAAGATAAAAAAATTTTAATATGAAAGATCCTTTATTGTGAGGGTAAAAATAATAGGACCTAATCCAATAAAAAATTCACTAATAAAATAATGGATACAATGCCTTACCACAAATTTTAAGGAACAACTAGTATAAAATTTTTCACCAAAATAGGTAGAATTTCTCAACAAAATTAACATAATAATTAATACCAATTATTGTGTAAAACTAGCCAACAAAAAAGAAGAAAATTGGTAAAAAAATATGTACTATACTACTTAGATTATGAGAAATAATATATCTAAATTTGATAAGAACCTAAGTAAATAAAATGATACATCTTCTAGCATGATATAGCAAAAATTGCAACTTTTTCTCCATTGTTCTGAGAGTAAAACAAATGAATTTCTCAACATATGTCATTTAAGGTTTTAAAACCTTTTTCAATTTCACTCACACACAGTCTAAGATATTTCTCTCTCTTTGGGATCCTCACATAAAACAAAAAAATGCTTCTACTTTTTTATGTTGTTTATTCACACCAAACCTACTACACACACACACACACACACACACACACACACACACACATAGAATCCTAATGAAACATAGAATTCTAGTTTTCCATATACCATACAAAGCCTTTAAAAGGCTTTCTTACTCAAAGCCAAATTTGGCTCCTAAAGCTCAAATAAGATTTGTTACAAAACAGCCCCACACACCTTTTTCTCTCTTTTTTTAATATTTTATATTTTTTGTCCTTTATACAAAATAATAACTATAAAGAAATTATAGGCCTATCTTAGGAAGAACCCATTACTAACACTAAATCCAACTATTTTTGTTAGATCACCCTTATTCGCCTACCTAATTTTAATTTTAAGAAGTCAAGTTTCATCAGTTGGGTAAAAATTGCCTAATTTTAGTGCATATGTTAGACACAATATAAGAATAATGTAAAAAAAATGACAAATCACTTTTTATCTAAATGTAATTTTATCTAAATTTATTTAACCTATATTTTTAAGTATCAAAATTTCTTTGCTTGTATTTTTTATCATTAACATTTTTGCACTTCAATAATTTGTTGTCCAATTTTTAATAAAAAAAATACAAAATGTACATTACATGATTTTTTTTCTTCTTAAACCTAATTTTAATCTTATTTTCAAAATTAATTTCAACTAAAAAAATTCCTAACCTTGATTTGAAATCTTTTTAAGCAAGCCTTTGTGATTGTATAATAATAGCTATGATGAAGACATATTGTTGTACTCAATTGCTAGAAAGGTTATGTCCATCATGCTCAATTATATCAAAATCTGATTCATATTGAAGTTTGCTTGAGGTTAGTGTCTTTAAACTTTTAAAATAAATAATTATTTAATTGTAAATGATATCAATTTATTTATTATTATATTTATATTTTAATATAAAAAATTAAAGATGACAAACAATCGAGTTAGGTTGATTAAGGCAACTTAACCAAATTAACTGAGCTAATTTGAGTTGGTTATTTTCAAGCTTGATTTTGATTAAATTTCAAAGCTTATTTGAGAATAACTGATCTTAATGATTTGATTTATGTGATAGTGAGTCCGTTTACCTATTTGTAACCTAACCATTGTATTTGACAATAAATAGGAGCCAATTTTACTCCTTTTATTTACTTATATTGCCTAGATTTATAACCTTATTTAGAACTTGAAGTGATAGAAATTTAGAAACAAAAACAAGAAAACCTATTGGGGTCAAGCTCAGCACCAACAAGCTCTAACATAAGTGTTTTCCTAACCATCTTTAAAACCTTATTCACAACATTTGAAAGAAGGTCACTATATGTTTGCATTATGGTTGTGGTGGCTTTAATCTTAACACCAGTTTGTAGCACTAGTAGTTTTTATAATAGCTTTTGTGACTTTATGAAAGGATGCAAAAAGGAAAAAAAAAACCCTAATTCTCTCCATTTTTCTCATTAATGGTTTCAAGAACAACAAACTTGCAATTCTCCTATGGATGAAACTAATATCTAACCTGCTATTTATATTGATTGATGAGAAGGATGTGGTTTTTTTATTAGTGAACTTGCACTACAGTTGAATTTAAAGTTCAACAAAGTTTGATTTTTTTTTTTGTAATCATAGGAATGGTAAAATCATTAAATATACATATATAAGAATCAAGGCTCAAATTTTAAATGAAGCAAAAGGTACAAAGTTTTCAAAGGACATCAAAATGCTATTTGAAGAAAAGGTTCTTGAAAACAAATTTGGAAATTTTTGTTATTAGTTTTTTATCCTAGTAAGTTTTCTTGTTTTTGCTTCGAATTTCTTATTCAGTCAATTATGGATCTATGTAATTAGGATTATTACTACTGACCATAAAAGGGAAATTCACCCAAATAAAGATCCATAACTACTTGATCTATATATTAGAGGTGTTTAATGGGCTTGATGGATTGGATTATGCTAATGCCCATGTAGGACTAATCCATTTGAACCCAATCCACTAAAGCCCATATTTTAAGTGAATTTATTTTGGCTAGCTTGGTTCGCATTATAAGCTCACCAAACTACTTATTTTACCCTAAAAAAATAGTTAGTCTATAGTTCATGTGAATTTAGCCTTTATGGACCTAGTCCATTTAAACCCACTTATTTATTGGCTTATTTTAGTAAGTCCGATTTACAAAAAAGTTTACAAACCAATCCATAAAGTCCTCAAATTTAAGGCCTGTTCAGCACCCTTACTGCATATAGACCTATCTCTACTTGAATTTTATCGGTTCAAATTAGGCTTTTTTTTTATTTACGCAAAATTTGCATCCCTATTAAAAATAGTGGCTTTGCTTGAGTTTTTAAACTATTATTGTTATTTAATATATTGGAATGGTTGACTATGTCTTTGCATTTTTAATTCCTTTATAATTGAACTTGGAAGGCGGATCAAGGTTGTTAATTTCTTTGTAGTTGAATCTTTGAGTTAGAGTACGTAACAAATGCCTGATCCATGTTAATTAGAATGAAAGTGCCAGTAATATTAGAGAAATTACAAAAATTAAATCAAGAGCTCTCAGGTAAAAGCTAGGTTTTAAATTAATGAAAGAAAGAAGGGCACAATGCTGCAAGTTGTTATGGTGCGCTAATTAAAATTAAATGAAAAATGATTTAATGTTGCAAAATAGTAATTTAGTGGAAAACATAAATAGATAAATTTCAACACTTAAAAATATGAGTGAATAGAGTGAAATAAAAAGATACTCCAAATAAAGAAAGTGTAGATATGAATATAACCTTAAATGCAATTTTGATCTCTTAAAATATAAATTATGTGATTTTAATTTTCTTAAGTATTAATTAGTGCAACTTTGATTCTTTGTTTGATTTTTATTAATTTCTATTAACTCATGTCTGATTTTTAAACATTCATTGTATTATTTTTTTAAATAAATCATATTTTTAAGAAATTTTTATTGGCTATTAACTTTCAAAATATTCAATTTTTTACATGTAATTCATTAATTTTTTAAATTTCTTTCATGCTTATATAAAGTCATTTTAGATTAATATGAAAAAACTATTAGGTAAAAATAGTTATGTGAGGTCAAAAATATTGATGAAAATTAAATAATAAAACCACAATTATATCAATTTAATATTTAAGAGATGAAAATAAATTTTTTTAAATCAGCAAATCAAAATCACATAATTTATATTTTAGGATATGAAAATTTCATTTAAGCATGAATATAACATAAGTGTTAATATAATAAAATATTATAAATATAGTATACGTATAAAAAAGTCTAATGCGCATCAGATTTTTAAAAATAATAATTAACTATACTTTCTTAGACGTACTAACATAAATGATCAGAACCTTCATCTAATTTTAAAATATAGGAAAATAAAATTATAAGTCGATAGAAAAAATTGTATTTTCAAATATTTGATGCTAAGCCATACTAGATGTAAGTGTGATATTAATACTGATGAAAGATAAAATAAAAGTATCAATTTTCTATGATAAGCATACTAATAATAAATATTATATTTATCTTCCTCTTAAATTTATTTATAATAAATCTTAATGAAGAAACAGTTGTGATTGAATCGAAGATAAAAATATGGATCATAGTGTGGTATAAATTTATGCTTTTTAGATCTTTGTCCAATCGTTTATAATCATTATTTTTAGAAATAATCTTTAACTTACATTTTTTTTAAGTCAAATGACATAAATTTAAGCCAATTTAAAAAAGAGGTTTCTAGGGTACAAAACTTAATTCGCTGTATCCTGTACAATAATAGTTGGGTTGGTAGATTGTTGTATCTGTCACTGTAATAAAATAAGTAAAAGATGTAATCCGTGGTAAAATAAAGTAAACTATTTTACCCTTTTGCTCTTGAGAATTGTCTTTGTCAATTACAAAAAAGTTAATTCAACGACCAAAGCTTGACAAACATTGCAAAACATCCGATTTGGATGAATAAATCTGATTTGCACTGGCTGTGGGAACAGAGCAGAATGGACTTCTGGCAATTCAGCATAATTTGATTCAATGTACTTTGCTATAGTGGGTTTGCTGCTGTCATTTTTTCTTTTCAGGGGCTTTCATTATCATCTAGAATATACACAACCAGCCATCAATAAGACAACCATTTTAGCAAATATAAAATAAGCTTTTTATATGAAAATAAGAAATGTATTTCTCTTCGTCTTAAGTGTGGAACTACCATCATGTGATGACAGCTCAAACCAGAGTCACTGAGTTCTGAAAAAACAAAGCGTAAAAATGAATTGAGGCTAAATTCAACAAGCAAAATGGAAAATGAGATCGAAAAATTTGGAATCTTTTCTGTTTGATTAAATTCTTGGGTAATCACAAACAAGAAATAAACCAATAAACGCTAATTAGTTGCTAAGATGCTCCGAAATGCAACATAGAATACAGATATAGCATTTGAAACAACAAAAGAGAGTTGTTTTAGAAAAAGCGAGGAGATAATACTTCAACCGATAGGATATATATG
Organism: Sindora glabra; assembly: GCA_020226215.1. Classification (NCBI taxonomy): domain Eukaryota; kingdom Viridiplantae; phylum Streptophyta; class Magnoliopsida; order Fabales; family Fabaceae; genus Sindora; species Sindora glabra. Next base: position 72,123,809 of record CM035229.1, read on the forward strand.
GCAGTACACAAAGATGACTGAGTTGAAATACCAACATATATACAATATCTAGTCATTATTTTAATTCCTTAGAATACTCAAGTTGGGTTCGCAATAAGGAAGATGAAGGGCTTGCAACGAGGAAGACAAAAAGGTATGATTGAGGACTTTTCTACAGTCGGTAACCCTTTTCTCTTGTATTAAAGGTTGATTTTATAAGTTATTTCATTTGCTTAAAAAAAAAAAACTTCCAATGCTATATTATCATCGAAAATACAGTATTACTTTTATATAAATATAATTTAAATATATTATTTTTCTAACTTAATAATTTAATCTTTTCAAAAATAGTTGATTTCTTATTAAAAATGAATAGTTTTTTATCGTTATTAAATTAATAAAATAATATCTATATTTAAGTAGCATGAGAAATTTTCTCATCATTTGTCTTCTAAGACTCTGCCACATCATTCGTTGTATCTGATACAACACATTTCTCTTTGCCGAAGAAGTCTCCATCGAAAAAAGGTGCATTATAATCAAAACCGATCAATATTACATGTTTCCAGCGATAAAACTTGAGAGATCAAAAAAGTGTTTTCCGAAGATCCATGTTGATATATTTCGCAAGTAGATGCTTCCTTATTTATGTGGAATTCATACATACAATTTAGAGCTATTGAAGTAACGAATGACGTGTACATAAAAATCAATCACATCATTTTAAAAAGTATGAAATCAACGATGTAAATCGTCATATCAGACAGATATGCATAAACACTTTAGACACAAACGTACTTATCTAAGAAAATAATTTAACATGATGTATGGCACATTATATATAAATATAATTGACTCTTCAGTTAAAAAAAAAATCACGGTTTAATTTTGAAAACTCCTTACTGGTTGCAAGGTGAACATAACTTAGTAGTAAATTTTGAAATTCAATTTTATGGCATTTTGTCTAAACATGAGCCATGGCACATTATAATAGGCTAATCCTCTGTATTCAGTAATAGAGTCAAAATTCTACATCAAATATCAAAATTTTTATAAAATATATATAAATTTTAAATTTTTGGAGGGGCTAATATAACTGTCACGTATAAAAAATGAAGATATCAAAATTATTTTTGAGAGGTTAGGACTACTGTTAGCTCCCCTTGATTTTGCCACTGTCCATACTACATATGTTTAAAATCAATTGACATCTTTAGGAGTGTTTGATTTGTAAAATATTTTTTATATTTTTAAAAATATTTTATGAAAATATTATATTTTGAAATAATATAATTCTACCGTTGAATATCATGTTAGTGTTTAAACGAGAGAAATTAAAATAAAATAACTCACTCTCCCTTTTCTCCTTTTTCTAATAACAAATAAATTTTTTAATTTTGTCATTCTTTAATCTTTGCTCAACCCAAGTTTACCATTAATCCTAAGATCCTAATTGATATGAACAGGAGTCAGAACTATAATAGAAAATATGCATATCTTTGATGCAGTCAATATTCTAAACAACCAACCTCAAATGCCACAAAAATTGCCGCAAACCACCCTTTTTGAATGCAAAGCCATACACTTAAAATCGTCTCATACACTCCAATTGCTAAAATAGCCCCCAACCTCCCTATAAAATGCCCCCAAATGCCACCTTCTTCCTCAGGGCAACAACAACTTCTAATCAATAAGGCAATTCCACTAGATTCAGTGCGATTTCCGGTAATTACACTCATCTTTCGAGTTTTTTTCCCTCACCAGTCAATCACACGCTACTATGGATGTGAAGAAGATTTCCTGCGCTGTGCTCGTGGCTGCCGCCTCCATATCCACCGTTCTGGCCAATGAGGCCGCAACAGCACCTGCTCCTGGACCATCCAACGGAGCAGCCATGCCCGTTGTTGGCAGCTTGATTGGAGCTTCAGTGGTGTCCTTCTTTGCCCTTTTCTTGCAGTAAATTAGTTAATTTATTTGCATGGAAGATTGGAAAGCTTCACGAAAGAGGTGGAGAACCGAAACAAGATCAGTCAAGCAAGGATGACTTATGTGTGATTTATGTTAATTAATTATGGCTCCTAGTTAATTTGACAAAAATTTGTAAGGGAAATGTTGTTGTCCTCCTTACTAATTTTAATGGATATCTTTTCGATCTAAGTACCGGCATTATAATTATAAGTTGCAATTCATATTTTGCAATATTAATTATTCACTCTATTAAGTTGTGTATGTTTTGCGACGATAATTTATTGTAACTTCATATATTTATATATTCTTTCTTTTTTTTTCACAATAATTATTACAATGATACTACAGTCACAGTACAACTGATGTATTTCATGCCCAATCATATTGGAATATAAGCAAATTTATCATTTTATCTATTATCAAAATAATATTTGCACGAATTTCACTTATGTATTAAGTAATTTATTACTCTAGTTATTATAAAAAATAATATTGGATCACAAGTAGTGAAGAAGCACAGCAATAGGAATCTATCAACTAGTAAAACAAGAAAAGAAAATGGCACATAATAAATAATTGGAAAAAAGAACCTTTATTTGAAGTTACCAGTTATGCAGAAACCTTAAAATCTGTATTCATGCTTCCTGCATCTTAAATCACATTTAAGCATGAGCATGTATGATTCAGTTTTTGTTGGCCTAATAAATCTAGGTCATGCAACAACTTCAATAGGTGATGGTTGAGTTGAAGATATGAATGTTATCTTCATGTTGATATATTCAGTTTTTGTTGGCCTAATAAATCTAGGTCATGCAACAATTTCCGAAGATCCATGTTGATATATTCTGTAGGTTGATGCTTTCTTATTTACCTGGAATTCATACATATAATAGAAGGCCACTAAGATAATGATATGTTTACATAAAAATTAATAACACAGTTTTAAAAAATATGAAATCAACAAGGTAAATTGTCATATATATATATTTTTAAGTCCGATTAGGCTCGACTGATTTAACCGGTTAGACTATAATAACGGATTGGGTCACATGACAAACTCGGTAGAATAAATGGCCCAACTTAGGCCAATCTAAATCAGGATAAATTCGAAAATTTGGTAAAACCTGACCAACCGGTTCGCATGTCATGACCACACTACCTTCATATAAAATATATACTTATTGTTCCTAAGGAGAATTGAACCAACCAGTGCACGCTTAAGATTATATCCGTCTTCGTTGCCACTAAGTTCCTTACAATAATTTAGGCAATTTTATCGGTGTCCATCTTCTTAATATTTATAAATATTACACTCTAATATTATTCATACATATTAAACATAATAAACAAATTTTTATATATATTCAACTAAAAAATATATATAATATGATTTAAGTCAAATTCCAAAACTTAAATATTTAATATGCTAATAATCCAAATCCTAAAAAAATTAAATCGAAATAAAATATTTCAAACCAACTAAGAATGTGAAATCGAATTTTATCAATTATGATTAATAACTAGGATTTGATGATTATAATTATAATAATAATATTTATAATTTTTTTAATTTAAACATCTTTATGATAGATGATGATTATTTTATATTTTATTTTTATTTCATAACATATTTTTTGATGTTACATATAATTATATAAGTATGATATAAAAATATGTCAACCAATTGAATTACCAATTTAACCCATCAAATCAATTTAGCTTTGATTCGGTCCTTTTTTCAAATCAATGACCAGATAAAATTTCAAAACATTGTATGATACAATTACACTTTAGACATAATTGTGTCGGTCTAAATCTTAAATTTTAAGATGACGAAAATAATTTAAGATGATGTATAGCATATGCATAATAAGTAGATGGTAAGCTAAATATACATTTATCTATGTTTAAGTATAATCGGCTTCTCAAAAAACAAAAAATGAAGAAGAAGCAAATTACCGTTGAGTATTGTATAACTACTTACAAATTATAAGGTGAACATAACTTAGTAGTAAGTTTTAAAATTAAATTATATGACCTTCTACCTATACATGACTCATGGTACATTGTAGTAGGTTAAGTCCTCTTTGACCATGTTTAATTAAATTTATTAAATTTGATTGGTATTTCCAGCGGTGGAATTAGGACTTAAGGATCAATAGACTAAATTTGTTTTAATACTTTAATAGAGTAAAATTTAAAAATTAATAAGAATATTTTAAATGACATATAATTATTTGTAATATGTCCAAAAAGTTAGTGAGATTTACATCCATGCAAGATTATAGATAAATTCATCAGATATTAAGTTGATGTTTGAACAGGAAGAACTAAAATAAAATAAGTCACTCTCCTTCTTCTCCTCTTTCCACTGGTAAATAATTTTTTTTTTAATTTTGTCATTTCTTAATGAGTAAGTTTATGGCAAGCCTTACCTTATAAGAAGTTAAATGTTTTCATTATTGATTTACTTTTTCTCAAATTTTAAAGTAACCAATTTAAAATAAAAAATATATAAATTTTAATACATTAAAAATAATCTAATTATGGAAACACTTAATCTTTTTAAAAGGTGAAACTCATTGTAAAATTAGCTTTATCTCATATCTACTCAACTCAACACTGCCGTTAATCTTGAGATCCTAATTAATGTAAATAAGAGTTGGACAACTATAATCTGTATCTTTGGCCTATTCAATATTTTGAACAACTAACTCATACGAATGCCACAAAATTGCTACAATCCACCTCTTTTCAATAAAGTCATACACTTCAAATCTTTTCATACACACCAATTACTAAAATAATCATCAATTTTTCTTTAGGGCAACAACAATGTGTAATTAATAAAAGGCAGTTCTACCAGTTTCAGTGGGATTTTCAGTGATTCCACTCATCTTTCAAGTTTTTTTTCTCATCGATCAATCACATGTCGCCATGGACACAAAGAAGATTTCTTGCACTATCCTTGTGGTTGCCATTTCCATGTCTACCATTTTGGCCAATGAGGTTGCCCCAGCACCTGCTCCTAGGCCTTCCAACAGAGTTCCAACAGAGCAGCCATGCCTATTGTTGGAAGCTTGATTAGAGCTTTAGTTATGTCCTTTTTTGCAATTTAACTAATTAATTTGCATGGAAGATCGGAAATGTTTACGAAAGAGGAGAAGAACTGAATTAGGAACTGTCAAGAATGACTTTTGTATTATTTATCTTCATTAATTATGATTCCCAGTTGATTTGGCAAAATTTTCTAAGGAAATGTTGTTACCCTCGTTATTAATTTTAATGGACATCTTTTCCATCTAAGTATTGATATTATAATTTTAAGTTGCAATTCATAATATTAAATTGTCATGACTTACTTACAGTGGTAACTAGCATTGAATTATCAAACCTAATTTCGCTAGCTAAGGGCAGAGAGTAGTTATACTTAAGGGGGGCATCGCCCCTTTAAATTTTTAATTTTTTGGGTATGTATTTGATTTTTTTTTTAAAAATTATTAAGTGTTCCTTCTAAAATAATAAAATAAGTGCATAAGGATGTGTTTGAAAATATCACTTTAACAATTAATTAGATAGAATCATATTTAAAATTAAATTTTAATTGTTTGATTGGTTGAAATTATATATTAAATTAAGTAAAAATTATTATATTTATTTTATAGTTTTTCTTATTTTAATGAAATTTTATTAGACAAATATATTCAAAATTATTTTTGTACTTAAGATAATAGATGAATATATAATAAATATAACATCATTAATCTTTTACTTGTTACTATAGAAAATGAGTGGTAAAAAAATTAAAGAAAAAAAAGGAGTAGGAAATAATATTTTCCTTTACTTGTTGCAAGGTAGTTAAATAATACAGAGGAGTGAAAGAAAAAAAGTAGAGTTTACCAAGATATTTCCTTGACATGTATGGGCAGAAAAGGAATGAAAAATTGATTTGTTTTAATTTTTCCTTTGATTCTTCAATTTAAAATTTAATTTGAAGAGTAAAATTATCATTCAATTTATTTAGTTTTATTTTCTCTTGCTTTTCTGTTTAAACATGAAAAGTAAAATTATTTTCTTCTTAATTTTTTTCTTGTTTTATCCACATCCAAGTAAAAAAGAAAAGAAAATTCTTTTCTATTTATTTTTTTTCTAATTTTCTTTCCTTTCTTTTTTTCTTCCTTTGCATCTAAGTAAAGGGTAAATCATCTATTGTATATATTTTTTAAAATGATAATTCAAGATAATTTTGAAATTTAATGAGATTTTAATATTTTTGAAATAAAAGTGTTAAATTATTAATTAAATTAATACTTAAAATAAGAAACTATTCAAATACTATAAATTTTGTACTTAACCTTTAAAATTTAGTATTAAATGCTTTAATATTATCAAATACATACTAAGTTTCATTATATTTTCTTCTTTATAAAAAAATAAAAATTAACAAAAAATAAAAAAAGAGAGAGATAGCATGAAAATAAAATTTGGTGTCAATTTTTTATTTTTTGGAGTTGGGCTTTTTTTTTTATAATTACATGGAAAACATTGGTTTAAGCCTAGTTCAACCCAACTAAAAATATACATGATCTTAAGTTTAGCCTAAAAGTGTGATTAATTTTATTTTTAATATTATTTTGAGTAAAAATTATTTTTTATATAAAAATATACATTCATAGGTAACAAGATATTTTAAAATATTAAAAATATACATTAAAGTCCATTTAAAATTATTGGTATTAAATTTGTAGAAGAAATAATTATTTAATTGTGAAGGAAGACTTGTTTATTATTTTATTTAAGTATTAAAAATAGCAGCTTATTTTGAGTTTTTAAAATTGTTATTCTTGTTTACAATATATATTGGAATGATTTATTATAATTCTAGATTTTTCTTATAATTAGAACTTGGAGGTGAGGAACAAAGTTATTAATTTCTTTGTAGTTGAACTTAAGAGTTGGAGAACTAAACAAATGCTTGATCCATTTCAATCAGAAAGAAGGCACCAAAAATAAGGGAAAGAAATTAAATTAGGGCCTTAAGTAAAAGTTAAGGTTTAAATCAAGGAAGAAAAGTAGTACAATATGTTAAGATAAAATTTTATAAAAATATTATTTCAAATTGAATCATATGAAAAGAATAATATTAAATATGAAAAAAATTTATTTTTACCTGATGGATCCATTATGAGACAAAGATGAAATCAAGATTTGTTGCAGGCCATGAACTATTTACAATCAATCTTGATCACAAACATCAATAAGGATTTGTTGCTCGTATCAACTCTAGATGAGAACTTAATTAGGGAGATTTTTTAATACTAATGTGGAGTATTCAAAATCAATCATAGGGTTTAGGAATTATAACTCTTATTTATATTAATAACATTGATGGGTTGAACCACCTATTATCATATTAGTTAAATTAGATTACCATTAAATCCAAACTATTTAATTAATTTAATATTGGGTAAACCCTTTTATATCTTATTTTATTATTAAATTAATAAATTCATAATAGAAAATCTAATAATCTCCCACTTGGACTATATAATTTAATAATAGTGGTCACTTTAATACGATGTAAAAGAAAATTATGGCATCTTTACACACATTAGTCTAAATTGAGATCATAAATATTCAATAATATAAAACATAGTATCTGATAGGGATATAATGAAATATATATACTGTACACTTACATCTTACTAACTATATACAATATCTGATCAGGATACACATAATAAGTTTATGCTTAATAAGATTTACATAATAAAAATTGTGACAATCATATATAAATCTTTACGTACTAGGTCAAAGCATCCTCCAAAGATGCCATACAGTATTAAGATAGGGTCTAAACGTCTTTATAAATATACCATAATAAAAATATACATAATATATGGCAAGATATGAATATTTCATTTATGTCCATCTCAAGAAAATAATTTACATTATAATACTTTCACTAACTCAAAATATCAAAAGACTTAGCTAATCCCATATTAATTACATGATCATGATATATTCATACTATTAAGCCTTTAGTCAGTAGATCTATAAGCATACAATTTGTGAAAATATGTTTAATACATGTTATTTACTTGCGTACCTTCTCTCACATAAACTGATACTTTATATCAAAATGCTTCATATGAGCAAATTTTTAATTATGATGAAAGAAGTTTATAATAGCAGTATTGTCACAATAGATAGTTAAGGGTTTTGAAATACTTTCAGTAATCTCAAAAATAGCTATAAAGCTCCTTAACCACACAGCCGCACAAATAGCTTTGTAATATGCAACATATTCTGCTTCTGTAATGGCAGCTGCTATTAAGGATTACTTAACACTTTTCCATGATACAGCTCCTCCTGTCATCATAAAGATGTATTCAATGTAGATTTGTGATCATCTGAATAACCAATAAAATCTGAATCTGAGAAACCTATAAGCATGAGATCTCTCTATCTCCTGCAGGTCAGCGTGTAATCTTTTGTATTCTGTAGGTACCTTATAACTCTCTTTGTAGTAGTGTAATGTCTCTTATTAAGATTACTTAAGTATTTTCCTAATACACCAATAGCATAAGCTATATTAGGACATGTACATACTGAGCATACATCAAGTTACTGATAACTAATGCATATGGGACATTTTTCATTCTTTCTATTTTAACATTATTTTGAAGACACTAGGACTTAGAGAAAAAATTTTCCTTTCAAAATGGGTGTAGAAACTTTAGAATAGATTAACATATTGAACCTCTTCAGTACTTTCTCAATATAAATTTGCTAAGATAAATAAAGCAAACCTTGGGATCTATCACAATATATTTCTATCCCCAAAATATAAAAGGCATTTCTAAGATCCTTCATATTAAAATATTTGGATAATATTTGCTTTATCTCAATCAGCAAGTTCATGTCATTACTTGCAAGAAGAATATCATTCACATATAGTACCAGAATAATAAAACTACATGCACTCATCAATATATAAATACACTGGTCCTCTGCATTCTCCTTGAACCTAAAAGAATTCACTATCTTATCAAACTTGAGATATCACTTTCTGAAAGCTTATTTTAAGTCATAAATGAATTTTTTAAGTTAACACACAAGGTGCTCCTTTCTCTTTTCTTAGAAACTATCTAGCTAGTTTATATAAATAGTCTTTATTAAATCACCATTCAAAAAGACTATTTTTACATCCATCTAATGTAACTCTAAATAAAATGAGTCACCAAAGCTATGATGACATGAAATAAGTTTTCAATTGAAACTAGTGAAAAAGTTTCTTTATAATCTATACTTTCCCTCTAAGTTTAGCATTTTGCTACCAATTTGGCCTTGTACCTATTAACTTCACCTTGAGCATCTTTCTTGATCTTGAAAATCTATTTGCATCTGATTGGCTTATAACTTGTAGGAAGTTTCACTAGATCCCACACTTGATTCTTATGCATTAGAGCTGACTCATCATTTATAGCATTCATCTAATGAGAATAGTTTGAATTGGACATAACTTGAGAAAAGGTTATAAGATTAGTATTATCATTAATATCATATTCATGCTTTTGCAAATATACAAGATAATAATTAGGAATTACTAATCTATGAACTTTACAAGATTTTCTTAATGAAATTTTTTCATTTACTTTATTTGGCTCAATATCTTCTACCATTAGTTATACTTGATCAACTAATAGAGTAATAGAAGATAATTCACCCAATGTTTGTGCCAATGGAACAATTATTCTATCTTTAAAAAAATTCATGATGCATGGTATTTAGCTTCCATTATGTAACTCATCCTCAAAAAAGATGGTTTGATTAAACTCAATTATTCTAGTCAAATGAATTAGATAGTAAAATCTGCTTCCTCTCAAGCTACTGTAGTACCCAATGATGTATTCACTAATAGTTTTCAAATTAAGTTTTCTTATGGATGGAATGTATGACTTTACTTCAACTTTGCAATCCCAAACTTAAAAGTGCCTTAGAATAAGCTTCTTCCTATAGAATAGTTCATAAAGGGTTTTAGGAATTGATTTACTAGGAACTTGATTTAGAATGTATGTTGTTGTTCTTAACGCATCACCCTATAAAATTCTAATGACAAAGTATGGGCTAGCATGCATCTCACCATGTCTATAAGAGTCTTATTTCTCCTTTTTGCAATTCTATTTTGCTCTAGTGTATTAGGTATGGTGTAACTTGCTTTAATTCCACAATCTTATAGGTATCTCACAAAAAGACCAAGGTTTCTTCCTATTTCATCATACCTACCATAATACTTACCACCTTTATTAGAGTTAGCACACTTTATCTATTTCCTTAATTTCAATTCAATTATTACCTTGAATAACTTGAAAGCTTGTAGCGATTCTGATTTTTTACTTACCAACTTTACCCAACTAAATCTAAAATAATCATCAATGAATATGATAAAATATTTGTAGTCACCCATAACATTAGGTGTGATAGGCCCACCAATGTGTGGTTCAGTTCTAAAATATTCTTTTTTTTTTTACTTTTCTTACCCTTTCTAACTTTAGTTGTAAGTTTTTCTTTAATGCAATCTACACATGTTCCAAAATTTAAGAAGTTCAAATCACAAAGTACTTCTTCCTTTATAAATATCTGAATTCTTTCTTTAGAGATGTATCCTAATCATCTATGCCACAACATTGAGCATTTTTTATCAATTTAACATCTTTACTTACCCACAATAAAGTTTATTGAATTCATAAAATTAAAATCTAAATCAATTCCATATAAATTATCACACATAGAATTAGAACCAATAATAGAAGATTTATAAAATAATTTAATTTTTTCATTTCTAAAATAAGAGTATCCAATAGAATCTAAAGTAACAACTGAAATTAAATTCCTTCTCATGGAAGGTATATAAAGTATATTATTAAGTAAAAGCTCATGTTCAATCTTTAATTTCAACTTCACTAATCTTATATGCTCCATTTTAACTCTATCTCCATTTTTAAATCTCATAATCAGCTCTCCTTCATTTAGTTTTCTCAAATTTGTCAGTACTTGAAAAATAATTAGTCACATCAATAGTTGTACTAGTATCTAACAATCAAAAGTTTGATGGTATGTCAACAATGTTTGACTTAAAATAGATTAGAGCTAGATGGGATCTTTCTTTTTCTTCTCAACCCATTTCTTGTATTTAAAATAGCCTTTTTTCTTATACCTATACTTTTTGTAGAACCTACAATTACCCTTAAATTGGGCTTTATTAGGTTTATAGTGATGTTGTCCACTAGATTCACCTTTTTCACCTTTCTTCCTTCTATAGTTATAGTATTCCTTATTATCTTTTTAATTAGACCTTCCACTATGATCTGAATATAAGCTACAAAAGGTATAATTGACTACCTAAGCTTTTCCATTCTTTATGTCTTCCTCTACTTGTGTAACAATTGAAAATAATTCATTGATAGTCTATTCTGATTTCTGAGTATTATAAGATATTTTTAGAATATCAAATTGAGGCGAAAAAGACTCCAATATATGCTAAGTCAAATAACTTTATCCTAAATTAACTTGCATAGTTTTCAATATGTTGTAATAGTTAACCAATCTTAGAATGTACTCTCTCAATCCATTAACATCATCGTGCACTGATTTTTCAAGCAATGAAAGATATCATCCTTTTCTTGTTTTATCAAATTTCTTATACTTTTCGACTACAAAATCCAGGAACTGTTTTGTATTTGTCATTTTGGGAGTGTTCTCTCTTATTGTTTTGTCCATCATGTACTTTATTACCATTAAATATACTCTATTAGAGTGGGTCCAATTTTCATAATAATTTTTTTGATCTATTGTAAACTTAACATTAATTTAAGGCTCTGCTTCCTTAGTTACTAGGCTAAGGTTAAAGACTACTAGATATAATTTTAGCAATTTAGCCTAGTTTTCATAATTGGTCCTATTAAACATGTTAATTACATTTAATTGCATAAGTAAAAGAGCTGATGAAACAAATTTTAAAAGATTAATGCATGTTTAACCATAATCATACTAAAAATTTCCTTTCATAAACTATGCAATCAAACTCAGTATAACATTATAAGGCCTAATACTGATAGGGCATTAAAGACTTTATAATATAATACAAGGATTAAATATTATATTTTTAAAATTTTAATATCAATAAGGTGATGAAAATTTTAAAAATATAATACTTATTTTTACACTTATGTTATCACCAATAAATCATATTAATAATATTATATTAATAAAATATTAAAATATTATTAATATGATACTCTTCTTAACCTAACTATCATTTTATTGAAAATGAACAAAATTTTATATAATTGGGTCCATGATAGGTAGACTCACAATTACACAAGATTTTATGGTATAACATAAGTCTAAACAATTTTCTAAAATCATAGGCCTATACATACATATATATAGAAAAATAATCAACGAACCAAATAGTATCCAAAAACTCCAAAAAATATATATGGAAGCCTAATATACAAAAATATAATAATAAAATTTTAAGCCTAAAATAATATCAATTAGCCATTCAAATTAAATATTAAAATAATTTTAATTTAAAAAACTAAAATATATCTAAAAAAATTAGGTTGGAGAGTGAAGTTCAAAACAATACATTTATATATATACATATTTTAATTTATTCATAATGTGGTTAAATACATAACCATATTAATATTTCAAATTGATTAATCTACAGAAGAGAGGTTACTTTAGCAACATATTGCTTTAATTAATTAATTCAAAATATCAAACATCTAAAATGAAATAATAAAATATACCAAAATTTGAATTTGAATCCATAAATATAGAAATATCAATTTATTCCATAAAGTAGTAAAACATAGAATCTTGAAGGCATATATCATTGGCATTACATTTAACCTAAACATCACTAACATATGTTTTTTTTATTTTTTTTTTAGGGAAATTCCACACAAGATGATATATTCATCTATAACCTGAATATCACTGATATATGTATAAGCTTTATGCAATATCTTACAAATGCTAAGATCTTATATATGTAATTATGAGATACAGAGAAGGAAATATAATCAATTGTAAAACCCATTCATATATATATATATATATATATATATATATATATATATATAAAATAAAAATCTAACTTTGTGCGGTAAACCTGCATATAACTTAATTTGAGCATGAAAAGCCAATGTTTATATTCAATATTATTATATAAACATATCGTAACAACATAATTGAATTAACACCTCTTCTTTTCAATTATTTTTTATATACAATGTCTTATAGATAACTTATGTATAAACATCTTATATACAATGTCTTATATGTAAATGTCTTATGTATATATATAACTTCACGTAGTTAAACTACCACATATCATATAAATATATTATATATCTAAATAAAAAGATAAATATATGAAAGACTATGATATATTTTGAAATTCATAGCAATTTTCATTTAGGGTAATTCATCAAAAAATATAATACTATATATTCAAAAGATAAAATTTAATTCTTGAATCTACATAATAATATATTTAATTTACATAATTCAAGAGCTTTAATACCAATTGTTAAGATCAAATTTTATAAAAATAACATCCCAAATTGAATTATATGAAAAGAATAATATTAAACATAGGAAAAAATTTATTATCACTTGATGAATCTATTGTGAGACGAATATGAAATTAGAATTTGTTACAGTTACAAATTATTCACTACCAATCTTGATCACGAACTCCAATAAGGATTTGCTGCTCCTATCAACTCTAGATGAGAACTTAATTAGAGATACTTTCTAACACCGATGGAGAGTATTCAGAATTAATAATAGGATTTAGGAGTAGCGACCCTTATTTATATTAATAACATTGGTGAGTTAACCCATCATTGAGAACCATCCATTATCATATTAGTTGGATTAGATTATCTTTAGGTCTAAACTATTCAATGACTTCAAAATTAGGCTAAACCCTTTTATATCTTATTTTATTATTGAATTAATAGGTCTACAATAGAAATTCTAACACAATATTGCTAGTTGCTATGGTGCACTCTCAAATTAGATAAAAAATTATTTAAGCGAGTAAAATCTTAACTTAATTGAAAATATAAATAGATAAATTTATACATTTAAAAATATAGGCAGATTAAGTTAAAACAAAAGATATATAAATATATAAAATTTAATTTTTTTTAAAATTAAATAATTGAATATAACATAAGTGTTATTATAATAAAATGTAATAAATATATTATACATATAATAAAGTTGAATGCGCTTCAATTTTTAAAAAATACTAATTAACTATTCTTTATTAGATGTTCTAATGTAAATAATCAAAATATTTATCTAATTTTAAAATATAACAAAGTAAATTTAAAGTTAATAGTTAAAAAATATATTTTTTCAAATATTTAATTCTGACATATATCAAATATGGATATAATATTAACACAGATAAAAAAAATTAAAATATCAACCTTTTATGATAAGAATATGAATTACAAATATTATGTTTGTCTTTCTCTTAAATTTATTTATAATACATCTAGGTCATATAAGAACTTGAAAGAGGGATGGTTAAGTTGAACATATGAATATTACTTGTTTTTAACCATAAAATTGTTGATTTTAGAGGCAATATAAGGCTTGAGAATTTCATTGTCTTTAAAGAATTATCAACCTTTTCATTAGAGGTTTTTTTAAAAACTCCTCTAGAATTTAATGGACTCATTTATTCTATAATGCACAAATAAAACATCTTATAGGTAGAAGAAAAGTGTATTAAACTAACAATAATGAAGAAGAAAGTTGTTAATAGTAAGTAGAGGGCATATAAGAACTTTGTGATTTTTTTTTATTATAATAAGAGATAGGTTGTGATATTTATAGGAAACTAAGGAACTTTTCAAAGAATAACATTGGGGATAAACTAGGAAGATGAAGTGGATAATAAGATTGGTGATGTTAGAAATATTTGAAGGATAAGGTTAATGACTTAGGACCAAGTTTTTAATTTTAACATGCCAAAAATCCTTATTTTCAAATAAGACTTATTTATTGTTTAATATTTGAAAAAAAATATTTCTTAAAAATAAACTTGGATCAAGCCTCCCATGATTTTCACACACAAGGGCAAATTTATCAATTATACTTACTTTGACTCACCTTATAAATACAAGCCCACCACTTCCTTTATTTGTCAATTTACTTATATGATGAGTTTTATATTTAAACTCTCACAAGAGGCTTGACTTAGTTAATGTAGAACTAAGTCTTTTGAAATATAATTTTTTTTACAACAATACCCTATATATTTCAAAAAGAAAACACATAATAAAAAGATAGATTATTTTGCTAGGTTTTTAATTAAAAATAAATCATTGATTTAATATCTTCTGAATTATGAATTAAATCTAAAAGAAAAGAGACATGATCTATAAAGTCATTGGTAAAGCATGTAACTTCTATAAATTGACAATCTCTCATTGTAACTTAATGGTTCCATAAATTAATTTACATTTATAAAACACTTTTTTATGCAACATGGTATTACGCTAATAAGCCATACACATGCTTGGAAGTTCATAAGTGTTCTAGAGATTTTGCCATGATTTCATAGGAACAACTCTACTTTTTACTCATATATGTAAATTCATTAAATATACATTATAGTTAAAATATACCACTCATAAAAGTTATGAAATTTATTAAGAGTTAAGCTCATCTTCACTTATAGTTTGTATTTATGCACTAATTACACCATTATAGGAAGGACTTAAAAATTTTTGGTGCTATCAAAACTAATGATGACTTGTTATTATTTATATGAACTAATTTCATGGAATTGCCAATCACATAGGTTAAATTAGCATCATTATTAGTTTCAAGTTGTCTTTTATGTATACGCCTCCTTTCAATGTTTATTTATTTGTTTCTATCCCAAAAATGAGTTAGCCAAAGTCATTTTAAAGGAAATATTATATTTTAATAAATTATTTTACAATATTTTTTCAATTGAACATTTGATTTTCACTATTGAAAGTTTTATTCATAAATTTGAACAACCATAACACATATATATTTAAGGCATTAATTTCATATCCAATAATATATCTTTAATAAGAGATTTATTGACCACTTAGACCTATTTTCAACCATCACCAAAGTCATAAATCATGGTGGAATTAATAATAGTTAACAATATATATTTTCTTTAATAATTTTCAAGTTCTTACATCATTATCAACAATGTATACAAAATTATTAGTGAATTTATCTCATCTAAATTAAAGATTTAATTATCATCCATGTGTATTTAGTACGTGACAAATCCATCATATGACATATCATTAATCTTGATACTTCATAAAATTCATTAATATAATTAATGAATTGCAATAATTTATTATTGCTCAATATACATCGAATATATTATATTCTATCTTAAAGAATTTTAATAAATGCATTAGAAAATAATCTAAGTTTAATCAAGTTAAGCAATATAAATATCCAATTTTTATTAAATAAATAATATTCAGGTATCATCTTATGATATCCAGACTTCATAAAATGTTTTTCGATAGGCATGTTCTTACAACAATACTTATAACATTTTATCATCTTAGCTTATCTCATTTCCATAATCAAAATTTCCATTTTGAAGCTAAAGAAACATAACATGTCCTATATAAGATAGTACAAATAAAAATTATATAAATTAATCACAAGAAATAAAATTTTTCTCTTATTTGTTAAAGGTACTCAAGTTCATAAAAATAAATTCTTGTAAATTAATAATATAATTATCATATCTTTCAAATAAATTCACATAATCTTAATTTCAAAAAGAGCTCATTTAAAAATTAGCCCTTTAATTCACAAAAAAGAAATTTTATGTTATGAATCTAGCATATTCATAGTTAAGGGATTTAAAAACACATGTATTTTATTTGTGGAACATATATATAAAGTAATATTTCCATAAATAATATAATCTACAAACAACAAATAAATCTCAGTCATTTTATGAACTATAGGAGAAAGTTTCCTAAAATTTTTTTTATTTTTCTCAAACAATGTAATATTAGATAAGTATCCTTATAATTTCAAATATTTAAATCAAATGTTTATCTTTCATTTAGAAAGAATAATTTAATTCCTTTATAATATATACACCAAGATCATATGAAATTATTGTAAAACTAACTAGGTCTCTCATAACTATTTTATAAATTCAAATAAGAAATTTCTCAAAATTTCTCCTTTACTCATATTCAAATGATTTTGGATAAATACCCTTACAATTTTAAATATATAAGATAAGATGTTTAACTTTCAAATCCCAAAATCAAAAAATAAATATATGTTTTTTCTATATATATTCTAATAAAAATCATATCTTAACTAATATAAAGGTTCTCCAAAATATTTGAGATTCTTATAAAAAAAACTTCTATAAATAAATAGGATTCTCACAAAATAAATTTTATGACATAAAGTCTGCCAAATAACATAATAAAAACATAACTTTATATTTAGGAAATCTATAAGAATTTGTAAATATTCCTCGTAAATTTTGTAATGAAAATAAAGTAGATAATCAATATTTCACCCATTATTCTAAAAATAATGAGTACTTAATATCTTGTTAGGTGAATATATCCCTTTTGTGATTCAAACAAAATGATGATTTTCCTTAATGTTTCTACTAATAAATGCTTTACTTAAAATGGATATCATATATAAAATCATTCACGTTTTGCACTAAAATGAACCATATAAGTTATTAGTGAAAAATCAAGTGCAATAGATAATAATGATTTTGAAAATTATTTTACAATAACTTGTTATTTGTAAAAAAAATTGATTTTTTATTTTAATTGTACTTATTTATTTTATTCCCTTAAGTGTATATTTTCACTTTAAATCAAAATATATTATTATAATTATTAGTAAGAAAATAAAAAAGGATAATTATGAATTAAAAATTGCTTTTTTAATAATTTGTTATTTATCAAGATTTTGACTTTTTATTTTTCCTGTAAGGATTATAGTTATTCATGCATAATGAGAGAATATTATTTTGAATGGATATTTGATTGAAAAAAATAAGACTAAATTTTATTATGATCTTAGATATAAGATGAGATTCAAATGGTAAAAGCGAAATGGAATTCAAATCTATGAGATTTTTTAATAAAAGTGAATTGCAAACACTTAAAGTTAGTCTAAAACAAAAGAACCTTGTCTTTACACATTATATTATTTGAAGTTTAAAAACAGATTTAGAATGATTTTCACTTTAAATTAAAATAAATCATCATAGTTCTTGGAAAAAATAAAGAAAGTAGATAATTATGATGAAAAATATTACTTTTTTCAATACTTAGTGTTCATTTAATATTTCACTTTTAATTTTCCTATCAATAATTGTAATTATCAATAGATCATAGTGATTATTGGTAAGAAAATCAAGGAAGCAAATACTATTTCAAAATTCATTTTTAATATTTTTCTATTTATTAAGGTCAAAATCATCTACTTCATACTCTTAAGTGTATCTTTATAAAGTAAAATTGATAGTTACAATTTCTAAATTAGAATTAAACATCATTGAAATTAGATATTTACTCTATTAATTTCAATTTGAATGCATAACATAATTAACTCGATAATAAATATGCATTCATAACTAGTAATAAATGCATACAAATGTTTGCTATATTAATTTCTATCCATATAAAAGGAGACCTATATATTAATATTTCTATGGAATATATATAATTTATTAAAAAAATGATTATTGTTTGTTAGGCCCTTTATGTAATAATTTTATATGGGCAAATGGATACTTAGCCTATCATTAGTAAATCGGTTTAGATTGTATAATGGTTAAAATCTAAAACTCAGATTGAATAATATATAAAGAGATCTCCACTTCACATCTCTTAAATCTAAAGTTTTTAACTCTATCGGTAAGACTTGCTATATAGAAACTGAGAGATTGCTAAAGGAGGAATTTCCCAATACATTGGTATGAAAGATTGTATTTTGGATGACAGGTGTTTATAAATTATTATGCTAATGGTATTAATTCAATTTTTTTTATTTTCTCCTAATCGTATTATGATTAAAAGTTAAGATTAAAGGCAAATTTCATAAATATTTCTTGTAATTGGTATTAGAGCCTAGTTTTGCCTTTTGGTTATAGTTAATCTTGGAGAAATTTTGAACAATGCTTATGCCTCCGTAATTATTTCAAAAATTTCTATTATATTGTATTTTTCTGCCATGGATGCATATTTATATGGTTCTATAAGGATGATATTTAGAATTAGTGGATACATGGATACTGCGATAGTAATCATGAAAATTGAAACTTGGTAGAGAATTGATATAGAACTATGAAATTTGGTGGAAATTGCATAAGACATAAAAAATTTGGAACCAAAATGAACAATATTAACCACCATATTTGTGTTGAAAACTTCCATATTCTGCCATGTAAATTAGATAGGATTGAGAATGGAACACAGGTAGATCAAAATTAAGATTTATGGGATAAGACTTAAGTCCAATCCCTTAAAGAACCAAAAACTTTCCTCCATAATCATAAAACTTTGTTTTGGAAATTTTGAAACTTTAAAATCTAGGTATTTTTTTGGATAAAAACTAAATGGGATGGGTTATGAGAAGTTAAAGAGCAAAATTTAGGTGATATTTACTTCAAAAATCATGTAAAAATGACCAAAATGAACTGAGTCGAAGATGTTATAAGTCGAGTCAAGTTCATAAACACGTGAACCAACTTTTCTAGTTGGAAGATAATAAATAGTGTGCTCATGTACACAGCCAACCACACAGTTGACTTGTGAGGTCCACACATCACCTATTAGCAACAACTGGTGGTGGTGAACACACCAACATGCTTCACTCTTTGAACACTTTCTAACCGATATTTTTTTAGAATTTTTTAAAATAAAAATAATTTTAATTATTTTTTATCCATTTTATTTGAATATCCAAATGGGCTTATTTTGAGCCAAAATCTTTATTAGATATTCTTCATCATATTTTTTACTACTTGAAATTTTTGTGAAATTTCTAAACATTATTTATGCATGTTAATAATTTTTTGGAGTCGTACTTGTTAAAAAGAAACAATAAATGATTTGCACTATGCTATGAAAAGTTTATGTAATTGCATACTCGCCTTTATAAGGCAATTGCATAAATTTTTGGTTGGATTTTAATGAATGATTATTGTTTGAAAAGCAAAAGCTATATTAATGACATAAATGCCTTTCAACATTATGTTATTGATATAATTCATTAGTTATAATGTAAATGTAGAATTAGGTGTTGTGTGTTTAAAATACTTAACTGCCTTTTGGTGTTGGTATTTTATAGGCATGTCATTTGATTTTTGTATTATATTGTAAAGTATAAAATACCCTTTGGTATTTGATTTTATAACATGATACTATGTATGATTGCATATTTAAATGTTGTAAGGAAATCATTAGCATGATTATATTGCACGCATGTTGATGTTTAATATGTTATCCCTCAATTATTATGCAACAAAATTTTAAAAATACATTGAATGGGATAATGAGAGAAGACAAGGCTAATGTTTGTTTCGAATCCAATCTAGTGGACATGTTATCAAATACATGGTAGCTAGATACTGGTTTCACTATTCATGTCACTAATTCTTCCTAATCGTTAGGAAATTCTAGAAAACTAGATAATGGTGAATTAATTGTCGAGTGGGAAATGGTTGGAAAGTAGGAATAAAGCTCATTGGAAATATGTATTTATAATTATCTATTAAACGTGAGCTAGAACTGAAAGATGTGGTCTTTGTTCCTTCTATAAGAAGAAACCTAATATCAATTGTAGTGCTAGATCTTTAAAGATATTCTTGTAATTTTAAAGGTAAGAAGGTGAATTTGCTCCAAGGCTTAATTGGCATTGGGACTGGTGAATTGGTAGATAAATTATACGGAATAAATCTAGATCCAAGTTCCCTTAACACTGTTAATATAGTTACAAGGAAGAAAAGAAATAGAGTTGAAGAGAACTCCTTGATCCTATGGCATAGGTGTTTAAGTAATATTTCTAAAGACCGAATTCAAAGGTTCATTATAGAATATGTTTTGCATAATCTAAACTTGTCTAATCTGGACATTTATGTAGATTGTATTAAAGGGAAGCTCACTGCTAAAATTAGAAAAAGAAAGAGAGTTAGAAGATAAAAGGCACTAAAACTTATTTAGATCGATATCTGTGATCCTATTACGCTTGTAGCCATAGGATGTCAAAGATGCTTTATCACTTTTATTGATAATTATTCATGATTCAGGTGGATAGAGTTGCTTATAGAAAAACTAGAGTATTTGGATGCATTCAAGGTAGCAATTGAGCTTAAGTATAGCAAAAAAAATAAGTTTATTAATTTTGATTGAGAAGGAGAGTACTATGAAAAATATAATAAGACTAAGAGAAACCTAGGTTTGTTTACTAGGTATCTGCACAAATGTGGCATTAAGGCAAGCTACACTATGCTTGACATATTAAAATAGAATGGGATAATTCAAAGGAGAAACAAGACATTTCTTGATATGGTTAAGTGTATGCTTTCCCATTCTATGTTTTCAAATTTTTATAGGGAGAAGCATTGAAAGTTGCAGGCTATATATTGAATTAGGTGCCAAGTACATTTGTATCTTTAACTTCATATGAACTGTTGAACAACAAGAAACTAACATTGAATTATCTTTTTGTTTAAAGTTGTATAGTGAAGATGAAGCTATATATTCCTGCTAGTAGGAAACTTGACTCTAAAACTATGTCTAGATTCTTTGTTAGATATTGTATTGGTTCTAAAGGCAATAAGTTCTATTTCTAGACTTACACTACCTAAATTATCGAATCTAATAAAACCACTTATTTTAAGGATGAGTTAGATATGGGAATAAGATGTTGTGAATTATAAATTTTGGAAAAGAAAGGCTAATAATTCCCTTAATGTCTTAATCTATTAGTTCTTTTTCTTCTAATCTTTAATAATATGATTTGATACAATCCTTGAAGGAAGATGAGGATTATGATATTGAGGTTTAGTTAAGGAGATCACTTAGATAATGTAGATTAACGATATCAAATTATTATATCATGTATTTACAGGAGTACAAGTATAATTTGAGTGAAGATACTGATCTTATTTCATTTTCTCGAGCAATATCTAGTTCAAATTTTCTTCAATGGATCACTATAATAGAGGATGAATTAGCTTCAATAAATAAAATACAAGTATGGGATCTTGTTGAATTACCTGCAAATTACAAACTGGTTAGATATAAATGAGTTTTCAAGACTAAGCATGATGCTTGTGAGCAGATTAAGAGATATAAAGCTAGATTTATAGCTAAAGGTTGTACTCAAAAGAAGAGTGTGAATTACAACGAGACTTTTTTATCGATATCGACAAAGGACTTTTTCAGAATTGTTATGGCTCTTGTTACTCATTTTGATCTAAAGTTACATCAGATGAATATGAAAGCAATGTTCTTAAATAGCGATTTATCTAAAATCATATACATGTAGTAGCTAAATGGATTCCGAAAGAAGGGTAAAAGGCATTTCGTGTGCAAGTTAAATAAATCCATATATGGTTTGAAGTAAGTTTCTTAGCAGTGGTATCTTAAGTTATATGAAATAGTTTTCTCTGTTAAATTTAAGGAGAATAGTACAAATTAATGTATTTATATATGAGAAATGCTGGTAAATTTATGATTCTGGTCTTGTACATTGATGACATTCTCTTAGCAAACAATGACTTGAGTTTGTTGATGGAGATAAAGTAATTATTGATACATCATTTTAAGATGAAAGACTTGGGAAATGCCTTTTTTATTCTAGGCATTGAGATACTTTATAATAGGTCTCAATGTATTTTTAGCTTGTTTTAGAAGTTATATATTGAGAAAATTGTGAAAAGATTCAATATGTCCACTTGTTCTTAAATTACTTCACCTATTTAGAAGGGTGAAATGTTAACGAAGGCTCAATGTCCTCAAACTAATGAAAAGAAAGAAAAGATAGAAAAGGTCTTATGTGCATCAGTTGTGGGCAACTTGATGTATGCTTAGGTATGTACCCAACCTAATATTGTATTTGATAGTAGGTGTACTTAAAAAATACCTGAGTAATCCAGGTTAAAGATATTAGACTATCATAAAAAGAATTCTGAGATACCTTTAAGGTATGAAGGATTTCATGCTCACTTATAAAAGATTTAAAAATCTCAACATTACAGGTTACTTAGGCTTAGAGTATGCCAATTATCTAGATGATTCAAAATTTACGTTTAAGTATATATTCATGATGGCTAGAGGTTCTATGTCATAGAAAAGTATCAAGCAGTCAATTGTTACAACCTTAATCATAGAAGCAAAGTAAGTCACTTGTTATGAAACTTCTTGTCAAGTTGTATGGTTAATGAATGATCTCTTAAAATTTTATCTTGTGGAGAGTATTGCCAAGCCTTTGACCAATTTTGTGATAACTTTACTACTATGAGCTTCTTTCTTAATGATAAAAGTTCCATTTGTTTGAAACATTTTAATGTAAAATAATACTATATGAGAGAAAAGGTGTTTGAGTACCTTATTGTTATTGAGCACATTTCTATAGATTATATGCTTGTGGATCCGTAGGGGTTTAGCAGTAGGAACTTTTATTGAATATATAAACCATATGAGTTTGTGTAAAGCCCTTTGATATTTTGGGTCAGTAGGAGTTGATGTATATGACATCATTTGTGATTTATGAATAAAATTGTGTTATATTGCCATATTTGTGCACATTTTGGTTATGACATATTTATAAAGACATTTAGGCCCTGTTTCATTGTTGTGCTTATATTCGTTAGGCTTCTTTAGTGGATGTCAAGACCTATTTTGCATAGATTTACATATAACTGTGTAAATCTTATTCCACATGTATTGCCAACATTGGTCAACAAGGTGTGGGTGTTTGATATATTGTGATGCTAATATCCCTTCGAATATAGTATTTATGTTATTAGATACTTATGATCTCACTAAACTAATAGGTATAAAAGTACTATTTTTGTATTAATATTAATCATTTAGTGGTCACTATTAATAAATTATTTATGTCTAAATAGGAGATTATTAATATTTCTGTAAACTATAATAATTGATTAATAAAAAGATTATTGCTAATTAGACCCTGTGTGTAACAACTTTATATAGGCAAACGTATACTTGGCTTAGCATTGGTAAATGGATTTGGATCTTGTGATGGATAGGATTTAGAACTCAGATTAAGTAATATATAAAGGGGTCCTTACTTTACTTCTCTTAAGTTTAAGGTTTTCTACTCCATCGATGAGACTTACTGCATAAAGACTGAAAGATTGTTGAAGGAGGAATTCTCCAATATATTAGTGTAAAAGCTTGTGCTTCAGATGACAGGTAGTTATAAATTATTATGTTAATGGTATTAATTTGATTTATTTTGTTTCCTTCTAATCATACTATGATTAAAAGCCAAGATTATCAAAGGTGATTGATATTGTATCCTGATGTTAACATAACATTAAAATGAAATTAATAACATAATAAATTGAGATCAAAATAATGAGTTAAATTCAAGAAAAGAATATTTTATTCTTTCTTTGCATTATTAAGGCCTTCATTTTGTATGATTTCTTCAACAACTAAAGGAACACATCTACTTTTTTTATAATTAAAAAGTATAAAAAAAGTCAATAAATATATTATCATATCATATTATTCATACAATTTCACTCAATCTTCTTCAACTTAAGAAATAACCCATTAGATAAAACTTTAAATGGAATCATTGTATTAAGAAAGGTACAAATAGGAAAATACATATAGTAATTAGAAATAAAACTAAATTCAAAATATCGATAATAGTAAATCTTTAAAGTAGAATGATTAAATTTTAAAATGAATGACTTATATGAAAATTGTTAAAGTAATAATATAGTATAAATAACCAATTTTCACTTTTTCAATTTTGTGAATCTTTAAAATAGAATAATCAAATTTCATAATAAATAATTTAATTAAAAAATGTTAAAGTAATAGTATAGTATATATAATTAACTTTCACTTTTTCAGTGTTATGGCTTACCCTTAGTAATTCCTAATGCAAAATGCCAAAAATGGATATAGAACCAAATGCAAAATGAAATTGGTTTGTAATACAAAAAGATACTTAAAAATAGTCATGCAGATAATTAAAGTAGTTTAGAGAAGAAGAAAGAAAAAATATAATGAAACAAAAGAAGAATTGTAAGGTTGGAGGATCGTTCAATCAAAAAGTTATCAAAGGAAAAATTCAACATTAGTAGACTGATAATAGATGCAATAAAAAAATGCAACAAAATTAAAAATAATGCAAAAGTTCAGAGTAAAAGAAAGGGCAAAATGAATCAAAGAAATGAAAAGTAGAACTTGATTCCTTTTTCGATTAGGCAAGCGATTACAATTAATGATTGCTCTTAGTCTTGTGAAAGATCAATATAAGATTAGTTGATATATATGTCCACTGTTTGTTGATAATGAATCCTATTACTTTACATTTTCCAAATCCATTTCAAAGCTACTATAGCAAATGTGCAAATTACATGAGAAATTGATTCCAATTCTTTTGATTAAGGATGATTATGATTCTTTGCTCTCTATGAATGAGTAGTATGCATCAATTAGTACAACAACATAATAAAGAAAAGGAAATGATAGAGCCAATGAATGATATGCATAAAAGTGAAATAGCATAACAAAGAAAAGGAAAAAAAACATGGCTAATATAATAATAAGGAGATTTATTTTAATTTTTACTAACAATATTATCATCTACATTAAATATAAAATATATAAAATAATTGCATTTGTGTTTTTGATTTTGATATGTCAAAAATCCTAAATATGGAAAAATAATTTTTTGAAAAATGGATTTAGGTTAGGCCTCTCGTGTTATTCGTGCGAAAGGGACAAATCCATTAATTACACTTCCTTTTATCTCATCTTGTGTACTTGAGTGTACCATTTTCTTTATTTATCAATTTATTTATGTGATAAACCTCATATTTAAACATTTACAAGAAATCTAACTTAGTTGATGTGGGACTAAACCTTCTGAAATACTATATTTTTTACAACAAATCCTTAAAATATCAAAAAGTGAATTCCAAAAATCAACGTTGATATATTTTGCAAGATAATGCTTGCTTATTTATTGGGAATCCATACATACAATTTCAAGCTATTAAGATGATGATATGTTTACATAAAATTAATCATACCATTTTAAAAAGTATGAAAAACATCATTTATCTCTTTTCAAATTTAATTAACTTTTTAGAAAGAAAAACACCATTAAGTTTTGAAATCTATTTACAAATTATAAGATGTACATAACTTAGTAGTAAATTTTGAAATTCAATTATATAGCTTTCTATCTAAACTTGACCCACAACACATTATAGTAAAATAACTCCTCTTTTACTATGTTTAAATTTGGTTGACATTTATAACATCAAAAAAATTTAAAGTTAAGTGAAATATATATAATTTAATATTTTAGTTTGGAAATTTTTTAAAAATTATTAGAAATATTTTAAATTACATATAATTATATGTGACATTTTCAGAAAGTAAATAAGGAACATACCTACATTAAAATATATGAAAATCAACTATTAAATATTACATTGTTGTTTGAGTAAGAGAAATTAAAATAAAATAAGTCACTAGTCTCATTTTTTAAAAAATAAATAAATTTTTAAAATAAGATCCTAATTAACATAAACAATAGATCACAACTATAATTGACAATGTCCATGTCTTTCCCTTGATCAATTTTAAACAACCAATTTTACACGAATGCCACAAAAATTACAATAATCCACCTTTTTTTAATGTAAAACCATACACTTAAAATCTTTTCATAGACACTAATTACTAAAATAATCACCAACTTCTCTATATAAAGCCTCAAAATGCCATCTTTTTCCTTAGGGTAGCAATAACATCTAATCAATAAAGGTAGTTCCACTTGTTCTAATGCAATTTCCTGTGATTCCATTCATTTTTCAAGATTTTTTTTCATCAATCAATCACACACTACAATGAACATGAGGAATATTTCTTGCACTATCTTTATAGCTATGCTTCTATGTCTGTCGTTCCAGCTAATAAGGGTGCCATAACACTTATTCCTAGGCTTTCAAGTGGAGCGGCCATGCTTATTATTAGCAACTTGATTAGAGCTTAAGTCGTATATCTCTTTGCCTTTTTCTTGCAATAAATTAGCTAATTAATTTACTTGTGAAAATAGAAACATTCATAAAGGAGGAGAATAATGGAAACAAAATTTATTAAGAATAATTAATATATTATTTATGTTCATTAATTAGAGCTCTTAGTTAATTTGGCAAAATTTGTAAGGGAAATGTTATTGTCCTCCATTTTATTTTTAATGGAAATTTTTCTGATCTAAGTATTGACATTACAGTTTTAATTTGCAATTCATAATTTGCAATATCATTTACAATATTAAGTTGTAATTCATAATACAACTTAGGTGTTAAATGCACAATGACATCAGGATATGAGTAAGAACTATATGTGTGTATTAAGTAGCTTGCTATTCTTGGAATTATAAAAAGATAATATTAGCATGTAAGTATACAAGAAGCACAATAGTAGAAGCCCATCAACTAGTTAAATGAGAAAAAATTATGACATGATAAATAATTAATAAAAAAAATCCTTTGCTTAAAGCTACCAGTTAAATAAAAGCATTAAAATTTGCATTCATGCTTTCTACATCTTAAATCACATTTAAGCATGGGCATATATGGTGTAGTATCTATTGGCCTAATACTATTAAAAAAGTGGAAACTTATTTTATTTTATCGCTTAAGAAGATAGAACTTATGTGTAATATGTGAAGTGGTGCTTGCTGAGTTGTACAAAGAAAATGAATTCATGAGAATTCTACATTTCAATTTTTTTACCTTTATATATATACCCTAAAAGCAAACGGAAATGATTTTAATTCTTAAAAGGATGTGAAAAGCTCTATTTTTTTTTTGCTTTCCTTTATTTTTGTAATGCCTTGAAATTAGTTAGAATAATTATGGTGCTAATAATAGTGATAAGCTTAATATACAAATTAATCAGAGGGGTTTAATGAGACTTTTAAAGGGAATCCAATACCATTACATTATGGATAAAACTTAGTTAAAGTTGTTTAGATATTTATCATAAAATTTTCTAATCATATCATGAAATTTGTATTAATTGCCTTATTTAAAGAAAATAATAGCACATTGATATGTATCATAATTATCAAATTATAATTATTAATAGCAATTAAATAGAACAATTATACACATGTTGTGATACAATTGGAGAACCTTATAGCAAGTATTGGGAAAAAAATTCTCATCCTTAAACATATGAGCATCAAATAAGTAAATTAGTCTGAATAGCACAATAAAGCACACAAACAATTTAATGTAAAAAATCTTAAACTCTAAAAATCACAGATGAGAAGAAATCCACTATATCATTGAAGACTGCATGATAATGTAAGTGAAGATTTTTAACTATAACCTTATAATTTTCTAATCATTATCCTACATCTTTTACTAACTTTTTTAAAGTGTTTTCATATAACCTTTATAAACATTTACATCAAATATTTTTCATACCTTTTACATTTAACTAATATAAATATTCATAATTCAAAAATATATGTTTAATAAAGAATTGAACTTCTACTCTAACACAAAAGTATTACTTGAATAAAAAAATAATTCACAATAAAATATTATCATAAATTGATAATAATTAAAATTTAGGTTAAGCTCAACAACAAACTTGTTATTCACAAGACAAAAATTAAACTAGCCTATTAGGTGAATTGGGAGCAATTTTATTTTTACAAAATTTTTATGTCCTAAGAATGTTTTAGCTATAGTTTTTAAAAGCATATCGATTATTGAACTGGACAAAACATTAGTTCATTAGTTTAATCATTGGTTTACTAATTGAACGATTTTAACTTTAAAAATATAGATTATATATATACACTAATAATATATATTTAAAGCAAAAAAACACATGTGATACAAAAATAATTTATGTTATAAATAATTAAAAAAATACAAATTCAATTGATATAAAATTGCAAAAGTGTTACACCTTAATTGTTATGAAATTATAAAAATTTTGTTATTTTTTTAAAAATTGAAAAATTAATATGATTTACTAGTTTTCATCAAATTAGATCAGTTTTAATTGATTCGCACCAATTCTACTCGATTCTCACTAGTTCACATGTATTTTTTATCCAAATACCTTTATTAGACTAGCTTATTAGCAGGTTTAATTCAATTTTCAAAACAATGATTTTAGCCATAACTTGGTGTAGGAACATTTGATTGATTAATTATTAGAAGATTTAGAAAATATGGATTCAAACTATATAAATTTCATAATTTAAGTCCTAATAAATTAATGCAAGAATTTTTTGCAATATAAAGAGAATTTTAGCCGAAGCATATTAACTAACCTATAATGATTGGACTATAACTTTGTCTAATAATGCCTTATTGTTGAATGATCAAAATTAGTGAAAAGCTAACATGTAAGTTGCCTCACACAGAAATTTCATGTAATGCATCTCAATATACTTTGAAATATGCTTATTTTTCCAAGAAAGAGATATAATAGACTAGAAACATATATATATATATATATATATATATATATATATATATATATATATATATATATATATATATATATATATATATATATGCATATATATGTATGTGTCTACATGTCTGTGAATATGTGTAGATGTGAGTATATAATGCATAAAACTCTTGTATATGAAATTATATGATATTATGTGATGTGATTAAGTAATTGGGCCACCAAAAAAGGCCTATTCAGCCTCTAAAAGAGGAAAGGGCTAAAAATGGCCTTATTATGTGTTTAAGAATAATAATGATAAGAAACATAAAGTATTTAGTGTTGATGGAACCTTATTAAAGGTGCCATAAAGTATTCCTTTTCCTCTTCCTTGTGAATCTTTCTTTTCTTTACCATTATGAAAACTTTCCTTTGAGTTTTTCCTAATCTTCATTCTTTCCTCCTTATCATTTGACTTCCTTTCTTTTAGTATTCCTTTATATCTTTTCTTTCTTTCACCTCTCTCACCTTTTCCTCTTTCTGTCTTCTCTACGTCTTAACTATTTCAACTTATCTTACATTTTAACTCTAAATCCATTTCCCATCATTATTTTTTTTACTCATCCTTTCTTTATTTCCCTTTAATCTAGTTTTCCTTTACTTTTTTAATTTTCTACCTTTCATCTATTTCTCTGATTTTACTCATTTTACCTTTGTGTTTATATTTCTTTGCTTTCTCTTTTCCTCTATTACTTTCTTTTACTTTTCTTTTTCCTATTTTGTTTTGTGTCATAGTTTTTTTAATATTTTTTGCCTTTTGCATTTTTTTGTCATTTTTTATAAATATTTAGAAAAAGGAAAAAAGAGTGAAAGATATATAACTCATGTTTTGGTTGAATGGTGGCAAGGAAATGATGATTCATTTGTAGTAACTGCAAGATCTAATTAAAGAGCCTTTAGTTCTAAAGAAAATGTTTCAAAGGTTTAGGTTTCATAATGAAATTAGTGAAGATCCATTAATTTTAGTAGTAGAATTTTCTATAAGTTTTGGTCTAAGTTTTTCCAACATAACAGTTAATATGTTTGCTTATTTTGTTAAAAAAGAGTTATATCCTATGGATTGGATTTTTAAACCCTTAATTTCTTATTTTAATATTGTGCTTCCAGATTTATTTCTTTTATTTACTCAACCTAGCATGTGTTATTTTTATTTTGTTAGTGTACTAATTTTCTTTATTAGTGTTGTTCTAGTGCATGCTTATGGACTCTTGTAATGCTTCTTATTTTTAATAAATTTTTTTTGGTGAATAAAATAAAATAGTTAAAATAGTAATGTTAGAAATATGATAACAAATAAGAAGTAATAAATTATTTTTTAGTCTATTTCACTAAGAGAAAGTTAACATAGAATGTAAGGGTTAGTATGGACTTAGTAAGTAAGCTCTTATGGAACTCAAACTTGATTCCACTACAATTAAAACTTAAAGGCTAAGTCTAGGAGACACCATAATTACCTACTAGCTAATTCTTGTAAAGAGGATGATAAGTGTTAAGGGAATTTTAAAAGTAAAAGAAATGGCCAATGGATCCATGTTTAGCTAGGATATGCCTCGTGATTACATAAAGGTTAGCTTTAAATCTTAAAAACTCCTCCTTGTCTCCATTTTCTCATGACCACCTCCAAATAACCCAAAAAAAATTTCTCTCATCTTTACATTCTTCCAAAGTCAAAACTCCCACTTCTATATCTTAAGTCCATCTTTCTTTCTTTAAAACCCAAGTAACCAAAGCTTTTATAGGAGGAAACGAAGAGTTTTAACATTAGCTCTTAAATTTTAGGTAAGGAATATCATCCTTCCACATTTTTAAAATTAGTTTCCATTAGATGGATATTAGAAAATAAGGTGAGCTTCTTATGATTATATTTAAGGCACTTCTCTTAAAAAAAATTAGGGAAACATCACAAAATGGATATTCTCTTTACATTCTTACTTTAATATCTTTTTAATTTATTTACTAATACTGTATATAGAATATGTGTGGATGAGTCTTATTTATGAATGTATGAAAGAAAACCTAAGAAAAATTATGCATGCATGTTTAATCATTATGGAAAATAAGTAGAAAAAATATTCATTTGTCCTTTGAATATGTATATATATGAAAAAAATTTAGAGGATGCTTAAATGGCTATTTGGGAAAGACATGCATGTATAAGAAAATGTTAAATGTAGATCCTATAAGTTTTGTCATTTAGGGAAAATTATAGAAAATAGGAGTTCTAAAATTAGAATAATTAGTTATGTACTAAAAAAGTGATGGTAAATGATTAATTGGTTATAATTGGTTAAGTATGAAAAAGAATAATTCTTAAATGTACATGTCCTAAGGTTCAACACATAATATATATTTCTTTTATTCTCATTTTTAGTAGATGGTGGAATGAGAATAAAAGAAATATATGAAGAAAAGGCATAGAGATTATAGTGTAAGGAAAATGTACATATTTGTATATAGGCACACATATAAATGTAAGGAAAAGAAAATAAATTAAAGTAAGTAGATATATAAGAACTTGTATTAGAGGATAAGTGAATGAACATAAGAAGAAAAGTGAAATTTTATTACTCAAGAAGCATAGAGTATATTTTGAGTTCTAAAAGAAAGTAAGAAAAGGAAAATATAAATTTCTATTATTTGATGAAATAAAATAAGGATAGGAAATATAAAAGGATATATAATTTAATTTTTAGAAATGCTTAAAGGTGCAATTGAACCCTCAAATTATAAAAGAATCACTATAAAAAACTAGATGAAGCAGTAGCAGTTCCAACCACTATAATTGATATTATCAATGATTGTTTGGCTTGTTAAGAAATGGGCTACCACGTCACATTTGACAATGATTTTAATTGGTTGTTGGAATCATATAGGATGCAATGTTGTGGTGGTTTTTAACTGCCATTATTATTTACATTAATACTTTAAAATCATTTGACGAGGTTTCAAACTGTTAATAAAGTTTAACAATTTTTTTTAAATATTGTGGCAATTTTGAACTATCACTATTGTCAAGCAAAAGTTTGAAAAAAAAAAACCAAATCTAATGATAATTTAATAATCCAAATAATCATCAGATTTTGAAAGCTTAAAAAGGTTTTAGTATTACATTTTAAAATAGCAATTTGAACCATATTAAAATAGCTTGATTTTATAACTACTATAAAATTAGCAAGATGATGATTTAGTAAAACATGCATAAAATAGCTTGTCTAGAAAAAAGGTAAAATAACTTAATCATAATAGGCAATTAAAAAGATTAATAACTTAGGTTGTAAATTGTATTCACCTAAATGACAAGACAAGCTCTAGTTTTGGACCAAATGCAAAATCCTAAACAACCTAATAGATTTTAGAAGACATTGGCATACTAAAATAAGGAGATGCAAAAATAAAGGGGAACAAATAATTGCCATAATTCTAATTTCTATGGATCAACTTCATTTTGCATTAAAAAAACTATAATCATCTTATGTAAGTTTACAAAAAAAGTTCTAAGTTCTCAAAGTAAAGATGCATCAAACTAAAAGATACATTGATAACAATATTTAATATATATTGACCACAATTCTAGTAAATGCTACTACAACTTTGTATTTATAACTAGTTACACTTAGATCCTTTTAAATTTATAGATAATCATGTTTTCAAACATTATTGGCCACATGCCAAATGGAATTGCCATACGTAACATGTAAAATAGATTATACAAAGTTAAATGGAAACATTTGATATGCTAAAAAATATAATTATCAAGATACTAAAGAAATAATAGGAATTATTAAATTAAGTTTAAGAACTTGAGAGAAATGGAAAGCCAAAAAACAAAAAACTTTAGTTGGAACTATTAAATCAAATAGAAGCCTTAGTTGCTAGGTGTTAAAAATTATATATGATCTAATTCTTTCTTTCTTCTTTATACTAGGATCCTTGTTAAAGTTTTCTTTTTTAAACTCAAATTTAAGGATCATAATTGGAGTAATATTAACACAAGAGTTTTCACATATAGCTACTATAGAAATAGAGCCTAACCATAAGTGTCATGAAAATGGATAGCAAGCTTGTTAATTGGAACAACTTTCAAAATAGATTTTAGTATTAGAATGATAGTACCTGGAAAGATAGGAAAGAATAACTCTAACTAGAAAATTTGATAAATCAAATTGACTAAATCAAAGTAAGTAGAATTATCAATAGTAAAAGTTAAATAATTATAGATATAATTTTATTGCATAATACAACTATAAGAATACTTACATGGATTTTATTTGCAATATGTATGACTAAGTTAAGAGAGAAACTACCATCCTCCGTATACTACCAATAAAGTGACATGACTTAGGAAAGATTATGGATTTACTATAAAGAATCATTATTTTTTACTTAACACAACAATCCGTCCATTATAAATTTCACTTAGATTTCAGTTAGATAAAACTAACTTAACAAAAAAACCTCCAAATTTAAAAGTTTATAATGCATTATTCACATCCACCAATCCTAAAATCTAAACTAAACTTGTTAAGAGTTTCTCTAACCTAAAAACACATGCTAGGTTTTTAAAATTAAGTAACTAACTTATGCATCTGAGATAACTAATTACTACATAAATAACTAAAGTTAAACATTGTTTGATTACACCGTTACATGACAATTAGAACCTATTATTATAATTACTAATTTGATTTAAGTAATGCTATTAATTCTTTTATAAGCAATTCTAGTAAATAACAGTAGATAAACAATAAGCAAAAGTGTGAGTTATTCTAGTACAAAAGATGATAATGAACTTAGAAGAGACCTTAGAGGTGGCAATTCTTCAATGATTTGTAATAAAAAAAGTTAATGATAAAAGAGCCTAAAAATTTAAGCTAGAAAACATTTGCAAAAATTTATTAGTCAATTTTACACTTAGAGGTTCTTTTTATTGACTTTTTTATAATTTCTATAAACTAATAAATTTTGCTTGATTTTGATAGGTAGAGTAGTTACCTATAATATAGTATAAGAATAAATACACTAATGCTTTAACCCCATACATAATTTTTAGGTGCAAATGTTAGAAGAGTTTTTAATAAATTTAAAGTGAAAAAGAATACTAGAAATTTATGGCTACATAACTATATAAGTAATAATAACAAAGTTTCTAGAAGTAAGTAACTTACAAAAAAGACTGTGAGCCTAAAAAGGTTGATGACAAGAGAGCCTAAAATTTAAACCAAAAAGAATTACAAAGATTTACTAGCCAAGTTTATACTAGGAGGTTCCTTTTATTAACTTTTTTTATAATTTCTACAAACCAATAAATTCTGCTTGATTATGGCAGGTAGAGTAATTTACTTTTAAGATAGTATAAGAACAAATACACTAATGCTTTAACTCTATATACAATCTTCAACTATAAATGATATAAAAGTTGTTAACAATTTCAAAGTGAAAAGGAATACTATAAATTTATGGTTGCACAACCATATAAGTAATAATAATAAAGTTTCTAGAAATAAGCAACTGACAAGAAAATCTATGAGAAGACCTACTAAAGCATTTGAAATAAACTGTATAATAGAATTAATTACTAAGTCAGCAACTTGCATTTGAAAGAAAATTTTTTATAACTTCAAATGTCAAAGAGTAGATAGGATAATTGAATTTATTGCTAAGGTAAATAAAAAAAGGCTTTTGATTTAATTTAAAAAATTACAATGTCAGCTAAATTACAATGGTACTATAGGCATTAACTTAAAATAATATTTTTATGAGGTGCTTCAAATTAACTAATTTGTAAATTTCAACGGGAATGTCACTTACAGTTTAAGGATTAAGTTTAATACAGTGCAATAAGAAAATAAAAAATAAAGGCTTGTAAGTTGAAATAATATTTTTATAAGGCGCTTCAAATTAACTAATTTGCTAATTTCAATGGGAATGTGAATTGATTGCTAAAGTAAATAAAAAAAGACTTTTTAATTTAATTTAAAAAATTACAATGTCAGCAAAACTACAACATTACAATGGTGCTATAGGCATTAACTTACAATAATATTTTTTATGAAGTGCTTCAAATTAACTAATTTGTAAATTTCAATAGGAATGTCACTTACAGTTCAAGGACTAAATTTAATATAATGCAATAAGAAAATAAAGAACAAAGGCTTGTAAGTTAAAATAATATTTTTATAAGGCACTTCAAATTAACTAATTTGCTAATTTCAATGGGAATGTCACTTACAGTTCAAGGACTAACTTAAAATAATATTTTTATGAGGTGCTTCAAATTAACTAATTTGCTAATTTCAATGAAAATGTTATTTACAGTTCAAGGACTAAGTTTAATATAGTACAATAAGAAAAGAAAGAACTAAGGCTTGTAAGTTAAAATGCAGATACTCACCCCTATTTAAAGTAGAAACAAGAAACATATGTCTAAATCTCAAATAAAGAAAAATGAAAATCACAATCTTTGATTGCTAAGAGAGATGTAAATCTAGAGCTTTACTTCTAATCTTGTCATTGAAATTCCACTACCTAGTCCTAGAAAAGAAGTCTTTACTATTTCAAACTTGTAGCTAAATTCAATAACAAATTGGCATATAGATATTAAGACAACACATAAGTCTAAATCTTACTTATGTTTTCATTAATTAGCTTTTTAAGTACCTCCTAAACTAAAGACTAGAATTGAAATAAAGCTTAGTACATTATTAGCTTGTATTGTAACATATAAGTATCATAGAATAACTATGTGAAAGGCTTCTAGAGGCAAATTTGGTAATAACTTCCTTGTAGGCATCACATTATTTGCAAGTAAGAGCCTTAGCATTGCTCCAATCTTCCTTATAAAAATACAAAACCATTCTTTATGTTTTTAAAATTAAAGCTAACTCCTTTATTAATATCAATGTACCATAATGGCAATAAATATAAATATATCCTTCCTCAAGTTAAATGAATTACTATAATTGGCTCATGAAAATAAGCAATAATATAAAAACATTGCAAAAACAACCTTTGCTTCTTATCCTATAAATAAAAACCTATAATAAATACTGTATAACAAAGCAAAACAAAGATCATATAAAAACTTAAACTTTGAGGGTGAAAACATAAAAAATTAATAAAATTATAAGTTATATGAAAAAGAAGCAATCAAAACTACACTAAGATTAAGGTTTAGAGGTTTGGTATAACTGGGAATAATAGGTACTTTCATTTGATTGCAAAGGATTTTTAACCTTTTTTTAAGAACATACCAATACAAGCTAATCCTTCATGAAACTAAATTAAACTGCAAGATTATAAAATTAGATTGCAAGCTAAGCTAATCCTTAAATCAAACTAAATTCATCATGAAAACCAAATAAGCAGTTCATATCAAAGAAGGAGAACTAACCTATAACACATTAGTTTAGTTAAGTAAAGAGAGTGTTTATGCCTTAGTTCACGTGATTGAGTTATATAGCTCTAGTTGATGTGAGTTCAAAATGTCATTTGAGAAAGTTTTCAATGCTTGAATTTGGGATTTATTTTAGAGCTTGTGAGTGTCACTTGAGAGGGTTTTGTTTCAATTTAAGGTAAAATCAAATTTTAGCTCTTAGAGCTTCCTTTTGTTTTAGTAAATTTATTTCATTTTTATTTAAGAGTCCTCATATGTTTTAATAGTGCACTACTTCTTGCATTCTTATATTTTTCAATATGTCCAAATTAAGGGTTGTTGCACAAGAAACCACTACCAATTCTTTTAAATATTGTTGGTGCATTTTTAACTTGTTATGAATTCCAAATCTTAATGGCAGTTATATGAACTGCCATAAAACTAATCACTATTAAGTAACATATTTTTTTATAATGTAATATTAGAGAATTTAAAGGGAAAAATTGATTAAAAGAGTAAACTAAATATTTCTATTGGGTATAATATGAAATACAAATTAATAGCCATCAATTAGGTGGGAAGAAAGCTCAAGAAAATGTGAAGATATCATAGAAGAAATGTTTTAATTGTGACATAAACATAGAGGGAAAAATGTTAAATTAAACAATGCTACCATCATAAAAAGTAAGAAATTTAATTAAGTGATTATTGTAAATGAATAAAATGAAAAAGATATATAGGGATACATAAGGGGTGGTCCAACCTTATCTAGAATTAAAGGATAAAAATAGTTTAAATTCTTAATTAGTAAATATTGAGTATTAAAATAATAAACAAAAGTAGTAAGTAAAAGAAAAGTATGATTGAAAACCCTTAAGGGTAGGTTTGACCACATTATAGAGAAATAAAAGAGAATACTAAGAAATTATAGCTTGAATAATTAGAAAAAATAATTTTAAGAAAGTTAAATATTTATTGCTAAGTATGGTGATGAGTTTTATATAATTAGGTGATAGATATGATAATGTGTAATGGTAATTTTCCAAAGTGAAGAAGATTTAGAGTAATAGATGTTACCCTCATAGACTGCAAATCATTGTGTGATAATCCATTTATGTGTTTATGGATGTCTTTGAATAATGATATGCATCATAGTTTGATCATGATAATACTTATGTGTTGCAATTTAGTGATCTATTATGTTCGGGTGATAAAAACCCAAAGCGTGAATGCATGTATGATATTGATTCAGATGTATGACATGTAAAATGTGCCAATATGAAAGTATAGTGTGTGACTCTTGAAATGTGCTAGCTTGAATTATATTGTATGATATATGACATAAATATATGAATTTATAATCTATCACAATAAGCATGGAATATATTATATGTTGAACACT
The DNA here is from genome assembly GCA_020226215.1 of Sindora glabra. NCBI lineage: Eukaryota > Viridiplantae > Streptophyta > Magnoliopsida > Fabales > Fabaceae > Sindora > Sindora glabra. The sequence continues at coordinate 72,162,405 of CM035229.1, forward strand.
AGTATGTGAATATATGAACGATAATATTATGAAAAATATAATATACCAAATACGATATAATATGACATGTGAAATGTCTCCCTAGATTGCGTGAAAACATATATATATAAATATATATGTGTATGATTAATGCATAAATAAAATTATGATTTAAGGTCACATGAGGTGGCATTGATTCTATCATTCTCATAGGTAAGTACGCTATATAGATATTAAGAACTTGATTGCCAATGCAAAAATAAGGATGTATTACATGATATTGAATGATTAGTAATGTGGTAAGAAATGAGGAGGAGAATTAATGGAAAATGTCTAGGATGAATATATATTTAAAATAATTATGATTTATTCATTCTTATATGGCTCATTTGACTATGTTATACTTTTCATGAATATCATATTGGTGCTTTATAAGTGGCAAAATATGTATATGTGTATGAGATATGTTATAGCACGAATGATAATCATGAGATGACGAGATTATATTGCTATGTTACCTTATTGTTGTGGGCATTTATAAATATTTTAAGTATATTATGCCATTTAAATATGACTTGATTTGATTGCACACTCTAGTGTAGGGTTTAGATATTTGCTTAATTGATATGCCACTTGAACATGTTAAAAAGACTTCTGCTTGAAGTATCTGAAGTAGATATTAACATTTAAAAGCTTTATATGTATATCCCATATAAAAAGGGGACATTAAAACTTCAATTAAACATGAAATTTTAGGGAAAATACTTAAGACTACTAAAATTTTAAAGTAGTCTATGTGGAATTTTTTCATTAAGTTTTTATGACTTACTCTTTCTCATTCCAACATTTTTATGTTAACATTAAATTTTTTAAAATCTAATATCACTGAAACTAAAATGTGGACCACTCAATCTATATTTGGGAGATGATGTTTACTAAATTCCTTCAATTATGTCCATCAATTTTTTAAATTATTAATTATTATTTAAGAAATTAATAATTTAATTCTCAAATTAATGTTTAAGAAATAATTATTAGAAATAATCATATTTGACTTTTCATTTATAATTATGATATTCAATAAGAAACAACAGGAGATGACAGGTAGTTATTACCAAATTTAATTCTCAAATTTAATATTAAAAGGATCATAATAATCATATTTAATTATTACTTAATATGTTTAACTTTTTTGTTATAATGATAAATCTTATAAACTAAAATGAACTTTTATTTTAGGAAAATGGATTTGATTAAAGAATTGAATAATTATATTTCATACAAAAGAATATAAATCTCAAATTTAAATAATTTAGTATTTTTTATGAAATTTATAGAAATTTATTCAACTAAAAAATATTATAAAATAAATAAAAATATAATTAAATGTCTTCGATGATATTCATTAATTTTTCAAATTAGTAATTACAAGTTAATAATTATCAAATTTAATTTTAAAGAAATAATTATATTTGACTTTTCATGACTTTTTTTTGGTAAATTTGTTGTTGTGATATTTAATGAAAAGGAATGTTTTTTTATTAAAGAATTGAATATTTATATTTTATGCAAATGAATATAAATATTTAATTTAAATTATTTTATAATTTTTTGAATTTTATAGAAATTTATTCAATTGAAATTGAAAAATATTATAAACTAAAAAAATATATTTACAAATATTTTAGATAAAATATTTGGATCAAAGAAATAAAAGTAATAAAAGTAGTTTAATTTAAAATAAATGAAAAATAGAAATTCAATTGTTTAAATAAAATTATGTAGATTTTCAAATAAAAAATAATGCAAACAATATAATTTCTTTCCTTTTCAACATTAGTAATAAGTAAAATTTTTATATAAAAAGATAGACAAAATCAATAAACTTTAACTTAAGTAATATTCAATATTTTTTGAAGGTTTTGTATTTTTATACCTTTTAGGATTTGATTTTGATTTTTGTATATGTAAATTTAGTGGTTTATTTTATCGTTACAAAAAAAAGGATGGAAATTGAGAAAGAAAGTTAAAATCTAAAATATATCATCTTTTAAGATCCAAAATTTTGAAAATAGATTGATATACCTACAAAATAGCTCCCTTTGTTGGAAAAAAAATTTAGAAAGACTCTATGAAACATACAGGGAGAATGAGAGAAACAAAAGGATGATAAAATTAAAAATTGATAAGGTTGATACAAAGAGAGAGAGAGAGAGAGAGACTAATAAATAAGAATAAAGATGATTGATAAAATTTAGTGCAATTAAATTTTTTGTAATTATTAAAGAAACTAATATTTAATTCCTAAATAATTTAATTGCAAAATTACATAGTTAGCCACTCTTTTTTTTATAAAATAGGTTTTTATGAGCTTTTGTGAAAATTATAAATTGGGCACTAAACCTTCTAACTTTGTCTATAAAATAGTATAGATATTTTATATAATTAGTAAATTATATTTATTATAATTTTTGAATAATGAGAATAAAAAATTAGAGTGGTTATTAGTTAAATTAAATAGGGTTGGTTTTGTATCTCTATTCATAAATAGCATAGAAATTTTTTCGTGGCACTTGTTTCACAAAATATTTTTAACATTTTCGAGAATATTTTAAAGGAATATCATATTTTTATATTTAGTTCAAAGTTTGAAAAAAAAGTTTAGGAATACCACATTCTCGAAAAATTTTTTATCTCAATATTTTCCCAAAATATTTCCATAGGGGGAGGGGGGTATCTCAAATTTTTATGTAATGAAAATGTGATATTAAAATATTTTCAGAAAAATTTATAATGAATCAAATATAGGAATGTTGCATTCATGTTGATTAAATTCTAAGGAATCACATTCCCAGAAATATATACTTTCCTGAGAATGTAAGATTTCATAAATCAAATGTCACGAAAGGGGTATGGACAAATAATCTCCCATAATTTATGGAAAATTGAAAAATTCTTCCTCCTGCCAGCCAAACGATTGTTGGAACTTCAATTTCGATCGAAAATTTGTAATGATACATCTAATGTATTTTCCTTTCTAGAGCAAAGTGCAGATTTTTGAATCACGATGAGCACTTTTGTGTATGAGGAATTACTTATTTTTGTTGTCATAATCATAATAAATGTTAATGGAGATTGATGGCCTATTGAAATTCAAAAAGACATATCAGAGGATCGGAGGGAATTACATTTGGAAGCAATTGTGCATTTATATTTTTAACTATGTATAATTTTGCTACTGAAGAGAGTGTACTCTACTTGCCTTCTACTTGAAGTTCTAAAATATTGATATTTGAGAATAGTCCACCTGGCTCTCTAAAGAAGTTTGTTCGTTGTTTTTGTATCCTTTAAGTAGATTTGAGTGCTTACATAATTATTTGATGGATTAGCAAATTCTATATTAAAAACTGATAAAAGAAAGAAAAATTAAGCTACATAAATAATATATTATATTTAATTTTTATACATATAAATAATTTTTTTTATAAAAATATCTTTTTCATCATATAAATTAAGAATTTACATTTAATTTATTATTAACATAAATCAATTTTACATAATTATACATTCATATATTACCATGCTAGCCAAAATTTTAAAATATTCTCACTATTAATAAAATTTATTAATTTTTAACAATATATTATCTTTTTATTTATTAATAATATGTATTAAAGAATTATACATTAATAATAAATAAAATTTAAACACTAGTCTGGGTCAAAAGCATGTACATCGCTCCCTCACCAAATGCAACAAAATTGGATTTGTGTTGAAACTTTGGAGGGAAGGTGAGAATGATGAGAGGAAACTGTGGGTAAGAAAAAGGGTATTTATGGTATATAAAGATTTTAAAATTCGAATAATATGATAATATTAGAAATTATTAAATTAAATTATTTATTTTTTAATAGAAATAGTTTAATAATTTTAATACAATAATTTCTCAGATTATGACATCAATTTAAATTTAAAAACATCACGAGTCACAATCACCGTAAAATTCACCGAAGAAAAGGAAAAGATATACTGAATACGGGTGGTTTCACTATGATTAACCTTCCACCACACCAAATTCTCCAATAACGTAATTGGCACTTAATAAAATATCCATGGGTACCCATGCTGGGTCATCACTGCTGGGATTAACTAGAGCCACGCAAGCTGGCAAAACTGCTATTAATATTTTCAGAAAGGGACAAATTCGGAATGTCAGAGTAACACGCGCGCCCAATTATGTCTTCCCACGTCGCCTCTAATCAGTATAGAGCGTTCGTTGGCAGAGAAACTTAGGCCTTTTAAATTGAAAGAGAGAGACTGGCAGGGAACGCCCTCTTTCTCTTTCTCTCTCTTCTCCGTCCTCGGCTTTGTTGTCTCTCTCCTCGTCGATCCTAAATCTAGTAGGGTTAGGGTTTCATATCCCTCTGTTCTTCAATTGCTGTCGTAGTCTTTCTACATCTTGTTAATCTATTACCGTTTGATTAGTCCTTTGATTTTTCATTTGGTGTTTGCAGGATTCATATCCGATGCGATCCTGAGTTCGTAGATCAGCCTGAAGGTTTCATTTTCCTGATTATTTTTCTTCCTGGATAACAGGTGAGATTATGTCTGCAGTATAAAGATGGATGAAATATCTGTTTATACATTAATAATTTTTTTTGTCTGGTTCTTGATTGTCGGTATTACTTAAAGGAATCTAGCCCCTGGTTCTGTGGGAATAGTGAGTTTTTATGCAGATTTGGACAAAAAGTTAGAGGCTTAGTGCCTTTTTCTCACATGCCCCGGTGCTTTGTTGAATTTGAAATTATTTAATTTTGTTCTAGTTGTTATTCAGAAAACGGGGAAGCATGCCTGGTGTTTGGGGCTGTTGATGATTAATACGTGTAAATGTTCTGGGCGGTTTATAGATCAGTCTGTTACTCTTAATCGAAGCTTCGTTTTTGGACCTTTGTGCATTTCAGCAGTGTTCTAGATAAGATTTTTCGCATGTTGGTAAATAATAAGTTGGTGGGATGTTAAATGTGTTCAAAATATCCTGAAATCATGAATATATCATGATGGTCTATTTGAAGTGGGTAAGGATGTGACAAATTGTGATTGCAATTGACCTTTAAAGAATTGTAGCAGTGTTCTAGATAAGATTTTTCGCATGTTGGTAAATAATAAGTTGGTGGGATGTTAAATGTGTTCAAAATATCCTGAAATCATGAATATATCATGATGGTCTATTTGAAGTGGGTAAGGATGTGACAAATTGTGATTGCAATTGACCTTTAAAGAATTGTAGTGTGATATAGTACCCATCTGATGTTCTGAGTGCTACTGTGAGTTGCGAAATTATATATGCAAGGGGAGAATGGGGTTTTGCTGGACATGGCACTAGCTGTGAAACTCAGTGTATTTCTCTCCATGATCTAACACTCTTTTGAACATGTTCTTTTGTCTTTTGTGCATGACCATCTTAATTGGAACTGAGGTTTATATGCGAGGAATGAGGGAAGTTGGTAGTACCAAGCATAAATAGCATTTGCCCTGCTACTTTGGTATATACTATCTGAGATAGATACATGTGCTGTAAAGATCCGTTTAGTTCTGCTGATGAAGTCTATGCATAATCCTTGTGTCTTTGGAACTTTATACATACATTAACTTTCCATTTTGAGTCTGGCTTGGGGTGTTGGGATTGTTTTAAATTGTTTGTATTGAGGACATGGAAAACGATCTCCATGGGCTTCTAGAAAGTCATACACCACAATTGTTTAACTAATCATTCCACTTTGATCCTATTGAGTATACTGATTACAATCTATTTGTCTTTTTGAAAATATATTATGAAATGAACTGCCAGTAATTTCTCACTGAATATGATTTTATGTTGGTTATGTTGCTGGTGCTGGATATTCAGGAATTTTTTATCATTACTCCCGTTTTGGACTCTGGGCCTTGTCTGTTTCCCTATGCTTGGGAGAGAGGAAAGAAAAGAAAGAAAGAAAGAAGAAAATTTTAAATTTAAGATTTTCCACTGATTGGATAGAGAGAAAAAGAGGAGAAAAGAAAAGAATGGCTAGGACTATCTCGACCATGTGAACATTTTAAAATTTTCCTTTTCTCATTTTTTCTCTTAAAACTTCAAAATTTTCTTTCCTTTTATAATCTATTTTCCACACAACCAGGCATAGGCTTTGCTTGAGCTAGCATATACATGCTTAAAATAGATGGACAAGTACCTACTGTTAAAACTTTCCTTGGTGTGAGGGAACTCACAACATGAGAATGCATGTATTTGGAGGTTTGTTCTGGGTTTTAACTACTGTCAGTAGTGGGTGCTCATTTTTATGCTTTGAAATGGAGGATATACTTAGAAGAAGTGTTTTTGTGCTCTTAATGAGCAATTTGATTATTACGTTTTTAAATGTTTGTTTTTTGCGATTCAGGAAAGTTTGAAGAAAGATGGACCATGACAAGACTGGATGCCAAGCTCCCCCAGAAGGCCCTACATTGTGCGTCAACAACTGTGGATTTTTTGGGAGTGCAGCTACAATGAACATGTGTTCCAAGTGCCACAAGGACATGATGCTGAAACAGGAGCAGGCCAAGATTGCAGCATCATCCATTGGGAATATTATGAATGGGTCATCCAGCAGCAGTGGAAATGAACCTGTTGTTGCTGCCAATGTGGATATCCCAGTCAATTCAGTAGAGCCTAAAATCATCACTGTGCAACATTCATTTGCTTCTGGCTCTGAGGAGAATACTGATGCAAAGCCGAAGGATGGTCCAAAGCGCTGCAGCAGCTGTAATAAGCGGGTTGGTTTGACAGGGTTCAATTGTAGATGTGGTAATCTTTTCTGTGCTGTACATCGCTACTCAGACAAGCATAATTGCCCGTTTGATTACCGCACTGCTGCACGTGATGCCATTGCTAAAGCAAACCCTGTTGTGAAGGCCGAAAAGCTTGATAAAATCTAGATGGTGTATTGAAATTTCATGCCTTGAGGATATTGCGCACAATTCTATCATGAGATGACCCGAGTGCCCTGCATATTTTAATGGTGTTCTTGTTATTTTGTTATATGTGGTGGGGGACTTCGGACATCTCTGCAGTTTGAAGGACTCTTATTTCGTGTGATTGACAAAGATACATATGTTGGGCCCCTTTAGTCTTTAAATCTGTGCTGGTTTGGTGAAAGTTGGTGTTAGTTTTGTAATGCGTTTATTGTGTTATATGGCGCCCCTGTAGTGGTACATGTCAGAATGGTATGTGCAATTTACAGATGATTTCAAGAGCATCCATAGACATGTGGTTGGCATTGTAAAATATTATGGTTTCATGGCAATTTATGAATTTATTTGAGCATCGCTATAAGGAATCAGTTTGGTGTCGCGTATTTAAAGTTTGTCAATACCTTGACCCTTTAATCCTGCTCGATGGTCAGTGACAACGTCTCCTATAAAAAATTATGGTGACACTGACGGAGGAAAGCCAGATGTGTTTGACACATCTGATGGACGGGAATAATGGAAGGAGGTGAGCATTGGGAACTGAACGGTATAAAATCCATCCGCTTTGCATAGTCCCTTTACTTTCCAAATTTTTCTGGGAATTGCTCAGTGGGAAATGTGAATTTACAGTCACTTTTGCTCGCATCACTTGCACCCCAATTAGAGCAATTTGACTGTAGATTCATGTGTTGTATTCTTTCGGATGAAGAACATTCCCCAGTATTGTAAATAATGCCATAAATAAATCAATCGATTAGCACTAGTCATTATCCATATGAATCTATGATCCGTGGTGGGTCATTTTTATATTCCAGCCAGAGGAAAATATGCTTTCTAATTGACACCTACGCTTGAATTAGATAGACGGCATGTCTCACACGAAAGGAAGTGGAATTACCATAAACCCGTACAGAGTTACACCCCAATGTCCCGTTCAATGTCTTGCGAAGATTTAGACGAAAGATTTTTACCTTTTGCTGAGTTTCGATTGGCATTATTGAATGAATCCTGCACTTGAGAGCCACATACCTTCCATAATGTGTCAAAACTCTATTCACACGCATTTTACTTGATTTTCTTCAATGAATCTAAATGAACCGGAAATATGACAAACATTCACAAAAAAATTCAGGCAAATTTATTTGTTTTTGCAGGTAGGAGATATTTTCCCTCTTCTAATGGAAAAAACAGGAGATCAACCTTGAAAGAGTCTCACATTATTTTCTAAATTATTTTAAGACTAAAAGTTGAACCACAAAAACCTGAATATGAAATCATTATTCAGTAACACAAAATTACAAAGCCGTCCCATTAAATTCTGCTTAAAGATATTTACAGATCCTCTCCATAAGCTCCCTCTCTTTGATGCTATTCTGAAAAAACTTCTCAGCTGCCCCACCTTTTCTGCTATAGATGCCAATGCTGATAATGGCTTGATACGTACGTATACGAGTCTCCTGCTGGCTCACATACCAACCATCTGGATGATCCGGATGGGGATCACAACGGATTTCCTCCTCCACTTCTATGAACTTCTGGAGGCTGATATTACAAGTAGTTAGTTGCATTGATCGTGACCAAGCATCCACCATAGTTGATTTAATACAGGGGCAAATATCTTGACCAACAATTTTATGGATCAACCATCGTCTTGGACAATGGATAGTTGTGGCCCTTATTTTACCGATCAACTGGAGAGTCATGTCTCCGGTTCAATGTGTCAACTTCAAAAATATGGGAAAATCTATGTTGCACAGTTGTGATACGTGATTCGGGTGCAATATGATACAGGTGCGGGGATATGATGATTTTTTAAAAAATTAAGATATGATGCGTTTAGGATACATTGGAAAAAATATATAAATTTTATATAAAAAATTAAATTTGAACAACTAAAAGATACATTATCATTAAACATAAAAATAGTTACATTATCATGTTTTCTCCTTAATTACATTTCAATGTCATCTGTTAATGTACTAAAAAATAAACCGTTGCTACTGCCTATCAATACATACAACTTTTTGCAACACACCTTTTAATTTTACTAACAAAAACACAAATATTTCCAACTGCCCTTTTTACTATGTATTGGTAGTTAGAAGGGCATAATTAAAAAAATTTAGCAGTCATAACGTCAAGTATCCCTACTATCAACAAAATGAGCTATATATATATTATATCTTAAATGTCATGGCATACTATTACTAATAACAACAACATTATCAATTTCATCTCCTCCTTGACCATCGTTTACAAAAAGCACTGCTTCCATGTTTGGTTCATCAAGAGACAAATTTGCCACTTGAAGAAATCCAAGTGGTTCATCAATTGGACACCAATATTCCAATTTTTTATTTCTCCATATGAATAAGCTTGACTTTTTCTAGATAAGAGTCAAAGGTTGGTATGGACATATACTAAATCTTATGCTCTTTTTGGATTCATATTGTTTCTTTTCATGAAATGGATGAACGAATACGTGCTCTAATTTTTCTCATGATAAGATGAAGAACAAGGTTGTGCAAGAAGCTTCAAGGCTAGTTTCTGAAGTAAAGGTGCAGAAGATCCATGCATCACCCACCAAGACTTGGGATTTAATTGCCATCTATCTTCAATGGAATCAAAAGAGCCAAAATCTTGAGCATAAGAAGAGAATCTAGTGAACTTCAAAGAAGTTATTTTTCTATCTTCATGATTTGGAAAATGTCTTTTCAAACATTTATTTCTCTCCTTAGAAACCTATTGGTCTTGGTGAGGAGCCATTCTATTTGGTGTCTTCCTAAGCCACTCATCACCATAATACCTATATAAGTTGAAAAAAAAACATGCCACAAATTATATAAATCATACATTACACTGCACATAAGTCATCATTGGAAATTCATTTAGATATACCTTAGGTTTGATGAATGAGCCATACAATGAAGTAGGGTAGAACTCTTTATCCATCTATTAATGAGAATTGTATATACCACTTCATAGAAGGATGATGTCTCATTTTCTTCCTTTCCTTTATGCCTATAAATGATAGCCTTCACTTTTTCTATCATAGTGTCCATATATTATACACTATGTGTAAAGTAGGTTGATCAGTATCACATATTCTGAGCACCTCATATATAGGCTTAGTAAATGTAGGATGCAATTAATTTTATTCCATCATAAGTCATTTAATATGAAATCTTCCATAGCTTGAGCTTTCCCAAGATCATCCTCCCTATAAGAATTACATTGGTCACTAATGACCATATTTTGCAAAGCACACTTTAAGAGTTTAAATCATCTAAGCATCATTATAAATGATGCAAAGTGTGTTTTAACAACAAAAAGTAATTTTAGGGAGGATAATTCATTGAAAATTGCCAATCTCATTGAATGATTCATGATAAAATTTCTAATAAAAAACACATTATGAACTACATGAATAATCCGATGACATTTAGCATGCACACTCTTATTCCTTTTAGTATTTTTGGCTGCACATATGTTCTTCAATGCAAGTTTAAGTGTATGAACTACACATAGAGTCCAAAAGATTTATAGAAAATTGGCCTTAATCAACAATCTTGCTACCTTACAAATAGGGGTATTATCAGTTATTATTTGGATAACATTTTGATGCTCACCTCATTTATTATATTTTTAATTAGGCCAGTTATATAATACTTATCTTTGTATTCTTTAGAACCATCTATAGCCTTTAAGAAAATAGGATCCCTTCACTTACAGCCATAAAATTAATTAAAAGTCTTCTTTGAAAATCTATCCAACCATTAGTAACAAGGTTAACTCCTTTAAAATTCCAAAGAGTTTTGATAGGTTACAATAACCTCTTAATATTAGTTCTCTAAAAAGTTTTGATAGGTTACGACAACCTTTTAATATTAGTTCTCTTTTGTTATAGCAAAATTATCCTAAAAGTATTGTCTTTAGAGGGATGAAAGCACTTAAATTATGACTTGCAACAAAACAATATGAAGAGACATAATAGAAATTTCTAGCTAAGTTAAAAAGTAAGCCAACATTATAAAACAACCTAACAATAGCTTCTCTTAAGCGATTTTTGTCTTCTACATTGAATGCACTTGCTATAGGATTAAATTTCCTTTTTATCTGTGTGGCTTCTTGGGATTTATTTTCAATATGTAGTGGCATATTTTTTCTCTTTACTCTATTTTCAACTTGTTCAAAAATTATTTTTAATTTAGCCAAATATTCTGCATTAATTTTAGAATACACTGAAACTTTAATACCATTAATTCTAAGCAAGTGAGCTTTCATTCTAAAGTATGACTTAGTCACTTCCTTTTGACAAAATTACATGCTCATAACTTATTTCCTTCCTTACTTGGTTTCTTATTACTTGCTAATACTATTGTATATGACCAAAGAGAAGCATTGTCATCAGATATTTTAGATAAGGTTAGTAGAACTTCCACAATTATTAGTATTGCTCATTTTGTTTCTACCCAGAAATTCCAATTTTCACTGCTACTGATTAGATGTTGAAAACTATACAAACCTTATCTCCTTAAAGTTGTTGCACTAATGCTGGTGATGATTCGACAAAGGAATCACAAAAAGAGCGAGACGTTTTGCAATCATTTTTACAATAGAAGGTTAGGGATTTCATATTGTTTTTCTAGTTCTACTCGTGTTTTATGGATGACAGTAACAAAAGTGTTTATCTAGTTCTATTTGTACTTTGTATTTTATGGATGACAAATATGTAGCAAAATGCTGCATTTAGAAAAAAAAGAATAGAAATAAATATTTGTTAAATGATGTGTATAAGTTGGTTAATTCCCACAACAATCTAACTTACCTTTTATGGTCTCTTTATAGAATCTGAGTCATTATAGCATTAGAAACATGGGCTTGAACTTGCGAGAGATTCAAGTACAAGTTGATCAAATAAGGTTCCATTTAGGTAATAATTCAACTGGGGTAAATAGTATTTTATCTGGAGGAGCAGATTAGGATATGGTGCTGAAGATGTAAAACCATAAGTCTAAGTCGTGTTCAAGCTGCATTCAAGCTATATTCAAGTGGCACCTAAATTTAATCAATTAAAAATTTTTAAAAATAAAGAATACTTCTAGGGTGCATATCCAAGCAAATCACATATGCACTAGCGTCAGACACTAGTGTGACACTAGTTCACAACCAAAAATCTAGCATAGAGGGGAAAATACAATCTTATTCTCAAGATCAGCAAACTTGTGCCAATAAGTAGAAGTTACCCATTCCCATTAGTGCTTTTAAATGTATCCTTGTGTGTATGCTTTAACCATAATAGCTCATTTTCTTTGCCCCCATAAAGCAGTAAAAATTTAATAACAAATGAAAATGTGATTTAGAAATACATTTTTGCATTGCAAACAATACCATTCAAGCAAATACACGATCACATGGTGCCATATATAACCATCGCTTAATCAAGAAAATTGATAGTAGTAGACACTATTTAATTAATTATTTATAAATATGGTGATTATTATATCTTTTTAATTTTATAATTGGCACTAAAATCTCTTAATTTTCCTTTTATTATAATTATTTATTTTTTTCCTTTACTTATACACTAAAATAAATGATTAAAATAAAAATATAATCGAAAAGTAAAATGTATATGACATTGTTAAAATAAGATTTAATAATCCACTTTAATATTATTTATAAATTTTAATATTATAAATAAATGAAAGGATGAATAATTATGATAAAATTAAAAATTAAGAATTAATAGTACTAATTATAAATAAATAATTAAATATTACGTTTATTCGAATTCATAGTAATAGACATTCTAGTTTAAGGTATTATATACTATATAGGAAATATATCAAAACACCCAACGTGAGAAAGCTCGTGAATGAAGAAATGAATTCATATAGTTCAATTAACCAAAGCCTTATCATGTTGAAATTGAATAAAAATATGTGAGTAAAGTCAGTATTAGGTAACTGATGGAGGTTCCAAGATCTCTAAAAGGCAAAGAAGCTAACCATGAGAATTGGCCAAAAGTCCTAAATCAATGATTTTGATCAACTTCAACCTTGACCCTCCTTCTCTTTCCCCTAATTCAAAACATTTGAAACTTCTAGGGTGGGAAGTGCTCTTGTTGTACAGTTATACATTCAACACCCAAAGTTTTCTTTATGATTTTAATTAATCCTTATTTAAATTAATTGGCTAATTTCATTCTCTACATTTTTGAATCAAACTAATTTGATCACTATGTACAAACCTCCTTATAGAAGGGTAAGATATCAAAATTGGTTTGTAAATTGTTACATATGTGAGTAGTTAAATTCCTAAATTAAAATATTAAAGTACACACTAATTGTTGAAAAAATATATTATTTTGAAACTAAAAAATATGATGGTTTATGATTAAAAATTATATTGATTTATGATCAAAGAGACATATTGATTTATAATACATAAATACAATGGTTCATAATTAAGAGGTTTGATGGTTAATATTTAAGATATATAAGGTTTAATAAATATGATGATTTGTGTGTAAAAGATATGATAATAAAAAAATATATTAGTTAAGGATTAAGAGATGCATTGATTCATGATTAAAAGAAATTTTAATTTATGGTCAAGAGATATCATATATACATGATTCAACCATTGTCTATAAATATGACTAAAATAGTGAAGCAAATATACAAAAAGAAAAATAGAATAAAAAATAAATATTTAAGTCAATTAATGACTATAAATAATAATGATTGAAAGAAAAAGGATGAAGGAATTTATCTTTCATTTTGAATAGAAAAGAATAAATGGATATTTATTTTTCATTACTCTATTACTTTTCTAAATTATTTAAAAGAGTTTTTAAGGAGAAATTATCAAATTATTAGCTGTTCAATATCTGTAATACTTATATAAATCTTAGGAGTAATTTACCATAAATCTTACAATAAATAGTAGGGGCAAAGTCACTTAAATGATAGTGTTCTTTGTAACATGTTTTAAGCACATTACTTTTTCTAACTTATTTTTTTATTTTATTTCATGATATTTTTTAACAAAAAATTTAAAGGTTTTATCATGAACGAATCATGTTCGATAGCAAGAATATGAGAAAAACAACAAATACTTCCTTAATAATCAAGTTAAAATTGGGATGAGAAGTAAAGAATATTAAAGGAAATAATATTTTAATTTTATTGCATAATTTTTATAAGGCAATGTTGATCTATGATTGAAAATGCATAAAACAATAGGTATTGAATCTTTCAGAATTCAAAACCACTATTTAAAATAAGTAATTATTATTTTACTCATTTATTTATAAATTAATGAAGTTTTTAATATGCATATGTAAAAAAATGACTTGAAATTTGTATGCATAACATTCAATACACTTCTAACAATTATCTTGGATAAAATTTTATTTTCTCTCTATTATCTTCTTTTCACAAATTGCATTCTACACCAACAATCTTTAAATGACTTTTGTTTTTGTGATGGAAAGATGATGAAGTCTACAAATTCTTCATGAGTATTTATGTAAGATGTATGATAGAATATAATGAAATCAAGTTACTCTTTTATAGATGACTATAAAAACCAATTAATCAATATTTTTATTGTCATTCTTATCATTATGTTATTAACAAATTTTTCATATTTGAGTTAATAGTGGATCTCATGAGACTTTTGTTAAGTATGTTCATGGATGATGTTTGATATAATTGATGTTGACTAATAATTGGATGAACTATGTACCTTTAATAAATGATATGACATATGGTTTGATTATGATAATTCCTATTATTTTCGTAATTTTATCGAATTTGGTATTTAAAAATTAAATGAATTTTACTAGATACCACTTATATGTCATACATTTTACAAAATCTAGTATACACTATTCTAATAGTTAACTAGTTGGAATGAAATAACTTGGATATAATTTGTTATTAATTCTTGATATATAGAGGAAAGTTTATATGATATATTGCATAAGTTTAATTTTATAATGATTTCCTATGGTTTGAAGCATAAGAATGGAATCTATTTTATGCAAATACTTTTTGTTAAGATATATTTATTTTTTGTGAATTATGCTAAGAGATATTTTACCTTCAAAATGTTGGATTAATAATGAGGAAAATGTTATCTTAGTCATAAGAATATAATGGCATGATGATGGTTGGAATAACGAGGGTTTATCCTACTAAAGAGATAAAATTTGCCTTATGTAAAATCTAATATTATCTCAATTGAGAATATTACTTATGCCGTGGATAATTCTATATAGTTTCACACAAATTGTTTACTCCTAGAATACATAAAAAATAAAAATTCAAATACTATAAAGAAATTGTAAAATCCTAAGGGATCATAAAAGATTAATAATGTTAGGATCATATGATTTTTAGCAATATTGGAATCTAAGTATTGAAAGGAAATTGTGAAAATCCTAAGGAACAATAAAACATGCATAGAATTGAATGATTTTTTAGCAATATTGGATTATGTCTAGTTAGAAACTTTCCATGTTGAAGAAGCAATTTCAATTGTTTCTAATATATAGATGTGTGTGAAGCTTGTTTCATTATGAAAATGAGTTTGGAATTTTTTTAAAAGTAATGGACAAAGAAAGAATAGGCTAGATGATTATAAAAAAGTTATAGCCATAATATATATTAGCCATATCTTTATACCATGAAATTATGATGTCTAAATGTGTGTAAGAAAATTACATTGGAAAATCTTTGACATGTTAACTTGAAAATGAAAAGGAAATGGATTTTAAACTTCTTAACTAAAGCCACCAATAATGGAAACTTAACTTTTTCTAGACCAAATTCAATAAAAAGGTTTAATGGGTAATAAGTTATTGATTTGTGGCTATGAAATACTAAAATCTAATTATCATTCTAAGTTAGTGCTATATATAGTTATAAATGACAAAGATGAGTAGTAGACTCTTAATGAAGATTCAACAAAGCCTATCAAAATAAGGTTTTAAAAGGATTTCACCTATATAGGCATAAAAAATGGTGCTATTTTTAATAAAAATTTGAAGTTAACTTTTGTACATATTCATGAAAATTTAGGTGTAATGCATGGCCATATATATGCTATAGTTATTTGGAAATTTCTTTTGAAATTTATAAAATCACATATATGATATTTTTAATTTTAATTAAGGATCATCTTTTAAAACAAAAATAACCATCATAAGTTTTATTAAAATTGGAGAAATATTTATAATAAGGAAAAATTCATATTGAAAGATATTTATTTTTATGCACGGTTTTGTAGGGATTTTGAAAAGTGGTTTAATTTACAAACTAAGTAGGAGATTGTTGGAATTATTTTGTAAATTATTATATATGTGTGTGATTAAATTCCAAGTTAAAATATTAAAACACATATACTAGTTATTGGAAAGTAATATTGTTTTAAAACTAGGAGATATAATGGTCTATGATCAAGCAACATGTTAATTTATGATTAAAAAGACAAGTTGATTCATAATGAATAAACACATTAGCTTATAATCAAGAGATTTAATGGTAAATGTTTAAAAAATACATGGTTCATGTTTAATAAACATGATAATTTATGTGCAAAAATTATAATAATTAAAAGACATATTGGTTAAGGATCAAGAAATGTATTAGTTCATGATCAAGAGACATTTTAACTCATGGTTAAAGGGCATCACATTGGTTAAGGATCAAGAGATGCATTAATTTATGATAAAAAATATTTTAATTATTGGTCAAAAGACATATTGATTCAAACATTGTTTTAAATGTGACTAAGATAATGAAACAAATATACCAAAAAAATAGAATTAGAAAAACTAATATTTGAGTCAATTGATGACTATTAATAATTATGAGTGAATGAAAAAGGAGAAAAGAATTTATCTTTCATCTTGAATAGAAAGGAATAAATAAATCTTTATTTTTATAACTCTATTACTTATCTGAATTATTCAAAAAAGTTCTTGAAGAGAGATTATCAAATTGCTCACTATTTAATCTCTGTAGTGCTTAGATAAATCTTATAACAAATAGTGGGTACAAGGTCATATAAAGGACAATATTCTTTGTAGTACATTTTAAGCACACCACATTTTCTAACTTATATTTTGTTTTGTTTCATAATATTTTTTGATAAAGGTTTTGAAGGTTTATCATGAATGAATCATATTTAATAGTAAAGATATAAGAAAAATAATAAATTCTTCTTTGACTCTAAAGTCAAAATCGGAATTAGGAATAAAGAATATTGAATGAAATAATGTTTTGATTTCATTAAATAATTTTCATAGCATAATTTTGATTCATGATTGAAAATGTAGAAGACAAATAAGTGTTAAATCTTTTAGAGTTTTAAGTGTTTATTATCTTATTGATTTATTTGTGATAAATAAATGAAGTGTTTTGTTTGCATGTGTAAAAAGATGACTTATAGCCATTTTTCTTATGCTTTGTTGGATGGCATTTTTAAAGGAATATTATGTTCTGACTAGTGCAATGAATTTGAATAAAATAAAATGAAATAAAATTTGAAATGATCATGTTTGATTTGATATGATTTGATATTTCATTTTATTCTTTATGTTTGCAACATCAAAATTGTATGCTAATAGAAAAAAGAAGAAATAGTTGATGATAATAATATCTTTATCACAAAATAATAATGGTCCATTTGGATGATTTGATAATATACGATAAAATAATAAAATATAATATATAATATTATTCAATATTTAATATATAATTAAATACAAAAATGATAATATAAAGTTATACTATTGATCATTTGTTTGTTATCATATGTATATATAACATTAAAAATGTTTATTTAGATAATATTGCCTTTAGTTGCGTTTGGTTTGTAAAATCATACTTTTTTTAAAATGGCTGCAATCAACTATAATACAATGATAGCATATGGTGGTTAATAATAATAGTGATTATGGTCAATAATGATAAGTGATAATGAGTAATGAGTGGCAAGGAATAATAGTTGACAATAATGAATGATAGTTGATAATAATTAATTATGGTAAGTGATAGTAATAGTAATTGACAATCAATTGTGATGCAATGATAGCATATGGTGGTTAATAGTAATGGCAATGGTAAGTTGTGATCAATGGTGATAATTGATGATGAATAATGTATAGTAAGGGGTAATAGTTAATAATAATGAATAGTAGTTAATAGTAATCGATTGTGGTAGGTGGCGACAATGGTAGTTGGCACAGTCAACTATGATGCAGTGATAGCATATAATGGTTAATAGTAATGATAATAGTATATTGTAGTTAATGGTGATAAGTGACAACGACTAGTAAGTGATGAGAGGGTAATAGTGAATAATAATAAGTGGTACTTGACATTAGTCAATTGTAGTAGGTAATAGCAAGTAGTGGTTAACAATAATGGATAACATAGAGCAATAGTTAATGGCAACAAATGGCACAAATAATGGTTAATAGCAGTAAATAACAACAAACAGTTATCAATAACAGTAAATGGTTGTTAATAGTAAGAAGTGGTGGCGACTAATGGTTGACAACAATATGAGTTAGGCATTGGCTAGCCACTAGTTTGCAACTTATTTTTCACTGATGACTTTTTGCTTTATTTTGCAAATGTCATCGTTCAATATTAAAGATAAAAAAGAGAAAAAAATTTATTCTTTTCATATCGATTCATTTCATATTTAAAAGAAGATAATAATTTTATTCTATGTTAATAGGATAGAATAACTTAATCAAATTATATTATCTTATTTGATAGATGTAATAAAGATCAATTGAGACAAGCTAACATAACCTTATACTATACTCCAAATAAGCTTTAAATGTCTTGTTAAATAATTTAATATTTTAAAATTATATGGTATAATCAATAATAGAAAACTTTTATATTTTAAATTCTATTATAAAAATTTTTAGTAATAAAAGTATAAAAATTGTAATTACTAATTTTTTTATATTAAATGGTTCTTATAAATAATATAAAACGCTTTATTCCAAATTTTATTATACAAAATACAATTATTAAAATATTATAATAGCAACAATAATGAAAAATTAATATTATTTTATTATTTATTAATGAATAGTAACATTGGAATATAGATAAAAATATAAATTATAAAGGTGTAAAAATTTCATGTTATAACTAAGTATTCATATTTCATAGTATTTTCCAAATAAACTTTTTGCACATTCTTATTCTAATTTCATTCCATTCTATTATATATCATTATGCCAAACATAGTATTAATGGGGTAAATTTATATGTCCAAAATGATATCATTTTGGAGAAGACAATAAGGGGTCATCTAATTTACATAAAAAGTAAGTTCATAAGAAAAGTTCAATTTTTTAAGAGATATTCAAAATTATTTGGTTGATAGTAAAAAATTGAAACTTTCTAAGAATTCTATTTTGTTTAGCTCAATTTTAAACTTTTTAGAAAGAATCATTAAAATGGTTATTATATCCTTTAAAACTATAACACAAAAATTAAAAACTATCACTATGTTTCAATAAAGATGACTTTTCTTAAATTTGTAATTTATTATAAAAAATTAAAATCAAAACTATATATAAAAAATTAGAAATATTAATTCTCTTCATGTATAATCATGTTTCTATTGTCTTTTTCTATTACAATTATTTTAACTTGTTATTTTTTTTAAGTTTACTAAAAAATTAAAACTTATTAAGTATCTATAGTTTTATATTTTTATTTATAAATGATATATGAAAATTTTTCATTATGAGAAATATTTTCAATCTTACAATAATATAAAGATTTCAGTTTTATCTTTATTTGTATTTTAACAAATAAGATATTTTGACATCATAATTAAGTGATCATTAAAAGTTAGGGAGTTGTTGTACTGCTTATCAATATACAATTAGAAATAATATTGAAATTTCCAATGTTGTGATAAAATTTGAAATATTTCCATTATTATAAGAGTGTGAATAAATAACTTCTCATACTCAATAAGAATTAAAACTTCCCTTTCTAATATAACTTTGTGCTAGAGGTGAGTATGAGCTGAGTTTTTAGCCAAGCATTTCATTTAAAATTTTCTATTATATATTAGCCTATGTTCGGCTATAACTTTTTTTAAAAATTCTTTTACTTAATCTAGTACGAACTTTATTTTTCTTTATTATTGTCCAATGATTTTTATTTTTTTCAAATTTTAAACCATACTTAAATTTTTTAAAAAATTAATTTTTTCACAAAAGTATGTCTTAATGAAAAAAATAAGATGTTTAAATATATATAGTTATTAATTATTAATTATCTTAAAGAATTTTTTTAATTTTTAAAATTATTAAACTATAAGTATTATACGTATTATATAATAAATATATTTATAAGATATATTTCTTTATATTGACTTGGGTTAGCTTGATTACATTTTGTGTTGGTTCGAACGTGATTGATTAATAATTGGATTGAAAGAAAAAGGGAAGATTCAAATATTATTTGAACTTACTTTTTTAGACCAAAGTCATAATTCCTTTAGGATGGGCCTAATAGAGTGCTCAACCCATGCTCAAGTTTACTTTTTGTCGACTAAACAAATTACAAGACAAAACACATGGTCTTGGAGCTTTGGAAATGGAATAACTAGTCAACCATTCTTCACATTTGAGGTTGTCATTCTTTCCTTTCCTTATTTTATAGGTACTATATAGAAGTTGTGTTTGGAATTGTAGTTTAAAAGCTTTGTTACTTTCCTCTGGACAAGTAGAAACTAAAGGAGCAAGTTCCTTCAATGCTTAAAGTACAAAAACATAGAGGAAAGATATAATTATTCTATTTGGGCTAATTGTGAAAATTTCCAAATTTTAAGGTTTGGGATGAGGATTTTGATAATGATGAGGTTATTATCTTATGTTGTTTTTGGAATTTGCTTTGCAAAAATGGTTTTAGGAGTACATAATACTATATTTAGCATTTTTGAAAGCTGTATCTTAAACTAAAATAAAAGAAGAAAAATGGAAAAGCATTGGCAGTCGACCAATAATGGTTATTAGAGAGGTCATTTTAGGAATGCATTTATTCTATAAGGTTAGCTATCTTACTAATTACCACACTTTTGCAGTCCATACAAAGTCATTATTATTCTCTGTGACAATTTCTTCATCCCTTTCCCATCATCCCATTTTCCTTACATTACCATTTTTTAAAATAAATTTCCACTAATTTGTCCTTTTAAACTTTGAACAATTTTAACATGTTATGGAATGAGACATTCTTACTTCTTAAAAGATAAATGTGATAGGAAAAATGATTAAGTTTGAGGAAGTTTTTAATTATTATTAATTATTAATTTTTTAATTGTATGTTATTTTCTAATGTAAGCTAGATATTTGTGTTAGTGCAAGATTAAGGTTCATTGTTAAATAAGCATTTTTTAATTATAACTATTTGTATTAAGTAAGGGTTTAAATTATGAAAAAAAAATGTGATAAGTGTTTATGGAAGTTATATGAGAATCTTTGCAGAAATTTATGAGAAAAGTAGAGATGGTGGCTAGGAAATTATAGAATTATGGTTGAGAACTTTCACATGCATTATTCTATAATCTTTAATGATATAGTAAATCTTTTTTTTTTAGAACTTAAAGTTTTTCCATAATTGTTTGTATGTTTTATTGTGTTATTTTGATTAATTTAATTACCTGATATTTATTTATTTAGAGAGGGAACTTTTTTACCAATAAGAACTTTTCCTAATAGTTATCCATTGCCATCATTTGGTGTTTTCTTCCTTGAGTAAGTACTTCTAACAATTGTTCTAAAAGGAATATTATAAGTCTCAGACATGAATTTTATATGATTATGTTGGATTATCCTACATTAGTTATGTAAGAACTTAGATATTGATTTATAAGTTAAGGGAAAGCTTTAACTATTAAGCTAACTTTTATAGCTAAGAAAGCTTGATATAGCATCTAACAATGGTATCAAAGTTTAGTCACAATATCTTTGCCTAACAGTTCTTGTAAAAGTCAATTGATGTCAAGGTTTCAACCAATGGCCTAACGTGTGAGGGGAAGATTATTGGATTTTTCCACATTAGTTATAAAAAAAGGCCAAATATTAGTTTATAACTTAAGAGGGAGATTGTTAAGCTATCCTACATTGGTTATGGAAAGGGCTAGGTATTGGTTTATAAGTTAAGGTGAAACCTCAACTCTTAAACTAGTTTTTGTGATTAAGAAAATTCAATAAGATAACCAGCATTGATATCAAAGTTCAATTATAAAATTTTTGCCTAATAGTTCATGAAAGAGCCAATTAATGTTAGGTTCCAACCAATGGCTCAATATGCGAAGGAGAGTTATCCCATAATCAATTATAGAGGGGAATAAGTGTTAGTTTATAAATTAAGGGAAAATCTTAACATTTAAGTTAGTTTTTATGGTTAAGAAAGCTAAAAAAACACCCAATAAATTGTGAGTCTTAAACTTTTATAAGATTTATTTGGGTATAAATTCAAAGAAAGTTATGGAGTTTTATGAAAAAATTGTAAACTTTTTTTTTAATAAAGCTTGCAAATTTTTTCATTAAGTTTATAACTATTTCATAAAGTTTTGCAAGTGTGTAAGACATGAGTGTTATTTTTTTTTCCATAAAATCTTATAACATGAACAATTATACTTGCAATATAAAAATATTTCAAAGTTCTCACTATTACAAAATTGGATATAACGTGGTCATATTAACATCGATTAAAGTAAGAATTGATATATCTAATGGTGTGATGATAATTTTAAAAATATGAGCAACTTTTCACATTATCATTAATTAACAATTGACATTGTAAAATCATTATATCATTTTTATGTTGGTTGTCAGTAAATAGATGTCCAAAAGTTAGTTTAAAAAATGGGTTCTACTTTTGCCATGTTGATTTTAATAAAAATTAATGTAAAAATATATAGATGTTAGTTATTAGAAAATTAACATTAAAAATGAAGGTGAACCTAATTATTTCCTCCTTACACATTTACCTAATTCTAACTACACTTTAATCTCTTTTTTTACTATTTTGCTTGATCTTCTATCACAAAATCCTATCATTCTCTCTAAAACTTTCACTTTAAAAATAATGCTATAATTAAATAATTGTTTTTATACATAAAAATACTTTAATTTTCTAAGGAATGTAGCATAAGCAAATTGTAACTAATGTTATTGTTTTATTATTAAACAAAAAGTGTGTTTTTCAGTTATTAACACATGACTAATCACATTTGATTACATTATGCTAGGATAACCTTGCATATAAAGCCACCTTAGAAGAGTTTCTACCAAAAAAGAAAGATATACATCTTAATTGCTACTTTGAAAACTTAAGAGCATCTTGGACATGTCAAGGTGTTGGAGGATTGGTGAGCTTTAAAGCCTACTTTGGGAAAGCTTCAAAATGACATCACACTAAAGGACCATCTAGTAGAGATATCGAAGAGCTAAAAACACAAATCACCACTAGGGTGGTAGAAAGAGCGAAGGAAGAAATTATGTATAAAATGAGAATCATGCTCAAGTAAGAGGGCATAGGATAAGGCATCACCTTGTGGGAGGAAGATAAGGTACGAATGATGATATTGGTACAAGTGATGACCTTTACAACATAGCAAGGCAATTGTTGTCTCGTTAACCTTAATCTTTTCACCTAACTACCATAGGTAAATACTTGTCACCTAACTGTTTATTGCTAGGTGCTTTTAATAATGACGTAGTCTTACATTGATGCTAATCAATTGGTTTATTTATCCTTACAATATGGATATAAATATCTACTTATGGTTGTTGGACTTTTTGTTAGGTACGTGATAATAGGCATGACTTTTTTTGACCACATGCTATAAACTTTTACATTAACTGTTTGTCACTAGGTTCTTTTAATAATGATGTAGTCTTACATTGATGCTAATAAATTGGTTTATTTGTCCTTACAATATGGATATAAATATCTACTTATAGTTGTTGGACCTTTTGTTAGGTAAGTGATAATAGGCATGGCTTTTTTTTACCATATGTTGTACACTTTTACATTAATGAAAGATCAAATGTAAGGTCATGATGGATGTTGTCAAGGAGGGCATGATTAAGGTGTCATTGTCGACCAACAAGGTAACCATGATAGCCTAAACAATTATTACTTACCTTACTTAGCTAAAGGCTTTGATTACATTATAGATAGATGTGAGGTTTTTCATCACTTCTCATCACTTGTTTATGGACAAATACATATCGCCCATGTTGTCTAATTCCCATATTTTTTTCATAATATATTTTTAGTACCTTAGCCAAGAGATATAAGTAAAAGATAACTAGAGGTAAATAAAGATGATAATGGCAAGTTTAAAGAATTTAGTAGCCCATTTTTAATAAACCCCGAAAAAGGCCAAATCTTAGCAAAAGCTTTAATCCTTTATAGATAAGGCACCTAAAATAGACATCATACTACTACATATGAGATATAAGATTATGGCACACAAATATGATATTAACTTGTCCAAGGAGTTCATTTTCTAGCTTATGAACATGGAAGAGCTATATATGTGTATTATGAAGATTTGGATTAAGTGTATTCATCTTTATCCTTCAAGTTTTTCTAATTTTTATGTACATATTAAATATTATGAAGTTAAACTTATGCATTATGAAAATGATACATACTTCCATTATGTTGTTAAAGATATGGAATTAGGTTCCTACTTTGGCTTTCTAGATTTATACTTCGCTTAATAGGTGCATAACATGCTTGATGAGCACTATAAATTCATTAGTAGGGTCATATTAGTGGATAAAAACTAAGAATGCTACATGGCACTATTTCACAAAAGGCATATGGGTACAAAATTATTATTACTTCATCTTTGACTTTATTTTCTTATCAATTGTTTTAATTTGATATTAATAATGTTGTAGATGCCATTTGATGCTCACTGTGATCTATGTAAAAGATAAAATGGTGTATTGGTTTAACCTGCTAGGGAAGGCCTTGTACGTAGCTTGGTAAGCAATACTTAACGAGTCTCTGAAGGTACATTACATGTTAGGCAACTCCAAAAAGATAGGCTTTGTCGAATGGGTGCATGTACAAGTAACATTATAGTGCATGTTGAGTATCTAATATAGTAATGTTAAGTTAATTTGTTACAATAAAATTAATATTATTTTAAGTTAGTTTGTTATAGTATCTCATTCAGGAAGGCAATGTCAAGTATAGATATTTCATGATGAAATATATGGTTGAGATGATTAAGCACATAAAGAGGATTGAAACCCTTAAAAAAGTAATTTGTTTAAATTTTAATTAGGTAGATATTTATGGGAAATATGTGATTTTATCTCTTTATTGAGTTTTATATGCAAACATGCAATTTTTCAAAGGAAACACAACTTTCTATAGTAAAGAAGAAATATAAGACTTGTAAGAGGAATTATCTACATATATCTTAAAAGAGAAACTAACATTAGTTTGAGGAAAGCTGCTAAATGTATAACTTAGTAAGATTATTGGTAAATGAAAATGTATATATGTTTATCTTTGTAAGACTTAGGAGGATTACTTATAAATGTATATATATTTTGAATGGATTATTAATATTATTTCTAAGTGTTGTTGTATAATTTATTATCATTTAAAAGGTGGTGTTCTTTTACATTAACAAGTATGTTTGCCTTGCTATTTATATTTAGGTTTGGTTGTTGGTTTCTAGCATTTAAGAAGTAACAATACTAAATTTTTTTTTTAAAAAAAACCTAGAAATAATGTTGTTTGTTTATCAAAAACCGAAATAAATATTGTATGACATCAATTTTTTTTAAAACTAATTGATGTGGAAAACAAAAACTTAGACATTAAGTTGTTAATAGATCTCCATGTTATATTCTATTGTTAAGTATTTTAAAAATAATATTAGATGTTGATTTTAGTATATAATTGATGTGTAAAATTAAAACAACATTGTTTTCTTTTCTTAAATCATATGAAGAAAAAAAGGCAAGAGTTGAAATAGAAAGTAGGTTTATCTCAATGCTAAAATACAAATTGTAGGATAAAAGTGTTTTTCTCGTGAAATTTATAGTACCGTTGTAGAAATATGCATAACCAATAGTTTGACCCTATATCGTTGACGTCTACTCAATGTTAAAGTGTGTTCAAACACTTTAATTTTCCTTTAAATCTAATGAAAATGTATGACTATTATGATTGTGTAGACATGTTTGGATTCTTTGTTTTTTATTTCATTTTTTAGGGTTTTAGATAATATAGGTATTGTTATATTACTCATGAAATAGATAGATTGTACATTCTTAATAAGTTATGAGGTTTGTTTTCAAAGTATAAGTTATTTACTAAAAATTATAATTTGAAAAGTAACACACTTTTATAGAGTACATGCCAAATATCATGTTAAAAGGATATAGATTAAAGATTTTCCTAGCAATGTTAAGCAAAATTGAAGGTAACTAGATTCATATTTCTTTTGCATATATTCTATATATAATTTGGGGCATATTATTGATTATTAATTTTTAATACTTGTTTATAATCTTTTATTTTCTAATAACATGCTAATATCACATTTTATTTTTTAAACTTTTCTATACTCATATAAGCCTAGTAATAAGTTTCTTTTTAATAGAAGTATATATTATTACTATCACAATTACTACATTATTTGTGACCTATTTATGCCTTTCTTTTATTATAGTTAGGTTTCATAAAAGGTTCTTTTAATAGTCATATTATAAAATGACAATAAGACTTCCTTTTTTGATTTTTAAAGATATTAATATTAGTTTTTGTAATATTTATATATTATTTATTACTTTAATATTTTTAATTTTTTGGACTTGATTAAATGTATATAATTACTACCATTGAAATTTTTTTATATTGGGATATTATTTTTTATCATATAAATATTAAGATAAAGCTTGAATACTATATTGGGTGTATAATAATATGATTGAATACTGTTTATAATTAAATTTGAATGAATACTGCAATGAGATTAGTGGTATATTGAGACTAAATTGAATATTATATGTTAGTTAATTAAACTAAATTGACATGCTATATCAATTGTCATATAGGAAATGATTTAGATTTTTTATGGCGGTTAAATAATTGACGTCTTAAGTTGATACTAATTACGATTGTTAAACTAACAATTGACATCATATATCAATGTTTTAAAATTTCTTAGTATTTAACACGTCAACTTTCTTGTAATAAAACTAACATTATTATTTTTATGGCTATTAATAGATCAATATTAAATATTCAAGCAAAGTATATACATCGATTCATTACCAATATCTAACTTGTTAAATAACCGACATTGCATTGCAACTCTATAATAATATCTATGAAAAAGTCAATTTTATAAAAAGTTGCAACATTTGATAAAAACATGCATGAAATCAATTACCAAATGATCTTTATTTATTTTGTCAAAAAAATATTTTTTATTGAAAAATATTATTTGTTTGTACGTTGATAATAGAATGATATGCTACTTATATATCTTATGATTAAAAAATGATATCCAAAGTCATAAATGATTTTTTATAAATAAAGGATATTATTTTTTTCAAATTTTTTAAATTTTTTTAAATAAATGATTTTTTTAAATAAAGGATATTACTTTTTTCAAATTTTTTATACTTAATATTTTAAATAAATAAAATGTTTTTATCTTGCTATTTTATAATCACAATTTTATGAAAAATATTTTTTATATGAATAAAAAATCTTACAGTCTCTTGAACCTTAAAATAAGAATTTTTTTTCCTAATAAAAGTTGTCGGAAGAAGTTTCTTCGATCAATCCTACTTGTTAAGGGGCTAATTATATTTTAGAGTTGTTAGTAGAGGCTTGTTAAAAGATTACTGTCAAGTTCAATTGACTAAAAAATAATGACTTAATTAATCTCTTAGTGTTAGGAGATTTTTTTTTGAGAAAAGTTACCCACCAAATAAGACAACTAGTATTGAGAAAAATTCAATTTATGATTAAAGTCAAAATAACCTTATTTAAATCCTTATAATTAATTAACCCAACCCCGCTGGCTAAAATAAGAATTTGCCTCTGCTGATGTTGCACCTAACAATTTCTTCCATCCTCGTGTCAGTGATTCAGTGGGTAACCACAAAGAACTATAACAGAAGAAAGAGTGAAGTCGAAAGCTCTGCGAAAAGTAATTACTTAACAGCATCATGTTGATAATAGCGTATTAATGACGTATACAATTGCTTGATCCTCACTTAGACAAATTTCTGATGGATTACAGAACCGTGTACCTTAGACTCCACGAATTACTAAGTTCGTTTCTTAATAGAAAGATGTCATTTCCCGAACTTCTACTTTGTTGTCACTCCATGCCTATGCCTTTAAAGGGGAACTAGGTAACACTTTCTCATTAACATATTATCATCATAATAACTTGTGAATTACATGATTGGTAAATTAAAGCTAAACGAAAATTATGTATCAATTATAAAAAAATACATAATATATAATCTCAACCACAATGATATGATAGCATACTTGAATTTCGTCGGCGTCATCAATGGCCACAATAATAAGAGCTTCTGACCAAACCAAAAAAGAAAGCTGAATGCAATAAGCAAAAGCAAAGCCAATTTCACCAGTTGTGGCAGTGCTGCCAATTTGCAGCATAATGTTGGTACAGTGGTTTTATTTTCTCCTCTCATCATTGAAAATGCAGCTGAGGCATCCAGGTGGATGCAACAATACCTCTTCATCCAAAAAAGAATAACAGCATATGATGTTAAAATAACTTATCAGTTTCATTCATGCTTTTGTTTTTCTTTTTCTGACAGAAGACATGAAAAAAAGGCCCACGAAATAATTTTATAACCTAAAATTTGATCATAATTGACGATCGTGTGATAAAAAAACATAAACTAAAAAAAAATGAAAATTTCATGAGGTGGTAAAGTTTAATCACAATACTCCCGTGTGCAATTACTACGAATATAAGAAAATAACAGGGTAATTATGTAAGCTACGATATTATTTCAAGGGGATGGGGTCCTTGTAGACTAGAATGATGCAACAATTTAAGCGCCAAGTAGAAGTAATGTACTTAAAGTAATGTTGGAAAATATCACTTTCTCCAATATACAAACTTCATGTAATTAAATTTATTAGAATAATAACATAAGAGAGGGTTAGTTTATGGTTAATAAAGGAGGAAAAAGATTATTAAAATTATTAGTATTTTAGCAAATTATGATGATGAGGTTATTCTAACTAATAATTATAATTTAAATTGAACATTTTATAATATAAGAGAGCGTTAGTTTATGACTAATAATTATAATTTAAATTGAACATTTTATAATTCTGATTGTCCATACTCTATCTTATTATTGTTAGTAAAAAAGTAAGTAAATGAATTAATAGTTATAATATCACAATAAAGCATATTAATAATTTAATATACAAAACCTTAAACTTTAAAGAAAAATTATAAATAAAAAAATTATTATATCATCAAATAATTACAAAATAATATATGTAAAGGTTTTTAATTATAATTTTATAATTTTTTAACCAATATCCTCATATATCCCTTGAATCTAAGAAATAATTTTAAATTAACAATAATTAGAATTTAAGTTAAACGTAAGGTAAATGCGTCACCCCCACTTTATCTACCATGAAAAGAGTCAGCCTATCTCTGCCGGTGAAGCAAACAAAATTAAAAAAGGATGCAGAAGATATCAAAAGATCTGTTGCTATGAGATAAGCAACAAAACATTATCGGTCATTTCTTGCCCGTT
Source organism: Sindora glabra (assembly GCA_020226215.1). Taxonomy (NCBI): domain Eukaryota; kingdom Viridiplantae; phylum Streptophyta; class Magnoliopsida; order Fabales; family Fabaceae; genus Sindora; species Sindora glabra. Next base: position 72,192,265 of record CM035229.1, read on the forward strand.
ACTTCAGATCAAAAAGACTTTGGTGTCCTATTATATACATGAAATGTTTGTCTTATCCCTCAAAGACGTGCTGGAGTTTCTGCGTGGGCACGCACCCCCACATACCAGGCAAATGCATTGTAAGCTCGATGGAGGCTAAATGGTTTATTAAAAACGCCTCAGCCAGCTCTCTAAGCATTGTAGTGTCCTCCGTCTTTCAAAATTTTTAAAATGATATATTAATATTATATGATTATACAAAAAATTTAAAATTCATTTTAAATAAATCATTTGACTTCTCAAAATTTTATTTCAAGATCCATCATTGATATTATTTTTAAATACCTGTTATATCTAATGTTTGAAATAATACCTTCTATGTATATGAAATAACTTGTCATTCGTTAAAAAAAAATGTCTAAGTGCTATCATATTTTTTATAGAGCAAGAGAGTTGTAGTTCTATGTAAAACGCTAAAAAATTTAATGCAGGTGTTAATCAATTTTCAACTATATCATGAATTAGAAAAAATAATACGCTAATTATTGTGTTCCACACCGTACCCCATCAGCTCCCAATAAATTTATTATTTGTAAGGATAATATAAATTTAGTAATTAAAATAAGAATACCCTTTAATTGATCCAAAAATTATAAAATCGTAAAGGAAGGAATTCTTTTGGATGGTGGAATCATGGCCGACAAGGGCATCAACAAAGTGTAAAGAGCTTTTCTTTAAAGTACTTATGTTCCAAACTTTGACATGGGTGAAGGAATATAATTAGTATAAATTTTTCTTCCTTGAGCTTAGGTGGAAGTTCACATTTTCTACCACCAAATGATGACCGGCAGGAACGCAAATGGTGAAACTTCAAAGCAAATGTAAAGCCATTTTTTAAAAAAAATGGGAGGAGTGGGGTTATCATGTCTCCAACATAAGCTCCAAAGAAAGGCCAAAACAACAAAAGCTCAAGAACATGGCCAAACAAAGGAAATAGTAAACAAAGATCTTCGGTAACCTAAAGTTGTATTATATGGGGTTTAAAATGGAAAATAAATATTAGTTGCACCCCTCAATGTTTTATATTTATACCTATATATAAAATATAATTTGAATTCAATTAGCCTTTTCCATTTACATTTATACATACAACTGGTTTTACATGTTTAATATAGATGATTTTAAATATAAAGGATAGTTTGAATAGAGTTTACAGAATAATTTGAATGATAAATAATAGATGTGTAAGGATCGTGTGTAAAAAAAAATTATATATATTTAGTACGATTTGTGCTCTTTGAAATACGGGGATCAGATGGTATTTTAATAATATAATAATTGATATTATTTTAAAAATTTTATCTTTTATTATATTTAAAACTTAAATTCAAAATTTTATGTGCGTAGGTTATGTAAATTATCACCTTACCATTTAAAAGTAATCCAAATTTTCAAAAGAGCTTCTTCCCCTTGCATATTGGTGGGAAGTAGTGGTTGTGATACCAAAATTTGATATTAATGATAAGTTTTTTCATACATAAAATTAATTTATACATTAATTTTTTAATGACTCATATTAAATTTTAAATTTTTTAATTAAAGAAATATTCAATTCAATGATTTATAATTTATCAATAAAATTAATTCATACTTGCGTTAAATTTTATTGGATGCATGATAAAACTGGCAGTAACCGATGGACCTTTTGCTATCCACTCAACCCTTGACTGCTTTATGTATTTGTAAATTGTAACATCATCTGGGTTTAAACTTTAAAGCAAGAAATATCAGTAACTAGTAGCTAGTACTAATTAGTAGGACTAAGCTGCCCACGAATTGCCCTACAGCATCACATGGCAACTTGCTTAGCTCTGTGTTAAACAATTGAGAAATTGCCTGTTTAACTTTAATCAATCCATTAGAATATTAATTCACATTTTAAAAGGGTTTTAAAGCAAAATCTTGTGAGTGAATATGCGACCATAAGTCGCCCAAAAAAAAAAAAAGTATGCGACCATAAGAGATTCGATTGCACAGTGAAGTGATGGCATTTTATGGAGGAATAAAATTGAGGGGCAATTTTATTTTTATTCTCTATTCAAATTATAATATATGCATTAATTATTTTATTAATTATTAATTCTTTTAATTTAATAATTATAATTCTATTAATTGTAATTATAATAAAATAGTTAATATATATTATAATTTAAATGAAAAACCTCAAGATAAGGTACGTAAAAAAATTTTCTTTAATTTTATCCTTTATAGAATCATGGGGATTGATAACTTAGATAATGAGTTTTACCGATTAAATTAAATGATTTTTACTATATGTGATATCATCCAATATTTTTCAAGAAGTGTTTTATTAACATTTTAAATTTGATTTCAAATTTTAAGTACGATTTTAGTGAATTAACTGCTCCAACTATAAAAAAAATAAATAAATTTTTAACCATAATTTTTAAAATTGAACTAGTCATTGAATAAGAGAATTCACTAGTTCACTAGTTAGACCGATTTTAAATTAAAAATATAAAATATATATATTACATATATATAAACTAGCATTATAAATATTTATAATAACAAATTATGTTAAAATTAAAGAAAAAATATAATATAAATTAATAATATCAACAAATAAGTAATAAAATATAATAAATATAATAATAATTTATGTTTAAAATATTTTTATAAAAATATAAATATAATTAATATGAAATCATGAAAATATTACACTTTAATTATTATAAAATTATAATTTTTTATCTTTTTATAAAAATATATTAAATTTATAAAAAAATCGATTCTAGCCGATTTTAACTTATTTTGATTAATTTATATCAGTTCTAGTCAGTTCACACAATTCACATATATTTTTAGTCCGATGAGAGTAATCAGATTGACTCATCGATCGGTTCACTAATTCATTAATGTAATCGACTAGTCTAATTTGATTTTTAAAACCTTTACTAGAAAAATCTTTTCTTCGGATAATTGAATAATATTGAATTCAGTTTACTATTCACCAATAGTTGAACAGTGAGGTCATTATGCAGAGCCTTTTTCCCAAGAACCTTTCTGTGGTTACTTGAGCATGAATTATTGCTGATTAGACCGCGACATTAGTTGCAATTAGTAAAACCGGGCATGTAACTAATTTTAAATTTATACAACAAATTGTTATCAACTATTAAGTACATCATGCATTTTAATTTGAGAATTAAAAAAGAAAAGTAGTTAATTGATTATAACATGTCCTTTTGGGCAAAGAAATATGAGAAAGTAGGATGGTGAGAGCCCTAGCCTACCAAATCAAATAAATACAATCATACCCCAGCTGGTAGATGTATCTTAAATCATTATAGTGCACATCATCAAAGATTTGTGACATATATCTTGGATTTATAAGCATAAGCACTACAATAATAGATAGATCAATCCCTCAAAAGAGTGACACGTGATTAGCACTCATTAAAAAAAAAATAATAAAACAAACATCACGAGAGAAGAGACTGATTATTATAAAATGAAAATCATGTTGCAGGAATTAAGGACCGAAAAACGAGGAACTACGATTTATTTAGAGAAAATAGGATAGGATAATATATAAAATATAAAAACAAACACAGAGATAAGTTACTTTTTTATTTTTTTTAAATGATAGAAATCATAATTTACTTAAAACACACATACAAAAATTAAAATTTAAAATTTAAGTATGACGAAAAGCAAAATTTCAAAGATAATATCACTGTCATTGCATCACTAATAGGTGCTGGCAATAAAACACTTGCTTTGGTTATATTAATATTTAATTGGAAGAGCTTATGATAAATTATTGATGTAATTATATATTAATATATAATTAAATTTAATTATATGTTAATAATTTTTATAACATATTTTATTATTAGATTTTGAGGTTGTTTGGTCTCAATAATATAGAAGGTTTTATTTTTCAAAAAATCAAAAAAATATGAGTTATTTGATTTATCATTATCTAATAAATTATAAAAAATAAAATTTTTTAGGAAGTTCCATTTTTTATAAAATATGAAAAAATACTTACCTATTTTTCCTCTAGATAACTTTTATTTCTTGTATTATTTATAAATATAATAATAAAATTATTTTCATTAAATTTAATTAATAATAATAAAATTTTATTAATTTATGTTATAATAATATTGAAGATATAATAATTATTTTATGAATATTTTTTAAAATATTTAAAGTTGAATTAAATAAAATATAAAAAATTATTTTTTTAAAAGTTTAATTTCCTGTCAAAACTTAATCAAACGATTCCTTAACATTATACTATTTCAGACTATAATATATCATATATTTTTCCTATTCAATAAAGAGATGAAAATGATCGAAGAATGGTGGATGGGTTAAAAAGATTTATGACACAGAGGGACCCGTGGGTGAATGGCGGAAGCGGTGGATTAAGGGACAGTGAATTCGGAGCGGCGCAACAGGTAGGACCACAATTTGGGAACACATGCTCCTCACATGTTTCAATCAGTCACAAAATACTCCATGTGATTCGCCCATATGACAGCCTCAGTAATGCTGATCCATCCTTTTCATATATCCAAACCCCAGTAGCGTTATAAATATCTTCAATTTAAAAGGTAAAAGGAGGGATAATATATAATATTATTCTTTTCATTTCTTTTTAAGCATGTATAAAGATTATAAAATAATAAATAATTTTAATTTAAAAAATTATAATTTATTAATTTATCTTTTATTAAAAGATAATTAATAAATATAGTTATTGAATGTTTGTTTAGAAATTATGAATAATATTTAAAAAATAATAAATATAATTTTAATTTTTTAAAATACAGATAAATATGAATAATTTTTTTAAAACACATTTAAAAAGATATTTTAATTGTGATATGTATTTTTATTAATAAAATAAGAATAGTTACAACTTTTAATATGCATGAATTTTGAAAAATTATCATATAAACAATAAAATTAAAAATAATTTTTTATAAATAAAATAATAATCAAATAGAGCAAGAAACTTCACCAATTGTAAGATTAAGAAAATAAGAATACATGTTAGTATATTTTTTGTTCTTCAATCAAGGAACAGGTTTCACTGGATAGGATTTCTACGTTGCTTTTCTACAATGTTAGCAAGTGGTGACAAGTCCGAATCTCATTTGCACGGAATTCAATGAAATTTTTAAGGCATTGATTAAAGAGAATTCTTATGTATTCCCGATATAACATGTATCTTACTCATTATATGGAAAAGAGAATACAATGATTTTAATGCATTAAAAATTAAAAAATATAGTTTTTAATGCACATTAGTTTTGCAAACTTTATAGTTGACTCCTTTCTTTTATGCTAAGAATAGGTGTTCTACGTGTGCTCCACAAAGCACATTGATTAAAAATTAATTTAATGTCATTAAAAATGTAAAATTTTCAAAAATTTGTGGACATTTATTTGATTTACTCTTTATCGTCATTCCCAAATTTTTCTTTAGCTTCAAAAATTCAAAAGAAAGCAGTTGATATCTCAAGATTAACTCTTGAGTATATAACAGCTGATTGTTATAATTGTCATTTAATAAGGGTTTGAATCAAGCGGAGTTGGAAATTTTCATTTGGCAGAGTTAGACATTAATTTTTATAATGCATATATATTTAAAAAATTTAAGAGAATTAATTAAAATTACTATATATACATAAAAATAAAAATATTAAAATTTTTGGGAGACAAAATCAGTACTCATGGCTCCACCGTAGGTCAGAATTTTTGTTATAACCAATGTTTGCCATCGACTTATTATGTTAAAAAGTGCGAGAGGGAAATATGACATTAACATTTGATGAGCTTTCGTGTTTCATTCGTTTATTTTTATACTCGTTGCTTCTTTTATGCAATAGAACTTCTAAGACAGAGAATTGTTGGACTTTGGTTTCGACTGAAGATGTAAGGGTCGTTGAAGTTAAGCATGATTAGTTGAACATTTACCGTGTGTTTGAAACGGCAGAACTTGGAAACGAAAGAAGCGGAAGGAAAGAAGTTGGGGAAGAAATTGAAAATTTCACTCGTTTGAAAGGTGGGTTAAAATGAGAAAGAGAAGAAGTTGAGGGTGAAAAAAGGAAATGAATCCCACGGTTACACTTCTCTCCTCGTGGAAAATAAATGGAAAGAAATGAAACTTTCTTTTAATTTTTTTTTGTTGATGCCCTCGGTTTGTCTCCTCTCCTGCAGTGCGTGAAGCTGCCTTCTCCACAACTTCTTCCGCCGTCTGCAAGCTTTGGTGTTCCACAGCTCCTTACGCCTGTCGGAGGACCCAAGATATGGGGAACGTCCGAGAGATTGATAGAAGTCTGTGTAACAGTTAAGAAGTCTTGTAAGTACATCATGTAAATGCCATGTGGATAACTAGCGGTTATTCCACCAAAAAAAAAAAAAATGTAACTGTTCCCCAGATAAATAATTGATTCTCATAGTACAAATAGGGCAGAAACGATGACAATGAGTAAGGGTAATCAAATAACAGATTGTACTTAATTGATTTATCGAATTAGTTAAAAATAATTAATATATTATTATCAATTAAAAATAAAAAAATTATAAATTTTGAATAATTAATTAATTACAGATGAAATTTTTTAACTATAATAATATGTAATTAATTAATATTAAATGAAATATATATTAATTTTTAATTAAAAATTTATAATTAAAATTTCATTAATTATTTTTATAATTTAATACTTAATTATTTTTTCATAATTATATTAATAAAATTATGATGTTAATATATATTTATACCCTAATTTTAATTATTAAATTAATTTATTTAAACATTTTTACAAAATTTCAGATTTTAAACTTATTCGAACTGAATTTAATCAATTACAATCAAATTTATCAGTTAAATTTGGTTAAAATTATACAATTGATTAATTTTAATTGAAAATAATATTTATCAATTAAGAATAGTTAATTAAAAAAATAATTTTAATTTTCATTAATCAACCAATGACCCGACAACAAGATCTTTTTGTCAAGCTTGCTTCAAAAAAACATATATTCAACGCAGTCTGCGTTAAATTCTTACAACATTCTGCCACCATATTTATCCATTTTTATTGCAATTCACCATAATCTCTATATCAGTCCTTGAGTGTAAGGAAGGATAGAATATCTAAATTACATCTTTTTTTATGTCCATTTGGTGTACTACTATCATGAACGCTTGAAAAGTTGATGGTAGATTATATCTGATTCGCCATTTCTCTGGGCATTCTTCAAGTATTACATGATTATTTTACATAATTATGTCCTTTCTTGTTTCTGCTCCTGCTTCTTCTTCTTCTTCTTGTTTTCATAGTGAAGTCATAGATAATGCTTGAAAAAAAAAAATTCTCTAATGATTCGTTTGGGATAAAAAACTTTCAAGATTTAATTCATTCCATTTACATTTCAATATAAATGATTTCATCTTATTTACAAATGAATTTTATTATTTGAAACTTATATTCAAAATAATAATTTCAATTTTTTATAATTGAATTCTATTATTTAAAATCTGTTGAAAAATACATATAATTCAATTAAAAAAGAGATCTTGATGATATGATGATAAATATAATGTTAGGAAGAGGATAAATTTTTGTAGAATATGTCTTTTAAGATAAATGAAATTTCTAATCTTATTTTTAAGTAAGATTCAATTAAGTAAAAATAAAATAAAATCTTATTTTTAATCATTTCAAACAAGGACTAAAGATTTAGCAAAATAACATTAACTTCTACTCTACTTGAAAAATATACTAATTTTTTTCTTAAAAGATTAAAAAAAAAAACTAGACTTAAACCTAAAATTTTCATTCTTGTAATAATGAAAAAAGGATGGCTATAAAATTCAAATTGAGTAATATGAAATATTTTAGATATTTTATGACAAAATAAGTATTATATATTATTAAATGATTAAAATAAAATTACCAAAAAAAATAAATTTTAAATTGAGTTGTGTTTTTTATTTTAGTGATCTTTGTTTATCTTGAAATTAACATATTTTTAAATTACAAAGAAATCTTATGTAATTTCATCAACTTCAAAAAGAAATCGTATTTTTCCCATATTGTCTACTCTTTTGGAAGATTTTGCTAAAGGAGTTGAAATTAAACTTAAGAACAATGTTGGAAGATAATAAGAAATCCAATGGAAGTTGATATTCTCTAAGAATGAAAAAGCATGCATTCCAAGCTTAGAGAAGACATGAAAGATTGTGGTTTGCCATTTCGGAATCATAATCTGATTGCGTAAGAATAATAAAAAGGAGAATTGGATTTGGATTTGGAACGGAAAGCACCATGAGAGGTTGAACTAAAGCATCCGTGTATTCGTTTTGGTAATTGGCAGGTAATGTTCTCAAGGATTTGATTCACCTACCATTTATTTAATACAAACCACCATTCCATTTTATATGTCTCCCTCATCATATCAAGTATCAACCAAACCAAGCTTTTAATTCTCCAATAAGGTTTGATCACTCTCTCTCTCTCGCTCTTCATTTTTTTAATACAATAAAAAATAGATATGTAAAATAAATAGAAAATTTGCAAGTAACATGGATAACTCACAATCATAGGATAGGTTGAATCTTTTTATTTGGAATCCGTATTTTTTGTAGGTTATTTTTGCAATTGGCTGCAAGGTTTTTTTTTATCATTAAAATTTTTAGTAATCTTTCAAATATTTGATAATTTTTTTATTCAACTCAATTTCTAATAACCTAATTTTTTTAATTTTATTTGACTAATTCATTATATAAAATAAAAAAAGAATTTAATTATCCAATTATAATTTATAGAAAAAAGATTCTTTTTAATTCAATCCAATCTAATATTATTTAAAAGTATCTTCCTTTATTTATATTTAAGATTTAATCTCTAATTCTCATATATATACATTTATTAATTTAATTATTCTTAATAATAAAAAATTTAATAATATAAATTGCTCACAAACTTGAGAATTTTTTTTTTTTTTGCATTTTTTGCAACCTTACATGAGTAAACATACATAGGCCCAAGTCCATACAGCTTGAGCCTACAAAGCCCTATTTTATATGTCTAAATAAGAACATGTTTGAAATGCGATTATTTATTGATAATTAATAATAAAATCTTATTTAATATTATATTTCTATTTTGATAATATATTATTATTAAAATTATTATTTCTCATTAATTATATTATTAAAAATGAAAATAAAATATTAAATAAAAAATTGATATTAACTATTCTATTATTAGTTAAAAATTAATAATTGAATTTAATCATCGCCTTTTTTTTTAATTAAGATGAAGGAAGTAGATAGACATATAAAATAAACATTTGATGGGCTACCCTTGAATATGGGGCAAAATAAGCTTCTCATTTTTTAATCCATTTTAAATGCAAGCTAGCTTGTGCAAACTCATCGTAGACAATCAAGCTTGCATGATCGTGAGCTTACCTATAAACTTATAATTCATTTTATATTTTTTAATTTTTTTACATTAAATATATTATTTAGGACAAAAAAATTAATTTATATCTATCCATTTATAACCTAATAATATATTTGTTTGACTATCCATGAACAATTAATCCATTATTTATTAAAATTGATAAAAAAAAATTAAATTAATACAAACTAATTGCTAGTTTGCCCAATTTGCACATGGGGAGAGTGTGGTTTTCATTTTTTACTCGTTTCAAATATAGACTTATACAAGTTAATTTGCGTAGGTTCAAGTTTGTGTGGACTAGACTTGTGTAAATTTATCTCACTTATTTTACATGTGTAAATAAACCCTTTTTTGGTATATGTTAAAATTTAATTATTCTCATTTTCATTTTAGTAAAATATTTTTTATTAGTTTTATTTTTATAAAATATTAATTTATCTAATTGAATTCGCAAAGAAATGAAATTAAGAAAATTAATTTTCATACAAACAAATATCAAGTTAAATAAATTAATAGTTTACAAATATAAAATTAATAAAATATTTCATAAAAAATAATAATAATAATAATAAATTTCACAACGACAAAAAAAAGGCTTATTCAAATGAAATTTATTAGAAGCGAGCGAGCAAATTATGACTCAAAGTACAAAATTGATTAATAGTGGGCGAACAAACAGGATAAATCGCGGGTCATCCATCTCGTGACTGAAAACTCATTTCACAGAATCGTAAGTAATTCGATTACAATTTCACCTCATTCATGTAATTCAAATAAAATTAAACCTAAGTAATAAAGTTGTTTATTTTTGAAATTTTAAAATATTAATGTATGAATGTATGAAGAAATTTAATCAAATATCACTCGATTGTTAAATCGAAATGTAATTTTTTTTAATGGAAATTATTTATTGATTGCAATTCATTTACTAAGGAAATAGTTAATCTCCCGGGAGAGTGACCCGATCTGACTTTTGGTCCGAACACAATCTTGAGGAAATAGAATTTGGATTAAAAAAATTATGTGCAAGGCTTAAATTTAAGCAAAATTTTAAATCTGTTATATAAATTGGCCGAATTTAAATTTACATATTTAAAATTGAATTGGTTTAAAATCAATTTTATTTTATATTTTTATATTAAATGTTTTATTATATTATATATTTAATATATATTATATGATATAAATTTCAATTATAAAAAACTAGAATATATATATATGTATATATGATAATTTTTAATAGAATTTCCTTTTTGTTATATATTAAGTATAATATATATAAATATAAATCTATTTTATATATTTATAAAATTTAATTATTATATATACTAAAATTTTGAATTAAAATTTAAACATAAATTTATAAAAAGAAAATTCAAATAGCCTGAACTAAGAAAAATATTTTAATATTTATATAAATTTGACCTCAATCCAATTTTTGGCCCCCCCTAATTTGAAGTAAAAGATTTGCAAATCGAAAGCTTTTGTATTTTTGTAATTTTTCTTTGTCAATTCATTTGCTAAAGAAGGCACAATCATGATGTCCTCCACTTGTCTGAAGGAAGAATAATAACACAGCTCTATTTTAACCAAAGTCTTAATTTTAATTCATGTATAGGTTATCTTTTATGCTGGCACAAAAGCCCACACTTTTGACGATCTTTTCCATCTCTAATAATGTAAATAAATAGCATCCACCAACCTAATATAATGGATCCTCAACATTAGACACCACTTTGTTTAATGATCCTTGGCATTCATTAGCGGTTTACCCGTGAGCCGATTGCTAAAATTGTAACTATTTAAGAACATGATTGACTAGGATAGTTAGGAATTCCATTCTTCCAAAGTAAAATTTTGAATTTGAATCTTATGAATAAAAATAATTATTATTAAAAAATTTTACTTTTAAGAAAATAATTTGATTTGACTTTATTTTAATCAAGAATTTAATATGACATGTTAGATATAGGAGTCTTTGTTAAATAAAATCATCTAGCAACATTAATTCAACACGTGAAACTCCATTAATGGCTTTTCTTTTGTTGGCATTATATATATATATTGTGGTTATTATTCGTTACTGTGCTTATTTACAAACACAAACAACTGAGTATCAGCATATTCTAATAAGAGGGGCAGCATTCCAAGATATACACTTCTTAAGTTAATGTTAATCAAAACGGACAAGCTGCATATGAATTAAATTGACATAGGGATAAAAACAGGGGAGGCTAAAGACAAAAACAGAAGCAATCCTCTCATAATTGTCACCGCTGAAACTGCTTTTTGAAATTACATGGAAGCTGCTCTTAGTCTTAATCTCCCGAGCAAAACCCAAAATGATTGACATGCAGTATAAGATAGGCATCTAAATTTCATAAATATCAATTAATTATTCAATAATGAGAAATCAACTTGGTATTAATTAATTTAAAAGAGTACAATACACATGAGAGGTAAGGAAATAATATTATTTTTAAATGAAGGGCATATAGTATAATATAGGTACCAATAATTGATTATACCAGCTGAAGCAAGTTTCATCTCAAAATATTTCATATTTAATGGAAAATTTTGATAAGAAACCTAAATTTGACCTTTGAAAATATTAAGAGGTATTTATCGTGCATTGCTTTTGTTCTAAATAAAAATTAATCTTATATTTATAAAGAGGGTAATATTATAAAAAAAATTCATCTTTTAAAGAATTAAGCATTTCATTGTTAGATTATATTTAATATATTAAAATTTATAATTTTAATCTTAAGTTATTTATTTTAAAATTAAAAAATAATTTAATAATAAAATATATAATTTTTTAAGATAAAATATTTATAATATTATTTTAAATTAAACAAATATGAAGGTAGCTCAGTATAAAAAAATAGAACTATAATTGAAAATGGGAAAGAAATAGGTTATGAAGTGGGAAGGTGACAACACTCCAACAAGGAGTGCACGTTCGCCCGCTCCTTTAGATTAGGGAGGGAGTCCCCGTGCGAGGGTGATAGCCGTACACAACTATACAGCGCGTAATTAATTTAATTTTGTCATTTTGTTTGGCTCCAGGCGTCTTTTCCTTACACGTGTGTTTCTTTGCTTTCTCCACGGCAAATCAAGCTAAGCTGCCTCCTCCACTTCAAATTTAACCAACTGATTGCACTCCGCTCTCCCCGTATAATTGCATTAAAATCCTCTTTTATTTCATTTTATTTTATCGAAAAAATTTTATAATATATTATTAACATAATAATATATATTATTAAATTTAATTTAAAAATTTTAATATATAATAAAATTTAATAATATATTAATGTATTACTACAATAATAATGCATTATAAACTCTATCTATGTTAGCTTAGGTTTTTAATTCATTGATAAAATATTAATTAATGTTTCATGATTGAAAGTAGTTCAATTATTTAACTCCACATGCTACCTATTTATTTATTGGAGCACGTTCAGTTTACAGTAATAATATAAAGAATATTTTTTAAAAAATAAAAAATAAGTTATTAATTGATTATTATTTAATAAATTAAAAAATATAATTTTTAACAAATTTTATTTTGTATAAGTATGAAAAATTGCTTATTTACATCTTCTAAATAAATTTTATTTTTTGTATTTTTACAAATATAAAAATAAAATTATTTTTATTACATTTAATTAATGATAATTAAAATTTATTAATGTATATTATAATAATATTAATTATATAATATTTATTTTATTAACATTTTTAAAAATATAAAATAAAATATATAAAATTACTTTTTAAAAAGTGTTATTTTTTAATATTAATTAAATAAATTTAAATATTTTTTAAAAAAAATTAGATGAAAAATTGCTTTTAAAAAAATTAATTTTTCGGAAAAAATTTACTTTCTATAAACGAAGCCGCTTCTTATTTAATTAATTGTGCGTGACACAAAAGGTTGGTTTAAGAATGAAAATGACTTATTCTTTTCTCATGATAGAAAAAACGTAAGAGCATGATTGCTTTTCTAGCTGTAGACAATTCAAAACAATTCTCGGGTGTAAGATAAAGAGTATGATGATTCCGATTCGTGCACCATTTTAATTTTGGTACATTCGTGCACCTTTTTTCTAGGTCCTTGTCATGAATAATAACATGACCTTTGTTCCGCATGAAATTCCAATCTCATAAATAGGACATTCTCTGCAGCATTGAAGAGCTGATATATATATATATATATATATATATATATATATATTAAAAAAGAGAGGCTAAGAGTAATTTAGGAGTTCTATATTTTTTAGAAAATATATTTTATTTGCATGCGTTACAATTCTATTTCTAATATATTCTTTTATAATTTAAAATATTAAAAAAAGGATAATTTATAATTTGTATCATTAATTTTGCCCACATATTTTATATTTTCTTCTGAATTTAACAAAAAAATTATACACAGTTTAAATATTTTCTTATTAGTCTTAATTTATCTTTAATTTATCTTTAATTTCATCAGCTATTCTTAATTTATTCTTTTTGAAATTGAGGTGTTGGAGTTTAAAATTATTGAAAGAATAGAAAAATAAATGATATAAACCATATTTTTAGAAATCTATTTCAATTTAACATAAAAGGGAGAACATCACATAAGAGATACATGTTGAATTCTATCACATTTGAATGAAGAATGAATTTAAAGAATAAAATGTTAATTGTGCAAATTACAAATGATCATTTTTAACACTTTTCATAAATGAATAGCTTATAAATAAAATTGTATCGCCAGTCAGTAAAATATTTTTTTTAAATGCACGGGTAACAAGATTACTATAAACACACAGACATTAAATAGTAAAAATAAAATTAATAATTTTATTTTTAAAATCATGAAATTTTAGTAAAATTATCTCTAGATTATATAAATTTATATTTTTGCCTCTAAATAGTAATTTGCACATAGAATTTCAATTCATTCTCATTTGTACAATAATTTAAGGGTGAAATTATTTGTATAAATCTTTATGAAGGGATAAAATTATATATATAAATTATTATTTAAAAATAAAATTATTATTTTATATAATTTAAAAATTAATTTATTAATATTTTATAATTTTAGAAATGAAATTATTAATTTTTTAAAAAAAATAAATTTTTTTAAAAATTATCCATGATTCTCCACATTTCCTCTGCAGCCCTGCATAGCAATTAACTTATACTAGTACAATGCAGCATGAAAATTTATTCAAAGCTCGCAGATGCATGATAAATACTTTAAAAGGGTCGCGGACTTATTGTTCTTATTTCACTTTTAAAATGTGATTAAATTTCTTCCCAAAGAACGTGTTATAAGTTTTTGTGTGGGTGGATCAGCTGAAAAATGTTCCATGAGTTAAATAAAATTATCCATCATATATTATCTCTTGAAAAAATTAAATATTTTTATTATTAAATTATATTTATTATATTAAATTATTTTAATTTTAATATATTTATTTTAAAATTTTAAATAATTAATTAAATATATAATATTTAATTTTTTAGAAAATAAAATTATTTATAATATTATACGTTTATTAATATCATCATTTTATTTTATATTTTTTTCTAAAATTTGAGATCTACATCTATTAATACATCTTCAAAATTAGCTTGTCTACTTGGGTTTGCTTAGATGGATGCATGAGGATAAATGACAAACATTGGTCCGGTCCCAATTTTATACCGTCCTAAGTTAGAAACTAAGAATAGAAATGAAAGCATGAGAGATAATAATCACCCTCACGGTCTCATTAACACAGAGAAAACAAAACCAAGAAGAAAGAAAAGAGAAACAAAGTGGGGGCAAAATGCTATAAAAGCCAAATCCCAACGATCAAAACCATCTGCAGTCTGTCATCATCTCTTTTCCTCTCCTGTCTCTCTTCCATGCATCCGAGAGATATGGATACAGTGACTCTACCCTCGCCGGGGCTAGACCTAGACAACCTTAAAGCACTCAAAGTCCTCGGAAAAGGTGCTATGGGCACCGTCTTCCTCGTCCACGACACCTCAATCGACCCTTCTGCGCGCTGCCCATTCGCCCTCAAGGTCGTCGATAAATCTTCCATCCACACCAAGCTCGACGCGGACCGCCGTGCCCGCTGGGAAATCAACGTCCTTAGTCGCTTGTCCCACCACCCATTCCTCCCTTCCCTTCTAGGAACGTTCGACTCCGACCAATTCCTAGGTTGGGCTGTTCCTTACTGCCCAGGAGGCGACCTTAACGTCCTCCGTTACCGTCAAACTGACCATGTCTTCTCTCTGGCCGCCATCCGCTTCTACTTGGCTGAGATCATCTGTGCTCTCGACCATCTGCATGCCATGGGCATAGCCTATCGTGACTTGAAACCGGAGAACGTCCTCATTCAACAATCCGGCCACGTCACCCTCACCGATTTCGATCTTTCTCGTAAACTCACCCCCAAAACTATCAAAAGTGTTATTTACTCAACACCCGTCGAAGAAACGGTTCCGGGAAACCGACACAAACATCGCCGGAATCTGTCGCGGTGGCTCCCGGTGACAGGGGATAACAAAAGAGGGTTGATCAAGGCCAATTCCGCCCGAGTCAGTCCGGTGAGTCGACGCAAAGTAAGTTTCTCAAATGGGGAACGATCCCACTCGTTCGTCGGAACTGAAGAATACGTTGCGCCTGAGGTTGTTCGTGGTGACGGACACGAGTTCGCCGTAGATTGGTGGGCCCTTGGGATTTTAACATACGAGATGATGTACGGCACGACGCCGTTCAAGGGAAAGAACCGGAAAGAGACGTTTCGGAACGTCTTGGTGAAGGCGCCAGAATTCATAGGGAAACGGTCAGCGATAACGGACTTGATCGGACGGTTGTTAGAGAAGGACCCCACAAAGAGATTGGGCTTCGTTCGTGGCGCGAGCGAGATCAAGGAACACGAATTCTTCAGAGGGGTCCGGTGGGACCTATTGACGGAAGTTGTAAGACCGCCGTTTATCCCGTCGAGAGACGACGGAGAATTGACGGAAAAATTAAAGGCAGGTGGAGTGGATATAAGGGATTATTTCGAGAGCTTGAAAGCGCCAACCTCGTTACCTCCTTCCCCGTCGCCGTCTTCCGAGCATCGGAGTAATGTTTCTCTAAGAGAATTCTAGGATTCATAGCGTTGAGTCCGAAGTGAAAGAGTTAGTTACTATTTTTTGTTTCATTGTAATTTGTGTGTAGATAGAATAATGGTAGAAGGTGAAAAACGGGGTTAGCGGGATTAGTTAGTATAAACTACAATTTGAAAAAGTCCAAGAGTTGTACAATACGTTTGGTAATAGATTAAAATCTTTCTCATTTGGTGTTTACAGGATTCATACCCGATGAAATTCTGAGTTCGTACATCTCAGCCTGAAGGTTTCATTTACCTGATTATTTTTCTTCCTGGATAACAGGTGAGATCATGTTTGCAGTATAGATGGATCAAATATCTGTTTATAGGTTAATAATGCATTTTTTAAAAATGGTTTTTAATTGTCTGTATAGGCTGTATTATTTAAAGGATCTGTACTGGTGGGTGGGAATAATAAGTAATTATGCAGATTTGGACAAAAAGTCAAGGCGCTGGGCCTTTTTCTCACATGCCAAGGTGCTTTATTAAATTTGATATCATTTAATTTAATTGTTCTAGTGCAGAAAGCGGAGAAGCGTGAGTTTGGGGCTCTGGTTTTGTTTGATATGCGTAAATGTTCTGGGCTTAGTTTATCGACCTCTGTTGTTCGTCATCAAAATTTTGTTTTTTTGGGCCTGTTTACATTTCAATAGTTTTCAAATTATGATTTTTCTCGTGTTGGCAAATAGTAAACGTTCTGGATTGTAGTTTGATATAGCGCCCATCTGATGTATTGAGTACTACTGTGAATGAAGAAATTAATTACATATGCAAATGGAAAATGGGGCTTTGCTTAAGATTGCACTACCTGAGAAACTCAGTCGACTTTTCTCTGTGATGTTGCACGCTTTTCAGCTTGTACTATTGTCTTTTGCGAATGACCATCTTGACTAGAATTCAGGTTTATATTTGAGGAAGAGGAAAGTTGGTAGTATCATACATAGATAGCATTTTCCCTGCTACTTTGGCATATGCTATCTGAAATAGATATGTGTGCTGTAAAGATCCGTTTAGTTCTGCTGATGAAGTCTATGCATAATCCTTTTGTCTTTGGGATTTTATACATACATTACCTTTCCATTTTGAGCCTGACCGTGGTATGTTGGGATTGTTTTAATTACTTTCCAGAAATTCTTATATTACAGTTGTTTTAACTAATCGTGCTGCTTTGATTCTTGAGTATATTGATCACCATTTGAGCTATTTGTCCTTTTGAAAAATATTATGAAATGAAGTGCTAGTAATTTCTCAATAAATATGATTTTATATTGGTTATGTAGCTGCATATTCAAGAACAATTGCCTACTTTCGACTATTAATTTAGTTTGGGACTCTGGGCTTTGTCAGTTTGCATGAGCTTGCATATGCATTCTTGAATAGATATGGACTGGTACCTACCGTTATAATTTTCCCCTGCGTGACACTCGCAACATGAGTGTGCATGTATTTGGAGACTTGTTCTGGGTTATAACTATTATTGGTAAAGGGTGCTCATTTTTATGCTTTGCATCATTATTTGCTCAGCAAGGCATGCTGGAATGGAGGATATACACAGAAATACCAATTTTCTGTTCTTAAACTTGTACTTTTATTATTACGTTTTTTAAATATTTGTTTTTTGTGATTCAGGAAAGTTTGAAGAGAGATGGACCATAACGAGACCGGATGCCAAGCTCCCCCTGAAGGTCTTACGTTGTGCATCAACAACCTAGATTTCTTGGGAGTGCAGCTATGATGACCATTTGTTCCAAGTGCCCCAAAGACATGATGTTGAAGCTGGAGCAGGCAAAGATTGCAGCGTCGTTGGGTATATTATGAACGGCTCATCAAGCAGTACTGGAAATGAACCTGTTGTTGCTGCTGCTAATGTGGGTATCCTAGTCAATTCAGAGGAGCCTAAAAGCATCGCTGTGCAACCTTCATTTGCTTCTGGCTCAGAGGAGAATAGCGAGGCAAAGCCGAAGGATGTTCCAAAGCGCTGCAGTAGCTGCCTTAAATGAGCTGGTATGACAGTATTCAAATGTAGATGTATGCTCATCGCTACTCAGACAAGCACAATTTACCCGTTTGATTACCGCATCGCCGCACGTGATGCCATAGCTAAAGCAAACCCTGTTGTCAAGGCTGAGAAGCTTGATAAAATCTAGTTCTGGTGTATTATGTTTCATGCGTTGAGGATATTATGCTCTATTCTATCATGAGATGACCAGAATGCCCTGCATATTTTAATGGTGTTCTTATTATATTGTTTTAAGTGATGGGGACTTGGACTTGGGACATCTCTGCAATCTGAAGGACTATTTCGAGTGATTGGCAAAAATATAAATGTCGAGCCCCGTGTTTAGTCTTTAAATCTGTGCTAGTTTGGTGTAAGTGATGTTAGCTTCGTAATGGATCTATTTTGTTTTACGAGGCATCTCTATAGTAGTACAAAGATTAGAGCCAGGTTGCCCCGCTAAATTGTAAAAAATTATAGTTTGAGCCCAATTTGACCTGAATACTTTTTAAAAAAATTTAGACCGGCCCGCCCAATTCAATTTTTTAAAATATATGGCTCAAAGGCTCGCTCTAATGACTTGAATAATTTTTTTTTATTTTTAAGTAAAAATAAAAATTTTTAAAATAAAAAATATATATTTAAAAAAATAATATAATATTTAAATATATAAAATATTTAATTATATTAAAAAAATTAAATATAATTATTTTTTTAATATATAATTATGTTATAAAAAGTTAATTATTATAATCGGATTGAGCTTTATCCTGATTTGCATTGGATTTGATTAATAATTAGGTTAAAAAAAAACGTAATAAACTTATCGATTAAAGAAAAATTCAAATTTTATATTTTTATCAGACGGGCTTATCAAGCCAAGCCATATTAGTACATGTCAGAATGGTATGTGCAATTTATAAAAGAGTTCACAAGCGTCTATAGACGTGGTTGGCGTTGTAAAATATTAGTTTCATCATTCATCCCAACTAATCAATTTATTTCCGCATCACTGTGAAGAATCAGTTTGGTGTCTTGGATTTTGCCGAGTTTATCAATACCAAGACCATTTAATCTTGTTTGATCAGTGATCAACTCTCCGATTTATAATTATAGTGAGTGGGGAAAGCCATTTGTGTTTTACACATCTAGAGGACGGGAATGGAGGAAGGAGGTGGAGCAGGCATTGTGAATCGAATGTATAAAACTCGTTTGCCTTCTTTAGTATATTTACACTATACACGGTTCTCTCAGACTTTTGCGTGGGAAAATATGGCCGATCTGTGCATTATAAAAAAAGTGTGTATTCTCATACAGCATGCATTAAAATCTAAGTAGGTGGGTTGGATTCATTTAACCCTTCTTAAAGTGCGTAGCTTACATCACTTGCATGCACCCCAACTAGAGCAATTCGACTCTAGATTCCCGTGTTATATCCTCTCGTATGAAGAACTTTCCCCAATGTTTTAAATAATGTCATAAAGAAATCCACAGATTAGTACAAGTCCTTACCCAAAGATCTATGGGTGAAACCCCTTAAACCCCCATCAAGTCTCTTGCTTGAAATAGATACACAGCGTGCTTTAAAGGAAAATGAATTGCTATAAACTTCAACAGTCACACCCAAATGCCTGGATGAACGCCTTGTGAGATTTTAAACAAAAGATTCAGCTTCTGCCGAGTTTTGAGTGGTGTTAGAAAGTGAACCTGCACTTGAGAGCCACATGCTTTCCATAATGTGTGAAAACTCTATCCACAGGCATTTTACCTAAATTTTCTTGAAAGAATCTAAATGATCAGGAAATATGACAAAACACGCTCAAAAAATCCTCTGGCAAATTTACATGTTTTTGCGATTACAAAAGAGACACTCTCTTCTAATGAAAGAAGATTAAACTTCCAAGAGTCTCCCTATTTTCTAAATTATTTTTAAACCTAGAAGCTGAACTACAAAAACCTGAATATGAAATCATTATCCAATATCAAAAAATTACAGAGCCATCCCTTTAGATTCCGCTTCAAGATATTTACAGATCCTCTCCATAACCTCTCTGCCCTTGACACTATTCTGAACAAACTTCTCAGCACATCGCTGCTCCACCTTTTCTGCCATAGATGCCAACGCTGATAATGGCTTAATACGTATACGAGTCTCCTGCTGGCAAACAGTCCAACCATCTGGATTATCTGGATGGGGATCATACCGGATTTTCTCCTCCACTTCTATGAACTTATGGAGGCTGATATTGCGAGTAGTTAGCTGCATTGATCGTGACGGAGCATCCACAACAGTCGATTCAACACAGTGACAAATATCCTGACCAACAATTTTACGGATCAACCACGGTCCTGGACAGTGGATAGTGATGGCTCTTGTGGTATAAAGCTTCCCAGATGGGGAGTCAAGTCTCCGGTTCAATGTATCAACTTCAAGAATATGGGATAATACACGCTTATTCTCAGGGTCAGCAAACTTGCGCCAAGAAGCAGAAGTTACCCGTTCCCACGGGTGCTTGTATATGTATTCTTGTGTGTATGCTTTAACCATAATAGCTTTCCCTTCCATTAGCCAGCAACAGCAAATCAGTAACACATGAAAATGTATGTTGGACAAAACATTTTTCTAATGCAGGCAATACTAATCAAGCACTATACAATCACATGATACAATATAAAGCCATCAATTAATCAAGAAATTCACAGAAATAGATATTAAAACGCCGAAAATTGAAAAGTTCATGAACAAAGAAACGAATTGAGAATGATTCAATTGACCAAAACTTCATAAAGAAACCGAACAGATTATCACGAAAACCATGAATTTTACAATTAATTTCGCAACCTGAGCTTAAAATTGCAACTGAAAAGGGGTAAAATTAAATCAATCGATGATTTATCCAGTACCAAACATCTGACTCTTCAATAAAATTTCCAAAGACCTAATATGCTCTGCTTGCATTTATCAGGTCCGATGAATGATACGCATAAACTTCCTAAACAAGCACGGAAATTTAAAAAATCACGGAAAATAATATTACAATTTAATGGGCAGACCATTGCAGAGATTTATGAAGACGCAGCTAAAAAAACAGAGAAATTGGAACGTTAGGCATGAGAGCGTACCTCAGAGAGATGGCAGAATGAAAAATGGGTGAGTAGAATCGGTAGCAGGTGGCGGCGGACGTTCCAAGTTCTCTCATTCAAAGAAGGAGGGGCTAAACATGAGCACCGGCCAATATAAGTCCCGAATTGACGGTTCTGATATAATTTCAGCCCTGACCCTTCGTCCACGTTCACCCGATCAAAGGACGGAAGTGCCCTCACGGACCGGGGTTCCGTTCAACGCCCAAAAATTGCTTTATGTTCTGCTAAAAAGAATAAAATAAAATAAAATGCAAAGCCATTTCCCTAGGCAAATTCACCTATGCTTCGTTTAGTATGTAATTTTTTTAGAATTAATTTCATTTCATTTCAATTGAGATAATTTTAATTTATTTATAAATAAATTTTATTATTTGAATATTTTATTAAAAATAATAATTTCAATTCATTTGTAAATTAATTATTTTATTTGAAATGTATTAAAAAATATATAAAATTTAATTAAAAAGTAAATTTTGATGGTATTATAATAAATATAATGCTAGAAAGAGGATAAAAATTTTATATAAAATATTTTTTTGATCAAATGAGATAAATTCTAGTGAAATCCTTATTAAATTGGATGGATTTCATAATGACATAAATGTAATTAATGTTATTTATAATAAAATAAAATCTTATTTTTCATGTTGCCAAATAAGGGGTTAATAATGTTGTGTAGGCAGTGTTATTTATCTAATTTTTCCAATTCTCCATGGCAAATCTTACCATTTGTTTGAAACATAAAAAAAATTCAAAATTAAGTTGGTCGGACATTGGACTCATGAAAGAGAAATTAGAATATTAATTAAAAATTTATTTTGATTCTTATGAGTTATTATCAATTTTATTTTTAAGTTTGTATTAATTTAATTTCTATAAAATTAACTTCATTTCAAATTTCAAATTTTAGTTTCTTATATGAAATAGAATTACTAATTACTATATGAGAGAATTAAAATTTCAAGTAGAGTTAATTTTATAGGAATAAATTTAATATAAATTTTTAGTAAAAGATGAAATTAATAAAACTTTAATTTTATTGAAGCCAAAATAGATTTTCAATCTAAAATATTTTGAGTGAAAATTTTCTAAGGTAATTTAATTAAAAAATAATCTAATTTAAATTATTTTTATTTTATTTTAAACAAATAGGATTAATTTAATTCAAGATTTGGTTGGTTTATGTAAAAAATAACTTCCTATAAAAAATTAAATTTTATAAAAGTAAATTTTTTGTGAACTTTTCAGGAGGTCTCGT
This sequence comes from Sindora glabra, assembly GCA_020226215.1. NCBI lineage: Eukaryota > Viridiplantae > Streptophyta > Magnoliopsida > Fabales > Fabaceae > Sindora > Sindora glabra. The sequence goes on from CM035229.1 coordinate 72,215,317, forward strand.
TTAGTACACCATATAATATCCAATTACACAGAATAAGCTATACAATCAAGTTATATCCTGTTTAAAAATTCTAAATAAATTGTATAATATATCTAAAAATTTCCTTCTAAAAGATAAAGACTAATAGAATAATATTAATATAAATTATAAATTATTAAAATTAAAATATTCTTTTTAATTTTCTATTTCTTATATCCCTCTTATATATTCTTTTATAAAAATTAAAATTAAACAAATTCTTCTATATTGTTACTTATATTTTAATTTAATATTTTAAATGTTTATTTGAAAATATTAAAATATGTTTACGATACTTATGGATTGTATATATTATTTTTTAAATATTTTTTAAAATCTTATATAAAATATTTATTAAATTTTATATTATTAAATTAATTTATTATAATTTTTTACTAATTTATTATACATACACCCTCAAAGGGAAAATGACTGTTAGCCTTGATTTTGAGAATGATTTGACCTAAATGCTATACTGGCAAAATAAATTCTTAAAATATCTTTTTTTTTTAAATGCTGGATCACAGGTAACAAGTCCCCATAATCAAGCTAGCCTAATCATGTTGGCCTGTACCCCATGATTAGCAAGCCACTGGTCACGTAGTGTTAGATCCCATGATTAGCTAGCCTGTCACGCGGCCCTGCTCCCTCACACCCTTTCCCTATTCCCCCATGCCCCCTGCGATGATACTGTTCACCCATGCACCCTTCCCTGCCCGTGTTCAATATATAAAACCCCCTTACCCAGCCCTTTAAAAATCTTTGAATATATCCTCCATTCCCCAGTTGTTCAATATGCCATCCCCTTCCCACCAATGGCCATAAATTGCTTAATATTTATTTCTGACTCCCCCATTAGCAATTATAATTTATTCACCCTTATTGTGAAGATTTTTCAGAAGGTCGTTATACAAGTAAGATATTTATTGAGAAATTTTTTTTTTCAGATGGTATAAAAATATAATTTATGTTCAGAATAATATTTGTTACAAGCATTCCCTTATTTTATTTTGTATTAGTAGTAGACATTATAACTAGAGTATTATTATTCTATTTTATTAAATACTTTATTACTACATTTATATTTGTTATTGTCATCTGTTTATTATGGTATCTATACTTTTTTTATTTTTCTATATTATTATACATGTGGGTATTATTTTAATTTGACTGTATTATTTTAGTTTATTTTTATTATTATGATGTTTAAGTATATTATTATCATTGTAGTCTGACTAGATTATGCATGTTGTGTATATTATTATAATTGGAATTATTATACTTATGGGTTAGGCATTATGAAAAAAGAAAATAAAAAGTCTAAAGGCTTGAAAAAATTGATTTAATTAAGAATAGAAAATTATATAATTAAGAGAAATATAATAAAATAAGTTTAAGTATTTTATAAATAATAGAAAGAAATTCTTATGTCTGCCTATGAGAAATGTTGTTGGTACTTATCCAAAAGTGCAAAAAAAATTGAAAGTATATATTATTATCCTAAACTCATTAACCTTTAAAATAATTTTATAATACACATAATGTTAATTTACTATTATTCTACACCTCAAATTTTTTCTTCTAAAAAAAGAAAATTAAAAATCCAAAAACTTATAAATCTTTAAAAAATAGTAAAATTCTTAATAATAATAAATTATTATTAAGAAACATTAGTTGAAGGTAGAACGTTATAATCTGATATTTTAAAAATATTTTTTCCAACCATAAATCTTGATGTAATCAAGGATAGATATTAAAATATATGTAATTTTGATTTGATTAAGAATAAATAAATATATAATTAAAATAAATAATAAATAAGTTAAGGTATTTTACTAATTATTGAAATGATGTAGATGCTCACCTAAAAGTAAGAAAGAAAATATTAAATGTATTAAATATTACCTTTAACTTATTGATTTTTAAAATAATATTATAATATATAAAATGCTGATTAATTAATATTCTACACATCGAGGTCGTTTTGGTTCAAATTAGGGAAAGGGAATAAAATCAGTAGAAAGAATCAACTAGAGAGGAAAGAAACGACTCCCGATTACTCAATCAATTTGGTCTAAGTGTATTCAATTAACTATATAAGAAACATTACTATGAAAAATAATTTACTTATAATTCTTATTAAAGTAGTTATTATATTGTGCATTTTATTTTCTTTATTTTATTTAGTTGTAGCATAATTTTTACAATTATTTAATGTTAATCACTATTATGTTATTAATATTTAAAATAAAATTATTTACTTAATTTTCAATAATATTTACTTGATATCAATATTTTAATGGTATTTGTCAAATTAAATATGTATTAATTAATAATTTATTCCAAATTTTATACCTCCTATAGTATTTTAAGTTTTTTATTTCTCCTTTTTAATTATATTATTCTCAACCTAAACATTACTAAGTAATATAAATTTAGCATAACAAAAAATATTTTTGATTCTAAAAATATTTCAAATGGCTTAAAAAATTTTAATTAGATTAATTCACTTAACTATATAATTTATTTTCAATTCTTAAATTTTTATAAATCATTTGTTGTTGTTATCTTTTTACATGTTTGGTTTCATGTTTTCCTATTTTTCATGTCCATATTTTTTAGTTATGATGACGAATGTTAATATCAATAGGTAATATATATATATCAATTTTTTTGTAATCATTTGGTAATATGTATAAAATTACATAATTAAATTTTTAAGGATTTTTTAAATAAATTTAAATTTTTGTAGATATGAAAATTATTGTTAATACTAATCCCAATGTTGAAACAAACATTAAAAGTGTGTATTATTACCATTGACCTAGTGGCCTTAAAAAATATTAGAATACATAAAATGTTGATTAAATAATATTTTACACTATACATTTTACGAGAAACTTGTTTATAATGCTTCTTTACAAACTTGTTTTAATATATGTACTTGCATAAAATTTAAGTGTCAGAACTAAACTTAAACTAAACTTTTAAGTAGATATTAATAAATAATTCTAGTAAATATGTAAAATTGCAATAATGATAATTAAGTAATTAATTAATGAGATTGAAATAAATATGAGCATATGTGCAGTAATAGTTAATTGCTGCTATTTTTGTAACTATGGTACTTTTTCTTTATTGTATAATTCTAATTCCTGAAATATCATGTAAATCTGACCATGGTAGGATTAATAAATAATTTTGGTAAGTAAATATTAATAAATAATTTCGATAAATATGTAAAATTGCAATAATGATAATTAAGTAATTAATTAATGAGATTGAAATAAATATGAGCATGTGTGTAGTAATAGTTAATTACTGTTGTTTTTATAACTATAGTACTTTTTCTTTATTGTATAATTCTAATTCCTGAAATGTCATGTAAATTTGACTATAATAGGAATTAAAATGAGTACTAGAGAGAAAAATATTTATATTTATGCAAATAAAAAAATTTATAAGACGGACCAGGGCGACACATTTAAGTGTCATAGGGTCAAAATAATAAAAATAAAATTAGATATCACCCTGGATGATTTTAAAAATCTAGTAGGCCGAAAGCTATAACTTGATGAAAATTAAGTCATAATTGAGTTGGTATATAGATATCCGCTTTCGTTGAATCTAACGCAATACAAGGCATGTGTATTGGAAAATGATGATGATATTTAACAAATATGGGAAGTGAATGCATGATTTCCCACTCAATTGTCTTGCCCAAAATTGTATGCATACGTCTCAACCAAGGAACTTAATTTGAATATCACAAGTCAACTAGTTGATGATAGTGGCCCATGCATAAAACTATGCGCACAACCATCCACCAGCCTACCCCACAACTTCAATGAAAGGCTATTATATTACAATCCATATGTTACTGGAATAAATAAGCAAAATGAGTGTGGCCAGTTATTTCACACCCCTATTATTGACTATGCTCCAAAGCCATATTTTTCTTAACTCCAATATGGTTTACTTCAATCCCCTTCTTCCCCAAAGGAAACAGAGGATATAATGGATGAATTTGAAGACAAAAATTCATATGATGATGTTCCTGAGGGGTTTGGTGGTGATGATGACAATTACGAAGATGATAATGGTGGAAAAGACATTATAACTATACTCCCAACAACACCAGTAAGCCAATATATGGAATCGACTGCTGCCTTTTTTTCATAAATAAATATAAAAACTGTGATGAGTCATGATTACCTTGAAATGAGAGATAACATGAATATAAATGATAACTAAGAGCCATATATGGGTTTGCGATATGTGGACCAAGAGTCATTTCACCATGCAATGAAGATATACTCAATTCGGACTCACCACACATTTTGTGTGCATTGCTCGTCCGCTAAATATAAAGAATATAGGTGCCCTCACTATGGTATATAATATAATTAGAGGGTTAGAGTATGCCATAAGCCGAGAGAGAATCACTAGCAGATATCCAAATACAATATGCCTCATACGTGTGTATCTGCTTCTCTTTTTTGAGATCATCCAAAATTGGGCACAAATATTATATCATCGTATATTGCCAGCATAATGACCAAAAATCCAAATGTATCCATCTAAGAAGTCATTGAGCGAATCAACGGTATTTTTGGATACTCAGTATCCTATAAGAAAGCGTGGAAGGGTAAACACTGGGCCATCGCTTTGGCATTTGGGAATTAGGAGAAACCGTATTCTATACTGCATAGATGGCTGGCCACAATGTGCACTTTAATCCTGGGTTTTACTTCGAGATTGTTAGCAGAAAGTGCTTGACAAGTAGTTCTGAAGATGAGCCAATTGCACTGTTCCATCGAATGTTTTGGACTTTCAAGCCATGTATTGATATTTTTCACTATTTGAAACTAATAGTCCAAGTAGATGGCACCTTTTTATATGAAAAGTATAAGGCGGTATTGCTTATCGCAATGTCATAAGATGAGGATAGAAAAATTGTGCCAAGAGCATTTGTCGTGATGAAGGGGGAAATGTACGAGACATGGGCTTAGTTCTTATCAAACTTTCGACAGCTTGTTGTCCAAAGCAGACAGGAAAATTGCTTAACATCAGATAGAGATTTTGGAATAATAGCTGCTGTTGCAAACCTATATGTAGGGTGCAACCCCCTTATACTTATCATGTGTTTTTCCTTCGATATATTACCAGTAAACTTAACTCAACTTTTAGGACAACGTGGCTGGAGAAATTATTTATTAGCATCGATGTGTTTTACTTACACTGCCGTCATTAAATGTCATTGCCTATCATGATTATTGTTTATTCAATAACAACAGTGTGTCATACAAGTTACTAATATGAGTGACATGCTGTGAATTCCAAGTTGGATGAACTGCACTAATTACATCTAAGAGTTGTTAATTGAATCAATAATATTCTAAAAAGTCAGTGGAGCTATGCTTATGACAAGGAAGGCCGACAATGAGGGCATATGACCACTAACTTGATGGAGTGTATCAACAGTATTTTCAAAGGGATTAGATTTTTACCAATTACCGGATTTTTCAAAGCTACACTGCATCGAACAAATGCATACTTTGTTAATCAAGTGGAGACCATTGTAGCAAAATTACAGGCAGGAGAGATGTTCAATGAAGATATCTAAAAAAAGATTCAAAGGTGTATCAGGAAAGTATCTGCTTATCACGTCTGTCATTTTGATCGCCTAAGGTCGACTTTTGAGGTGGATAAGCCATATGATCTAACTTGAAAACAGTTTGGTTGAACTTACAAAGTTAGCTTGTCCGATCGAATATGCAATTGTGGCAAATTTCAAATAAAGCATTGGCCCTGTCAACATATTTTTACAACATGTGCGAAGGTCTCGTTGGATCCATTATAATACGTCGATCCTGTATTCTGATTAGATACAATAATAAAGGCTTACAGTTGTGAGTTTTATCCAATTGGCGGTATGGAGCATTAGCCACCATTGAACAGGCTAATACTGGTACCGTATCTAGCACAAATGCGTCCCAGTAGTTGACCACATTCTACACAAATAAGAAGTGAAATATATTGGAGAGAGACTCCATCGGAACCTCAAAGGTGTGGGTTATGTCAGTAAAGTGGACACAACCATGCAATATGTCCATCCACCCGATGGAACGTGCCATGACACTCCAGGCCCCAAAAAGGTCAACGAACCACGTATTCTTCAAGATTTATATTGCGAAAGTGTTTAGACTATGCATAATTTGTTGATTTATTAGTAGAAGCTAGAAAATTTGTTGTATCTAAACAGTTTATTATGCATGACATTCAATGTATTGAATTATTTTATTTCTTACTTCTTTTTGAAATACTTGCATAAATTGACAGTTGTGAAATTGACTGAATTCATACAGTCCGTCGTAGCCTATAGCTCCTGAATATAATGGCCAGTCAACATCGTGTTGTAACCCCTAAGCCCAATAATGAGTCTTTAATATACTTGCAGTCTAGATATATTTTACAGGTTGTGTGGTTGGATCAGATAAGTTTATTCACGTAGTAATAATTGATTAATTATAAATGTGCTAACTATTTTTCAATTAATGTGGAAAGAAGGATCGAATCTTGAAGTTATGACACATCGCTCATGTGAATCGGTTCTTTGATCCACCACTTGCAATTGTGCCTTATCTTCAACAGGCAGGCTTCTATGGTACTAGCCGGCTTAGACACTTTGATTTCGATACAACTTTGGTCTCCGTCCTGGTCAAGCAATGGCATCTTGAGATACACATTTTCCATACTACCTCAGGGGAGTGCATCATTACCTTACAAAATATCTCCATCCAGTTAAGTTTGCCGTGTGAGGGCGTTCTTATATCTGGATACATCGGACATGATTGACTGGAGGAATGCGAAAATTTACTTGGGATAAGATCACCCGATTAATGTTTACAAGGCCAACGCCTGACCATCCCGTGGTTAGCAGCTAACTTTGGACACTTACCAGATGATACAAATGAAGAACAAATGCAACACTTTGCATGTGCCTACATATTGAAACTCATAGGTGGTTACTTTATGCCTAACACTTCGAGTCACGAAATGCTGTTGATGTATCTATTATTATTGGAAAACTTTGAAGATGCTAGTCAGTATAGCTGGGGATCGATGGTTCTAGCATGCTTGTATAGAAAGTTATGTACCGCCACACAATATGATAAGATTAATATTGGTGGATGTTTGTACTTGTTGCATTTATGGGCGTGGGACCTATTTCCCATTCTAGTACTAGCGAGACCACTATATCCTAATCCTCGACTAGACATTTACCCTTTGCTTCCATCATTGGGCTTCAGATTTGGATCATACATGATATTCATATTATATTTCTCACAATAGCTCAAAAAAATTCAGAAAAATAATACACAATTTATATTCTTCGCAGGTGGAAAAACACTGGATTACCATCTCGACTACTACGAACGACCCTACACCAATACAGAGTATTGCTTGATTAGATGAAAGTCGATGAGGTTCAAAGCCCTACTTTATTATCTCTAACAGAGCTAAACCTCAGATCTAGTGAAATGCTTATTTATATTACACTTGTGTAATGTAGATTATTTGGCACCCTTATAACATTCCTAATGTATAGCAGCTTATACCAGGGTATTGCTTGACCTCACCCAACATATGATTGGCATCAATCCCTATAATTTCTTCCACATCATCAAATGGCACCACACAAATCCTGTGTTACAACAGTTTGATAGGCAACAACTAATCCCATAGAAGCCATTCAACCTCGGTTCTTATCATACCTTACAACTTCAGAGAAAAATATCAAAAAATTGGAACAAAGAACATGTTGTTCTTATTACTACTTAAAATACATGGGGTAGCACACTTTCATTGACTGAGGTGTCAACAAATGCTCTTGATCATGACTCGGGTTACATAAGGTAGTACTGGAGACATACCAGACGGTGGATTCATCTAATTAATGGTGGTCCAAAATTTGTGGTAACCTTTCATCATTCACAAACTTTTGTGCTTCCACTTTCATATTATGGCGACATTAAGTTGTAACTATAGGACTTCTTTACAAGCTAATATAATTGAGAGATTACGCAGGCTCAGTGTCGAGGATTCACCTTTTTAGCCATATAGCCAATTTAGAGAAACAGTTGATCGAGAATGTGGCCTCATGCTACATGCATTAGGAGAGCATCGAGACATGACAGCTTTCTAACTTGCTTATCCAATTACTGAATTATCGAGACTACCCATTCCCGAGCATAAGCGTAGTAGGAGAAGCCACAGATTCATGTCTTTTAGGAATCCTATTTTACCTGAGGAGGGGGATGATGATGAAAGTAATCTCACATGGTCATCTATCAATGACACAAGCAGGTATCCTTCCTCCTACACCCCTTCATTGATACAAGTTGATATAGGAAATGCAGGTCCATCAAGCTATATCCCCTCAGTGTAATTCTTCACAAGTACAGATGCTAGGCTATCATACAATTTGACACCATCACCATAGCATCATTATGATGCTCCACAGTCATCGTTCTTCATTCAACTCAACAAGTCCTCGATTCATTGATGGGGTTATTTGCTAACCCGTTTGCATTCACTACTGAGTACGCTAGTGGATTCCTAGACTAGTAGCAACAAGGGTTTTTCACCCTCGAAAACTCTATACCACCATTTCAATCCTTCCAATGGGACTTGAACTCTTCACCCTTTAAGGGTCAAACCTGCTCAACTCACGCAGATGATGATGAGAATAATGACAAAGACGAACAACATCATTCCCTTGCTCAACGACCGCAACGAGTAAGGCGACGCCCTCAATGTGAGACTGGAAGTCATTATTTTAGTGATTAAATATTTCATTAATATATTATAACATTTTATCAAATTTATTTAATTGATTCATATCTTTTTTACTTCAGATTCAGTACTCTCTCACATTTCATTTATCGTATTATCTAATTTTATAGATAAATTATACAAGTTGAAAATCATATATTTCACTCTTATTCATTAATTCAAATCACATTATTGAATTAACTCTATTCATGAATATTATTATTTAAAATTCCTTGAAGCATTCTAAGATACTGTTTGTTATGGTGTTATTTTAACGTTATGCTTACACGCAAATGTAACTATGGGAAATCACATAAACTCTAAATTTTACATTGTTGAATTTTAGAAATTTAGACTTTGAAGATTGAATTTTACTAGCCTTATGCTTAATATTCCGCTACCCTAATTAATTAAGTATTCTATCAAATGTTATGACTTTTTTTATTTTTACATAAGAATTATAACATTTTAATTTATAAATGTAGCTTTTTGACCGTAACACTGACATTGGCAAAACAAATTCCTCTTATTTTGTATAGTAAAAATATTTTTCCTAAAAGCCTAAAGATTTCTTTTTTCAAAAAATACTGATAATGCGAGCCACCCCTATGACCTATATAATTTATATTGTTTATTCTATATAATTTATACTTTATTATTTTTACTTCAATTTTAGACCATTTTCTGTAAAGCTATATCTATTTATAATTTCTTCTCCTATTTTTATTTTATTTTTTAATATTTACTTAACTAATATTTCATTTATTTTTTTACATTTTGAATTTTGCTTTAATACTAATTATTCAAAGTTTCATACAATAATCAATAATTGTATTAACTCTCATAATATTGTCATATATGCAATACAATTAAATTGGTTACTATTAAAAGATCATCAGATTAATTAAAATTTATATTAATACTATATTTTTACTTATTCTCTTATAAACTTATTAGATGGAAGATTTAAATTAAAAAATTTAATTTTTAAATAATATTTTACCATAATGTTATGTATATATTCATAAAAATATTTAACTAAACATAAAATTAAATTATAATTTACATCATGAAAATAAATATTTTATTAGTAAATCGTGTTAATCTACAATGTGATACAATTTAACTTAAAAAAATTAATTGCATACAAATTATATATTCTTAACAAATTGCTAAATAAGAATTCTACTACCATGATACATTATTTGTTTTTCATTTATCACATATAATATTTATGTTATATAAATAATAAAAATATATAAAACAAAAAAATTATTTAAATACTTCTAAATAATGTGTTGAATTACATGTCAAAAAGTTATTAAAAATTTTAAAAAATATATTGTTGTATTTCCTTTGTAAAAATAAAAAAAATACCATTTGCTAACTTACTTAATTAATCAGGGTAGCAAAATATTACGAATTAGTTTAGTAAAATTCAATCTTCAAAGTTCGAATTCCTTAAATTCACCAGTAAAATATTTAATTATTTTACAATAATTTAAAGGTGCTATTTGACTTTAATATCTAAAAGTTAATATTTAAAATAATTTTAAGCTAATAACTTAAGCCCTACTAGTTTTATTAGATAATATTTTCCACATAAAAAATTATAGATGTATATTAATAAAAGAGTGACATGGTTCTTCTATCCATGATTATTAAAAATTATCCATAAAATTATAGCAATAAAAGAAAGTAAGTATATTTAATCTTCAGATAACACTGATGAAAAATATAATTCAATATTAATAAAATTAACTAATTTTGAAGTGTTTTTAACAAATATAAAACATATAATTAATTCACTTAATACAAAAAATAAGATAAAATTGTGAAGCAATAAGTAAAATAGAATTAAATAAATATTTCATCAAATGATGTCATCTTTTTTAATTTTATACATAATGATTATAGCATTATAATATCTAAATTCAAAAAAATTTGCATACAATTCAATACATTATTTTCAAATATTTATTTAAAAAAATTTCTGCATACTTTATTTTTATTATTTATATAATATTAATATTATATGTGACATAATAAAAAATAAATACTGTATTTCAAATTTATGATTCTCCTTTAACATTTTTTTAATAATATATAATTTCTATTTAATTAATTTTTTATAAATTAAATTATTTCAATTAATAGATTACCATAGTTTACTAATTAAATATTTATTTTCATAGTACAGATTATATTTTAATTTCATATTTGGCTAGAGATTTGTACAAATATATACATAACATCAAGACAAAACATTTTTTAAAAATTTAATTTTACAACTTAAATCTTCCAACAAATAATTTTACAAAAGAGTAAGTCAAAATTTGTATTTATTGAGATTTTAATTATTTCAATGATTTTTTGATAGCTACCAATTTTTATTATATTATGTATATTATACAATATTATGAGAGTTATTTAAATTATTGATTATTATTTAAGACCTTGAATAATTAGTATATAAGAAATATTCAAATTGTTAACAATTAAATTAAGGCTTAATTAAGTCAAGGTTAAATATAAAATAAAAATAAGGCAACAAATTAAAAATCAATAAATATTTTTAAAAAATTGGATCCAATTAAATAAAAAATATGTAAAATTAAATAAAATAAAAAAATTAATTAAGACAAAAAAATCATATTCTATTTAAAAAAAGTATAAATTAAATTAAATAAACCTGTTCTAGTCACAGTGGAGGGCCCACGTGACCAATACATCACGGGAACCCCTTCTCATGACTCAAGATTTTTTTTTAAAAAAAATTTAAGCATATCCAACAATTGTTTTTGTTGTGTAGCATTTGAAGAATTTGTTTTCCAAATTGCAATTTCCTAGTCAAAAAGCCCACACACAAATATATGTTCATGTATACATAACACATATGTGTTTGTATATGTGTATTGCTGAAGCATGTAATAATATTTTATTGCTATAATGTAAATTTTTAATTTATATAAATTATCATATTTTTTAAAATATATTGTTGTTTAAAAATATTTTGATCTAATTATATATTTCAAATTCATTTAGAATAATATTATTTTTTATAAGTTTTTGGTATTTTAATTAAGTTAAATGTTTTTATTATTAAGCTTACACATTCTTCTACAACATAACAATAAACACAACCTAAAATAATTTTGTATAAACATTCATCTTATATAGTATCAAACCAAATGTAATATAGTATATTATCTTATTCTTTTTTATATATATAATATTCAATAATTCTTATATTATATTATATTATATGGTGTGTCAAATGAAGTATTTTTTTGTCATTAATTATACTTGATTGATACTAAAAGATTGACACTTTGCAAAGTTAACTTCTTATGTTTTGTTTGATATAATTTTAAGACCTCATTTGATATATTGTGTAGTATAATATAAGGACCATTGAACATGATATTATTGTATAAGATAAAATAGTATATTGTTAAACTCTTTTAGAATTTTTAAAATTTCATTTTGTAAAGGGAATAATTAACTAATTTTACTAATAATAGTTAAAAAGAGAATTAATCAATTGAATGAGTCTTGAAATAAAATTCTTAAATAAATAACAATAAATCATTTAAATAGGTTTGAAATAAGGAACTCGTGTGATTTAGTTAAGGAAAAGTAAAAATGTATTAAATAAAAGAATCAAATGGTACAAATGTTTAGAACTAAGTATGTGAATATGAAATAAATTTATAATGAATTTTTAAAAATGCCCCTATCCTTAATAAACCTAACTTCAACCCATAACTCCCCATTTTTCCTCACATTTAAATCCTAACTCCACTCTCTTCACTCACTTCTTCTTCGCATTCAAAATTCTTCTTTAATCAAATTATAAGGAAATCAATCTTCATCAAATTTATCATACAACCAAGGTTAGAATCCCATAGTATTTACATTTGCAGAAAATTGAGTATTGAACTCAAAGCGGGGAAATATGAACTATAACTTCAATTTGATGATTTTAGGTATTTAGAAGCTAGTAACCTTTATTTTTAACCTTCCAATCTTCCCTCCATATTAGGTGAATAAACAATTTAGCCCTATTTTAAAATTTTGATTGGATTTACTAAGTTTGGGCTTGAGTTTTAGGTATAAAATGAATAAAGGAGGAATGTGATGATTTGTAATGATTGGATTGATTTTGATAATGGAAATGATAAAAAAAAAAGCATATTTTTAATATACATTTATGATGTGATATGCATTTGTAGTGTAAAAAATATTTAGAGGATTCATATACGAATCACTTCACAAAGTGCTTCCTTGAGCCTAAAATGTACTAAGTTAGGAACTAATTTGCAAACCTTACTTCTACAAGCATCTTGTGAAGGCAAAATCGATTCATAAAAAATCTAGAATCAATTTGCAAAGAAAAATAAGAGAAATTCATGCCTTTGAAGCTGTGAATATATTTATTTACACAAATGTATAACAATAAATTTATATTATGATAATTGACTTCTCCCTAATTAAGCATGATTAAAATGATAAATGTCAGTAAAAAAATTATGAGGAATTCATGGTTTCGGAGCTGCAAATATATTTATAGACATAAATGCATAAAAAATTTATATTATTACAATTGATTACCATATATTGACTCTTATTTTTTTTTCACAAAAAAATTATGCTTTTATAGTAGCGAAAATATTTATAAACATATATGTATAACAATTTTATTTTATTTATATTATTATAATTGATTTACAATGTTTTGCTGCAACTGACTGTAATAATTGATTACAAATGTATAATAAATTTATATTATTATAATTTAATTAAACATAATTAAAATGTTAAATGATAGTAGGAGAAAATAAGAAGAAGTCATAACTTTAAAGGTGCGCATATATTTATAAACCCAAGATATACAACAAATCTATTGCAATTATATATTTAGAAATAAATTAGGCTTTGTGGTAAAATCTCAATACCGTATTTGCACATTTCTCAATATATGTATTTTGTTGTAAAATTGCATGTGGATGAATTTCAAACCCTAATGTAGAGGAGTTTTTTTATGATATATTTACAAAATTTGCAAAATGTATAAGTTTCTCTTTACTATATAATCCAGTCTGCTTCATTCTCTACCTTTATAGCATTTTTTTTCTTTCTTCAACAAAAGCACCAAAGATTTAGAAATAATAATACATGTAAATTAAAAATTAAGTATATCAAATAAAATTTATATAATGTTTATTTTGCGTGTACACTTACAACACAATAAAATCAAAGTAAAATGGAGTTTAAAATTGAAGGAAAATAATATAAGAGAAGGTAGAAAATAATATAATGTATTAAGGAGATAAAGAGAAAAACAATATTAATCGTTATTCCCTAATATTATTTTGAGCCATTTTTATTCAGGTTTGCATGAATCACATAACTCTCAGAAGAAAATTATATCTGTATGGTATTTATTTTGCGTGTGCGATTACAATACAACAATATGAAAGCAAAAATGGAGTTATTGAAGTAAAACAATATGAAAGAAGTCAAAGAATAAAATGATGTATTAAGAAAATTAGAAGAAAAATAAGTTGTTCTCTAACATTATTTTGAGGGATCTTCCACAAACTTTGTGGCCGTCACTCGAATCTGCCATGCTGCCCTTAACTTTGCCATGAGAAATAACCTAGCAGCATAAGGGAGAAAGCCCCAATTAAATTACAGACTCAAGTGGATTCAAATAAATATTTAAATAATGTGAGAGTGTGTAAATAAATCAATGTCAATTTTAACGATATCTGATAAAAAGAGTGATAATGTGAGACCTTAATTGATTGCATAGGTTATGTGAGAGAATATAAATAGAAAAAAATAAAAAGTAATGAATAATAATAAATAGAGGAAAAAAATAAAAATGAGAGGGAGGGAAAAAATTTTAAAAAATGATAAAAAAAGTGATACATATACATAAGAGGTATGAACTTTTATATATAATATCAATATCAATATGTATATTAAATTATTTTAATATAATTAAAATGAAATATAATTTAAATAAAGAAAAATATTACTTCAATCATTAACTATGAAATTTATATAAAATAGGTAAGAAATATATAATTATTTATTTTTATAATTGAATATTAAAATAACAAATAATATATTATAATAAATATATATAATTCTATTTAGAATTAAATTTAAATTATAATTATTTATGATTTTATTTACAATTTATATTTGTTATATAATATTTATTATTTATCTTATGTAATTTTATCTAATACTCATTCTATTTATTATATAATTAATTAAATAATTATATTTTATATAGTTAATAATTATTTTATATAATTTATTTACATAGTTAATATTTATTTTTATTATAATCAATATTGTAATCATATTTATATTTTGTAATTATTAAATTATAATTATTATGACCTAATTTTCATATAATAAAGATAAAAGCTAAAATAGTAGTCAGTTAATAAGTAAGGTTACTTTTATATTTTTATCTATAAATAATATGAAAAAATCTTCTTATAAAATAAAGTAAATAAATAATTTCTTATAATCTGTGAAAAATAAAAATTTTTAATAAATTTTACTTCTTTTATTTTTATAGTTAATGACCACCCAAGTAATTTAAAAATTTCTTACATTCAAAAATGCATACGTCCTATCTTACTCCTGCTGATCATACAAACTTCCAAATTATGTTTTCTGCCTTAGTGTGAAAAATAATGTGGTCGATGAAGAGTCACTTTTGCCTATATAGGGTAGCTTCGCACTCACCCGACAATTCCCGCAAAATGAAATGCTGTAACCCCAAAATAATGAGAAAAAATAAATAAATAAAGGAAGAAACATCAGATACTGATTGTAGAGGGTATTAAGCGGTAAAAAAAACACCCGGCCCCGGGGGAACCAGGTCCAAGAATCCTCTAAAGTACTTTAAAAAATAAAGTATATTATTAAAATTATTGATGAGAAAATTAAAAAATTTAATAATCATAAATTTAAAAATTATTTTTTTATTTATTATTATTTATAAAATCATGAATTATTAATTTTTCTATTAATAGATATGATGATCTTAATAATTATGATGATTCATTTTACCTTCTAAAATATATTTTATATTTTATAGGAACCCAACCCACATGATTAAACTTCAGATATTGTTTATCGCAGAACTAAAGGTAGTTTAATTAAATATATATATATATATATATATATATATATATATATATATATATATATATATATATATATATATATATATATATAACCACAAATATTATTTATTTTATATGTAGCTATTGATTTTTTTTGTTAATTACATGCAAGGAAAAAATTCTTTTTTTATATGAAGAAGAAATACAGATTCTAGTATTGCAGTAAATAAAAAATATATCTCACCCCACAATAAATAAAATAAGTCCAATTGTAAATCAAATTCTAACACGTAAAATATCAACTGAAGTTGTGAATATGCAATATCCTGATAAAATCTCCATCGGTTACAATTTTATTTTATTTTTTTATAATTAAGGATAAATGTCATTGAATATTTTTATATATTAAGTAATTATTAATTTAAGTCATAATATTAAATACTAAAATATTTTAAATTCATAATATATATATATAGACAACTTTTTGATTTTAGTATAAAATATGTGTATTGTTTATTATCTAAGGGATAAAGCTTTCATAAATATGTAGGTAACTACTATATGAAAATATTTTTCGTATTCTATATATGATATAAAATATTTTTCTTGTTTATTTTAATACAAAAATTATTTTATTATCTGATGAATAAAGTTTTTAGAGATTCTAAAATTATAAAATATTGCATATTTTTTACATATTTTTATACAAATTTATATGTTAATTTATTGCCAGGAATAATACTGATTTTTATATCAAAATTATAAAATTATATATTAATTAATAATCATTTAAATTTATTACATTAAACACTAAAATATTATAAATTTATAAATAAATAATCATTAATTATAAAATAAAAAAATGCAATTGATTAACAAACTTCTCATCAAAAATCATATCTACGTATAAAATAAAAAATATATCGAAAAATACTTTCATATATTATTATACCCGTGTTGTCTCTTTTTAGCAAAAATTATTACCTATATATAAAGTACTTACCAGTAGTATATTATTTTGTGATAATATTTTACATATTATATAAAAATATTGAACCAACTAACATTGGAGCTAGGAATGGCAATGGAGATGGTATAAGTAGGAGATTAAGATATCTACACCTGTCTCCATTCCAAAATATTTTACCATTCTCATATCTACACGAATAGTTTTCAATACTTATCCATTTCTCTGTCAAATATCTAAATTCTTGTGTCAATTTTTATTCAAATAATGCTTCTTTATCTATATCCTATTAAAATTATTTAATAATAATTATAGATATATAATTATTTTTATCCTTCTTTAATTATAATTTATTTATATCATATTATATTTAATGTACTTATCTATATTTTATTTTATTTTAATAAAATAGTAATTACTTAAAAATTCTAATGATATTAATACAATAAAGAATAACATGAATTTTTTTGGTTAATGTTTATCTCTAAAAATTTTTCATATTTAAATTAATTATATATAGTTTTAATTTTTCTTTTTATTATATATTAAATTTATATATAAATATATATTATTATGCATTATTTAATTATATATTGTCTAATATGGATATAGGAAGGATTAGGTAGGCATCTAATAAAATCTCCATAAAAATTATCTTATTCATATTCATATCTATTTTGAAGGTCTCGTACTAGTATTCAAATAAGTAAAAATTGAAGATACTCATTGAGTATGGATCAAATTGGCATCCCTAATTTGAGTCCACAATTCAAAGCTTTAAAATGTATCAAACTTTAGTAAAAGTAATATTAGATATTAGATTAGAATAATATCTTTAAAATATTTGATAAATTCTTTTTTTTAATTATAAAAGAATATCAATGTCTATTAAATGCTTAACCATAACCGTTAGCCTTTGTTTAGCATTTGGCAACAAATAATGTAGATATAGCTCAAGTACAATTATAAATTGTCCCCTTGAGAAATTCTTAAGTACACATCAGTATTATATAAAGTTATTCTAAATAATTTTTAAATATTAAATTATTTATTAATTTTAATCCAATGTAATAATTACAATTATTATTATTGTGTTTGATTGCAAATGAGCGGACCTTTATATTTTTTTGAGCCTCATATTAAAAGTTAGATAAGAGATTTATGAGTGATCAAGATTAACAAAGGGCTTGTGAAAATGCAAAGATATATTCATTTAAATTGTCAAATACAATAAACAACTACTATTTTTATAGTAAATTAAAATTTATAAAGAATTTAACGTAAAAATATTATTTTAAAATGGCTTTATATAATAAATGACGTGTAAATAAGAATCTCCCCTCTCCACTACAGATTAGATTACATTTGCAACATAAGAAAAATACAACAATAATTATTTCTTAATGTAATCGGGCAGCTAAATGTAAGAAGAATATAGTGGCAACAATAATCAGTAAGGTAAAAATAGAATTTTAATATCTTACAAAAATTTCGGCAGATATAATATATATTATAAAGGCATGACATCCGGAATTTGAGTATTTGCTATAAGTATATATGATCTCTTAGGTTTCATCATTGTTTATTGGACCAACTCGACAAAACCAGTTATAATACGTCATCACTTGACGAAAAATGGCAGAAACATGACATTAAAATTAAAAATTCCGTTTGATAACCGATAAAATTCATGAGTTGCCTCATCGTAATACAAAATTTGGGTTAAATGTTGCAAACCCATACATTGCGAGACAAACTCATACATTTCACCGCTTGTCGTATGAAGTTAGTACTTCAGTAATTGATCTAATTAAGCAAAGGCCTCCCAAAGCCATTGTAATCTCAGTACGACGGAATAATAAAATCGAAGGCCTTGTTGCATAGTCATTGCAATAAGAAAAAAAAAAAGATCGAACAAGATAATAAATTTGTATGGTAAAAATCTTAAAATTCCATACTCCTTACTCGTTAGCTTGCTTAAACCCCTGCTTCTCTTTATTTCCATGATCGAAGTCCTCTCAGTCATTCCACATTGTAAAAACACCGGGATTTGTTCCGTGCATGGAGTCCGCCGCCGACCAGCCGCCATAACCTCCGGAAGGCATGTCGTAATCAACCTTAACCAGCGCGAGTTCCTCCGCGGATCCCACCGCGTTCCCCGACGTGGAACTCGAAGCCATTCCAAGACCATTCCCCATAAATCCACCGCTGTAACTCCCGCTAGACCCGCCGTTATGGTTATTATCTATCACAGACGAAGAAGAAGAACCCATACTCATCAAACCTTGAAGCAAAGCCGGGTGGTTCTGAAGATAGCTATTATAGTACTGAGTATTTTGAGCTGTCTGATGAAGATAAGAACCGCCTTGCTGATGCAACTGAAGCTGAGTTTGGATGTAACTATTGTGAAACGAAGGATCTTGCGAGTAGTGAGAAATGTCTTGATTTTGTAGGGTCAGCAGAGGCTGAGGTTGTTCGAACGGTTGCTGCATTAAAGGGTAAGCTTGGAGCCGGCTCGAGCTGGAAGTTCCGTATTGGAATGTAGAGCCGAGAGCTATCATTTCTTCACGTTTTCTAGAAGTTTCTAGAGCCTGGGCTTCCTTGAGTCTCTTGGCAGCACCACCTCCGATTGGGAGGGTATTGCTTTCCAGAATGGCTTTAACATCGTAACGGCTCATGTCGAAGTTTGTGACGGCGTTAAGGCCTCTGAACTTGATTGCTGCTATGTCATAAGCTTCTGCAGCTTCTTCCTCGGTGCCTATAAATGGGTTGGCAGTTGGTTATTTTTTGTTCAGTTATTGTAGGTATTTAATCATATTCCAAACGATGGAGTAAAATGATGACTTACTGAAAGTTCCCAAGTAGAGATCTTTGTTTCCTGCAACTCTGCCAATCCTTGCTTGCCATCTTCCATGTTGGTGATGCCTGCGGCAAAATACATGGAATTCGACTACTTAAGATCAGAAAGAATGAGATAAATTAAGGTACGAGATAAACAAGCATAATATCCATCAATTATAGTTGGGACACCTTGTGACTCCACGATACATTGACGCACCCCGGGAGAATCCACTACTCTTCCTGTGAATGTTTGCAACAGGAAGAAAATATTAGGCCATGTCTTATAATTATTAATCCAACAGACTGCTAAACTAATTTCTGTGTAATGACAGTATTCACATACCTCCTAATGGCAGCCACAAATTCTTGTCTTGTCATATGCTTCATTTCCTCCAATTCCTTCTCATAATTATTGATCTGCATCATCACATGGAATCATGAGCAAGGCTTTCTTTGAATCAGAATCCGAAACTCACGGAGACATTGTGATGGAACAAACTTACTGGAAAATTGGTAGTGGTGGACGTTCCCCAGTATTTTAGTGCGGCTAAATCATAAGCCCTAGCTGCTTTCTCTTCTTTGTCATACCCACCTGGTTTAACATTAAGCAAATAAAGATAAATTCAAATTTTCTAATTAAAAATAGTAAAGGGGGTCTTTAAATAAACATAAACGGGATTGATACTTACCCAAATAGACTGAAAGCGTACATGACAGCAAGCATTAGAAGAAGAAATTATGTTAGTAAAACATCAAAATGGATGATAAGTTAAAGAAAAGAAAGAGTAAATAAGAAAATACTAGAAGGTTTTTACAAACCTTGACGACCCTTTCTCGATTGTCCTTCCCTTCTACAGCTATTATCCCAAAGATGAGCTTCATACCTTCCAGTCCATCTATGCCTATAATATATATATTTAAACACACACCAAATATATGATTAATTGCTTACACGAACTTTGAAATACAATCCGATTGATATAAGCGTTCTGATATGACTACAATAGGCTACCTTGTTACCCCACGATAAATAGATGTTCTCTGGCCAAAGGTATCGAGAGTTCTTCTCGGTGCAGCTTCGACAGCACTGTTTGTGCTGTTTTCACCACTGGTTTCGCATGTGGCATCCTTAGTACCACTTCCCATGGACAATGTCAACGACTGCAAATTACTGTTGGCATTCTCTTGGTATTCGTAGTTGCTAGATGTGGCTACTAATGAGTTTTGCATCGGCACAAGACTGCTGTTCGTGAATAGGTAATCTGAATCATTGGACTGAACTTCGTTAAAGGCTGCAAGATCTGACTGATTCTCAGACTTGCTCACACCTAGAAAATCTGCAACCTTTGGAACTTCGTTGCTGCTGTGAGTATTAATCAGATTCCAATCTGCTGATTTAAATACATAAACCCAAAATTAGTAAGAGAATACTTACAATTATGCATATAAAGCCTTATCCACATAAAAAAAAGGGTACATTTCCTGTCTAGTATAGCTAAAGAAAATCATCCAGTAAAGAGGAGGAAGGTACCATGACTTTGGAAAGGGTTTTCCATGCTGTCATTGACTAAACCAAGAGAAAACTGATGCGTGGGAGTTGTTTGCAGATGAGCTGGTATGGAGGAATGAGTTGGGGAAAGAGGGAATGAAAGCCAGTTGTTTGAGTTCATTGATCCCATATTAGCTTGCTACTTTGCTTTAATCTTGGATAAATCAAGAATCACCTGCATCTAAAACATAGATGAGAAGAGAAAGATATAGATGTACAGACACAAGATACTTTCTCAATGAAACAACAGAAAGATGAAGAAGAGATGACAAGAGTATGAAACTATGGAGTTATAGGTTTCTTTACCAAGGGGGCTAACTAGCTAGGGTTTAAAGATGTGTCCTCTTTGTATCTCTCTCCCTTTGAAAATTCAGGTTTAAGATAAAGGAATAGGAGGAGGGGCTGAAAAGAAAACATTTTGAAGAAGGCAAATAATATTTAAAGGTCCTTTGCCTACTACTCGTGTAAATGAGAGCTAGCTGTAAATGCCTCACCCCTTTGGCAGTGGTCGTTTTTGGAGACTCTGACTGCTATTCCGTTTCCATGCCAGTTTCCAACACTAGAAGACAAAGTTTTAATGATCTGCCTACTTCTTAATCATTATTATATTATATTATCTATGTAGGATATTATTAAGGGACACGAGTGTCATAATTAATACTAAACAAAGACTACACAACCCCTTCAGTCTTTGTTCCGAGACAAACCCACCATTAATTCCTATTCCAACTGGACACTACACAAAAATTTTGAAGGTAAAATAGATTATTCTACTTTAAGTTCATGTTAATAAATTTTTTAAATGATTTCTTTAAAAATTTACATTGGAATACAAGTCACTTAATTAGATAACATCACTGATAACAAGAAAATATTGACTCAATTCAAAAAATATACTCTTCTAGCAATGCTAAAGGTGACTAAATAAGTAAACACATTAATAAAGTTTAGAAATTGAACGAAAGCAACATATTAAATGTTATTTAAATTAAAAATTCTTAATTAAAAATATTAATCTCAAAGTTATATTTTTTTAAATATAAACATTTTACCTTATTATATATATGTGTATGTCTAACTTATAAAATAAAACACAGGAAAAAAAATTTGTTTGAATGCAAATCGATGCATTTTGAATGAGATTCAAACTACGCAAGATAAATAATTTAAATTAAATTTCGATTAATGCCTACTAAATAAAATTAGTGGGATTAACATTAAATTTGCCTATCCCACTCTTGATTTCTCTCTCTACCCACTTGATTTATTGGAACTCCCGTCCTCGTTCAGTGAAATAAATGACACCCCAAAGCCCAGCATTCCCACACTCCGCAAATCACCTCTCACTCTCAAAATCGACGACTCACGTAAAGTTAGACTACCGACCTCTCTCTCTCTCTCTCTCTCTTCCATCAACAAAATCAACCTCAGAAAAAAAGGTCTGTAATAATCTGAAAAACCAAAAGAAAATGAGACTGAAAAATCATCTGTATTGATGGAGCAGAGAAGATATCCAAATAGGTATTGATCTCTTACCAAAGAAAACCCAATTTGTGGATCCCCGAGTCCTGCATGTGTAAAAGATGCATTTGTACGGACATGGAGTATTATACGAGAAAAATCTGACATTGTTAAACATTAAAAGTACTGTTACAAGAGTGAGAGTTACTCCTTGTTCAAAATGAGGCCAAGTTTAATATTCGATTTTAACATTAATTTAACATAATTGAATTAAGAAATATAATTTGAAGGATTGAGATTGTTTTCCCAAGTAGAAATCTGTTGACTGCCAAATCGATTTGCGTACCCGTCAAAAGGCCACTAGAAATAGGTTAATATAAATAATAAAATGAATATAAAAATAATAAAGAGCTCAGGTTCATGTCCTACACACATGCACTGGAAGCTTGTATTCTGCGTTGGTTAAGGGTAAATCCTGTTAGGCACCAAATCTAGGATACGTAAATTTAAAAAGATCTTGTTAAACATATCATCTTCCTGCCCTTTTCATTCGTTTGACCTAATGAATCTTCATGTATCCAAAGGGAATGATTACAGAACATGGCCACAGACTCGTATAATATGAAATGTACATGTTTGATGCAGAAATCAAGATTTTAAACTGCAATCTGCAATTATAATATTCTGCAATTTTGCATTGAAATAATTTTTTTTTTTTGCTTTTACCCACAATTTTGTTAAATTTAGCATAATTCTAATTATAATTACAATTGCAATCGTAATTTAGAACTATGATACAAATAATAAGGTTATCGCTCATTAGTTTGTAGGATTCAAATAGACGAGTTTATAGAGTGAGACAAAATTAACTTTGCGTATAGGCTCGGATCTCTCAACGTACATATTCAGATTATAGCACAATTTCATAAGCACACACCACAGAGGTACACTACCGTTTCATATCCTTCAAGAAAAAGAACCTTAAAAAACAGACGCGATTTGATAACCCACTCGAATTACACATGTTCGTCAAATTTTACAGACTTTTGATTGAGCCTAATTAGGAATTCTGATGTGTTTTTGTATAGAGACAGCTCCATCGTCCATATGATTGAAGTAATGGTGTTATAGTAAGATTGTGAAATTTGAGAATTTCATAACTATCATTCATGTCATATAGTGAGATTGTCCCTATCATTAAAGTTTGAAAAGGCAGTATTAACTAAAATAAGATTATATATCTGTGAGCTTTGTGGATTGTTAGATACTCTTAAATGATCAGTATGATTTATTTATTATATATAGATTGAGGCAAAGAGAATTAAGGACGATAAAACAAGATTCGTGGTTTCTTTCGTTTTAGTTAAAATAGTCACTTACCCCTTCTGATCTCCAAAGGAGAAAATTCAAAATAGGGATTTAATATAAATGTATTGTTGATCTAGACGTGAAAAGATCACATTTATGTTATGCATTTAGACACTGCAATATTAAAATTGTTGGGAGATTTGAAAATATGTGTGTGTGAGAGAGAGAAAGGAGTAAAAGAGCCCCTGCTAATTAGAAAAGGATTCCCTTTGAATAGTTTGGCAGCCAGCTTGCCTTCAGAGGACACTTTTAATCAGTTTGGTGTCAGTGAATCCATGTCTCTCTCGCACATAATTTTATAAACTCAGCAAACTGAGCAGTGCAGTCGTGAAAATGAATCTCCAAAATGAAAACAACAAAACTAGAAAATAGTGGGCAATAAATTAAACTTGACATAAACAATTAGGAATACCTGTCTTTGTTGATGACAGATGCACGGTTCCCGCCAAATTCTTATGAATAAACAAAAGGTTATTTTGACTGAATGGCACCACAACAAGGGAGCATAACTCCACGTCTCTCGCTGTCTTCGATTCCACCTTTTCTTTCAATCTAATCTCTCCTACTTTAATCCTGCAAATCATCATGAAGATTAGCTTACAATCACAATCACTAACAAATTGATGTATAAGCAATCAAGCAAAAGAAACCAAGCAAGCCAAAGCCCCCAACCCCTTTTCTATGTGTCCATGAATCCAAATCCGAACGAGTTGTAATTAGGTGAACGTATGGGATTTTAAAAAAGAACATGAGGAATCTATTTTCTCTCTCAGTGTGTTAATTTGTGTTATTATTATTTGTGCATGGGAAAATGTGAGGAAGAAGGAGGAGGGTGCGTGATTCGCCACCTGCCATTTTACAGTCAACGGGGTGTCACGCCGTTTCAGGTTCTGTGTCAAAATTCAGAGGAATGTAACTGACACGTGTCAGTTGTCTTTTGCCCGATTCGCCTTCTCTTTGGACCTTCCGCTTTCAAAGTTGCAGGCCACACGAGCCAATTATCCGGTTTGCATGCCTGCGCTAAAAAACGGGATCCACAAGAACAACTTTGACCACGCCGTGACCATCCTACTGAGATCATTTTTCGCTTTTACGATAATGCCCCTCCCTATCAATGCAGCTAATCATTCATTCTTCTTTATTGCCCATTAATTTTACTAGGTCTCTCGTGACCAATGGACGTGGCCGTTGGTTCTTTTCTTGTGTTTGAAACAATATCGTTTAATCTGTACCACTTTTACAGGTTATTTTATTCAGATAAATTTGGATACCATTATTCTTTCAATTAAATTCAATTTGTTGTATACTTTTTTTATAAATCAAAAGGTTTTTGATTGTTCTGTAGTATCCAAGAAAAGATCAAAGCAGTGTAGTAAAACTGTAAAACTTTCTTTTTAGTATATGTAATGTTTAATAAAGAAGTGGATCAAGTTGAGTTCAACTAAGTTCAAGTATGATTTCAACTCAAATTAAAATTAATATATTTTTAATTAGTTAAGTAATAATATATTAAAAATATGATATTTAATATGATTATAAATATTATTAAATATTAAAAATTCAAAATTATAAAAATAAATTAAAATTTTCAATTATATATTATATTATATAAATAAATATAGTTTGCACTCTACAAAGATGGAAGGAGTGGATAGGGAATAAGCTTAAAGAAATGAGGGCAGTATTACTCTAAAAAATTATAATCAAATTACTCACAAATTAAATAAGTTACACAAAAATATAATAAAATTAAGAAATCATGAAATCGATTGAGCAGTGAAGTTACTTATTATGTCAACTCTAGCCTACTTTAATACTGCTTGCACATATACATCATCCTTTTTCGCTGCCAATATCACGTTTACACTCTTATTATGATTTGAATTAAATTAATTTAATACGTAGTTCTAATTAAGTGAACAAGTGTAAAGAATAATACAAAAAGAAATATTCATGTGAGAGCAATATTTCTCATAAAATTACACGTCTTGTAGATGTGAAGAGTGAAAGAAATTAAACTTAGTCAACAAATTTTGCGCCAGTCCATCAACTAATTAATTTGAGTTGACGAATAAATTGTCGAATTGAAAAGGGAGTGAATGTGAATGAGAGTAGAACGGGAAAAGCGATATATTGGTAAATAGAAGAAAGATGGGAGGGCAGTAGAGGAGTAAAGAAAATCACGAGGATCCAGAGAAGAAAATTGGGAAATTCAAAGAGGTGGGAGGAAACGCCCGGAAAGTGCTCGTGTCGCCTCGAAACGAAGCACTCGCAAAAGCCTAATATGTTATGTTTGGTCCTAACCCCCGCCATTGCACATCGCATATGAACATGAAACCCTAGCTAACTAGCTACCTAGGGTTAGGTTTGTTCCTTAACTGAGGCACGAGTACTGCTATGCTGGCTAGCTTGGACAACAATTGTTTGCAGTAAAAAATGTCCTACAAAGCAAAAGCAAGCAAACCCTCCCCATTGTGACAGCACTAATTAATTTGTTTCATGCATGTGTGTGTGCCTTCTTGCTGGGATTTGTAAAACATAGAAGTTAGGGTTTTGAAGCATTCGGTACAGTTGCATTTCATTTGTTTTAGCTATTGCCAACGTCGTTTTTAGTCTTGCACTAATCTATATGTGCTTGGATTGCGTACAATACTATATGCGACTTCATTTTCTAAACTTTGGAGGGAAAACGAAAATAATTCCAAGAGTAATAATTAATAGGGAAATGTTTTTGGAAGTATATAATACATTCTCTTCTAATTGATAACGGTATCTACAAAATTGTAGACCTCACATTCACCCTCTGCTTGTGGTGAAAAAACTGATAAAAAGAAAATCAGTAAAAAAGGTAAAAAAAATATTGGAAAAATTACTTTTTTTACTTATAGTTTGGATATATAGAAAATAGATAGAAAGAAGGTAATAAAAATATTATTTTTTGTATTTAATTTAATTGAAAATAAAAAATAAGGAATAGTCTATTAAATAATAAAATTACTTCTATCAAATAGTCAACAACAAAATTATCTAGTAAACTTTTTAAAATGATGATTTTGAAACTATAAAGTTTTCTATCCCTTTTCCACACCTATATGGTAGAAAAAGTTTTTTTTGATTCATGAAATACCCTTTTTTCAGCCTCTTGTTTTCCATAATATCCAAAAGCTAAAAATTTTATTTTCAATCTTTTTTATTTCCACCTGATTTCTTTCTACCTTCTTTCTATACATTCAAATAAAGGGTTAGAGTTAGAGAAGTGAGAGTCTATATTATCATATATGAAATAGAATTGAGTTGTTTTTTTTTCTAGTGAGTATGCGCGCGCGTGGGTTTTTTTTTTTTTTTTTGACGGTTTTTGGATATCCAAGTATTACAGTAAAACCAGAACATGTCGTATTAAATTCTCCAATATTCCTAAATTCGACAACAGAAACTAATAGCATTTTAGAAACATTTTTTAAGTCTCTATATATATACTGTTAAAACTCTCATCATTAAAATAATTATCAACACTTTAGTTAGAACTTAGATGAACTATGCTTGGACATCATCTTCCCTCCACAAATATAAAGGATAAACATTTCAAAAAATGCGCATGACTTTGAAGAGAGTTTTCATTTTTCTTTTCCTTTCTTTTCTTTTCTTTTCTCTTCTCTCAGATAGTGATTTTTCTTTTTCACGGAAGGGAGAGAAGTGGAGGAACTGAAATAAATTGGGTGGAATTTTAACACGGAACTTATAATTTATTTGGATGAAAAAAATGAAAGGAAAAAAGAAGGTTATATATTATCATAGTTTTTATTTGGGAGTTTTATTTAATAAGAAATCAATTAGAGTTTACGATTAAACTCACTACTACCAATCTCGTATCTTTTGAAGAAAATTTCCAATAAATATTGTCTATTAGATATAATAGAGAAATTTGTTCGAAATCTACCAGAAAATGAACAAGAAAATTGAAAAGGTTTGCTATTTTTGTTAAGTTTATTTCTGTCAAAAATTTAAAATTAAATAATCCACTAAAAAAATGGCACAGATTTTAATGCAAAAAATCTCATTATTTTCAATGAAAAATTCATCAAAAATTTCAAACATTATGAAATAGCACACAGAATCTCTTCCCTTCATATGTCTATTTTCTCTTAACATGCCTGTGTTTTTCAAGTTTGTTGAACTCCATTCCTTACAATTTAGAGGTAAAGTTGAAAATTTTGAACTAATTAAATTATTTTTAATACTTTATTTGATAATTTTATTGATTTTTAGCATTTTTTTGGGTATTTTGTGCACCGTTGGACTAAGGCCTTGGTGCCTTTTTTGTGACTTTCTTGGTGCTTGGATAAGGGTTGGTAGTTAATATTTCTATATTTTCTTTTAAATGTTATACTTAATTGGTTTAGTTGATTCTAAATATTTATTAGTTTCATTTATATGTTAATTAGAAATATTTAGGTTATTTTATTTATTTACATACTTAGTCAATTTATTCATTAAATTAGAATAGTTAACTTGAAATGTTTAGTTTAATTTTATATAATTTATTGCAAGGGTTTATTAGTTTCATTAGTATGTTGGTTAAAATTGTTTAGTTGAACTGTAATTAGTTAATTGATTAATTAATTTGTTCACTTAATTAGAATAACTAATTAGAAATATTTAGTTTATTTTATTTTATTTATTACTTAATTTACTCAAAAGATTTACTAGTTTTAATTTTATTTAAGTAATTACAACTATTTATTGAATTATATTTTTTAATAGTATAATTGGTTACATTGTTAATTATGAAGGTTTATTATACTACTAGTCATTGGATGAGGTCATAGAGGTGGCTAATTGCGAAATGGAGAACAGGGTAGCCCAATTCTCATTAGTTGATCACCACTACCTGCATGCACACCTTTCAAGTACACATGTGTGCTTAGACTTAATTTAGCAGCATCCCCATCACCATCAACCCTTTCCTTGAGTAAGCCAACATAACAACAACAAATTGTTCTTATTAGGTTAACCTTGATGTTGTGACCTTCTTCAATAGTATTTAGTATACCCTAACTTTTTAGGTAGTTTATTCTTACTCTCAAGAAGACTTACATAGTTTACATAAACTAGTACATGTTAATTTTTAATTTATTTTGTATATTTAAATTAATAAAAAAATAATTAGTGACAAAAAAATAATCATTAATTAGAGAAATTTCATTACTAAAATATTTACAATAAAAGTAGTAACAAAAAAGGCACGAGTAAACAATATGATAGTAATTAATTAATGATGGATTATTTTCATCTATCATTAAAATTGTCACAATTTGTAAGGATAGTAATGGAAGGAATGTTCGACAAGATGAAATTAGTGACATATTTTTCTTTCACTAAATTTATATACAATGATGGAATCTCCATCCTTGAAATGCAAATTAGTGAAGGATTTTTCTATTGTTACTTTGTGTCTATCACTAAATAAAAATTTAGTAACAAATAAATTCTTCGCTAACTTTAACCCATCGATAACTTGGTCACTAAATTGGAAAATCCCTGAAAACTTATGATGTCATATTCAAAATATTGTCACTAATATTATGCACTTTATTAGTGTGCTATTCATTTTTGAAGTAATCCAAATGGTGAAAACCCTACTTAATCAAATTTCATAAAGCCTAAGCTCTTTTAAGTATCAAATACTCTAAATGAAATTCATAAAATAAAATTGAATGTGAATATTTTATTTATATGCACTAAAAAATGTAATAAAATCAATAAATTCCAATATATCCTAAAAAAATTGATGTCCAAGCTTTATACATATGAAAACAAAAATAAATATAAAAAATTTCTAGGTTTCGAATTAGGTATTGATGTTGTGCATATGCTATTCGATCATTAAATATTAAGATGTAAATCACTACTCCTAGATTGTTATCCTCTTTTAGCTATAACTTGTGTCAAAATACCATTTCAAAATAGAGAAAGATAACCTTGTTTCAATTCACTCATTGTCAACTCAACGGAATGAATCTAAGAGTATTGTTAGGAACAAAATGAACACATATTTCTAAAAGGTTCATTAATAAAGACCTTGAATATTAAAATGATTGTCATAGATATGAGATTAAGGAACTATTTCAAGGATATCCTAATGTAAAAAATTTTATCACTATTAAGTTCCTCCATTAGGTGGCTACCTCTAAATATCTCATTGTATACTTCTTTTCTTCAAAGTCATGAGATCCATACCAAGCTCCTTGATTGCTTATGTTATTGGCATATAAAAATGTAATCTCCTCCCATAATTAAGAAATTATTAAATAATCATACTTAATAATATATACTTTATAATATTTTCACATGCTTATTTATTAAGATTTAAACAAATGAATAAATATAAATTACATGCAAATACACCATAAGAAGAAGTATACTTATAAAAATTGTTGTAAAAGATAAAATGATAATCTTTGCTTTACTGACCTATTTAAACAAAGTAATGAAATTTACATGTACATTATACCTTTCATATTTTTCAAAAATGTCTAAATCTACATTCCCTCAATAAGGAAGGCTTGCCTAAAAAAAAAATCTAAGTAAACTGATCCTTTTTAGTAACTAATAGGGCAATCCTTGTTACACTATTAAAAAACTAAATGTAATTGATGAGAAAAATATTTATTACTTTTTTCCCTATTTTATGCCTCTTAGGTGTTATGTGTGCTTAATTTTACAGAATAGACCTTATTTTATAATTTTGGATTGATTTGACAATTTTCTGAATTTATTTGGTAAATACTAGATTTTAATATTATTTCTATTTTTTAGTCATATATTGAGTTTCAGATGTCAGATTGAGGTAAACTTTATATTGATGGAAAGGAAAAAGAGATATCTACAACTTTTATATTTTAGTCAAAGCTCAGCTCGAACTCCTTCAAGCTTTTACTTGACTAACAAGCTAAAGTCGTGTTTCTATCCCAACTGAACCCATTTTTGTATTTAGGTCATATTTAGAGTTATAGTGGTTTAATTGACTTAAAATCAGCGCCCAAATTATCAGAAGACATAGGCCTACAACTTTCATGTTTATGGATCTTCTAGAATTCATCAATTTTATGGTCAAAATTACGCTGAAAATAGAGGTACAAATAGGCCAAGAGGCCCATCAGGGGGCTTATGGCCCTAGCCCGACCTAATTTAGGCCCGACTTGACTCAACCTATTTAATTAAATAAGTTAGATTAAAGCTAATATAGAAGCTTTTTAATTAAATAGGTCAAATCTTTTTATTTTAAGCCTAACTTGCAGGTCTATTAGGCTGACCTATTTAACATTTTTTATTTAAATTTATTTATTATAAAGGCAATGACATATAAGCTTTTTTTCTAAGCCTATTATATAGATTAAATATTTTAAATATTTATTATATAATTTATGGTGAATTAAATTACTTTTGTTGTTAACCTTTGATGTTATGGCAACTTGATGTTATCTTACTTTTAATTAAATATTGAATATTTAAATTAATAATTTTATATTATGAGTATATGGATTTATTTCTTTATTAATTAGTTCTTATATAAAATTTTGTATTAATTTTAGTATTATTAGGTACATCTTAAGAATATTGATACAAACTTATATAAGTTATTAGCTTATTTAAGACTTTTTTATAATAGGCCTTTTAAGCCTTAAGTTATTGGCCTATTTAAAAGCTTATATTTAAAAATAAGCTTTTAAGTACGCTAACAGACCAGACCAGACTTTTAAAACAGGCCAAGTCGAGCTTGAAATAAAGCTTTATATAGGCTAATAGACCAGGTTCGGGCTAATATTTTGCAATACAAGCTTAGCCTATTTAAGGTAAAGGTTGACCTAACCCAGCTCAGCCTAACCCATTTGCACCCCTAGCAGGAAGTCAGACCTACAAGAATTCTTGATACTGCTTCTAGAAATTTAACAACTTCTAGAGATTTAATTTAAATAGATCTGAGCTTCTAAAAATTTTGAAAAGCCTTATTATTGTAATTGTAACTCTAATAGACATCTAATCCTAGTCCAATAAGGTTTTAAGAAAATTAGATTATATAAATAGGCAAGAGGGCTGAAGAGGAATAAAATTCAGATTACATACAGAAAATTCAGTAGCACAGCTCTTCTCTTCTTCTTCTTCTTCTTCTTCTTCTTCTAGCTCTCTTTGTTCTTTATTAATGGAAGCCTAAATTTATAGTTGATTCAAAGAGTTAAGGCTCTCCTCTTAAGGATTATGATATTATGATTTGTAATGTTGCCCTTTCTTAATTAATTTTTCTCTTTCTTTATTTACTTGTACTGAAAGTCTTAAGATTTCTTGTGTTGGATGTTGATTTGATATAATTGATATTCATCCTTGTGATTTCTAATTTCTTTGCTATTTTGTTATGAAATTATGGTTGATAAATCATAGGTTTATGCATAGGGACAAAGGGTTGAGGGATTAATTTAGAAATTTCTAATTTAACTTCTCAATTCAATTGAATTTTATTCATAAATCAATTTCAATCTAGTTTAGGAATTATACCAATTGCTTAATTCAACTAATCTTAATTGATCAAATCCTAAGTAATTATTTAGTGTAGAATTCATGAATTATTGCAAGAATTTTAAGTAATTCAAGATTGAAGAATTAATTAGAAAAAGTCAAATCCTAATTGATCTATGATTAATCTAATTTAAGGCTCTCAATTTCCTTGAATCGATTATATTGATTCCATTGAATTTTCTTTGGTTTTATTTTTGTTTCGCTTCTATCTTGCATTTGATTTCGTGCTTATTACTTTGTTTAATTTTGTGCAACCCCCCATTCTAATTATGTGTTCTGCACACAACATATTATTGCATTCTGCATTCTATTTTTATTTGTGTTTCTGCCAGCATTCTATTTCACTGCATTATCATTCTATTTGCATTAGTTTTCTTTATTTTCATTGCATAAATAACTTAATTATTTTGTATATATTAATAGGAATTAATTCAAAAAAGATAAAATTAAAGGATCACTAGAGGTACGACCTAGTTGTGCCACTATACAACATTATTTTTTAGCACACTAATTTTAATACAATTTTGGTGCATTGTGGTGTGCACATCAGCAATCTATAAGTAGGCTAAATAAGATCTTGAGTTAGCTCTTATCCTTACTACCACCAATTTGGCAAAAATACAACCTCCTATACAAGAGAACCAACTGGTGAAAAATCTATATCGCTAGATATGAAAATAGTAATATTAAATAGTAAATATTGGTAAAACATCTTTTTCTTAGCAAAAGCCAAAAAGTGAAGGAAGCAATAGTGAAAGAAATGTCTGATCGCTTGATGTGGAACAATACATTCAAGTTGGAAAAAAGAAGTAATGCTTTTGTGAATCAAAGGTCTTCTGTACTATATATAAGTTATGGATGACTTTTTTTTACAGCTTTAGTACTATTTTTAATTTCTTTACTATAATTATTTAGTGATTTCTTAATTGTGCAAGGAGAGCCAACTCTACATGCCTATAACACAAGCAGTCAGAAAGCTTAGTATAGGTCTCATACCTTTAAAGAAAATATGCAAGAAAATTAGGTATTTAGAGATCATTGCCTAATAGACAAAATGACTAGTGATGAAAATTTCCTACATTATAATATCCTAGAAGCAACTCCTTACTCTCATATCTATAATTATTATTTTAATTCTTAAGGCTATTTTAAATCAACCTGGTTGAAATATGGACTCTTTATTCCTAATATTACTAGTATCAAATTTACTCCATTCAATTGCAATGAATAAACTAATATAGGAACTAAATACAAATAAGAATAACAAATTAGTACTAATAAGGAATCTGTCATATGTTTTATCTTAGGAAATTAATAATAGAGGTTAGAACTTACATTAATAGGTACAAATTTATGTATTTAATTTTTAAAATTAGGATTCTATTTTGATAATAAGTAATTGCTTCATTAAATAAATTAATACTTTTACAATTCAATTGAAAATGGTATATATAATTAGTACATGTGAAAAATCGCATAAAATTAGGTTCTTAGTTATTTATAATGAAATTCAACTAAATAATTAAAATTTATTAGAAATCTCATGTGTTGAAAATCTAATAGCACTTAATATCAATAATTTCATGTCTCAATAACAAATGAAAATTTGGAGGCATTTAGTTAGAAATTAAAAAGGATTCTTAAATTGTAGACTTCATAGGTCTTTTACATAAAATAAAGTAGCTACTAAAAAAGATGAGAAAGAGGAAGGAAAAAATGAGCAATTTGGCACTAAGGCCAATATATAATCCATTTTAGCAATAAATATATCAATCGTTAATTAATAGTTATTGAAATGGTGCATATAGACAATTGACAAATTTAATGGCAAATTTACCAATGGCTATTGCTATTTTATGAAAAAATTATTTTACCACTAAATAAATTTTTAAATTTTCATGCAAAAAATTCATTGATAATGTTTTAGCATAATTTTTTAACTCTGTTACTAACTCTAACAATAAACCATACTAACAAAATTAGCAATGGATAAAGTTTTAAATGAAAATTTTTAAAAATCTAACAAAATTAGTAACAAAATTAGCAATGAGTTGAAAATTTATCGTTAAATTCAAAACATGACCCTTTAAGTCCTATTATTTACCAATAAATAAATTACCTCTAAATCCATTGCTAAATGTAAATTTACTTATAGCAAATTGCTTTATTAGAATAAATTAATATGTTAATTAACCATATGTTGACATTTTTTTAAATGTTTTTCCCTATCAAATGGCTCGTTATCTCCCTTATTCACACCATAAAGAATAAGTATGATAAGGTATGATGCACTTAAAAGTAAATTCCAGGGCCTACTTCGAGGATTTTTTTATAAGTTTAAGATATATGTACTTGTTATAATTAAAATTGTTATTGCATTTGATTTATTATTTTTTACTAATAATTCTAATATGTTTATTTTCTTGAAATTGTAGAAGTATTACACTTAGAACTCAACTTACAAGTAATAAATGTAGAAGAACTCCAACCATAAAAATTTTACAAAATTGAAGGATATTATAGATAAGGTAAAAAAAAGATTAAATAAGCATGAGTGGGTAGGGATGTAAAGTAAGAACAACTCTATAAGTATTGGAATAACCCTAGGTTCACCCAAAAGGTCCTAACAAAAGAAAAGGAATAGGGCTTTTAATACATTCAAATGAGGGTTATCCTTTCACATTAATGGGTCTCTTTTAGCGGTAGAAAACTAACTTCATATAGTATGCAATACAACCATCCTCATATTAAAATTGTATTTTTAGTTACATATTATCCTTCATATCATAATAATTACATTAAAATTTTTCCTTAATGTATATGTAAATTGTTTAGACTAAGGCTAAGTCCCCTATGGATGAGTTATTTCATTGAACCTATATCACAAAGAAGGATTAGTAGTGGGTGTCTTTGTGAGTTACGCATTCCTATGTAAGTAAATTTACATATCTAGTTTCATATATATATTAATTATAAATAATTAATTATCTAATTATGTGCATAAGGCTTTTATAAAGAAGATCGAAGAGTTAACTCATGCTAAAACATAATAGAAAGTAGATGAAGAGGATCATTTGTTAGGGGTACTTAACCTTTCAAACCTTAATTTATAGATGGAAATAGTTAAAGGCATAAAGAAAGGTTGAGTTTATAAGCTTGGATCAACAGACCCTATTGTAGGGATAATAACTTTTACTACTATAGTGTCATAACCTATCTATAATTTTGATCGGCATGAAATTCTTAAAATTAATTCTACTAGTCTATACAAAGATTAACTATAATGAATTTGAAATACCTAGTGATAATAAATTTATTCATTCAAAGTTGGGGCAAAACTAAAAAAGGATATTGCAAATTCATTCCATTTATTGTGAAATATTCTAGTTTGCTAGAGGAACCACATTAAAAAAAAAAGTTAGACTGAGTTATATACTGTTACTATTTAAGGAATAAATTGGCCTAACAAAGTCCTAAGCCAATAATTCATATATAATTGAAGTCAATCTTAATTCTAGATTTTACCTTTATACACATGGCCTACCTAATAGGTTTATAAATTTACATAAAGATACAAAATGACTTACAATCCAAAAGTTGTTTGTTTTATAAAATAATGAGAAGCCTAAGGAAAGCTAACTTTCATCTACTAAAGTGTAATCATTCAATTTACGTGCATAATTATCAGAAGGTTGTATGGGTTGATTACTAACCCTAGTGTTAACTTGCCATGGAAAGCTTGCATATATATATATATATATATATATATATCAGAATTGCTAACCTTTACATTCATATGTAGAGGTTCAGTAACCTCTACTTTTTCATTTAGATAGAAAAAACTATGTCATGAATTTAATAATAATGAAATAATAAGAGATATTTAAGTAGTTTTAATAAGGAGGCATTAATTTAAAATATTTAAGTTAACTCTACACATCCTTTCTCATATTTATAACAAATATTCTTATTAATTGAAATAGTTAGTGTAGTAGCAAATTGACTATAATATTTTTTATTATTTTATCATTATTATTAAATTAGTAACATAATTTTTCAATTAAATGAAAAAGTCGGGGTTACTATTGTATGTAGAGATGAATAATCATTTGAGGGTGATATAAATAGATATTCTACCTCATGATTCCCAATCATCCTTTCTTTCATAAATCCATCTTGTCTCTCTAAAATTTGCCTTATCCTTTTATAAATAGGCACCTAGACCTAATGCATAAATCTTAACATAAATAGAATTTTTTCTTTCATCATCATTGTGCAATTATAGCATGCATACAAGCAAAACATAATAATTTCCAATCCAATTGAAGTACCAAGCTTATTCACCATTATTTGATTCATAATAACATCATTTATCACCATATAACATATATATATATATATATATATATATATATATATATATATATAAGGTATTGTGCCCCTAAAACCCTTAAAATATGTAAAGTTTTAAAGGGATGCAAGGTGAATTGATCAAAAAATCGATTTAGGCTTTACAAAAAGCTTTTGTGAAGGGTAAATCAATTCCTACCATCTAGAGAACTCATTAAACTCATTAAATTGATTAGAGAATTAATTCCATTCATATGTTTTGAGTAAATTGATTTAGGCTATCTAGAAATAATTTTTAAGTTTAATGAATCAATTAACCTATGAAATCCTATATATTTATAGCAAAAATCACATACTCAACCAAACTTTCAGAACTGACAAGAATCACGAAGAATTACTTAGATTCATCGTAAATTTCACCATTTCTAAGCTAAAACTAACAAATTAACCAAGTTACTTTAAAAAACCCCTATAATAACCATTATAGAAAAAATCTCATAAAAATAACTAATTATTCAAGTAAAATGCTATGCAAATGGTTGTGAGGGATTTTTAAGGTTAAATCAAGTTGTAAATACACTAGAGAAAGAATTCCTTAAGTTAGGGCATAATCCTTCCTAATCAAATCCCTTTTTCTTTCATAATCAAACTAATAACAAAATGCTTATGGATTTAAAGAAGATTCAACATTGAAGATTCATTGAAATTGAAAAGATTGCAAATTCATTATCTTAATGAATTGGCAACAAGGAGGATGAAATTAAAAAAAGTGATTAAAGAGGAGTTTTTAAAGAAGAAATAGAAGTTTGGCTATGAAATATAGTGAGAAGAAGGGTTAAGGAAAAAGTAGGGTCAACAAGAATATAATGGGAATTTTCGTGAAATAACTCCTTTAACCTTTCTTGTCAATTTATCCTATAATATAAGTCAACACAAATCCAATAAATGATTAAAATGCTTTCTCTATGCAATTATATCAAAGTTTAATTTATTTTCACCTTAAAATTTTTAAATAAAGGTCTAGTTAATAATTTATTAATTTCTAATATTACAAAATGTAACAAATGGTACACTCTAATTACATCCCTATATAACAAAAAGTTTCTCATTACATCCATTGAAATATTTCAATCCACATTAAAATTAGTACTCTAATTTTTCATTGAAAAGTTTGTTGAAAATTATTTGTGATGAAAAATTCCATCCAAAAAACATTTATAATAAGCACTTCTTTGATGAACAAGATAAAAAATTCTTTATTTATTTGTTTGATTTACAATTATGACCCTATTTTATTTCTTTTAATTTATATTTATGTTCTTAACATTTCATTATAATATAAATAAAACTGTCTCTTTATGTAAAACCTAACTTAAAAATCTTCATTCTCTACCATAAATTATTTAATTTTATTATATACCAAATATATCTTTAATAATTTTTTATTTTATTTAAAATATTTTTATGAATATTATTTTATAAATTTATTTCCATAAAAAACATGGAAATTGTTAATATTTCAAAATATATTATTTATATTTTTTGAAAGATACCTAACATGTGAAAAATTAATATTATATTTGTATAATTTTTTCTAAAAAAAGGAATAAAAAATTATGATTTAACCCTTCATTCTACTCCCTTCCTTTTTCCTTCATTCTCGCCCATTATTTTCTCTTTTTTTCCTTTCCTAATTCTCAAACATACTATTAACATAAGAATCTGGCTAGCATCACAAACCAAAATCACAATCTTAATCATAATATAATATCTGTGACAATTCCTTGTTTTATAAGAGATAGGCCCAATAAATGTTAACTTTGAATTTATCGAATTTACACATTTTTAATTTTTAAATACATATTCATCTCTTTTATAAACCATTTTAAATTGAAAAATATAAATATAAAATAAATTATACAAGTTAACAACTTAATCAGGTAAAACCTTGTGATTGAAGAATAATTGTCATATAATTAATAATTTTAGGACCCTTAGATAATACTTTTCTTTAAGGTAAGGATTAAGACGCACTAGGTATATGGTACACCAGTGCTTAAAAATTATTAGATTTCATTCAATCTGTATAATATTGTGTAATTCAAAAAATTTGAGCCTTTAAAGGAGACCAATGCACCATGCAACTGGTACACCGAATTCTTTCCCTTTCTTTAATCAACATTATCAGTTATCACAAGAACTATTAGTGCCAATTGAGGAAAGT
This sequence comes from Sindora glabra, assembly GCA_020226215.1. Taxonomy (NCBI): domain Eukaryota; kingdom Viridiplantae; phylum Streptophyta; class Magnoliopsida; order Fabales; family Fabaceae; genus Sindora; species Sindora glabra. The sequence continues at coordinate 72,254,661 of CM035229.1, forward strand.
GTATAATAATAATGGGGACCTGAGAATAATAAATTACTATTGGTGACCCAAGGCCCAGCCCAACGTTTCTCTCTAAACCTTGAAGAGAATAGGGAAATTTAAAATTGTCTAACAACATCAGATTCCGCGCTTAGGCCGTACAATCGGATGAATCGTGGGCTCTAACCCACAGCCATTTCCCTCGCCAACGTGCAAAGTAGTTGGCCCAGAAAGAATCTCCTTTCTCTTGGCGATGACCAAAAAATAATGAGAGAAACTTTCAATTTATTCATGGTAGATGGCTTAAAATTTATATATAGTTTAAGAATTTTTTGAAGTGCAACAACTCATTAAGTTTGTTTTTCCGTATGAATTAAAAACAAATTATTAAAAAAAAACTGGGGTGTTATTTTCGAGAAATAGTTTTGTGAGGAGATTTGAAAAAGGAATAATATGTAACAAGAAAGAAAACATCGAAGAGGAAGATCGGAAGATTATAGGCAGTGGACAGACATTGGTTATCAAAGCGGTCCTGTCGGGAATCTGTGTGTCCGATGAGGTTGGTCCTCTCACTAATTACCCCACTGTTGCTGTCCATACAAAGTTATTATTCTTCTCTGCGACAGTTTAACGTCTCTTTCCCATAATCCCGTATTCCTTACATTACTTACGTAACTACTAACCTTTTTTTTTTCCTTCTTCTGCAAGTTTATCTTTTAAAACTTGGAATGAGTTATGTGAGAAGTTCACTTTTTAAGGAACTGAAACTTTTTGTTATTGAATTTTTTTAATATATTAAAATTTATATTTTTAATTTTAATTTATGTATTTTAAAATTTAAAAAAATTAATAATAAAAAAATTCAATCTTTTAAAAGTCTCAATAATACAATCCCTAAAACTTTGAACAATTCTAGCGTTTGGAAGGAGAAATTCATTTTTCTTGAAAGGGTTAAACAAGAGATTCCCAGCTATTCTCTTGAAATGTTCACAATCTCTTGACTCGGTTTGTTTACTTTATCGCGTGTTTGAACAAAAGATAACGGAAAGAAGAAAAGCTGAAAACAAAAAGCAATGTTATTATAAAGGCTTAGCTTAGATTATGATGCCTCCGGTGCATCAATGATCTTAAATTGTTAAATTTTAGTATTACGTAAATCAATAAATTTAATTTGCACCATAAAATAGTGCACTGAAATCTGATTCTATTATAAAACTATTTTTTTAATTTGGAAGTTGGGGAGTAAATGAAAATTTATGGGTCAATTCTGTTTAAATATATTACCCTTTTTTCAAATTATTCTTAAAAATTATTTTAGTATTACGTAAATCAATGAATTTAATTTATTAAATTTAATTTGCACCATAAAATAGTGGACTGAAATCTGATTCTATTATAAAACTATTTTTTTAATTTGGAAGTTGGGGAGTAAATGAAAATTTATGGGTCAATTATGTGTAGATATATTATCCTTTTTTAAATTATTCTTAAAAATTATATTTTAAAAATACTTTTGAATATAAAAAATAAAAAAATTTGAATAAATAAATAATATTTTATATTTAAAATATAAAAATAAATTAAGAAAACATTTAAAAAAATTATTTTTTAATTTTAAATTATACATTTGAAATTATAATTTTTAGAAATAAATTTTAAAAATAGTTTTCCAAATTACAATTTTTATTTTTAAAAATAAAAAACAAATGTGCCTCTTTTTTATTTTGAAAAGTATTTATTTTAGGTGGTATTTAATTTGTAAAATATTTCTTACCTTCTCAAAAAAATTTCTCATATTTAGTTTAAATTTTTAAAAAATATTTTCAAGAATTTGAACATTTATAGGAATATTTTTAACCTAATATTTCTCAAAATATTCTTATAAGGAAGGTGGACATCCTACATTCCCATGATATGAAAATATTTAATTGATATAAAAAGATTATTTTACCTATTCCACCATTTATTATAATCAACTACCACCATATATTACTAGTAATCACTTCCTACTATTACCCATCATTAGTTATCACTGTTAGTCATTATTTATTTATTATAACTATTATTAATTACTAACTATCGCTGATGATTATTACTGACTATCACTGCTATTAATAATTACTGTTTACTATTACTTATTATTAATAACTACCACCAACTACTCTTTATTATCGGTGAATATTATTAACTACTATTTACTGCTGATTATTACCATCCGCTATCACTCATCATCAACAATCATTATCGACTACTAACAATTGTGAGTGACAACCACCATTTATTTTCGTTGGTCATCATCAACTACCATCCAACCCATAATGACTACTATTGATCATCATTCGCCATCAGTGATTATCATTCATCACCACTACATTACCGTTACTATTTATTACTAGTGAACATCGTCTACTCTCATATACTATCAATAATCAGTTAATTTTTAATAAAAATATTTTTATAATTAAATAATATTTTTAAAATATTTAAAATGACTAAAATATAATATTATAAAATTTTTAAGAATATTTTTAATTAAATTAAATATAAAAATATTATAGTCTCACAAATTAAATTTTTAGAAATCATATTTATAGAAATATTAACATTTTTGAAAATGTTTGATTCTGTGAACCAAATGCTACCAAGCAAAACTTATCACTTATATATAATAATTAAAAAAATCATCTCACTTATATATATTATGATCAAAAAAAAATAATACATGATAGTAGAGTGGTGCCTAAATATCTTAAGTGATGTCAATTTTGGTATCATTATATATTAAAATTATCATGATTGAAATATTGTTATTTAATATAAATATAAAAGTTTTTCTTCCATATGTGCGGATCAATGTTTAGTAAAAACAAAAAAAAAAGTTTAAGACTTTATAAAATAAAAGTCACGATAAAACTTTAATATATAAACTTTTTAAATACAAACTTAACTATAAATATAAATTTCCTTCTTATATAAAAGCAGGACCAAAAAATACTACAGAATTTTAAAAGTATAATTTTTTATTTTTTTTATTGCTAAATAATAATATTATGAGTAGTTTTGTTAAATACATAACCTTCATTATATATTACCTAAAGGTCATTCATTTATCATTCATCTATATATATATATATATATATACATGATAGACTCTTATGAAATTCATAATAAGAATCTATACTATTGAATGCAATATTATTTTTTACAACTAACTTTTTCTACAAGACAACTGATTCATTGTTGTTTATTAAATCACTTAAAATGCATTTCAACGATATAATTTCTTAGAGAATATTTCAAGAATAAAAAAATCCTTAGTTGAAAAAATTAAGTAATAATTTATGCCAAGCAAAAAAGTAATGCATTTAATCACAAAATTATTTATTAATTCAATCATTTAAACAAACAGAACAAGCAGATAATTTGGTTGATATTAGTTAAAATGAGTTTTAAAATTTTGAATTAAAATGATTTTATAAAATATTCAGCAAGGCCAAAATAATTTATTAATATGTCAAAGATGCTCTCGTAACACATAATTAGATGATCTTTTTTTTCATTTAGTGGACCCAATTGATTGCTTAATGTTTTATGTGGCTTCACTATTAATTAGTGAAGAAAAATAACTACCTGTTTAAAATAGGTAAAATTATTTTCTAACACATTCTCCATATTTGATATTTGATGAATAAAACATTCTTTGTTACGTTAATATTTTATAATTATATATATTGGTAAATGGGACTATTTCTACGAAAGTTTTTTCTTATCAAATAGGTCCAATGATTTATTCTTCAAAACCTTTAAACATTCTCTAATACTATTTTTTTTAATGCTCTTTCAATTTGAAGGTTTTTGAATAATTTTTTAAACATTCAATTAAGAAGAGAGGGAGACAGTTGTTACACACATTAAAATTTAAAATATTTATGCAAAAAAAAGGAGCTAATTATAATAGGAATATGAATAACTATTATTGTGTAAAATGATTTATAAATGAGCAAACAAGAATGATGTAAAGTTTAACAAAATTAAATATAATTAAGGGTGAGTTTATAAATGTGGAAGAGATTTTAAAAGTTTATTTTCCATTTTACCTCTAAAGGCAATTTCCTTTTTATTTCCCTCACTTTCGTCAAACCTCCCCATTACCATTCTAGAGTGTACATCTCTCTTTCCTCTCATCTCAAAAAGAATATCCATTCACTCTTTCCATCTTTCATTCAATCTTAAGAATGTAATAAGTTCTATATTTAATTCTTACAAGATCTCCCTTCTACTTTCTTTCCTTCTTAAGTTTTGGATGATTAAAGACTTTCATTTCAAATAGAGATTTTGATTCCTTAACCTTAATTCTTGATTTTTTTAATGTTTAAGAGCAAACTAACCCCAATTTAATCACTTTCTTCCAATAATTATGAGTAAACATTCTAACTAATCTTAAATATTTTTGGATGATTTGAATTGGTTAAGTTAAGCTTTATCCTTATATTGAATGATTTGAATTAAAATGATATAAAATGGTGTTTGATGTGTGATTTTGGTTATATTTGAGATTTATTTTGTTATCATTACGGTTTATGGTGAATTTATTGATTAATTCACTACTACAAAATTGTGATACAATATCATCATATTAATGTTAGTTAAAATAAAATTTCATGCATATAGTGACACAGTAAATTTGAGGTTTATCTTGTTGTCATTATGGTTTATGGTTCACTACTACAAAATTGCGATATAATATTATCACATTAATATTGATTAAAATGAAAACTGATCTATATAATGACATAGTAGTATTTTTGCAAATATGAGCTTCTCACGTCAAATCTAATTAAAAATTGACATAACAAATTAGTATAATGATATTTTTAAAAATATAAATAACTCATCACATCAATTAATATAAAAGACTAATGTCAAAAGTTAAAGATCCATAAGTTAAGATGTTAATTTTTTATAACCATCATAAAAAAAGTGTTTAAATCATCTCGTTGAAAGATATAAAATAATTACACATTGATTTTGATTTAATGAATTATGTATATAGTTTTCTATAAATGAATCATCTCATCGAAAGATATAAAATATCGAACCATCTTGTTGAAAGGTATTCGAATCATCTCCCATTCTTGTTCTTTTGTATGAAATATTTAAACTAATGATTCTACAACTACTTAGCCTTTACACACCTCCTTTAATTTCTCCTCCAAGTCAAGCTCTCTTCTTTTGGAATTAACAAGATCCAAAGTCTTAGCATCCAAAAATTTGTAAGTGATGGCAAGATTCTTCTTAGTAGCCTCTAAGTTATTTAAAGGAAAGCATTATTTTTCTTTTCCACTTCTGGCATAGCAAAAAAGATAATGCTAAGAGCCTAACAAATCTCGATCACAGCAAAATGAATAGCTTGTCTCTCATCATTTTCGGTAAAGTAATCATAATTTTTTATTGATCAAAATTAGACACCAGTTGTTTCCTTATCCAAGGAATGGAGTCCACATTCTAGTACCATAAACTTTGAGGGATAGCAACCCAAGAAGAGATGTTGATCAAATCCATTTCAAAATCTCTAATATCCTTTATCTCGACACTAGTCACCTCTATAAATGTTTCAACACCACATTTCTTCTTTCTTTGACTCTTCGAAATAGACTTTAATTGTAGAGGAATTAAGACTTCAAGGGCTTAAATGTTCAAAATTCCTACAAAAGCCTCTACAATATCTTCACCAACCAAAGCAGGTTTCGATCCTACTTTAGAAAAAAAGGCAGAGCCACCCCCTTCCTTCTCATAACTTTTATCTTTCTCGCTCTCAATTAAATTTTGTAGGTTAAAGCTAATTATACCAAATCCATTATAAAAGACAAAATCAAAATCTTCACCTAACCAATATCCTACACAAAAAGGTAAGACAAGTCAAGCCATGAAATATGCCAAAAGTAAATAAAATCTAAACAAAAATAGACACATACTATGAACAAGTCTTATATCCAAAAGCCTATTATAAACACAAGCAAAAAGATAAACTATGGTGTCTTAGTCATAATCTAAAAGATTCTTTAGCTTTGGAAAAGGAGCATTAGCAGCTGTTTTAACCCATTTCATGAGGTACAACTACTAATTACCTATTAGCCAACATGACTTGGTATCATTCAATATCCTTACCTTAAAGAAATTATTTTTTAACCTTTGATACTCGTAATTAGGTTAGAAAATAAAAGCCAAGTGGACCACTACATGATATGCACCCAATCTTTATTTTTCTAATGAACAAAGGTATAAAAGTAAGAAAATAACTTTGGTTTCACTTTATTATAAAACATCTTATAACTAGCTAACATATATAAAGCATTACAAGTGAGTAGAGTCAAACAGACATTAAGATATCTTATAATGCACTGTTGACATATGAAGAGTGGAGGAGAAATTCTAACCTAATTAATGATATCACTGTAAAACACGAAGAAAGAAGAAGTATCATAACTACAAATCCATTCGTCATTTGTGGCAAGTATGAACTCCATACCTATGTCATCAATTGTTAAATAGTAATGTTGGAGATTTAGTATCACTAGCAACTCAATTCATTTATGAAAAGCAACAGTAATTTGAATTTCTATGTTAATGTAGTTTAAGTTGTCCGAATCGGATAAGGTAAGCAAAGCTTGATCCATACCTTCAACATTTTTAAATTGATTAACCATTACAATGGTGCAAGGAAAAGTAAATATCACACTAAAAAGATTTTTTTGTTCCAAAAGAGTTAAAGAAGAACTAGATGATTTCAAAAAAATGAAAGGATCATAACAATTTGAGGAGAAGAAAACATCAACAAATAAACAACACTTTTAAAAATAAAAAGGAAAGCTAAGTCAAAACAAGTGAACAAGGCAAGCCTAAAGCACTAAGAAATAAAAAGGATTAGTAGGTGCCAATCGAACGTAGATGCAAAAATGATTTTGTCATTAGCATAAAAATAGAAACAAAAATCAAGATTACCACAATTAATATAAAGATCAAAATCAAAAATCCAAATATTTTCTAAGGAATAACATATGAACATGATCACAAACACAGCATGAACTCTAAAAGGAAAAGGCAAATAACAACAAAACAATGATAGTAAAACCATATAAGAAACATAAATAAAGTGAAATAAAAAGAAAAACATGCTAAAAATAAATTAACAAATGAAAATCATAAGCAATATCTAAAAAGCTCAAAAGTTAGTTGCAAAGAAAGTTTGAAGTGATGAAAATGATGAAAAAATGAGGGCATATATATCTTTCATCAAATGGCTAGGATGCAAAACTACTATAATTTAACGATTAGGTCATTAGTAGTTTAAAAGTGCAAAAGTTGAAGTGGTTTAACCAATCTAACAATTGAAATTAAAAAGATTCAAAGGCCAAAAGAGTGAATGATCACATCAAAGTTAAATATTGGACAAACAATCATTAATGATGAAAACACGTGAGTCACAAATGATTTCAGTTAAACCATTTAAAGAAAAACAAATTAACTTACCAACTGTACAACCATAATATCTTTAAAATAGCAAAGGCAAGAAACATAAGTTGACTTCAAGCCGCCTTCACACAAATTCATTTTTAACGAAATCTACATACCCAAACAAATGAAACAATCAACCCTATGATCTCTAAAATAAGGAGAGGGGCAAGTAATAATGACCAAAATATCCAATTAGCCTTAACTTGGTCAAACATAAACATTGCCTCCTTAACCTAAGCATGCATAAAACCTTGTCACAATAAGTAACCATCACTTAAGCCTTAATCTCAGCCAATCCAACTAGTGCCTTAAATCTGAGCAAGTATTTCTTTTTAATATTAGTTGTCAAACATTAACAAGAGCTAAAATCCTTCCACCATATCTAAAAATTAACCATGATGAGCAATGCTCCAAATTTGTCACACTTCTACCTTATTCATTAATGACAATAATCCTATAAAAGAATTTCAAGTACGCCTTCTTAAGATTAAGATATAACTCCATACACTATTTTTTCTATACTTTTATGGCTTAAGTATCAAAGTGTACTCAACAGATTATCCTCTACCAAGTACATCTAATTCTTTATTCTCTATACAAGCAAAGTTTAGCTCAAGTGAACTATCTCAAATCGATTAACCAAAATCAAAATTATCATAAGCAATGAATTAAAAAAATTAATAGGTTTTTAGAAAAATGAAATTTTAAAACTAAAAAGATAATGTCAAAATAATTGGCTAGCACTGATATTTTCTTTATAAGAAATAAATTTTAAAAAAGTATACTTTATTGAAAACAAATTTTTTAAAAATTGGGGAAGATAAAATTTTGTTTAGAAAAAGATATTAATTTAAAAAACCAATAAAAGTGAACCTGCAATAATGAAATAGTTAAAAAACAAATAAAATTATTGGCTGATAAGGCCAAAAAAAAATTATTGGCTAATGAAAAATTTTACCCTAAAAATAGTTAAACTTAACACATATGAATTGTAAACGGAACTGCGTCCATAATGCATAAAATAAAAAACATTAATTAAAAAATCATGGATGCATGGTAGTGCATTTTTTTTCTTTTAAATTTAAATTTGATCTAATTATACTCAATATTCTTAACTTTTAAAAACATACACAATTTTATCTCCTTTAATATTATTTCTTATGATTGAAAGACATTTTTATATTTTTATGTATAAATATATTCTTTTTTTAAAGAATAAAAATAATATCCTTTTTATGTATAATTATATTACAACATTTATATATAAAAATATAAAAAAAATTCTCAGTCATAAGAGATGATATTAGAGAAAGGGTTACAATTAGAAAATTAATATTATTACATTTCATAACAATGAAAAATACTTCAAAGAAAAAAATGTATAACTTTAAAAAATAAAAATATTAAATATAATTAGAGAAGAAATACATATAATTTACCGTGAATACTTTAAAGATGTCACGGACTTCTTCAGTCCTGACTTTTGAAATGTAATTGAATTTCTTCCCGTAGAACATGTTAAAAAATATTTTGGGAGGATCAGTTGGAAAATGTTCCACTATGAGTTAAAATAAGAACATAAATTATTCTTAAGATGCGGTATACATTTTTTTTTTCAGCAGGAAGCATTATAAATCAGCATTAAAATTATGAATTTAGTTAATATTTTAATACCATTTTTTATTTTATTTAAAATCGGAGATCCATACTTAATAATTCATTTTTAAAATTAACTTGTCTTTTTTGGTTTGCATAGATGGATGCATGGGGGTAAATGACAAACATGGATCACGTACTAATTTTGTAATGTCCCAAGTTAGACACTCCAGCTAGAAACGAGTGCATGTTAGACAATAATCACCCTCACTAACATAAGGAGAAAACAAAACCAATAAGAAAAGAAAGAAAAACAAAGAGGGCAAAATATTATAAAAGCCCGAAGCCAACGATCAAAACCATCTATATTTTGCCATCATCTCTCTTTCTCTCCTGTCTTTCTTCTTGCATCGCAGGTATATGGATACAGCGACTCTGCCCTCGCCGGAACTGGACCTAGACAACCTCAGAGCACTCAAAATCCTTGGAAAAGGTGCCATGGGCACCGTCTTCCTTGTTCATGACACCTCCAATGACCCTTCCGCCTGCCGCTCATTCGCCCTCAAGGTCGTCGACAAATCCTCCATCCACACCAAGCTCGACGCTGACCGTCGTGCCCGTTGGGAAATCAACGTCCTCAGCCGCTTGTCCAACCACCCATTCCTCCCTTCCCTTCTAGGAACGTTTGACTCCGACCAATTCCTAGGTTGGGCTATTCCTTACTGCCCAGGAGGTGACCTTAACGTCCTCCGTTACCGCCAAACAGACCATGTCTTCTCTCCGGCTGCCATTCGCTTCTACTTGGCGGAGATCGTTTCCTCTCTCGATCACCTCCATGCCATGGGCATAACCTACCGTGACTTGAAACCGGAGAACGTCCTCATTCAACAATCCGGCCACGTCACCCTGACCGATTTCGATCTCTCTCGTAAACTCACCCCCAAAACCATCAAAAGCGTGATTTACTCAACACCCATCGAAGGAACGCCCCCAGAAAACCGACGTAAACATCGCCGGAATCTGACGCGGTGGCTTCCGGTGACAGCGGATAACAAAAGAGGATTGATCAAGGCCAATTCCGCCCGAGTCAGTCCAGTGAGTCGATGCAAAGTTAGTTTCTCAAATGGGGAACGATCCATCTCGTTCGTCGGAACCGAAGAGTACGTCGCGCCCGAGGTTGTTCGCGGCGATGGACATGAGTTCGCCGTAGATTGGTGGGCCCTTGGGATTTTATCGTATGAGATGATGTATGGCACAACGCCGTTCAAGGGAAAGAACCGAAAAGAAACGTTTCAGAACGTCTTGGTGAAGGCGCCTGAATTCATCGGGAATCGGTCGGCGTTAACGGACTTGATCGGACGGTTGTTAGAGAAGGACCCCACAAAGCGCTTGGGCTTCCTTCGTGGCGCGAGCGAGATCAAGGAGCACGTATTCTTCAGAGGGGTCAGGTGGGACCTATTGACGGAAGTTGTAAGACCACCGTTTATCCCGTCAAGAGACGACGGAGAATTGACGGAAAAATTGAAGGCTGGTGGAGTTGATATAAGGGATTATTTCCGGAGCTTGAAAGAACCACCGTCCATACCTCCTTCGCCGTCGCCGTCCTCTGAGCACCATAGGAATGTTTCTCTAACCGAATTCTGACGAGTCAACGTGGGCACTCAGAAGAGAAAAAGTAGTTACTAATTTTTTTTTTCATTGTAATTTCTTTGTACATAGAATAACGGTAGAAGGTGAAAAACGGGGTTAGTGGAATTATTATGTATAAACTACGATTTGATAAGGTGTAAGAGTTGTACTATACGTTTGTTTATACGTTAAAGTCTTTTTGATGTGCTTCACATATACATCACGTCAGAGTGCTTGTTTGGGAAGTCAGAAATTGGGGGAAAATGCTCTCTTTATTATTTCATATGAGCAAGAAAGTAGAGTGTAAGCATGATCAAGGTTTGCAAGATCCTTGGGTTATATTTATCATAGCATGGACCCTGATTATTCAAATCGTCAAATGATGATTATTGTTTGGACGGAAAGAAAGTAGTCATAAGATGGATTTAGTGTGGTCTTCAAGGTGCAATGAGGGCGAATAATTGGAAATCGTGTGTCAAAAAATTTCCTTCCGCTTTTGATATATTTTAAATTAAATAATATGATTCGATATTTTCTCGGTGTAACTTTCGAATTACACAACAAAGATTTTATTATCTTAATTCAGAACACCGCTTATTTATAAATAAATTCCTTTTTATATTTTTATTTCTAGGTCTATTCGAAATTTACGCTCACATACTCGTAATTTATTGTAATTTTGCAAATTACAAACATACATTTCTCTAATAATTGTAAAGTGTCTAATGAAATTTTCATAAAAAAAATATACGATTTAAATTTCAAAATTCATAGATAATCCCCAAATAGGATTAAATAATATAAAAAGATCATATTTTTGGTGAAAATTTTGAGAGGCCTTTTTGTTTGTAATTTGTAATCGTGGTGTTACTGTTACTAAGCATTGCACAATATTTTTTAGAGGAGCATTGAGTGGTATTTGATGGCCAATTGGCCAATCGATACATTTTCAGAATTGGAAAGCCATAAAGGAAGCTCTTTTTTGAGAGGGAAAGCATCAGTAAGACCAGTAATTGGAAGAGTTGTCATGTTTTTCAAATAAAAAGATGATAATAATAACAAACAATATTGATTGTCCTAGCCGGGAAGAGTGATGATTCATCGAATTAAACCTTCAATCGTAATTATGAGTTGCTTGAGTTAATCATACCATTCCATGTGCTCGAGCTTGGAGGTAATTGCAACCGGCCCGCAACCCTTTTTTTTTCCTTCATAATTTCATCAACTCCATGTAAATATGTTAATTTTGGAAATTGTACACATCTTCATTTTGTTCTTTTTCTTCACAAAGATAAATGTTTTTTTTTTTCATTTGTAACAAAAGATGTGCTTAAAGAAAAGCTGCAAGTTTACAAGGACAGAGCAGCAAGTTATGTTTTGTAATTTAATTTTTGGTAAAAAAACAAAAAAATGGAGGAAAAATGACAAGTGTTGTATTTTCATATATATGATGTTATGTAATACGGTGATCAAATGAAATAATCATTGCGAGGATTTAAATATTAATAAATTTTTTCTTTAAATAAAGGTTTTACAATTCAAGCTTTTATTTATTAATAAGTAAAATCTGTTTGAAATAGTGTACTTTCTATTAATTCACGTCTTATTTGATGATGTGTGATATATATGGTTGTGATTTTTACGCTATTTCGAAATTTCGGATTGGCAATAGTTCAGCTTGATAGTATTTCTTAATGTATGAAAAAAAAAAAATTAGATGAACAGAGACAATGGATAACGAGTGGCTCCAAGACCTCCAGCAATGTGGAGAATGGGATTTTTGGGGTGAAGAGAGGTGAACAAAAGAGGGAGGACCTAGCAGGTTCCCCGAAGGGCAACGACGTGAACAAGTATTCCTTATGTCAGCCAATGTTTGCCTACATATTCCTAAGTCTTTTATGATCAGTTTTAAAGACCCACATCCTCACAGATGATGCAACCAAACCAAATGTAACCCTCATGTCTTGTACCTCGAGATCTAGGGTCAGGAAATTGCAAATTGCACTCCCATATTCTAAGGATAACAACAAGGAGTAATTCTCGAGCCAAATAAATTTTTTATTGTTCGTGAGAGACGAAGTAAATAAAAATGTAATTGCAAGATTGTGTAGCAATTAGCTTGGCTAGATCGAAAGTCAACAAGAGAAGGTTTGTGGGTGGCCCGCTTTCATTCCTATCTACAAGCAACAAAGCTAGGACCCTCACTACTTGAATTATTTTACTTAGGAATCTTTAACTTAAGAGTGTTTAAACGATCACTTCACATGAATCGAGCTCATTAAAGCTCGATTCATTAAAATTTGTATTTTATATAAATTTATTTTTATTGATTTGATTCATATAAAAATTTATAAAGTTAATAAACTTTATTTTATAAACATGCTTAATCCGTGAGTTAGCTTACAGCTTGCATGAATTTGATTTCTATACGGACTAAGCCCTTTGCAAACTTATTTTTGACAAATCTAATCTGCTAAAAACTCACAGAGATCCACTAGATACTCCTAATTTTATTTCAATATATTTCTTTATTCTAAATAACAATGTTTTTACATTTGATTTAATCGATTCAATCAAAATTTAAATTTTCAAACGGTTCGCAATATGGTGAGATAGGTTCTATTAGTTTTTGTGAAAAATATTTTTCTATAAATATAATTATAAATATAAATTATTAAAATAAAAAAAATATATTTTATATATTTTATGCTAATTATAAAAAGTTTTAAAAAATAATTTAAAAAAAATATTTTTCTTTATTATCATAACTTTACCTATCATCTTTTTTAGTAATAATATATGAAAATAATATATCACTATAAAGCATATAAGATTTTTCTAAGAAAAAGTATCTTCCAAAAAATAAATTAATCCTTTGAGTTGGTAAAAATCTGTTTCAATCCATTAAATTCGATGAAAACCCACTGACCCGTTAATAACCAATCTGAATTTTTAAAAAACTGCTGCTAAACCGATACCAATCGATGAAAAATAACTTGGCCAGAACTTGAAATCTACACCGCAGGAGATTTCTTTATACTTTGGGTCCAATTGTTACTAATTAAATGCTGACTTTGTTTTTGTGTAATATATTATCAAGTAATTTAAATGTAATATAATTTTTGGGAGTAAACATAATATTTAATTCTTTCTTTATAATGGTGGTAACTATTATATTATCAAAATTTATAACTAATATTAGTAGTCTCTTATTTTTATATTTTTTATAATTATTTATCTTTTTATTCACTTGTAAAAATATTAAAATTAATTATCAAATTCTATAGTAACAATGTTGAATACATGCTTATTTTATTATATTTTTCACTTTTATTATTTATTTTAATATTATGTGTAAGGGAGAGAGAAATAATCATAAAAAAATAAAAATAAAAAATAATAGTGTTAATTATGAAATTTAAGGAATATAATAATCATCATTTTTATAATTGAAACATTAATTTCATATTTACTCTAATTTTTAATTAATGAATGCTAATTATATAATTATCTAAATTACTCTCATTTATTTCAAAATATATTGATTTGATTTAAATTATATTATACATGAAATTATAAAAAAATAAAAAATTGAATAATAGCAGCGAATATTTTTAAATAATTGTGACATAAAAGCTTAAACAATTAAATTTGTGGTTTCTTAAAAGTTATTCAAATTATTTAGTACTAACTTAATTACTTCTAATAATTTATAAATATTCCCGAACGTCTAAATTGAGGAAATATCCATGGTTTATTATTGCATGTTTTCTTTCTTATTAGAGTTTGTGTATACTGGTGCTAACATTAAAATAGCTTCACTTTTAATATACTTATTGTAATTAAATTTATTAATAAGTATAAATATAACTTCAATGTTTATTTATTTTGGTACAAAAATATATTTATACTAATTAAATTTAGTTACTAGTATTTTTATAAGCACATATATAATTATATTTTATATTAAAAAAAAGTTAATTGGTTCAAATGAATTTAGTTTAATTAATTGAATTGATCGAATCTTGACATGATCTTCTCATTAGATAGATTGAGTTTTAAAATATTGCTAAACAGATATAAGGCAAATACTAACCATCACCTTAGGGCAATAGTTAAATAATAATTATTAATCCTCAACTAATAATATTTAAGATTGTAGAGGAATCTTATTTAATATTTATTCTTAATTTTAATAATATAATTAATGAAAAAGAAAGAAAAAGACACTAATTGATGCATTTTTAATTAATTTTTTTAACTTTTACTATTTTTAATTTTGAGAGTACTTACGATGAACCCTCACCTTTAAACACTTTATTAAGTTGTGTTCTTTTGTTTATTACACTATTACAGACTTACAATTCTACATCAATCGATAGACATCAGTCATAGGATATAGCAATATTTATATAATACGATTGTATTTTTAAAATTGTTATGATAAATAAGATGATGATTTAAAATAAACTAACATCTATGGTTAATTGGTAGCATTTTTTAAATTTAAATAGAAACTTAAAATAAGAGTTAATTTAGAAAATCATCATCCAAAAAGCATTTAAAGATCATGGAGGAAAAAGATAATATTATACATTGATTTTATTATTACCTAGCATATAAAGGTATTTAAAAAGTTTTCTCGAGTATTGAACCGACACTTAATTATAATAAAGCAAGCCTAAGACGTTAATTTTAATTTAATAACCGATATCTATAATTTAGTTAATTGATTATATATTTCAAGTTCACTCTCCATTTGAAAACATTTTAGTGATATCTTAACCTTTAATATCTGACTCCAACTTATATTAAGGAGGAGGAACATAGCTCCCCTCCATCTAATCTAACGTCTTTGGAAATGTTATAGAATTAGATTATTTCTACTTTATCCATTATCATCTCCAAAATCAAATGTGATAGCGGGGAAGCTATGTTACCCTTTTTCAAGCATAAGTTAGCATTGGTAGCAAAGACAAATGTACTAGTTCAATTCATTATTTACCAATATTGAAATTTGGTGGATAGCTACAAGAATTAGTACAAGTTTAGCAATGATAATAGAAGAATAAAGTCCTTTTTTTTCTTTATATAATATTATTATAAATTTACATTTGTTAATATAACAATATATATAATGAATAAAGTTACAAAATAAATTTTCTTATATCGATATTTTCTTTCTTATATTTTGGTATATTTATATTTAATATGCTGATGTTTGTATTATTGTAAGAAAAATATACAAAAAGAACATATAACTAATCTTGAATTTATAATATTTAATGAAATTGATTAAACACTCTTTATTAATTTTGAAAATTAATTTCTTTAAATTTATAAAATTAATATCTTTTAAAACAAAGTATATCTCTCATCTTGTTTATGCAACTTTTAAATTTTCTTGCACTTAATCCATCTCCTAAGCAATTTGTAAAATGGTTGTTTTATTTTTTAATAGACAAAATAATTTTCTAAAACTCAATGTGGCATACAAGTTAATTAAAAATTTATGGGAGAAAGGATGTCAGTTATTTAATACAATTAACGTTATTTATAGAAACTAAGTGCTTATACAATAGTGATTTTTTTTATCATAACCAACATCTAATATGTGATAAACCTCTGATAAATATCCATTAATATAACAAATGATATTTAAAATTTTATAGTTGAAAAATACCATTTATTTAAAATATCATTTTTTAAATTAATAAATAATGCAAAATATCTTATACTGCTTATAAATTACATCCTGATATTATTTTCTCTTTTGCTTCTTTTTGGATTTTAAGTTTTACTTCATAATTTCTCTTTTGTTCCATTTTATCTATGTGGCTTAAAAGGACAATATAAGATCAATGTTACAAGTTGCAGCTCTTGGACATAATTTTTTCTATAAGTCTTCTATATGAGGCTATACTTTGTTAAAATTTTCTATGGACATGAAGAAGTTAGGGAAAGAGACTACTTCATAGATACTATGCAAACATTTACCACTATTTTTTTCAAATCATGAGATCAAATGATTAATTATAATGTTATTGTATAATATTTACTAGTCAATGTTGATAAAGTTGTTAGAATAATGATTTGTTATTATATATATTTTTAAACAAATATAAAGATATAAAAGTTGAAAAAATAAAAAAAATCATATTAGTTATTTACTATAAAACCGACTTAGTTATAATTGGATGATAATGTTGGAAGTATGAATTAAAATTCAAAAATATATAATTAATCAAAATAAAATTATGAGCGTACCTGGAGTATAATTTGATGAGACCATGATTGATCTGAATTTCGATGAGTAGAATTGCAACTTACTTCGCCCCTTAGGTTATCCAAATAGAGAGAAAAAGGAGAGAAAATTTTAAAAGAGTGGGAATCCTTATTTTTTCAGTATCAAAATAATAACCTTGATCTCTCTATTTAAAATCAGACTTGTGATAGGAAACTACTGACCACTAAAAGATTGTAAGTTGGGACCTCTACCCATACGGGCTTATGCATGATCCAATCTATCATGGATCATACACATTAAACTAAAGCCCAATATATTCTATGCTTAATATTAAAAATATAAAATTAATTACTTAAATAAATATTTCAATAATTAATTAATACTAATCCATATAATATTTCTAATAAAATTAATTATTGTATTTTTAAATACAACAATATCTCACTTGGATAGCATTAACTAATTATATGGAATAATTAAAACATCAATAATTAAGCAATTAGATATACATTAAGCTATAAACTTAATTCAGAGAATGAGAGTACACAGAATCACTGAATTCGATAGGGAGACAAGTGATATAATGTCTCATAATCTGAAAAGAACAGAATAAAGTTTAGTCTTTCGACTACAGCTCAGAAGAGAAATAACTTAAAATTATTGAATCCGATAGGGAAGCAAATGATTTATATATATGTATAAAACATATTACTAATGTTTCAATATCCAAACTGAGCAACAATTACATAAGTGGAATGAGACCATACAGAATCATTGAATCCGATAGGGAGACAAGTGATGTAAAATTAATGTCTCATAATCCTAAAGAAACTGGGTATATATAAGGTTACTGAGCAATGATTGCATAAGTGGAATGAGACCATACAAAATCACTAAATCCAATAAGGAGACAAGTGATGTAAAATTAATGTCTCATAATCCTAAAGGAACTAGATATATATAAGGTTAGTCTTTTGACCACAGCTCATAAGAGAAATAACTCAAAATCATTTAATCCAATAAGGAAGTAAATGATTTATATATAAAACATATCACCAATGTTTCAATATGAGCAATTACTGGTCACAGACATTAATAAATAAAACAAGCATATCTCAGACTCCCACTAAACTAAGGCTTCATCAAAAGATCTAATAAGATCTATATGAGTTACTTAATTTTAAATACTCCTATAGGTAAGCCTTAAGTCAATGAATCTCTAGCATGTCTTCACTAGAGCTGTGTTCAATGCGAGTATGAGATTTAACAATCTTCTCTCTCTAACAAACAAGAGTTTAACATAAATTTTTTTTAATATGACTAGAATTCTTGTTGTTTTGAGAGAAGCACATAGTAAAAGAATTATTGCAATAAAAATTAGTAGAGATCATGATATAGAATTAATCAATTGTATGCCAGATATCAACTTCCTCAACTATATAGCCTGATGAGTGGCCTCAAAATATACGATAAACTTTGCTTCCATTATTGAGGTAGCTATGAGTCTTTGTTTAACATTTTTCCATAAAATAGCTCCCCCAATCATCATAAAGATGTATCTAGATGTTAACTTATGATCATCTATGTACAAGGCATAATTAGAATCTGAATAGCCAATAATACTCTCAAGTAATATTAGATTTTCTACAAGTCAACATATGATTCTTAGTACTTTGTGAGTACTTCATGACCTTCTTAGTGACTTTTCAATCATCCGTCCTAGGGTTACTCAAGTAGTATTTTCCAAGCACACTAATAGGAAAAGCTATATCTAGATGAATACAGACTTGTGCACACATAAGATTATCAATAGCGAAAGCGTAAGGAATCTTGTTCGTTTCAGCCCTATCAATATCAACTTGAGGGCAATATGATTGAAACAACGAATCGTCTTTCTAAGTAGGAGTTGGACTAGATACACAGGTATCTATTTTAAATCTTTCAGCATCCGTTCAATCCAATTGGCTTAGTACAAATTCAAAATACCATGAGTTCTGTTATTATGGATCTAAATTCCAAAATAAAGGATGTTTTACTAAGATCAAAATGACATGATAATATGTGGTTTGACTCATCTAGAAAATGATCAAGTTACTAGCTAACAAAACGTCATCAATATAAAGCACTAAGATAATAAAATTACCCCATCAAAATTTCTTTATTCAAATTTCTACAAGTATACGATATAATCATTCAATACTACAAGTCTCCAAACCCTTTGAGTTCGTCTAAACTCAATGGCTAGTTGATTAGGTTCTCTAACATGAGGATCTTTATTTATTTGAACTTGATTGTTAACATTATCTTCTCTAGTGGTGAGGGAATCAGAATAGGTATAAGCAGAATGGTGGCCTTGTCACATAAATTGATAGCTCTAAGAATCAAGCTCCCACTATCTAAGTCATCCTCAAAATAAAATATTCAATCAAAGTTTATTATCTTGGTACTATAAGTGGGACAATAAAATCTATAACCTCTTGATCTAATTCAGTACTTAATGAAGAACCCACTGATTATTCTAGAGTCTAATTTCTTCAACTAGGGATTATATGGTCTTATCTCTACTTTACAACCTCACACTTAAAAGTTTCAAAATATGAGAAATATGGGTTTAACAACATAGCTTTATTTTACAAATCTTTCTAATCTCTTTCTAGAAAAATGACCTAAATGTCAATCCCATAAATGAAAGAATTCTTACTCATTCTAGGACATTTATGCCTAATCATAACATTGATAGGAATATCAGAAGATATAATAGGATAATCATTCAAACTCAAATGATACAGATCATTTTGTAAGGTGACATTACTAACAATAGCAAAATCATTATGAATCTCAATCTTTCCACTTTCTTGCCATAGGGAATAACTACAATTATCCAAAATAGAATTAGAAATCACATTCCTTCTGGCAGAAGGCACATAAACAACGTTATTCAGATCCAAAATTTGTCCAAAGGACAAATATAAAGAAATTAATCCTATGCATTAAACCTCAACCTTACTACCTGCTACTCCTAAGACATTTTTCTCTCTTTCATTTGGGATCCATTAGTTCTTAAGCCCCTTTAAAGAATTTGCAACATGAACAAATGCACTAAAATCCAACCACCAAAATTCAGAAGATATTTCAAGAGTATTGGACTCAAAACACACTAAAGCTAGATGGGTAGAATTGAATTTCTCTTCAACAACTTTCATGTACTCCACAACAGTGTCTTTATCTAGGATATTCTCTCTAATTTCCTTTTCAATAGTGAACTTAATCACTACTAAATAGATCTGATTTAACTCATGCCATTATTTATAATAGGTCTTATCTATAGCACTAGACTCAGATAATAAATTAGCCGGCTTCGATTTTCTAAGAGCCAAATTCTCTTTAGAGATTGTTAGGTACATGTTCAAAAACTCTCTCCATTAATCATAGTTTGTTTCATTAAGAGTCCTTATCACAGATAGTTATTGAAAGACCTAGACTGATACAACAGGATTAGAAAATTATTAATTATGCGTGCACAACATAATTATAATACATGATTCCTAATTAAACAAATCAGCCAAACAACTATATAACAAAGTGGTATCAAAATTACATGTACTATATGATTTGGCTTGTATAAGAGCCTACATAAAAATATAATCAATATAATCATACCGATAGAGTATAAGAAATATTGAAAACATCATAAACGTTGCATGCCTATTCTAAGAAATTTAAATTCTAAAATTACATTAACAATGTTACACCGACAGGGTGTATCCATCATTAATGCAATATGCTCCTATATATCCTAAAAGGATAATATTTTATGTAAAACAATCTTATTATATCCATAATCTATCATTGGTATGAAATAAATGGCTTTAGGTGTCTTTATATGTATGTACAAAATTACATAATTTAAGGCTTAAAATTATCTAATATAGTTATGCTCACAACCAAAAAGAGTGACAACTCACCAAGTCCAGAAAAATTGTAAATAATGTCCATGAATTTTTTAGGCCAAAACTTCATAAATAAAATATATTTTTTAAAATAATATAAATCTTTCAAAATTCAAAATAAATACTTATTGGCCTAAAAAATTGAAAAAAAAATTCAATAAAATAGAAAATAAAATTCTATATAATTGGATTAAAATTTAGGGCCAAAGGCCTACGTGTGGACTACACACGCGTGGACTGGCGTCCGCTGACATTGCCTGATTGTTTCTTCCTGAGACTACCAATGGTGCAACTATCGAGAAGCCCTTCTATCCGCTCAACGCAAGAATCAAATCCGATTTCAATTTCTCAATTCTGGTGTATACTATTATATATATATATGTTTAGCATCTTTTCATATATATCGTGATTCGCAATTCTATATAAAATTTGGTATATATATATAACCAATGGTAAAAGACACATTACAAAAAAAAGTCAAAACCAAATTTTATATAGAATTGCGAATCACGATATATATGAAAAGATGTTGAACATATATATATATATATATATATATATATATATATATATATATATATATATATATATATATATATATATATATAACCGCAAGCTAAAACCAGATTGAAGAGGCAAATTCATCCTTTTTTTCGTATATATATAAAGTGAATGTCATATTATAAAATGCCAAATTCGAAAGCTAGGAAATTCAATTTTATAGAGGTTAAAACACAACCTTCATTTTTATATATTACATGGATAGAAAATCATACATTAACCAAAAAGAAGAAAGCCGAAAATCGGTAAATGTAAAAAGCCCTTATATAAATTCCAAAATAGAATGCTAGAAGTATGTGCATGTATATAGAACAGTAAATAATTAACAGTATGATGTTCTATATATTTATACAAACAGAATTCATAATTTAATTGATTCAAATTTTCTTGAAATCAAAATTCCTAATTTAATAATTCCATGTACCAAAATAAAAAGGAAATTTAGGAATTTTATAATTTTTTTCTAGATAATAAAATGCTCATAATCAAATAATTCATACTATCAACATGGCTCTGATACCAATTGTTGAAAATATAAATTAAAATTTAAAAATATATAATTAATTAAAATAAAATTATGAGCATACCTGGAATATAATTTGATGAGACCATAATTGATCTGAATTCCGATGAGTAGAATTGCAACTTATTTCACCCTTTAGGTTATCTAGATAAAGAGAAAAGGGAGAGAAAATTTTAGGAGAGTGAAAATCCTTATTTTTTCAGTATCAAAATAATAATCCTGATCTCTCTATTTAAGGTCAAACTTGTGATAGGAAACTACTGATCACTAAAAGGTTATAAGTTGGGACCTCTACCCATATGAGCTTATGCATAATCCAATCTATCATGGATCATACACATTAAACCAAGACTCAATCTATTTTATGTTTAATGTTAAAAATACAAAACTAATTACTTAAATAAATATTTCAATAATTAATTAATGCTAATCCATATAATATTTCTAATAAAATTAATTATTTTATTTTTAAATACAACAGATAATGCATTATTTATTTAACCACACTAATGCATATAAATATAGCATCGTTTCTTAAATCTAATTATGCGAAGCAGTAAGCATTTACCAAGGTTATAAATAGTGGTAATAAGTATTTACCAAGGTTAGTGTCTTAGGAGATAACAGTATAAAACATTAGTTGCTTAATAATTGACATATAAATGATAATATACAATGTTAGATTTTTATTAAAATAAACATTTAAAGTTTCATAATTCATTTCAATCATCATGATAGTTTATTTATATGTCATAATGATTCATAAATAGTTTACACCTCATGACAGTTCATCACTAATTTGCTCATAGCATATAAATAAAGCTCCTTTTATCTATTTAAAACAATTATTAACATAACTCTTATTTTGGTGCTTGGTTTCTTCATTTTCTATGAGTATCTGAGTATTCTTATGTTTTAGTGCAAGAATAAAAAAAGCTAATTGCTTAATGCTTTGTGTTAGGCTTTGATACAAATAAAGCAAACGACATTATTCTCACATTGAAATATAGGAATACTTAGACGCTTAAAGGAAATGATTAATTAGGCTTCAAGGTTAATAGATACAAAATTATGGCGTTAAACTTTGATAAGTTACAAAGTAATAATAAATTATTATGAAGAAGAAACAACATCTCTAGTCTTATGTTACTAAGCTTAAGTATAATGCAAGATTTTTCATGGTATTTTTTATTATAATTTATTATAAATTTATAACTATTCATTCAACTTAGAAGCCTTCAAGTGGTATCCCACTTTAAGAAAACATAAAAATAATAAAACTAATGAGAAATTCTAATTTGCTACCCAGACCATAACTCAGAAGCCTATCTCAAATAATATAAAAAATCATGAGAAAAGTATTCTACTTTTTTTTTCATTTAAAGTTTATTACTCATTGTAAATTATAGTTTCTTATAATTTGTTAGATTGTTTAATTTGTTATAATTTGTATAAATTAATTGTATAAGTAAAATGTTTTGATTTATGAAGTTTTTGCATTTACTATTATTGCATCTATTGTTATTTGTTAGATTATTCATTTAAAATCTTTTTTATCCATTGTCATTATTGTTTGTATTTATATAATTATATAGGAAAAATATGATTACTCAATGTAAAAATATATTTTTAATGTCATTAACATATAAAATTATAAAATTTTACTTAAAACATATTTTGTTATTAAAAATTGACATTTAAACCTCTATAGTTATACAATGTTATTTCACTATACACATCGATTTTTTATTAGGAACTGATGTTTATTATGAAAGCAATTCAAATTACAAGAGGTAAAATGAAAATAAAAAGAGTGAATTCGTGGCACTATTTATAAATTTCATTATGAAATTATTCCAATTCTAAAATAATTATCTCTTTAATAAGGTATATTTACATTCCAACCTTAAAATAATTTTCTTTAATTTTTTTTATTTATGTGCACCAATTAACTTGCAGAATTAAAGATTTGTTAGTCTATCAATAAATCTATAAGGTTGTGTGTTCATTAAAAAAGCACAAAATGTAAACGTAATTTTTTTTAACTTTTGTATTTTGTTCTTACAATTTAGTTTCTTTTTTTGAAGTTATACTTACATACACAATTGCTTAATTTTTAGTTTATATAGTATATTAAAATATTTAGTTAATGCAGATTCTATTTGAGAGGCGTATAAACAATGAATTAAACATACCTAAATAGAATGATATTCATGACAAATTAAAAGGTAATTTTTTTATTATGATAAACTTTTTCTTTATGATTATTGTAATATTCAAATTTTTATTTACTTATTTTGTTTCCTTATAATTTGAAAATGCTCTAAATGTATGACATTTAATAGCACAAATTATTAGGTATTCTCTGATCCTATATCTCAATGATATTGAATTAATGTAAAGGGAAAATATGGTTAGTTTGCCTATTATAAATTATATACGTTAAATTTAGAATTGTGTACTATAATTAAGATAAAATGTACATTATTTTCTATTCAATATAGGGTCTATATGCATTATAAAGTTATAATATTATTGTTTTGGGCATTCTGGATGTATTTTAAGTTAGAAGAAGTGCAATATAAAATGTTTTGAGACATTGTATAAAATGGAAAAGGTGCAAGGAACTATTTTTTCTTTTAGTAAGGGGAATGTAATAAACATTAATTATATGGATCACCAAAGTAGTAAATTAAACATTCCTTGTCAATTAATAAAATAATCTAATTTTTAATTACAATTTTTAATGATGTTATAGCGATAAAACTGACATCATTAAATATGATTAGTTACCAAATTATGTGACCCAAAAGAAATGATGGTGGTTTATTTGTTAAGAAATTGATGTATTATTTCTTTTTTAAGATGATTTTTTAGTCAATGTTTTAAAATATTTACTATATCACTTGATAAAATCACTTTAAAACTAACGTTTAATCCTCTAAATAGAGCAAACATAGAATTATTATTCTGTAGTAGTGTTGGGATATTATTCTTTAAAAAAGGATTTAAATTATGGATAATGTTGATTTTAATGTTATATCTTTGTTTTAATTTTCTTTTACTAAGAATAAGGTAAGCAGTTAATTTTTACTTAGAGATGATTAATCAGATGTAAAGCTGGAAAAGGAAGAAGAAAAAATGCAAAGAAATAAATAAAGGAGATTAGAAAAAGAAAAAAAAAGATAATATGATAATGTTTTTCTCTTTTATTAATTATGTTTTTAAAATTATGAAATTGAAAAAAATAAAAAATGTGTTAATGTCCCTCTCTCTTTCATTAATTGCATTATTAAAAATAAGATTAAAATATAATTGGATTGTTATTAATTATGATCTACTAGTAATAATTGCTTAATTACTTCTTAAAATGGGTGGTTAGCATTTGCCTAGATATAAAAAGTAAAGTTAGTCACCCTCAATTGTAAAATTTATAATTATATAGTTATTAGTTGCATAGTTAGCATTTATTTTTCACCTTTCAAGATAATTAAATGAGTAATTTACTTGCACTCCCTTTCTTTGCTCTTCACTTTCTTTTCTATATCAAGAAAAGTGGACTGACTTAGCCTAATTTTTTATAAGACCAAAAAACTTTTCTTTTTACGTAATATAGAAAGAAAAGTAATAAAAGGGAATGCAAGTAGATTTAATCTAATTAAATTAACTCCATTCTCACTTATTTTTCTATTTGAAGAAAAGTGGGTTAGCTTAATATATTTTTTATAAGACCAAAAAACTTTTTTTACTTGATATAGAAAGAAAAGTAATGAAGGAAAGATTGGAAAGTGCATGTAGATTTAATCTAGTTAAATTAATTCATTCTAAGGATCAAATAGAAATTTTGCATTCTATATGTACTGTTTATGGTAACTTTCAAAAATAATAAGAAAGCAAAAAATTGATAGATACAAAATCTAAACAAATATGATTAATGTATATTTCGAGTCTTATAATTAAGATTGTCAAAAAACTTCATAAAATAAAATTAGTTTGCATTGATTTTGTTGAAAAAAATCTTCATGAATATATAAATATGAAATATTGAAATAGTAAAAAATATTTTATATATTCAATATTAAATGTAAAAAGGTTGGTATAAGATAACTTCCTTCTTTCAATGAAAAAGTTATTTACCTTTAATTGTTATAACTTTAAGTATTATTTTAACCATAAAGTAACAATGTGATATATTGCTCTATCATGACTCTCTTAGGTTATGATCGGCATGAAACTTGTTACCTAATTTTTACCAACTTACTTAGACCTATTACTTGGCATCAATCATATGATTTACTAATAATTTAATATTACTGATATAATATAGCAAAATATTTACAAATAAATCTATGTGTATAATATTAACAAAGCAAGGAAATTAAACCTACTTACTTGTCTTAAAGATTTAAGATTAAGCTAGCTTAACTAACCTTAATATATACAAAGTATTCTTGCTATTCCAAAGCGAACCATACACTATAAAGCCAAAAAAAGTATTTTTATTTACAAACAAAATGATTTTCATAGCTGCCATGTACAAAAATCAATCCAAAGAAATTTACTCCTATTATGGTGATAGTGGAGAAACTTCCACAGTGGCATTTGCAAAATTTAAACAAATAAAAAAGTGAATTTGAAACTCAGTAAGTAAATAATTTACTTAATATTATGTATGAAAAAATACTTATAATATCCTTAGTAAATAAATCATTCCTCAATACAAAAAATTATACTAATATGCAATAATATAAATAACTAATAATAATTTCATTTGAATAAAAAATAATAAACCAAAAAAGCATTTAAATCCCTTCATGACTTTTGATTAGTTTTATCCTTTCACAAACATTTTTCAAATTCGATTCATTTCACAATTCAATTACTTCATCCCTCTATTCATAAATCTCAACACAATAATACCTCGTACTAGGATTTTAACATCAGAACTATAATGCATTAATATGTTAAACAAGTAAATATATGAACCATATATTATCACCATATCATAAAATTTCATAAAACATATAAAACTATAAATTATAGGCTAGTAATTGATTATATAATCAATTATGTAAGTTCAAAATCAAAATTTGGTCCCCCATTATAGATTATATAGTTAATTATATCCATTCAAAAAGTAACTTTAGAGGCCGTAGTAAATTATAGGCAACTAAAGAGCAAACTTTCTATGATAATTAACTACAAGCCCTCCAAAAGTAACATACAGAGTTATTGTTGACTATAACTCAAATTTTACAATTTCCTGTATTTTTACTATTTATTTGGTATTCCATTTTCAAATTTCTAACACACATGTTCAGCCCATTTTACACATTAAAACAAGCATCAACAATGAAATTCAAGTCACCATTAACAAGAAAATCATGTCACAAACTAAATTTTATAGTAATTAATCACTAAATGGTCAATATTCATTAATTTAGCTATAATTAACCTAAAGTCATACAAAACAAGCTAACTAAGTAAATTACTTACCTTTGTAATTATGGAAAGAAAGATTAAAGGATGGATGAGTGGTTAGCTCACCCAATTTAATCCCAGATTCAAGAATTAGTGTTGAATGCTTAAAAAAATCCTCAACTTCACCATCCATATGAGAAATTAAGAAACACTTATTCAAAGGTTCAAATTAAGATTACTTACTTTAGTTTAACTAAAGATTGTTGATAATTTCTTGAATTTAATAACTTGCTTTTTTTTAAATTCAATTGATGGTGAAGAGGAAAAAGAGAAGAAGATAAAATGCATAAGCATATGAGTGACTAGGAATTTGAGTTTCAAGTTATAAGGGTGTTGGGTTTAAAAGCATTTAGGAAAATAAAGGATGATTTAAGGTTTAAGTCTCCTTTATTCACACTTATTTAATTATAACTACACTCTAACATTTAAATATTTTATTTCTTCTTATCCTTACTAACTTACCTCATTTTTCACTACTAAAACTCTAGTATTTTTGTAAAATTAGTACTTTAAAAGTAATTAATTATTTTCATACATAAAAATATTCTAATTATTTTTAATGTCCTAAGAAGTGTAACACATTTCTTCATTTATAACTTTATATACAAACAAAATTTTTCTATAAAAATTATATTTGGATAAAACAAATAGAATTTAATATAACATTATCTTATCTTATCTCCAAATCATAGTTTGGTTCTTTATCTCTCTCGAAATGCAAGTTACATGATCAGTAAAAAGATATATGTTATAACATAGGAAAAGTGGCAATGATAAAGTCAAAATTTTTCACTTAAAAGGTTGAATATAAGAAATTTTATTAAATATATATATCTTGGATAGATTTTCATCATTTTTATCAATCTTGATGCTCCACTTATTGTTAAACAAGATCAATCATATGGCTCCAATAATGAGAGTCTTCCATCACTATAATTTTTTCAAACTATAGTAACCATCTTTCTATCAAGCAACTCTACCTCAATCAAACATTACAAACCTCATTGGAGTATATCTATAACTTCCTCATCTACAAAAACACCAAACTTGTAAAAACCTTCATAAATAGGCATAAACTTTTCACATCTTAGTCCTCATTATCAACTATTATTATTGCCATTATCATTATCATCATCATCAACTCCATACAATTGAATTATCTTTATCACCATCAACTTCATCCATCATCCATCATGTAACATTAACTAGGTTTTGTTATTTCTTATTATTACTCCTATAAGACTAAACCTACTTCGATATCAATTGTTGAGAAAAATATCCTTTCTCCAAACACATAAGCATCAGGCAGTTAAATTAAATAATAACACACAAACAAGTTTAGTATGGAAAACTTGAAACTCTTAAGGAAAAACCATGGATGAGAAAAAAAATTGCTATATCATCAAAGATTATTAAATACTACGTGTGAAGGCTTTCAACCATAACATCTCAACTTTTTAGCCACCATCCTTACATCTTTCCAACCTATATAAAGGTTCTTATATAAACCTCATAAAAGTTTACATAGTTTTTCATATCTTAAACTCTTAATCAATATAAATATTTATAACCTAAAAATACTTACCATTGACACTCAATTTTATCCAGATAATAATATAACCAAATAAGAATTAACTAAAATAAAATTTTAAATTTTTTTAATAATAATAAAATAAATAAAATTTTTAGACAATCTTATACAAATTTAAAATAATAATAATAAATAAAAATAAAAAAATTTATAAAAATGAGAAATAGTAAAAAGTTACTGACACTACTAATCACAATTTGTTCTTTACTTATCACCATCTTCATAGTCGGAAAAGAAGAAAATTTTATACGGTAATAGCTAATGTTGAAAAGCAATAGGTTTATTGTTAAATTCTTTTATTGTTGATATTGTTTAGATAAAATGTAAATCAAATATGTGCTAAATGCAAATGTAATTGCTGAAAATCTATTTATAAAAGCGAAAGCAATTTTGTTAAAGAGGATAAAAAAAATTTAGAAAAGATTGCAAAAAGAAAAAAAATTTGAAAGAATTTCTGTAAAAGAAGAATAGCATAGTAAAAAGAGCAAAGAAGGGCAAGTAGAAAAAGGAAAAGTACAGTAAGGAAAATTGGGTGAAAAGAAATTCTCCCTCACTAAGTACCTATATTTCACTCTCTTTAATTTTGTGTTTGGAATGCTAGAACTTTCATTATTTTAGAATCCTAGATGTGTATTTTAAATATAAAATAAATCCTAATTATACATTTTAAATAACAATTGTTATTAGGTTTTAAATATATCTGTATAAAAAAATAAAAAAAATAAAAAAAGATAAAGAGATAAAAAGAAAACACACCTCACTTTTGTAGTACTTGAACTCAAGCTTCTAGAAGATAATGAGAAATGAAGTTGTAAGAGATAAATGATGAATAGAAATAGGCAATACTATTAGCTTCAAGAATGAGAACCACACATTCAAAATATTATCTCATCACCCTTTTTTGCTTTTATTTATAAAAAGTAATAAGTTAAAATATATATAAAATAAAAAAAAATAAAAGGACATCCCCTCTAGAGGAAAGGATGTCCTTTCTTCAAAAACTTAATAATAAAATTTTATTTTTATTTATAAAAAGCAATAAGTTAAAATATAAAATATATATATAATAATAAAAAATAAAAGGACATCCCTTACAAAGGAAGGGACATCCATTCTTCAAAACTTAATAATAAGGTAGGACAGTCATCGTCCCACCTTATTCCTTTTACTTTTTTATATTTTTATATTTATTTTTTATTTTATTTTAAAATTAATTAATCAATATTTATTTGATATATAACATCAAAAGTATTTTAGTGTAATTCCTATGATGAAATAAAATAAAATAGTTTAGAGGTTTAAATTATTTAACATTCTTGAGGTGAGAAATATTTTAAAATTAAATCTGGTGAACTAATTAAATAAAAATCTTAATATTGTTGTACATAAAAATTATCTTATACTCATCATGTGCACTCATAATTTATATTTGTATTTAAAAATATATATTTGTGACGACGAAATAATATTGAAATTAATTGTAGTGTAATAAATATAATTTCAACTTTTCTGAATAATTCTTTAATCAGATTTAACCATGAAGTTAGGTAAATTTGATATTTCAAAAATTATAAAAATAATATTAAATTTTTATTTTTATTTTTCTAAGCAGTTATGTATTCAAATTTAATCATGAAATTAATAAATTTGATACTTTAAAATTATGAAATAATATTAGAATTATAATTTTAATTCTTTCATATTTTTATTTTAGATTTGGTCATGAAGTTAGATAAATTTGATAATCTAAATAAAAATTATTAATATAATATTTTTAAATAAATAAATAAATAAAATTACTTTAAATAATTTTTGTTTTCTAAAAAATTTTTTTATTACAATTATTTTATTAAAAGCATTCCAAAAATAATAAAATAAAAATATTTATAAAAGATAAAATAATAATTCATCAATAATAAGATAAAAATCATTTAAAAATGTTTTTCAAGTATAATAAATAAAAAATCATTCAAGTAGTAAAATTTATGCTAATAACATATTGAAATTAAGTAATTTGATTATAGGTGCAATCATAATGGTACTTAATATTAGTGAGACACGTTATTTCGTTCAAATCCTATCATGTTCAAATCCTATCATAAAGTTGAAAGGATTTAACAACTAAATTAACAAATTATTTAAAAATATTTTAAAAATATAAAATATAAAAAAATTTCAAAAATAATAAAATTTATACCTATGACGTATTGAGATTAAGTAATTCGATTGCAGGTGCGATCATAATGGAACTTAACATTATTGAAGCACTTTTCATTCGAATTCTACCATGAAATTAGACATATTTGGATAATTAGATTAACAATTTAACCAAAATTAAAAATTATACTTTTAATAAAATAAATGTAATATAATAAGGACCATTACAATTTAACTTATAAGATAGAATTAGAATAAATAGGCAACCATTTGAATGGATGTTGTAGGGTACTAATACCTTCGCTACACGTAATCAACTCCCGAATCCAACTTTGAGAATGTAGACCACTTTTGGTGTTCCAATCACACCATAAAAAATGATTGATGACAACTCTTTTTTTTCTTTTTATTCATACACATTAACAATCACGTTTCTGGAGGAGGCGCGAAAGCTTGCTCGCCTCCCTCGGATCCCGCCGCAAAGCACGTCATGACAGCTTAGCAACTCTACTGGGGATTAACTAGAAGTTAGGCTATTTTATTTTTTTTTCTATCTTAGCCTTGAATTTCTTAGTCCATTCTAGTTCAATGTTCTCTTTACATGTGCTTATCACATTTATTTCATTACGATTATCTTTATTTACGATAATTTAGTCATGTAAAAATTATTGGAATGATCAATGTTCTCTCACATCTACTACACATTAAGGATCTCACACACATATCACGAGCCTCCTACCCAGGCTTTAGAATACCTTTTAGAATTAGTTAGGGGGTAAAGTACTAATACCTTCATGAGATCACCGATCTTCGTGTAGGCTAGTGAAACACCTCTACTCAAATTGAATCTTTTCCGTTTGTAGCCTATCATAGGCGAGGATTGGATGCCTTACTAGCCTATAATGGTGATAGTAAGGATAATTTGGGGACCTTTCATCAATTAAGTATTATAGAACCTAAACTAGACACAAATTAGAATAAAACTTAGAACTGCCATATTCGAAAAAAGTCTATCCTATGAAGGAAATTCCAAACCTAGGAAAATCTTAGTAGAATACATGCTAAAACTCTCTTACCTAAACCATGCAAGTTTAGCCTAAAAAGGATGAGTAAGCCATACATCTATCAGATTAAATGGCTTGCTCTCATTTTGAGACTTAAACTTAAATGGTTAATCTCGTGTTTTTTCTTGCTAAACTAAATTTGATCATTTCCTGGCATTCTACATTTCATCATACATAGACATTATTGAAGGTCATTCATACCATTAAAACATGGAAAAACAAAGCACCAAATTGGCATGGGATTATGAGCTTCAAGGATTGGTGTTACAAGAATTTGAGACTACTCAATCACAAAAAGAAGATTGTCTTCTATAGAAAAATGTACTGTAATTGCTTGAAATAGGAAAAATAGATTTTCAATAAAATGATTTGCAGCCTTGGATATAAATTTGGCATAAGATGAAAAAGAATGAGGCTTTTAAAAACAAGTATGGGAATATTGCACATCTTCTATTTGTTCCACTCAATATACCCATGCTAAAGGCTATACTACACTTTTGGGACCCATTTTATCATTGCTTTACATTTAATCAACACGACCTGACTCCGACTATTGGAGAATATGACGAACTCCTTAATATTACAACTATAACAAAAGCTAAAATATATTTACGCAATAGTAAGGGAGTTATAAGACAACTATAAAAAATAATAGGAGTTCAAATTCGTGAAATAGTGAATCAGATGAAGAATAAAGGAGATAATTTTTACCTACCTACAAACTACTTATTGAAACTTGCCCAGGAACATATTGATGATGATTATGGTTTAGCCATGCTAGCCTTGGCTATTTATCATTTGGTGATATTTGCAAAAATGAAAAGACATATAGATAAGCATATGATCAAATTATTTAAAAAGATTGAACACAAAGTCAATCCCATCCTAATTATTTTGGCAAAAATAATCAGGTCCCTTAATCATTGCTGGATGAGAAGAAAAGGCTAATTCAAGGGTTGTACTCAGTTGTTAATGATATGAATGTTTATTCATCTTTCTGATGTTAGTTGCTTTCAATATCCTAAATTCAAGTTCATGCCCCATCATTATAAAAACAAGAATTCATTGCAAGAATTTGTCGTTACCAATTAGCTACACTAAGCACTAATTAAAAATCAATGGATCAATTATTTCAAAGAACTAAAAGAAGTCCAATAGAGAGCTCCTTCGATGCGACATGTTCCAACCATATATAGATGTAGAGAAAAACCTTAGGTCCCTCTTATTGGTCTTTGAGGGTGACTAGTTATGCAATTGCAATGGTAAGGAGGTAATTATGGTCTAAATAGTTCATTCCAATGACCTATGAGTTGTCTGATATGGAATATGCTTATGAAGATAAAAATTCACTACTAAAGATTAAGGAGGCTATTGACACTTGGAAGTTAGTATATTAAATAGAAGCAGGACAATCCTCTAATGTGACAACTGACAAATATTTACTATAGCAAATTAACAGAGGAAAAAGCTTTATTGCTCCTAAGATTGAAGGCCCGAATCTACCAATGCACTTATTTCCTAAACCGATTAATTATCAAGTTAAGGTAGAGGTAAGATATGAAGTAATATATCATCAAGCTCAAGAAAAATAAGCTGAAATAATAGCTAAAAATAAAAAATTATCAGCTAAAAAAGACATATGGGCAAATAAAGCAACCAAGGCTAAAGAAACAATACGGGAATTGCAAAAGTTAAGCTAAGAAGAAGCCTTGAGGCATTATCAAGAGCTTCAGAAGGCGTACTATAAAATAAAGGAACTCAAGCAGAAGTATTAAGATTTTGAAGAAAGTACTAGAAGAGAAACCAATAAATATGAAAATGAAAAGCTTGATCTTCATTTACAATTATAAGATCTAAGTTAACAATTAGAGACGTATCATGATACAATTTAACAATTAAAGTTGCAAATTAACTTACTATAAAATGAGAATTACTAGTACCAAAAAAGTGCGGAGATAGAATAAAAGACAAATGAAGTTAAATAGCAAGCAAACAAATTGATTGGAGAAATAAGAATAGTCACTGAAAGGGTTCGAAAGGGAGTAAGAGTAGCCAAAGAAATTGAAGCAAAGTTACCACCAAGTAATATTCAAGAATCCCTCTTTAATGTTAGTAAAAATGTAGAGTAACTTGGTCAATTTTATTAAAACTCAAAGCTCATAATTGATAATAATGAATGGTATAATCATTTAATGAAATGAATAACCTTTTAGAAATATCTATTTCACATAATCACATCATAACATTCATACATTGTATACTCATTATTCATCCATGTTCCAAAAGGTAAAGCATCATAGCTTACCTCAGAAGAGAAACCTTAATCCTGTGGCATCCTTATAGGACTCGCTCTCAGGCAAAAATCATAAAAGAGATAGATCGAAATCAAGAATAAATGAAAAAGGACATTGATGAATTAAAAGGACAATTGAAAATAATCATGGAAATGTTATCATCTTTAGAATAAAAGAAGGCTTGAAGTGAAACATCTTCAGGCCATAACTAGAATCAAGATGCACTATTATCAGGCACTCCAATATACCCACCTAGATTTACACTTATTGAAGCCCCAAATCCTCTTTATCAGCAAGACATGATTTCACTAGAAGACATTGTACCACCTCTAGTGGTTAAACCAATGCCATAACCTCCACCAGGGATGCAACATTATTATCACCTAATTCCTCCATATTATTTCTCAAGACCGATAGCACAAAATAAGGGATGCATGCATCAGGTCATGTTCTTGATCTAGATAACCTTAAAATATAAGAAGAATTTAAAAATTCTCAATAAGGGATGCCCTATAAACCATTTGACATCTTATTATTGAAAAATGGCCTTTTACGCTTAAAATGATAAGCTAATAATCCATTTCTTCCAAGAAAGTTTGATTGACGCTGCATCAAGGTGGTATACTAAGCTTGATCGAAACAAGGTAAGATGTTGGAAAGACTTAGCAGAAGCTTTTCTAAGTCAATATTATTATAATATCGATATGGCTTCAGATAAAATGCAGTTACAAAACATGGAAAAGAAAGCTACTAAAACATTCAAAGAGTATGCTCAATGTTGGAGGGATTTAGCTGCTCAAGTGCATCCACCTATATTTGATAAAAAGATGGTTTTAACATTTATTAGCACATTTCATTCTCCTTTTTATGATAGGATGATTGGTAATGCCTCTACTAACTTTTCTGATACAATCACTATCGGGGAAAGAATTGAATATGGCACAAAATTGGGAGGATATTTGAAAACTTGGGTGAAAGTACAAATTTGAAGAAAATAGTGATTGGTAAGAAAAAAGAAAAGGAAGTACACAATGTCAATCATGACGAAGGGCAGAAAGTAAGACAAATGAAGCTTAAACAGCCATATACGAATCATTTCTTGCCTTTTCCATATATGACTTCAGCTTCCCAAACACCATACCAATTTTATCCCATTCCTCATCAAACGCCAAATGCAAATTCTCAAATGATTTAGCTTTCAAATCAAAACCCATATCAAAGAACTAATCAAAGAAGATCTCAAAATGATCAAGAAAGAAAGCCTATGCAATTTAATCGCATCCCAATATCTTACATCAAACTTTTACCTAAACTACTTCAAGATGGCAAAGTAGCTCTAGTCCCAATGAAACCTATGGAACCTCCATATCCAAAATGGTATGATCCAAATGCCATATGTGATTACCATGTTGGAGCCATAGGTCATTTTACAGAAAATTATACTGCTCTAAAAAATAAAGTCCAAGTTTTACTTAATGCTAAGTGGTTAAGTTTTGAAGGGATAACTAGAATGCCTGATGTGACTCGCAACCTTTTACCTGACCATAGAAATTCTAAAGTTAATGACATCCATGAAGAATGGACTGAGTATATTAAGAAGAAAGTGTCCGAGATAAAATTGCTGATGAGAATTATTTTTCAAATTCTACAAGAGAAAAGGTATCTTTACTCACAGTCATCAAAGTTGAAAGTTCAATATTGTGGACAAAATTGTAAATTTCATGAAGGAGAAAGTGGACATTCAATTGAAAATTATACCAAATTTAAGGAAATCCTCCAAGGCCTGATGAACGACTAGTGGGTTCAAGTCGGATATATTAAAGATATCAGTATTAGCGCAATTAAGGATTTTGGCCTCCCTTCTACCCAAGAAAATAATACACGGTCATCCTTATTTATCCTTAGATCTTTAACTATCCAATTTGATGATAAAGCATGCTTATCAATCCCTTTTATGCCTTTGAAAATTAAAGTTTCAAGTCCTTTTTCATATAAAGAAAATAATGCAGTGTTGTAGGTTTATACATGTCAAGTTCTTTCTAGCCATAGTGATGTCCCAACCATACCTATGCCATTCTTAATCATTACTAATATTTCTAGGGTTAATGGAATCACTTGAAGCGATTGTTGTTATACCCAAGAAGATTTGGAAAAACATAGGATAGAAGAATTGGAAAGACAAAGAAAAGGAAAATCATCAACAAAAGAAGTTATTATGGAAAATAATCTTAAGGAGAAACAAGATAACACTATAGGACTACGAGATATTGAATGCAAAAAAGGTGTGACTGAAGAAGAAACTTGTGAATTCTTGAAGCTTATAAAACAAAGTGCTTATAAAGTAATTGAACAATTAAATCGCACACCTGCTAAAATCTCTTTATTATTCTTTTTCCTAAATTCAGAGGCATATCGTTAGGTATTAATGAAAGTATTGAATCAAGCTGATATCTGTCATGATATCTTAATTGAAAAACTAAGAGGAATTATCAAAAATATCACTACAGACAATTACTTTAACTTTATTGATGATGAGATACCATCTGAAGGGACAGAACATAATAAAGCACTCCATATCTTGATCAAATGTAAAGATCATATTATAGCAAGAGTGATTATAAAGTAATTGATCAAATGTGATTGAAGAAAAGACTTGTGAATTCTTGAAGCTTATAAAACAGAGTGATTATAAAGTAATTAAACAATTGAATTGCACACCTACTAAAATCTCTTTATTATCCTTGTTCCTGAATTTAGAGGCATATCATTAGGTATTAATGAAAGTATTGAATCAAGCTGATGTCTGTCATGATATCTCAATTGAAAAACTTAGAAGGATTATCAGAAATATCACTATAGATTATTACCTTACCTTTACTAATGATGAGATACCATCTAAAGGGATCGAACATAATAAAGCACTCTATATCTCGATCAAATGTAAAGATCATATTATAGCAAGAGTGATTATAAAGTAATTGATCAAATATGATTGAAGAAGAAACTTATGAATTCTTGAAGCTTATAAAACAGAGTGATTATAAAGTAATTGAACAATTAAATCGCACACCTGCTAAAATCTCTTTATTATCCTTGTTCCTGAATTCATAGGCATATTGTTAGGTATTAATGAAAGTATTGAATCAAGTTGATGTTTGTCATGATATCTTAATTGAAAAACTTAGAGGAATTATCAAAAATATCACTATAGACAATTACCTTACCTTTACTGATGATGAGATACCATCTGAAGGGATAAAACATAATAAAGCACTCCATATCTTGATCAAATGTAAAGATCATATTATAGCAAGAGTCTTTGTTAACAATAGCTTATCTTTAAATGTGATGCCAAAATTAACATTGTATAAACTCCCGGTGGATGAATCCTATATGAAACCTAGCACTATGATTGTAAGAGCTTTTGGTAGAACTAGAAGGGAAGTGATCGGCGATATCGAACTTCCGATTCAAGTTGGGCCATATACCTTCAACATACTATTTTAAGTCATGGACATTAACTTAGCATATAGTTATTTATTAGGATGCCCATGAATTTATTCAGCTGGAGTTATACTGTCAACCTTACATTAAAAAGTGAAATTCATAATAAAAAATAAGTTAATTATTATGTCTAGGAAAGAAGATATATTGGTCACTAAGCTTTCCAGTACTCCTTATGTTGAGGCTGTAAAAGAAGCACTGGAAAGTACTTTCCAAACCTTGGAAATTATAAATGTCACATGTGTCATAGAAGGGTTACCTTTCCCAAAACCATATCCATCTTTTGCTTCTATAATGGCTACTAAAATTTTTCTTGAACATGGGTATGAACAAGGAGTCAAAAGACATCGTCAAAGTGATGAAGAACCTCCAAAACTCCTAATGAATAATTTTAGGTTTGAGCTGGGATATAAACCATAAGGAGTGACATAATGCAAGTCATCAATGAGAAAAAAGAAAATCACCTAGCATGCCTTGAAAATTGTGAACCAAAAGCTGAAAAGGTTTATATTTATGATCTAAAGAAAAGCTTCAAAAGTGTTAGATTTTATAACTAAGTTTCCATAATAAAGGATGTTCGTATAAAAGAATATGATAACTTGGTGTATCCATGTACTAAAGATTCAGAGCATAGCAATTAAAAGATCATTGAATTTCCTATTGTCATGGATACAAAGTAATTTTCATGTAATCATCCTTGAAGGTTTTGCCCAAAGCCTCAGGATTTAGATTGTGGAAGGGCTTTCATATATCTATTCCAATAATCATTTCATATAATAAATACATTATCTTACACTTCATATTTATTCTCTTTTACTTTTGTTTATTCTATCCTTTTTCTTTTTCTATAAATCTTATTTGAACCCAAGTTTGAATAAGATATGGTTAAGAATAATGATGTTATGCATCCCATGTATGATCTCGATTATTCTATTAATAACACTGGTAATGATGAGGATGAAGAAATAGAGCCTTCCACTGAACTCCAGTTGAGCAAGAAGAAAAAGAAATCTAACCTTTTAGGGAATTAATTGAGATGAGATAATTAATCTAGGCACCGAATTGAATAAAAAGGAAATAGAGATTGGTACTTCAATGCCCAAAGCTAAAAAAGAAAAGTTAATCAATCTCCTTCTTAAATATAGTGATATTTTTTATTAGTCATATCAAGACATGCCTGGATTAAATACCAATATGGTTGTTCATAGGTTGCCATTGAAGCCTGGAAGTAAATCTGTGAAATAAAAATTAAGAAGGATGAAGCCCGAAATGGCTTTAAAAATAAAAGAAGAAGTTAAGAAATAATTTGATGTCGAATTCCTTGCAGTGGCTAAATACCTAGAATGGGTTGCTAATATTGCACTAATTTTGAAAAAAGATGGAAAGGTTCGGATGTATGTTGATTATCGAGATCTAAACAGAACTAGTCCTAAGGATAACTTTCCCTTACCACATATTGATATTCTAGTTGATAACATTGCTAGACATATGGTAATTTCTTTTATGGATGGCTTTTTTGGTTATAATTAAATCAAAATGGACCTTCAAAATATGAAGAAAATAACCTTTGTTACCTTCTAGGGCACTTATTGCTAAAAAGTAATATCATTTGGATTAAAGAACACAGGGGCAACATACTAAAGAGCTATGGTAACTCTATTTCATGACATGATGCTTAAGGAAATAGAGGTTTATATCGATGATATGATTGCAAAATATAAAATGGAAGAAAATCATATTAGAGATCTAAGAAAGCTATTTGAAAGGCTATGAAAGTTTCGAATGAGACTTAATCCAGCAAAATGTACATTTTATATAAGATCAGGGAAGCTTTTAGGATTCATGGTTAGTCAATAAGAAATCGAAGTTGACCTAGATAAAGTTCAAGCTATTGTGGAAATGCCAACTCCACACACAAAAAAGGAAGTTCGTAACTTTCTAGGGAAATTGAATTATATTGCGAAAATTCATATCTCAGTTGATAGTTACCTGTGAAGCAATATTTAAATTATTGTGTAAAAATCAAATTATCAGGTGGAATGAAGCTTGTCAAATGGCATTTGAGAAAATGAAACAATACTTGCTAAAGCCACCAATTTTGGTACCTCCAACACTTGGTAGGCCTCTTATCATGTATTTATCTATTTTAGAGAAATCCATGGGTTGTGTGTTAGGACAATATGATGAATCAGGAAGAAAGGAGCAAGCTATATATTTTTTAAGCAAGAAATTCATAAATTATAAGGTTAAGTACTCATTGTTAGAGCGAACTTATTGTGCTTTAATATGGGCAGCTCGTCATTTAAAGCCATACATGTTAAATTATACCACATGGTTAATATCAAAGATGGATCCCATCAAGTATATCTTTGAAAAACCTACTCTTACTGATAGGACTGCAAGATGGCAAGTGCTCTTATCAGAATAAAATATTATTTATGCCACACAAAAAGTAATAAAAGGATACATCCTTATTGAGTTTTTAGCTAATCAACCTATTGAGGATTATGGGTTGATACAAAATGAGTTTCCTGATGAGGACATTATAACCTTATTTAAAGAGGAAGAAACTATTGCAAGTGATACATGGAAGTTATTATTTGATGGAGTGTTTAATGCATTAGGACATGGCATTGGTGTTGTATTAATTTCCCCTGAGAAAGACATTATCCCATTCACAACCAAACTATGTTTCGACTGCACGAACAACATGGATGAATATGAAGCTTGTGCTTTGGGTATTCTTGTAGTAATGGATTTAGGAGTAAAAATTTTGAGAGTATATGGAGATTCCACACTAGTAATCCATCAATTAAATGGAGAGTGGGAAACATGAGATGCTAAATTGGCTCCTTACCATAAACATATATTAGAAATGTCCAAATATTTTCATGCCATCACATTCCACCACATCCCTTAAAAAGATAATCAAATAACATATGCTTTAGCAACTTTGTCCTCCATGTTCAAAATAAATTACAACAATGAGAAGCTTTATATTAAGATTGAAAAGTAAGATTCACAAGCATATTGCTTACAAATTGAATAAGAGATAAATGGAAAGCCATGGTATCATGATATTAAATGCTACATCAAAAATCGAGAATATCCACTAAGAGTTTCAGAAAATGACAAAAGAATTATGAGAAGAATAGCGATAGGTTTCTTCCTAAATGGGGAAGTGTTATATATGAGGAATTATGATACCGTGCTATTAAAATATGTTAATGCCAAGGAAGTAGAAAAAATTATTAAAGAAATATATGAGGGTTTTTGTGTAACACATGCAAATGGATATGCTATGGCTAAAACAATTCTAAGAGTAGGATATCATTGGACAACCATTGAATCTAATTGCATCAATTATGTGAGAAAGTTCCATAAATGCCAAGCCTATACTAATAAGATCCATACACCTCATGTATCTCTACATGTTCTAATGGCCCCTTGACCATTTTTCATATGGGGAATTGATGTTATAGGACTAATTGAACCAGAAGCTTTGAATAGTCATCAATTTATTTTGGTTGCCATTGATTACTTTACGAAATAGGTTGAGGCTTCTTCTTACACAAATGTCTAAA
Organism: Sindora glabra; assembly: GCA_020226215.1. Taxonomy (NCBI): domain Eukaryota; kingdom Viridiplantae; phylum Streptophyta; class Magnoliopsida; order Fabales; family Fabaceae; genus Sindora; species Sindora glabra. Next base: position 72,296,336 of record CM035229.1, read on the forward strand.
AATATGGTATTGAAATTCATTAAAGGGAATTTGATATGTCGTTATGGCATCCCAAAAAGAATCATCACAGACAATGCCATCAATCTTAACAATAAATTGATCATTGAATTATGCAAACAATTTAATATAAGGCATCATAACTCAATACCATATCACCTGAAAATGAATAAAGCTGTAGAAGCTACTAACAAGAATCTTAAAGGAATCATTCAAAAGATGACAGTCACATATAAAGACTGGCATGAAATACTTCCTTTCGCATTACATGACTACAGAACCTCTATTCACATATCAATAGGAGCCACCCCTTTTCCATTAGTTTATGGAATAAAGACAGTTCTCCCTATTGAAGTTGAGATACCTTCATTAAGGATTTTGATGGAAACACAATTAAAAGAGGCTAAGTGGATTTAGAATAGATATGATCAATTGAACCTTATAAAAGGAAAAAGATTAACTACATTATGTCATGGTCAACTTTATCAAAAAAGATTAATTAAGACATGTGCTAAGAATGAACGTCCCCGACAATTTGAAAAAAGGGATTTGGTACTAAAAATGATATTACCAATTCAAAAGAATTCTCGAGGAAAATGGAGCCCTAATTATAAAGACTCGTATGTTGTAAAAAAAATCTTTCTCTAGCAAATCCTTGATCCTTGTGGACATGGACGATGAAGAATTACCACAACTTATCAATTCAGATAGGGTGAAAAAGTATTATGCATGAAGTAAATCTATAAAAGGACAGAATGATCTTGTAGAGATTTTCTTACGAAAAGCTCATATAATTGAACTCATTGTAATCAATTTTACAATTTGTGATGATCAAGTATTACAAGGACAATTGGCTTTGATGTTCTAAAACATATCATTACAAGACCTAAATCTTTTGTAAACTTTATTCATTGCTTTCCATCTTTTGCCTAACAATTCTTTTCTTTCAGCCATCATTGCAATTATGATCCTATACGCATTGTGTAAGTGTAATGCAATATCATAAGGTAAGTGGTATTGGAACAATATGAAATGTCTTACCCATTTAAATACATGTGAATAACTGGAATGTAATCAATAATATGAATATAGTTAGACTAGCATTGGAGTTACCTCAGTTCTACTAGATAGAAAATGAAGGTGATGTTACAAGCAACATTGGTGAAGGCAATGCCCAAATAAAGAAGAAAAGCTTATAATAGAAATGGTATAATTCGACATTCTCTAAACATGACTTTTTCTAGGAGAAAGTTTTTGAAAGGATGAAGCAAGAAAACCTTCTGAGAGATAACTAAATCATTGTGCATACATCACATGCATTACATCTTTGCATCAAATTAAGTTTCTAAAATTTACCTTTATAGATCAAAGCTATGTCACTCTGAAACTATTATCTTTCCATTGACAAATTAATTCATTTATATTAGATCAAACCCAATCTAGTTCAAGCTATTCGTACTAAATTCCTCTAAGCTAAGTCATATACCTATTCAGGTCATTTTTTATTTTATTGTTAAATCAAATGTAATTAATTTGGATCTAGTCTGTGTCCATCTAGGTCATTTTTACCTTTCATTGTTAAATCGAATCTAATCAATTTGGGTTAAACCTACATCAATCCAAGTCATTTTATTTTTCATCGTTAAATCGAATTCAGTCAAGCTGGGTCAAGCCTGCGTTAATTCAGGTCATTTTTCATTTCATTATTAAATCAAACTCAATCAAGCTAGGTCAAGTTTACATCAATCCAGGTTATTTTTACTTTTTATTGTTAAATCGAATCTAATTATTTTAGGTCGAGCCTACGTCAATTCAGATCATTTTTTTACTTTTCATTATTAAATCGAATCCAATCAATTTGAGTTAAGCCTACGTTAATCTAGGTCATTTTTATATTTTATTGTTAAATTGAACCCAATCAAGCTAGGTCTCGAAGTCATTTTTACTTTTTATTGTTAAATCGAATCTAATCAATTTAGGTCAAGCCTACATCAATCCAGATCATTTTTATCTTTCATTGTTAAATCGAATCTAATCAATTTAGGTCGAGCCTACATCAATTCAGGTCATTTTACTTTTCATCATTAAATCAAACTCAATTAAGCTGGGTCAAGCCTGCGTCAATCTAGGTCATTTTTATGTTTCATTGTTAAATGGAATCTATTCAAGCTGGGTCAAGCCTGCATTAATTCAAGTCATTTTTCACTTTTCATTGTTAAATCAAATCCAATTAATTTGGGTCGAGCCTACATCAATCCAGGTTATTTTTACGTTACATTGTTAAATCGAACTCAATCAAGCTGGGTCGAGCTTGCGTCAATCTAGGTTATTTTTATCTTTTATTGTTAAATCGAACTTAGTTAAGCTGGATCGAGCCTATGTTAATCCAGGTTATTTTTCACTTTTAAATCGAACCTAATCAAGTTGGGTCGAGCCTGCATCAATTCAAGTCATTTTAATTTTCATTGTTAAATCGAACCTAGTCAAGCTGGGTTAAGCCTGCGTTAATCCAGGTTTTTTTTCTCTTTTTTTTTCTTTTTATTGTTAAATCAAAACCGATCAAGTTGGGTCGAGCCTGTGTCAATCCATTTTATTGTTAAATTAAACTCAGTCAAGTTGGGTCATGCCTTTGTCAATCTAAGTCATTTATTAATTCAAGTTCCATCAAGGTAATAAAAAAATATTGTAATCTAATTCATTTTCACAGATTGTGTGTCAACACCTTTATTAACCTCATAATCCTAGAAAGATAAGTACAGGGGGGTAGCTGTTGACACTCAATTTGTCTAGATAATAATATAATTAAATAATAATTAAATAAAATAAATTTTTTAAAAAAATATATAATTTTTTTAATAATAATAAAATAAATAAAATTTTTAGACAATCTTATACAAATTTAAAATAATAAATAAAAAAAAAATTTACAAAAATGAGAAATAGTAAAAAGTTACTGACACCACTAATCATGGATTTGTTCCTTACTCATCACCATCTTTATAGTCGAAAGGAAGAAAATTTTATGTGGCAGTAGCTAATGTTAAAAATCAATAAGTTTATTGTTAAATTCTTTTATTACCGACATTGTTTAGGCAAAATGTAAATTAAATATGTGTTAAATACAAATGTAATTGCTAAAAATCTATCTATAAAAGCTAAAGCAATTTTGTTAAAGGGGACGGAAAAATTTTTTAGAAAAGATTGCAAAAAGAAAAAGTTTTTGAAAAAATTTCTGAAAAAGAAGAAGAGTATAGTAAAAGAAGCAAAGAAGGGCAAGTAAAAAAAGGAAAAGTGCGATAGAGAAAATTGGGTGAAAAGAAATTCTTCCTCACTAAGTACCTAGTTTTCACTCTCTTTAATTTGTTGTTTGGAATGCTAAAACTTTCATTATTTTAGAATCTCAGATATGTATTTTAAATATAAAATAAATCCTAATTATACATTTTAAAAAATAATTGTTATTAGATTTTAAATATATCTATATAAAAATAAAAAAAGATAAAAAAAAACATAACTCACTCTCGTAACACTTAAACTTGAGTTCCTAGAAGATAATGAAAAATGAGGTTGTGAGAGATAAATAATGAATAGAAATAAGCAATACTATTAGCTTAAAAAAAGAGAACCACACATTCAAAATGTTATCTCATCACCCTTTTTTATTTTTATTTATAAAAAGTAATAAGTTAAAATATAATATATATATATATATATATATAAAGGACGTCCCCTCCAGAGGAAGGGACATCCATTCTTCAAAACTTAATAATAAGGTGGGGCGGTGACCGTCCCACCTTGTTCCTTTTATATTTTTATATTTATTTTTTATGTTATTTTAAAATTAATTAATCAATATTTATTTGATAAATAACATTAAAAGTACTTTTGTGTAATTCCTATGATAGAATAAAATAAAATAATTTAAATATTTAAATTATTTAATATTCTTGAAGTAAGAGATATTTTAAAATTAAATTGGGTGAACCGATTAAATAAAAATTTTAATATTATTGTACATAAAAATTATCTTATACTCGTTATGTGCATTCATAATTTATATTTGTATTTAAATATATATATTTGTGATGACGGAATAATATTAAAATTAGTTGTAGGTAATTTTCTTAAATAATTTTTTAATCAGATTTGACCACGAAGTTAAGTAAATTTAATATTTCAAAAATTATAAAAATAATATTAAATTATAATTTCAATTTTTTTGAGTAGTTATGTATTTAAATTTGATCATAAAATTAATAAATTTGATATTTTAAAATTATGAAATAATATTAGAATTATAATTTTAATTCTTTCAAATTTTTATTTTAGATTTGGCCATGAAGTTAGATAAATTTAATAATCTAAGTAAAAATTATTAATGTAATACTTTTAAATAAATAAATAAAATTACTTTAAATAATTTTTGTTACTTAAAATTTTTTTATTACAATTATTTTATTAAAAATATTCCAAAAATAATAAAATAAAAATCTTTATAAAATATAAAATAATAATTCATCAATAATAAATTAAAATTTATTTAAAAATATTTTTCAAATATAATAAATAAAAAATTATTCAAATAGTAAAATTTGTATCTATGACATATTGAAATTAAGTAATTCGATTGTAGGTACGATCATAATGATATTTAATATTATTAAGATACGTTATTTCGTTTAAATTTTATCATGAAGTTGAAAGAATTCAATAACTAAATTAATAAATTATTTAAAAATCTTTTAAAAAATATAAAATATAAAATTTTTTCAAAAATAATAAAATTTGTACCTATGACGTATTGAGATTAAGTAATTCGATTGTAGGTGCGATCATAATGGAACTTAACATTATTGAAATACTTTTTATCTAAATTCTACCATAAAGTTGGATGGATTTGGATAATTAGATCAACAATTTAATCAAAATTAAAACTTATACTCTTAATAAACACATGTGATATAATTAGAACCATTACAATTTAACTCATAAGATACAATTAGAATAAACAAATAACTGTTCTTCGAATGGATGTTTTAGGGTGTTAATACCTTCCCTATACATAATTAATACTTTCTTTATACATAACTAACTCTCGAATCTAACTCTGAGAATGTTCGCTATTTTGGGTATTCCAATTATACCATAAAAAATGATTGGTGGCAACTCTTTTTTTTTTCTTTTTGTTCACACACACTAGCAATCACATTTCCGAAGGAGGTGCAGAAGCCCACCCGCCTCCCTCGGATCCTACCGCAGGGCACATCGTGACACTTACTTAATAAGAAATATCAATCCTATTCCAATATAAATACCTAACTTAAATAAAAATGTAACTCACAATAGGAAATAAACATAAATTATAACAATTTGAAATTTAAGTTAAATCTAATAATCTTAACCTTAATACAAATTCTATCATCTTTATCAATCTTTATGTTTCATTTATTGTAAAATGAGACCAATTATGTGGTGCTAATCATAAGAGTCTTTTATTACTACAATTTTTTCAAACTACAATAACCATCTTTTTATTAAGTAACTCCACCTCAATCAAGCATAAAAAAACTTCACCAGAATCTATCTATAACCTCATCATCTATAAGAAAACCAAACTTACAAACACTTGCATAAACAAGCATAAACTTTATACATCTTCATCTTTATTATCAACCATTATCATTATCAACTCTATATAATTGAATCATCTTTATTACCATCAACTTCATCCATTATCCATCATATGACATTTACTAGGTTCTATTATTTCTTATTACTACTCCCACAAGACCACACTTACTTTGATGTCAACTATTAAGAAAAATATCCTCTCTAAATTCATAAATATCAAACAATTAAATTAACCAAAATCATGCAATAACACATAAATAAATTTGATGTGAAAAATATAAACTCTTAGGGAAAATCATATATGGGAAAAGAATTACTATATTATTAAAGATTGCAAAATAATACATGTGGAGGTTCTTACCCATAATCCTATAACTTTCTACCCACCAGCTTTATATCTTTCTAGTCTCTATAAAAGTTCACATAACATCCATAAAGGTTCACATAGTATCTCTCTTATACCTTAAATTCTTACTCAATACAAATATTTATAATACAGAAACACTTGCTCAAAAATATATACTAATCATAGTCTAACATATATACCTAACTTGAATTAAAAGATAACTCACAATAGGAAACAATCACAAATTAATAATAATTTAAAAAGTAAACCCTCTTTTCTATCCTTGTGAAATTTACTTTGTCTTGATTTCATCCTATAAAATATTTTGTATCAATTTTATCCTTGTGATATGTAAATTCATTCAATTTCTATCTTTTTATTAGTATCCATACAAAAATTAATTAGTTCAATTATACCTTCTAAGGATAGAAATTGAATAAATTTACATATCACAAGAATAAAATTGACACAAAATATTTCATAAGAACGAAACCAAGGCAAATTGAATTTCACAGGGACAAAAAAAGGGGTTTAATCTAATTTAAGTTTAGGTTACGCTTAATATTCTCTACCTTGATACAAATTTCATCATTTTATCAATTTTTAATCTTAACCTATTATCAAACAAGACCAATCATGTGGTGCCACCCATAAGAATTTTTCATCACTGTAATTTTTTCAAACTACAATAACTCTCTTCATATCAAGCAACTTTATCTCAATAAGCATTATAAACTTCATTTGAATTTATTCATGACCTCCTCATTTGCAAGAATACCAAACTTGTAAACACTTACATAAATTGTCATAAACTCTTCACATCTTCATCTTCATAATCATCAACTCCAAACAATCAAATCAACTTTATCACTATCAACTTCATCCATTATTCATCATGTAACATCAACTCGGATTTATTATTTCTGATTACTATTCCTATAGGACTAAACCTATTTTAATATCAGTTGCTAAAAAATACCTTTTTTTCCAAACATATAAGCATTAAACGATTAAATTAATCAAAGTAACACAATAATATGGAAACAAATTTAACAAATAAAAACTCAAATTCTTAGGGAAAAATCACTCATAAAAAAATTCATTATATCATTAAAGATTATAAGATAATATGTATAAATATTCTTAATCATAACTCTATAATTTCCTATCCATCATAACCCTACGAGGGAGATATGATGTGAACTTCTATGGGATATATGAAAACCTTCATAGAAGTTAAAAGAGATGTAAGGATGTAGTTAGGAAGTTGTGAGATTATAGTTGAGAACTTTCACACAAATATTTATTACCTATAAATACTTGCGTGATAAGGAATATTAATTCTATTCTAATATGAATACCTAATTTGAATAAAGAGATAACTCATAATAAAAAATAATCATAAATCGATAATAATTAAAAATTAAGTAAATATATATATACACTAGATTCTTAACTCATGTGATGCACAACCATTTATACTTTTCTAAATAAAATTTTTAATAGTTCTGAATGAAAAAATTACTAAGTAATTAAATAGTTTTTAAAAAATTAATTGATAACATCATCATAAATTAATATATATTGTGTAACTATAATTAAATTCCAAAATTAAAATATAAATTATAAAACACTCAGTATATATGATAAAAAATATTATGGTGTGAGAATAAAATTTTCATTGTACAATATTTTTACATTTCTATTATGACAACAAATAAAATTAGTTAGAAATTTGTATTAGAATGAGAATAAAAAAAATATATGAAACCAAAGTGGAAGAGAAAATGCCATGAAAATTGTAAAGATTTTATGAGGTAGTTAAGGTAGATAAATACATAAATTCTAATGAACAATTTAAATATTTAAGAAGTAATAATTTGACTATAAATTTGAATTTAAGATTAATTTGAATTAATAATTTAAAAAAAATTATCCAAGTTATTTTATAGAACTACATTTAAGGCAAAAAATATTAGGAGAAAATTAAAAAAATATTTATAATTTAATTAAGATATTTCATATGTTTATGGAGAAAAGATTGAATATTTAATATAATCAAAAAGAAAATTTTATTTAAATAAGATATTTAAATATAATTTGATTTTTAAGTATAAATTACAAAATGAAATACTCTTGATACCCTAAACTAATATGAATTAAATTTTAAATTTGTAATTTATTTAATATTTTATTTCCAAAATTAGTAGTGATAATTGACCAACTATTTATTACTGAAACTCAAATTTAAACCAAATTTGATGTAAATAAACATATAATTGATTAAATCATTAATTCTAAAAATTTGAATTTAAATTCAAAATTGATTTTTTAATTATTAAGTACAATGTGTACATTGATTTTATTATATACTATTTTGAAATTTAGAACAAACAAAAAGAAATTTCAAGACATATCTAAAAAAAAAATTAAAAAATGAGTGTTAATGAATAATTCAAGAGACAATTATCTTCTTAGCAATTTTTTTTTCAATTGAGATACATCAATCATAGGTATAAGAGGTGAACAAAATAAAAAATATTTAAACACATTATAAGTAAAATAATTTGAGAAGTTACACAAATTAAGATATAAAATTATAAATAAAATAAAAATATTTTTAAAAAACTTGTCTGTGCATAAATATTTAAAATCATTTAAATAAATAGCTAAAGATTAAAAAAATCAAATAATAGTCTGTTATACTTCGTTTTTAATGCTATAATTAATATTATATTTTATATGAATATCCACTAATTATTTTGAATAATACTATGAAATGAAAAGATTAGAGGGATGAGTGTGATGCACAATATTATTATGGTGAAGGATAGAAAATTAAATGGATGAGTGTTGTACACGACGTAATTACAATTTAAAATATAATAATTGAGTCATCATCATTACTACGGTTAATATATATTATATGAAGATAACAAAATATATTAACATAGTAATATGGGAATTTTATGTATGTCAATGAACTTCACAGATCCTATGTCTATCTCCTCTCAGTTTTAAGACAAATCACTCCATGAAAATTTCATCAAATAACGGCAGTCTGTATGAGAAGTATTTTTTATATATGTGGAGTAATAATTAGAATAACGCTCAGTCTTCCCAATTACCTTACTGTTGCTGTCCGTACAAAGTCACCACATTCCACCGTTTGTTCTTAAAACTTCTGGTCAGATATTAAATGCACCGTCTTTTATATGTTAAGAAATTGACATCTTTAAAGTGAATGGTTGTATTTAACGAGAAAAATATAATATAAAAATTTAAATTTAATTTATTATCACTGTACATTATATTATCACCCATTTATATATATTATCATATCATAAAAAATTATTAAAATTCTTTTCATGTTATTAAAATTTTTAATTATATTATTTTTTAATGATGTATGTTCATTTTATTTACTGATAATATAAAATAATCTATATTAATAATAAATTAAATTTAAACTTATATTATAATTCTTAATATTAAAATCAAGAATTCAGAATTTGATAAATAATAAAATTTAAAAAATAATTTTTAAATTTATAATAATTTATTTCTTACTTTTCTCATCAAGAATTGAAATACTATGCAAAGCACTAATTGTTTTAAACAAATGATTTCATATATTTGTACGTTTTTTTGCTGTAACAGTAGAGCAGTGATTAATTATTTTTTGAGTTATTTGTACTCTTTCTTTTTTGCTCTCTCTTTCATATCACAAAAAGTGAGTTGACTTAATTTTTCTTTTTTCACAAGCACAAAAAACTTTTAATTTCTTCTCTTATTATTGAAAAGAAAAGTGAAAAAGAAAGAGCGTATACTCTTGTTTTATGTATGTAACGTTTATATTAAAAGAAATAAGCTTCGTAGACAATATCGAAGTTTTCCTGCATCGTTAAAAAGTCTATGAACAAGTCCATATTCTTAATAATACAATACTATTCAATATTATTTCAAAATTTTTATTTCTCTTATATTATAAGTTCAAACCCTTCGATACATTAAATAAATTATGACCTATATAATTTTTTAAAAAATCCATAAATAAAGAAGCACCGTTATTTTGATTCAAACTAATGGTATATTTGGTCGAAACCCTAGCGACCTAATAGATTTGATTTGTTTTGAACCTTTTCCCTCTTAATGCAACAAAGAACGTTGCTTACATGAAAAAAGAGGACACCAAAAATTAATAATTATAATAAACTAGTAAAAAATTATAATAAATTAATACGTATCTATAGATGTATGTATAATAAACTAGTAAAAAATTATAATAAATTAATTTAATATAAAATTCAATAAGTAATTTGAATAGAATCTTAAAAAATATTAAAAAATAATGTATACTATCTATAAATATTATAAATATAATCTAATAGTTTTAAATAAAAAATTTAAAATATAAATGCAAACATATAAAAATTTGTTTAATTTCTATTTTATAAGTAAAAATACGCCGAAAATGTAAAAGAGAGAAAGCATAATTTTTTTCTTTTTCAATTTTAATAAATTTAACATATAAGAAAATATTTTTGAATAAATTATATAATCTATTTTGAATATCTAAATATAATATAAGTTGTGATAATATGCAATATCCCAAACAAGATCTTCGACTAAAGTTTTTATGGTTTGCACCAAGGCATGAATTTAGTCCTATTTGGGGTGCGATCTCTTCTTAACAAAAGTACTTCTTCTATTGAGCTTGGAAAACTTTAGGACTTAATCTGTTATTATTAATTCAATCAATTGTTGCTAACTTAAAATTTTAAATTATACAATACCTTTAATTGGTGATCATTATTTTATTAATTAATTATCTTATATAATTATATGAATCTTTTTATAAATTTGTTCAACATGAATTATAATGTTATTTTATATTAATATATCACTTTATTGTTTGATAAATAATTTCTTTCTGTTTCATGCATTCAATTAAAAATTTCTATATCTATCTTTTATTAAGTACATAATGAAGAAATTCTTTAAGAAAATATCACATGATAATTAATCATGTAATAATGTTCTAAATGAGTAAACATAATATTTAATTATTCATTTATAAAGTTGATGATTATTATATCCCTAAATTTCATAATTAATACTACTAATTCTTTATTTTTACTTTTATTATAATAATTCATTCTTCCTTCACTTGTAATGCTAAAATAAATTAAATGTCATAGCATATTGTTAAACTCCACCTTAATAATGTTAAAGGCATGTTTATTTTTTAGTTATTTCTTATTTTACTATTATTAGTGAAATAAAATGATAAGTAATTATGGTAAAAATAAAGTTAAGGAATTAATAATATTAATTATGAAATTTAAAAAATACAATAATCATTACCTTTGTAAATAATGAACTAATTATTATATTTATTCTAATTTAATTTTTTAAAAAAAGTTTATTAAAGATCATATAATTAAATAAAATAATTAATTAAATAAAGGAAAAGCATTGATTCTAAGATTTTGTATAGTTTAGATTTCAATTTCATGTTTTAATAGCTAGCATGGTAGATGCAAAATTCAATAATTTAAAATTTGGAGGAAAAGATGTTTACATCATTCCTTATTTTTAATTGTTAATATCTTTTATAGAATTACTTGTTAATATTTTATTATAGATTTCATTTTAAACAGGTACTACTACTATTATTACTAAGAAGAAATTAAAAATTAATATGATTAGAAATGTCAATGATGTTTAGGTGGGGAAGATAAAAAGCAGGTGAAGGAGCTCATATAATTTGCTTTACAATGATCTTTTTCATCATTTACCTACTGATACAAAGATCTTTTATCTTATCTTAATAGAAGATCAAGTTATGTCTCTAAAAAAGGATATAAATAATAAAAGAGGTTAGACAAGATATGTTTTCAATTGAAGCAACTAAGTCCCTTAGTGAGGATGGATATCTAGCAATATTTTTTTAGAAAAATTGGAATGCAATAGGTATGAAAGTTTATCAATTAATTATGGACATTTTTTGTAAGAAATATGTTCAAGATTTAAATGAAGTTCTAATTTGTCTCATTTTGATAATTGAAAAACTTGAATTTACAAATTAATTCAAGCTAACCTCTTTATGTAATGTCTTTTGTAAAATGTGTAATGAAGATTATTGTAAATCATATTCAACCTTATCTATTTGTCTCAAGCAAGCTTTGTTCCACAAAGATGTATTTAGGATAATATCGTCATACTTAAAAAATGATATATGATGAAAAAATTGAAAGGAAAAAAAGATTTTTTTAATTATTAAAGTTAATCTAGAAAAGGTGCATGATAAATTAAATTGAAATTTCATTAGGAAAATTTTACTTCAAGAACATTTGGGCGATGGTTTGTTGGAAATAATTATGAATTGCATTCAATCTTCTTCCTTAAATGTTTTTAGGAATGGTGCCAAAATAGAAAATATTAACCCTTCTAAGGGTATTTGATAAGGGGATACCTTATCACTTTATCTATCTGTCCTTTATATGTATAAATTATTACACATAATTTGTGAAGTAATGGAAGAGAATAGATAGATTCTTATTTGTGCAAGAAAAAAAGGCCCAAACATTTCACACCTAATTTGTACTTATGATCTAGTTTTATTTGGTGAATCATTTTTGAAATAAATTGATTTAATGATGAACTATTTGAAATATTTTTCAAAAATGTTTGGCAAAAAGGTGAATCAACTGAAAAGTAACAAATTCTTTTCAAAAATTGTAAAGCAAGACATACACTAATAAATAATGGAAAAATATGGTTTTAATGTCTCTTTAGATCTAAGTATATATTCATAAAAGGTTTATTAAACTTACTTATCATCACATTATCCAAAAGGTGCAGGATAAATTAATAAGGTATAAAGCAAAATGCTTATATATGACAAGTAGGGTGGTACTTGCTAAGTTAGTTATTATTATTGCTATCACTTTTGAGGATATAGAAAGGTACTGAAGAGCTTTTGTATAGGGTTATAATAGAAATGAAAAACAAGTCCATGTTGTCTTGTAAGGAGAATTTACTAAGCCAAAGGATGCAAAGGGTTTGGGATTTTGGAATCTCAAATACATGAATAAAGCCTATTTAATGAAGATAAAATGGAAGCCTACATACCTAGATAGTCAAATTTATGGATACAAGTGATATAAAGCAAATATAGAAGCTAATGTGATTAGAATAAACATGTAAAAATTCAAAATATTAATTCACACCTTTGGGAAAGATTAGATAATGTCTAAAAGCTTATTTTTAAAGGTATTGAGAAAATTTTAAATAATTAACAAAATAATGTCTTTTAGAAGGATTGTTAATTGGATAATTACCAACTAATTGATTATGGCATTAACATTACCCTATTGTAAGAGTTACACCTAAAAGCAACATGCTATGTTATTAATGAGGGAGAATGAAATATTGCACATTTATATCAGTAGTTCCAAATTAAATACTTTTTAAAATTACCACTCCTCCACCTCTACATATTTATGTTAGGCTAAACCCCTTAAAGTGGAAAAATGCCTCCAAAGGTGAGTTCAGCATTAAAAAGGCTTATTTTTATAGAACTATGCAAATGAACTATCGATCAGATCAATTATAGAAATAACTTTAGGCTTGGAGAGGTCTAGAGAAAGTTAAGTTATTTTTATGAAAGTGTTATAAGAAAGGTATTTTCACTAATATTAAGAAAAGCATCAAGGGTTAAGCCTAAATGCATATAGTACTTGCCTTGAAAGAGATGAAGATATTATTCATGTTCTAGAAGATTGTCAAGTGGCCAGACTGGTTTGGTCTAAGTTATTATAGGTGAATTACCATCTATACTTTTTTAGAATAGTTGGATAGGAATGATTTGAATTTAACTTTAATGTACAGATGGGGATAGATTCAAAGTTTGATTAGGTTCTTATATAGAGTGTGACAATATGGAAGATTTGGACATGGAAGAATAAGCAAATCTTTGATCCTTTTTTTCTTAACCGTTAAATTTAATGAACTTAATCATGCATTATGTCAACAATATTATAACAACATAAACAATAATAAGATATAAGTAAATAGAAAAGGAAACCAAGCAAATTCTAATGTGTTAGAACCTACTTCTTGATAGGTGGACCAAAATGAATATGGGTAGTGCCTTTTGAAAAAGCATTGATATAGTAGGTTGTGTTATGTTTCAAAAAGTAGCAAAGGTAAATGGTTAAGTAAATTTTATTGCAAGCTTCCCTCATGGTTAAAGGATTGGTTGCATATTATGGCTTATGTTTGGCATGAAAAATGGGATACAAGAAAATTCTCCTTGAATCTGATACAAAGCATCTAGTGCATACTTTGTCTATTACTTATACTTCAGCTAGAACCAAGTTGGCCATTTTTCATCAATGTAAGCTACTTCCATCTAAGAATTAAGGGGTTAAGATTGTGCATATCTCTAGGAAAGACAAAGCCTATGTTGATTTACTTGCAAATTATAGTTTTGAGGAAGGAGTTAGGTTTGGTTATCATTGATAATCCTTCAGCAAATTTAAATTATTTAATTCTGAGTGATGTAATTGGGATTTCTACACCTTAGGTGGTTAATTTGTAGTCTCTTTCTTGCTTATGCTTTAGCTTCATTCATTTACTAAAAAATAAAAAAGTTTACACCATAGAATCCTTAATAAATAAAGAAATTTTATATTTTACTTACGTAAAATTTTATTGATTTTCATCTAACCTATTAATATTTTTAAACATTACAATTTATTCATTTATGCTTTTTATTATTAACACTTTGCTCACTTAAACATTTTTTATCCAATTTTTAACAGACAACTTCATAACAAGTGTGTTAAGTGAAATTGAATGAAACCACATATGAGTAAAGTGAAATTTTTCAATATCTATGTAAACCAATGTCAAGCTTTCTCAATAAGAACTAGAATGTATTAGTCTTATTTTCTTATTTTTAATATTATACCTTAAACAAGAAAAGAATTTAGTATAATACATGTCATTAGTTAAAAAAATAAATAAAACTCTTAATATTTGTAAATAATAGAATTCGTATATTCGTATATTTTATTACTAATAATTTTGTAAAGCATATAATAATAAGATATATTTTATAAATTTAAATTGAAGAAATAAAGCAATATGTATTTTTAGTAACAATTAAAAATTTTAAACATTAATTCATAAAAATATAAAAAAATTATAAATTACGCCCTTATGATTTTTTTCAAATTTATTTAACTCACTTTATATGGAATATTCCACTAAATATTTGATAAAAAAAGTTTAAGTAAGAAAAATATGGGTAAATTGTAATATATGAAAATATATGTGAATTAAGTGGAATTTAATAGAATTATGGGTGTATGAAATATAATTTTTCCATAAATAAATAACAAAAATATTAAGTATTCGTGCGTCCCCCAATATCCATCCCCTCTCCGTTCCCCCCGCCGCCCAAAATAATAAATAAACAAATTAGGGTTTTGAATCTGAAGGCAGCGCGTTGTCGGTGTTATCGTCAGACAAGCTTTTCCGGCTTCCCACCTGCAAGGCGGAGCAAAGGAAGCAACTCAAGATAGCAATTTGCAGGAGCACTAAAAGAGGCAGCTCAGGAGACAAAGAAAGGAAGGTATTTGTTGTCTCACACCAACTTCATTTTCTTCAGTCTCATCTCTTTTTGTCTGCCTCCTTTGTTGTTCTGCTCTTGACTTTTTTAAGAATATTTAGTCTTGTTTTAGTTCCCTTTTATTTTTTTTTATGAGCTTAATCTGGGTTAGTTTCTTTCAACCTTTTTACTTGGATTTAGGTTTAGTCTCCATAGACACGGCATGGGCGATAAGAAGGCGAATATAAAAAGGGATAGAGACGATAGAAAAAGGGATAGAGACGGAAATATGAGATCCCGTCGAGATTATGATCGTCGTAGACGGAGAGAAACTGAAAGAGATGATCGTAGGGCTAGAAAATCATATGGAAGTTCTGATGAAGATGAGAGGCAACTGCCCGAGAAATCCGAAAGACGACGGGACAGAGTGTTTGATGAGAAGAATAGGAGGCATAGAATTGAGCAGGATGGCAAAGATGAGAAGTATCGTAGGGATGGAGATGTGAGCAGGCAACTGGTGGATAGTCGGAGTAATGAGGATGGGCAAGGGAGGATAATTGAAGCGAAAAAATCTCAGAGACAGTCGACTGTGTTGGATGGTAACTTAAATTCTGATACATCTAATTTGGGTAAGAGTGGAGGAGTTTACATTCCTCCATTTAAGTTGGCCCGGATGATGAAAGATGTTCAAGATAAAAGTAGTGTTGAGTATCAGCGATTAACATGGGACGCTCTTAGAAAGAGCATTAACGGGCTTGTGAACAAGGTCAATGCTGCTAATATAAAGAATATTATCCCAGAGCTATTTTCAGAAAATTTAATTAGGGGGAGGGGTCTCTTCTGTCGGTCCTGTATGAAATCGCAGATGGCATCTCCAGGTTTTACCGATGTCTTTGCCGCATTGGTTGCTGTTGTGAACACCAAGTTTCCTGAGGTTGGGGATCTGCTGTTGAGAAGGATTGTTTTGCAGCTTAAGAGAGCTTATAAGCGAAATGACAAGGTATATACCTGTTTCTTCTATGCTGATTAGATGCAGCTGCTTGCTTTAAGATGTTTTGAAATAGTTTCTTTTAGTAGTTGGAGTTATTTTATCATTATATTGGCTTCTAATTGTATTTTTTATTTGGCTTGCTTTATGGATAGCCTCAATTACTAGCTGCAGTTAAATTCATTGCGCATCTGGTAAATCAGCAAGTAGCTCATGAAATTATTGCTTTGGAGTTGCTTACGGTTTTACTAGAGAAACCTACTGATGACAGTGTTGAAGTAGCAGTTGGTTTTGTTACGGAATGTGGATCAATACTGCAGGATCTTACACCGAAAGGTCTTCATGGTGGGTATTCTTGTGAACTGATTTTGATTTCTCAATTTTTGTATAGTCGATATTCATATCATCATTCAATTCTCTAGTTTTCTGTCAATATTCTACATTGCAGCTGAGTTCTCTCTCTCTCTCCTTTTGTTTTTGCATGGGACTAAATTCGGGGGGTTTTGAAGAAGGCTCTTTAATTTTATATTGATATTACTATATCTTTATTTGATAACTCTATGTGGAACTATTAGAAAGTTCAGTTGTTTCCAACTATGTAAAATGTGTTATGGTCTTCCTGGTTCTGTTTCTATTCCTCATGTGGCGTGGGGCCTAGCATCACTCTCATTTGTTGGTTGTTAAAGATTCTGTTCATGGTGGGTATTCTTGTGAACTGATTTTGTTTTCTCAATTTTTTTAATAGTCGATATTTATATCATCATTCAAAGTTTTCTGTTAATGTTCCACATTGCAGCTGAGTACTCTCTCCTCCCCCCCTCTTTTGTTTTTGCATGAGATAAAATTCTGGGGGTTTTGAAGAAGTCTTTTTGATTTTATATTTTGATATTACTATACCTGCATTTGATAACTATATGTGGATCTATTAGAAAGTTCCGTCATTTCCAACTATGTAAAATGTGTTATGGTCTTCTTGGTTCTATTTCAATTCTTCATGGGGCTTGGGGCCTAGCATCACTTTTGATGCTTTGCTGTCTACTTATGTGTTGATTGCTAAAGATTCTGTTCATCATGGGGCTCATCCCTCTCCTGTAATTTGGTTGTGAGAATTTGTGTTCATGTATTTATTCTGACATCTTTTAGTTTATTATATGCACATCTTTCCAGGCATCTTTGAACGATTCCGTGGAATTCTTCATGAAGGAGAAATAGATAAAAGAGTTCAATTTCTGATTGAAGGCCTATTTGCTATAAGGAAAGCTAAGTTCCAGGTACAGTCTTCTTCTTCTTCTTCCTTTTTTTTTTATTTTTTTATTTTTAAAGCCGTGGAGTAACATGAAATTTTGGTTAATTTGCAATTTAATATTGGCTAATTTTCAATTTAGTTTTGTAGCATGCTTTCTGATAACTTCTTTTTTCTGGCAGGGGTATGCTGCTGTCCGTCCAGAACTGGACCTTGTGGCGGAGGAAGATCAATTGACACATGAAGTCTCTCTGGATGAGGAAATAGATCCTGAGGTTACCCTTGGTGTGTTTTATGATTAGTTACTTGACGTATGGTGTTTTATCTGCTTGTGGTTACATGAGATTAACTGCCTTTTCTGATTTGCTGTCAGATATCTTTAAGCCTGATCCTAATTTCCTGGAGAATGAGAAGCGATATGAGGAGTTGAAGAAAACCATACTTGGCGAGGAATCTGAAGATGAAGAAGGTTCTGATGCAGCTTCAGCAGATGAAGATGATGATGATGATGATGATGATGAATCCGATGAAGAAGAAGAGGAAGAACAGATGAAAATAAAGGATGAAACAGAGACAAATCTTGTTAACCTTCGAAGAACAATATACTTAACTATTATGTCCAGTGTTGATTTTGAGGAAGCAGGTCACAAGCTTCTAAAAATTAAGCTAGAGCCTGGTCAAGAGGTTTGTTCATATTCTCCGAAGTTTTTGATCTCACTACAGTTTCTTCTTTTCTGACTTATTTTTAAAACAAGGAAGAGCTTTGGATGATAATGCTGAAGTGAACTTATTTTTTATGCAACCTCACTGAAAGGCTGAATATGGCTCATAAGTCATAATGTGTATCATATAACTAGAAGCATTTTTTTCTCTGAGAGATTAGCTGCCATTAAAATAGTTTATGATTGGGTTGGCAGTTGCTAGACATTTTAGTAGTTAGTCTGTGTTTGTGTTGTCTTGCAAATTATTGACACCCTTGAAGAGATTGATTTCTGAGCATATCACATCTAAGGATTATAATATGCCATATTTATCCTGTCAACTAGTGTTAGAAGTAATTTCCATAATTTGATGAATTATTCTTAATTTGTTTTCCTTTATTTTAAAGCAAAATTTATTTATTGCATCTGAAAATTAAAATTTGTTGACTTGGGCTTCTACAGATGGAATTATGCATTATGCTTTTGGAATGTTGCAGCCAAGAGAGGACTTACCTTCGATACTATGGTCTTCTGGGGCAGCGTTTCTGCATGATTAACAAAGTCTACCAGGAAAATTTTGACAAATGCTTTGTGCAGCAGTATTCAATGATCCATCGGCTTGAAACAAACAAGTTGCGGAATGTGGCAAAGTTCTTTGCTCACTTGCTTGGCACAGATGCTTTACCCTGGCATGTTTTATCATACATACGCTTAACAGAGGAGGATACAACTTCTTCTTCCCGTATATTCATCAAAATTCTATTCCAGGTACTATATAGCATACTTAACATGATTTTCCAGATTTTTTTCTCCACACATCATTCTTGATTATTAAGTCAGTAAAATTCCGTGCACTCCCTATTTTCAGCCCGGTCGAAAACTTTGTGGGCTTTTTCTACTATTGTTTAGAATTTGTCTGCAGTTGTCCAAGCTCTTGTAGTTATTAGTTGGGGCAATATTTAATTTGTCTAATTTCAGAGGCAAAAACTACTAACTAATTAAAGAGGCATTTTTTTAGGTTATTAATCTTAAATGGTTGAATGACCTTTTTCTACATGACCATGTTCTATTGATACCTGCATATACATCGAGGAATGATGGTTAGCTGTGTTTCCTAATGATGTGATGGTGGTTAATGTGGTCTCAACGTTTGTCACGGTCTGTGTTGGAAATTCATAGATTATAAACTATTGGCAAAATTACATTAAGTTCATGAAGTTTGTTAAATTATTGTTAAAATATTGTATTGTATATTTAGTATTAACTAATAAATCAATCTGTGAGCTAACCCGATGACGTAAGATATCACCTTCTCAAATTAATTGATGTCTTGCAATTAAGATTTTCTCCTCAAGATTTCTCCTATTTTGAGTGTGATATTATGTGTTGATATTGATGTTCTGCAGGAGTTGTCGGAACACCTTGGCATCAGGTTGCTAAATGAAAGATTGAATGATCCTACAATGCAGGACTCATTTGAGTCCATATTTCCAAAAGACAATCCCAAGAACGCGCGATTCTCCATTAACTTTTTCACATCAATTGGACTTGGTGGCCTTACCGAGAACCTTCGTGAGTATCTGAAGAATATGCCCCGCCTAATCATGCAACAACAAAAGCCTCTATCTGATTCTGACTCGGACGATGAGTCAGGAAGTTCTGATTCATCAGATTCAGGATCGTCTGGTTCTGAGTCAGAGTCGGACTCATCCGGTCCTGACCAAAGTGAAAGTGATAGAAAAAGAAGAAAGCGGAGGAAGTAGTGGAAGCAGTTTTTATGCTATGATGAAAATTCTATTTTGACCCAAATTAGATTTGAAATTTGTAAAACTCAACCACCTACCACAAGTGGGCTTTTTGTTTTAGGCCAGTTGATTTGCTTGTATGTAGTCTTGTGCTAGAAACTAAATGAATGACAGAAGACGGTGGGACAATACGATCGAGGCGGTTTGTCTTGCAGACAATTTGGGCCTACGAGAAGTTACTGGTGAATCAGACAACAAAAGCCTAATTGATGCTTGCAGTCAATATCTAACTAGCTTTCTGCCCCGTGCATAATTTTACTCTAGCATGAAAATATTGAATATATAATAAAAAATTATAAAAGCATTAGAATCTAATTTATTATATTTGTTTCATAATTATATAATCAAATTTGAAGATGATAAATTATTAAAAATATAAGAATTAAAAAATTGATATGCAGTAAAACAATTGGATTAAATTAGATCCTTAACTTATAAAAAATGTTCTTATGATAAAAAATTTCATTTATTAACACGTTTGATAATATTGGTATCTAAACTATTCTATATAAATGAAGTGGACAAAAATAAATAGGAAAGCATGTGAAGTAAATAAAAAAATAAAAATAGTATTTGAGATATTTAATTTAAAATATAATATTTAAAAATTGATATAAGGAATTTATTTTAAAAAAATATTTTGACTTTAATTTTTCCAAAAAAATGGAATATACAATCATATACTCTAGTTAATACTTTCTGAATTAAGTTTTTATTTTTTGAAAATTTATTTATAATAAAATTAAATATATATCAGGTTATACGTGTGTGTATAGCAACAATAATAACAACAAATATGGTAGTAATTGACAAACAAAATGGAAAAAAATAAAATAAAAGTATGCAATAGAACAAATAAAAAGATGTACATAATGCATGAGTTATAAGGTAATATGAAAATTAAAATGTGTTGTTAATTAATTATATTAAATTAATTCTCAACTCATTTTGAGCAAATAATAAAAAAAATTAAGTATATCATGTGGTATATATGTTTCTTAGTAATGTTAGCATCTAACTTTTATAAATAAGAGTAGTGGTCATAAGGAAAGAAAAAGGAAAAATATGTAAATAAGTAAATAAAAAAAGATAAATAATAGAGTTATAAAGTAATATAAGAATTAAAAATAAAATATGTAGTTATGTAATTTAAATAAATTATAAATTTAAGTTATTAAAAATATTTTAATAATAAACATAAAAATAATTTTAAGTTATTTAAAATATTTTAATAATAAAAATAAAAATATCATATTAAAAAATAAAATATATAATATTTAAACTGTAAATAATATGAATAAATATAAAAATATATATATAATGAAATGGGAAAAAAAAGAAATAAAGCAGTGTGCATTTTCTAAAATTTTAACCAAGTTCTAATTAAAATATATTTAATTTAAAATATAGTACTCAAATATTAACATCAAGAACCCATTGGAAAATTTTAAATAAAATAGTTTGATTCTAATTTTTAAATATTTTATTAAATAATAGAATGTGTAATTAATTAGTTTAATCAATACTTTTTATATTAAATTTTGACTTAATTAAAATAATTTTTATAATGAAATTAAATATATCATATTATATTTATACTATTTAGTAATATTAACATCTAAATTGTAAAAAGAATGAAATAAATAAAAAGAAGTGATACAATAAGTGTGATATAAAATACTTTAAAAGAGTTAAAATTAAATGTAATATATAATTTGAAAATTAGATATTTTACCATATATAAAATAATTTTTAAAAAATTATCATGTTGTATACATATTTATTTGTGAAATTAGTATTTGAGTTATAAATGACGAAAGTGGATTAAAAAAAGAAAAAAAATTATGTCAAAATAGAATAGAATATATACTTAAATAACTTAATTAAAATTAAATCTTTCACTTATATGAAATATTTTTATAATAAAAATTAAATATATTATGTTATATTTACACTATTTAATAGTATTAATATGATAGTAAATAATAGGAGTGAATATTAAAAAAAACATGTAATGAATTAAAAGAAGTGAAATAATGCATAAATATTTGTAAAGTCTTGGTAAATTTTCAATTAATTTATAGTTAATTTACAATATAGTAATGAATAATTGATATCAACAAAAATATGTGTAAAATTTAAACAAATAAATTTGGTTTTCATTTTCAAAATTTTTTCAATAATAGAGGTTGTAATTAAATTTTCAATTTAATATTTTGTATATCAAAATTTTAATTTCTTTAAATATTTTAATAATAAAATTAAATATATCATATTATATCTATATTATTTTGTGATATTATTATCTGAGTTATAAACATATAATGAAATAAATGAAAAAAAAAATAATTACAAATAGAACATATAACTAGTCCTGCGTACTTCTATTAGTTTAATCATTCTTACTATTATAAAAAAAAAAACACATAGTTAACTAATTATATCAAATTAAAATTTTAACTTATTTAAAGTATTCTCATTATAAAAATTAAATATATTATGTTATGTTTATACTATTAAACGAAATTAGTATTTTGGTTATAAATAAGAACAGTAGATATGAAATATAAATAATATAATTTTCAAAAAATTTCATTAAATAATATAGTATATAATTAATCATTTCAATTAATATTTTTATATAAATTTTTAACTTGTTTAAAATATATTAATAATAAAATTAAATATATCATATCATAATTGCACTATTTTGTGACATTAGCATGTAAATAGAAGATAATAGTAGTAGATATGAAATAAAAAAAGAAAAAATATAATTATGTAATAGAGAAAATAAAAATAAAAGAAATATCAAGTGCACAGTAAAGTAATATAAGAGTTGAAAATAAAATAGGTAATTTAATTTAATTAAATATTTTAATTAATTTAAAATATTTTTATAATAATAATAAAATTTATATTACAGTTTGAAGGGCAAATAATAAAAATAAATACAATCAAGGAAAAATATGCAATGAAATGAATAAAAAGGAAATAGTAGGACAGGAAAATTGTAAAGCAATATAAGGAATAAAAATAATATCAGTAACTAAATAATTTAATAAGATTAAATTTTTGTTTATATATAATATTTTTTGACAAAAATAAAATATATTATGTAATCTCTATGTCACTTAGTAACATTAGTATTATAATTATAAATAATAGAAACTTTTGCCAAAAATGTGCAAAAAAAATTAGATATATAATATATAATATATAATATAATGAAGTAATAAAGATAATAAGAAATGAAACAAATTATACAAAACTAAATAAATAAAAAATAAAAGAAAGAAAATAAAAAATTTGGGCGAAATGAAATGCTGCAAATGTAGCGAGGCTGCCGCGCAACAATATTTTGGGAGCACTCAATCTTAATCTCTCTTTTCTTAGCAAGGAAGCGGATGGCTTCAGACATAGATGAATGAAGCCAACAAAGTTGAAGAAAGGCCTTTTTCTGCAGCAAGGCCCGCTTGTTTGAAAAAAATTTATCCAGCAAGGCCCGCTTTTTTCATTTTAACAAAATATCCAAAGCCCAATAATATAATCCATTTTAGTCACAATAGGGAGATGCATTAATTAAAGCAGCTTTAGTGGGCATTTAAGTGGGAAAATAAATTTAGCAACTTCTAGTGAATTGACACGTGGACAGAAAGAAATATTTAAAAAAGGGAAAACAGAAACCTCATTTTTTTATTAGAATAAATATAGATATAGATTAGTATAAATGTAGATAGCCGTCCACACCCTCTGTAATTTGAATCTATCTCATACTTGAATTCAAAAGCAAGAACGTAATCATTACTTTAATTGTCTTTTTTGTCATTTAACACAATTAAACACTTTTCTTATGTATATTATATATAGTGCCTATGCAAGTATTAAAACGCATGACATTAGACTTTGTACCTCCACATCATCAGTTTAGTTAACAAAGTATGAGGTGGATTGATTGAAAACGAAATTAAATCCATCAAGGATTAATTGAGAATAAGATTAAATAAAAACTGAATTGCAAAAAGTTGTCTCTAAAATGGTGTTTTAGTCTAAAACTATTCTAATAAAAGTAAAACTCATATTTCTTTTTTCATTTTTTTGTGCCCGAAGGAGAGGCATATTTCCTGACGAGTAAAGAAATAATTACTTCTTCTTCATGTCGTGTTGGCTAATGCTACCTAAACCCGAGAAAGAGACGAAGGGCTGGGCCAGTGCAAGGGAAAACAACAAAGAAGTGGTGGAGTGATGTTTTTGTCTCGGTAAAAGGAGGAGTTTTGTCTTGTGATTTTAGTATATAATAGTCCTCATAGTTTCAACCACTTCGGATTCTTTGATTTTTTTTTTCTTTCTAGAATCTCTATGCCAACTTGCACGTCAACATCAATTCTTGAAAGCAACGTTAGCAGATACCTTCGCGATCGTAAGGATATCTATAATTAAACCTTGGAGTTTCATCTTAGATATATTCGTCATCTAAATTTTGATGGACATAAATAATTAGAGGAAGCAGCTGGGTTCTAAATTTCTTCTTTTGTCAGATAAGGCTTGGCTTCTAAGTGAGAGTTGAGTTACAGCTCATTGCTTCTTCAGCAGAAAAATATCATAACAAATGGCTGAAGTTGATGCCTGATCGCTCCTACTTTATCAGCACACAGCCTATTCAATGAGGGCACATTTTGTTTTGCTTAGAATAAACTTGATGACAATATCTTAGACTATGAGTGCTATCATGAATTTATGATGAAGCAAATCATAGCGTCATGGACTCGTAGCTTTCTGATTCCTACTCATATACTTCGCCTGTTATCTGTGGCTTTCTACTTATTCTTACTTTTAAACCGAATACAATTTAACTTCTGGTTTTACATAAAAATAATAGAGAAAATTTCTTTTGTTAGTTGATTCTCTAGTATTAACGAAAATTTTAGAGATTAAATGACTTACAACGATTTGATTTTCAAAAAATCTTTCAAAGAATTACAAAATATTAATAAAGAATTTAAAAATTTTAGCACCCCCTCCCCGCATTTCTTTCTAGGCTTTCTTACTGACTAATTTTACTCGCATTTTATAATTTAGCCAAAATGTACATTTATGATATGTTTGGGAATTAGGATGGTATGGGGAAGAAAAGACAACAGGAGAGAAGAGTGGGGAGGGGAAAGGAGAAAAATCCCAAGTTTCTTTCTAGGCTACTCACTATCTAATTTCACTCGCATTTTATAATTTAGCCAAAATGCACATTTATGGTATGTTTGGGAATTAGGATGGTATGGGGAAGAAAAGACAACAGGAGAGAAGAGAGGGGAGGGGAAAGGAGAAAAACAAAAGATTAAGTTATAACTTTCTTTTTCGTTATTTGAATGTACCAAATTATATAACATATAATTTTATAATTTTATCCATTTTGAAAAATTAATTTATTAATGAATTTTTAATGATTAAAAATATTTTTTGAAAATAAGTTTATCCAAATTTTTTTTGTAAAATATTTTTTATTTTTAAAAAAATTCCTCTATGAAAGATGATATGATAAGTCAATATGCAATAATATTATAATTATTAGTGAAAAAGGTTAATAAAAATTATCATAAGTTAATCTAATATATATGATTCTTATTTGACAATGTCAAAAATAACTTAATTCATATTCACCCTAAAATTAGGAGTCAAAATAAGGATGAATATATATAGATAAATAAATATAAGTTACAATTATGTCTAATTATTATTAAAATAAAAAATATAATTTTATATTTTTTATCAAAAAATTCATAAATATAATATATTTTTTACAAGTTAAATACATTTCAAAAATTATAAATAATTATTTTTTTATTTTAATAAAAATAATAATGATAAAATGTTGAAAATATAAATATAAATTAAAGAACAAAATGGGGTTAAAATGATAAATTAAATAGATAATCTTCCAAATTTTCAAATTTGAAGAAATATAAAATATTAAATAATAAAATATTTTAGAAAGTTAATTATAAACTTTTATTACATTTCTATCCTTAAGCAAAACTCTTAAATAAGAGAAAAGATAACACATAACTTTTCCTTCTCCAGTTCTTCCATTATACTATTTTATGACATTAGCATGTAAATAAAAAATAATAGTAATAGAAATGGAATGAAAAAAAGGAAAAAAACATAATTATATAATAGAGAAAATAAAAATAAAAGAATTAACAGGTGTACTATAAGATAATATAAAAATTAAAAATAAAATAGATAATTTAATTTAATTAAATATTTTAATTAATTTAAAATATTTTTATAGTAAAAATAAAATATATTATTTAATATCTATATCACTTAATAATATTATTAGTATTACAATTATAAATAATAGAAACTTTTGCAAAAAATATGCAATAAAAATTAAATATATAATATAATAATAAAATGAAGCAATAAAGATAATAAGAGATGAAACAGATGATATAAAACTAAATAAATAAAAATAAAAGAAGGAAAAATAAAAAATATGGGCGAAATGAAATGCTGCAAAAGCAACAAGAGCAAACGCGCATCAATATTTTGCGGGGACTCAATCTCTCTTTTCTCAGCGAGAAAGGGGATAGCTTCAGACAAAGATGAATGAAGCCAACAAAGCTGAAGAAAGCCATTTTTTATTTTTTTAAGCAAGGCCCGCTTGATTTAAAAAAAAAAATTTTCTCAGAAACAATCTTAACAAAATATTCAAAGCCCAATAATCTAACCCAAGCATCGATTAAAGCAGCTTTAGCGGGCATTTAAGCCGGAAAATAAATTTAGCAACTTCTAATGAATTGACACGTGGGCAAAAAGAAATATTCAAAAATGGAAAACAGAAATTTCATTTTCTTAGTATAAATATAGATATAAATATCTGTACACACCCTTTGTACTTCGAATTTATCTCATACTTGAATTCAAGAGTAAGAACGTAACAATTATTTTAACCGTCTTTTTTGGTCATTTAATATAATTAAACACTTGTTCTTATGTATGTTATACATAGTGTCTATGCAAATATTAAAACGCATTACATTAGACTTTGTACCTCCACATCATCTAGTTAACAAGGTATGAGGTAGATTGATTGGAGACCATGATTAAAAAGGAAATTAAATCCATCAAGGATTAAATAATATTATAATTATTAGTGAATAAGATTAAATAAAAACTAGATTGCAAAAAGTTGTCTCCAAAATAGTGTTTTAGTCTAAAACTACTCTAATGAAAATAAAACTCATATTTCCTTTTTCTTTTTTTTTTTTTGTGCACGAAGATGATGCATGTTTCCTGATAAGCAAAGAAATAATATCTTCCTCTTCATCCCGTGTTGACGAATAATGCTACCTAAACACGAGAACGAGACGAAAGGCTGGGCCAGTGCAAGGGAAAACAACAAAGAAGTGGGAGGGAGTGATGTTTTTGTCTCGGTAAAAGGAGGAGTTTTGTCTTGTGATTTTAGTATAATAGTTCTCATAGTTTCAACCACTTCGGATTCATTGATTTTTTTTTTAGAGTCTCTCTCTCCCTCTCTCTCTCAACATCAATTGTTGAAAGCAACGCTAGCAGATGCCTTCGTGATCGTAAGGATATCTATAATTAAACCTTGGAGTTTCATCTTAGATATATTCGCCATCTAAATTTTGATGGACATAAATAATTAGAGGAAGCAGCTGGGTTCTAGATTTCTTCTTTTGTCAGATAAGGCTTGGCTGAGTTGCAGCTTATTTCTTCTTCAGCAGAAAAATATCGTAACAAATGGCTAAAGCTGATGCCTGATTGCTCCTACCTTATCGGCACACAGCCACTTCAACGAGGGCACATTTTATTTTGCTTAGAATAAACTTGATGACTATATCTTAGACTATGACTGCTATATTGAATTTATGATGAAGCAAATCATAGCGTCATGCACTCGTGGCTTTCTGATTCCTACTCACATACTTCGCCTGTTATCTGTGGTTTTCTATTTATTCTTACTTTTAAACCGAATACAATTTCACTTCTGGTTTTACATAAAAATAATAGAGAAAATTTCTTTCGTTAGTTGATTCTCTAGTTATAACAAAAATTTTGGAGATTAAAAGACTTACAACGATTTGATTTTTCAAAAATCTTTCAAACAATTTGGGGGGCCGGGGGGGGGGGGGATTGCTTTCTAGGCTTTCTCACAATCCAGTCTCACTCTCATTTTATAATTTAACCAAAATGAATATTTATAGTAAGTTTGGAAGTTGGGAGGGAAAGAGGAAGAAAAACAATAGAGAGAAGAGAGAGGAGGGCAAAGAAGAAAAATAAAGGATTAAGTCATAACTTCCCTTTGCTTTATTTGGATGTGTAAAACTATATAAAGAGAGATAATAAAGTGTTAAAACAAAATATATAATTAATTAATATGTAATTTTATAATTTTATCTATTTTAAAAAATTAATTTATTACTAAGTTTTTAATGATAAAAAATATTTTTTTAAAAATATGTTTATCCAAATTTTTTCTATAAAATATTTTTTATTTCTAAAAAAAATTCTATATGAAAATGATGTAATCAATCAATATATAATAATATTATAGTTATTACTAAAAAAATTTAATAAAAAATTATCATAAATTGATCTAATATGATTTTTATTTGATAATGTCAAA
Source organism: Sindora glabra (assembly GCA_020226215.1). Classification (NCBI taxonomy): domain Eukaryota; kingdom Viridiplantae; phylum Streptophyta; class Magnoliopsida; order Fabales; family Fabaceae; genus Sindora; species Sindora glabra. The sequence continues at coordinate 72,325,319 of CM035229.1, forward strand.
AATGACTCAATTCAAATTCACTCTAATACGAATATATATAGGTCAAAATAAAATTAAATGTGTATAGATAAATAAATATAAGTTATAATTATTAAGTCTAATTATTATTAAAATAAAAAATATAACTTTATATTTTTATCAAAAAAATTCATAATTATAATATATAAAAACAATAGTTATAAAATGTTGAAAATGTAAATATAAAATAAAGAATAAAATAAGGTTAAAATAACAAATTAATTAGATAATCTTCCAAAATTTCAAATTTAAAGAAATATAAAATATTAAACAATGAAAGATTTTAAAAAGTTAACCATAAACTTTTATTATATTTTCATCCTTAAAGGAAAACTCTTAAATAAGAGAAAAGATAGGGCATAACCTTTCCTTTCTCCTTGGATTCTTTCATTTACATCATTCAAATAGATATATGGCTTTAAAGTTCTACTAAGGAGATGTAAGCATGTGACTTAAGGATGTATGTGATTAAGTGATCAAGGCAACAATGATGGAAGGCCCTGACTTAATGAAGGCACTAATGCAATTTAGGGGGTCGTTTTTGTGAAAAGAAAAGGAAGCTGATTTGAGGATTCCTTGATGGACTCGTTCATGCGTGAAGTATGTCCTTTTATAGTGTTAGGTGAGACTGAACTTGAATATTCCATCAGCTGTCTAAGTGGCGTACAAGAAAACACAATTTTTTGCTTCATTTCATTCCTTCCATTCCTTTCTTTGGCGATTCATTTATCAGACAAGATAGCTCTGCTTTCCTCAAAACAATTTTTTGTCTTTTTAAATATCATCTCTCAATTGAATTTACCTTAATAATCTTGTGAGTTTTGACTCTTTTCTGCTTAAGCTATTTATCCTCCCTTTTCGATAGAAACCGTTTTCTTTTAAATGTAATAATAAAATGTTCAGATAAATGATGATATTTTATTTATTATTAAGATACGAATAATTCAAAAAAAAAAATTCCTCGCTTCTAAAGATTTTTTCTTTTACATGTAGTTATAAAATGTTAAAAAGAAAAATAAAATTTTATTTATTTGTTATTAAATACAAAGAACTTTAAAAAATAATTTCTTATTTTGAAAGAAGAATTTATTTTTTCTCTATTATTGTGACTTAAGATATTATTTTTTTTTAACTATAAATATAAGTAAGTGACTTGTTATTCCTTTATTGATATACATATAAATGATCTTTTTATGAAAAATTGTTTTGATAAATTCCAAAAAATATTTTCTGTAAATTTTTTTATTTCAATATATATATATATATATATATATATATATATATATATATACTTTATATTTAAAAAAATGATATTGAAAGTTATTGGAGGGAAAGATAATAACTTCTTCTTTATAAAAGAAAAAATTATCTTCTATTAATATTATTATATTTACCATCAAGTATATGAAATATCTTTTACTATTTTAATATTTTATAACTATATTATAAAAGATATTTTCCATCGCAACAAATGAAATCTTGATCTCTTAATTCCTCATTAGCAACAAGTTCTATCTTTTCAGTAGTTAATGTATTTTTTTTAGTGCGTGAAAACATTATCTTCCATTCTCTAGTTCATGAATATAGGCAGCAGACTCAATAATTAAGGGAGTGTTGCATACAATAATATACACATATATCATTATAATAAAAATTGATATACACATATAATAATAAGAGATTATCACGATTAAATTTATCAATACATCGGTACATACTTGTTCCAATCCTCCCTAATTAATGTGGACAAACAGAGCACCTATCTTTGACCTTTTCAAGAATATACCTCTCCCCGACGCACCTTCACCGGCTATGGATTTTCTACATATACTAATGGTAGACCCCTCACGGGGATACGATCCAAAGCAACTTACGGACAACTTGCAGTCGCAGTCGGCATCGGTAGAATTTAAGCGACAAATTGACAAAACGACAAAAAAAATTGGTTTAGAAGATATATTACATATCTGTGTCATGTGATTACTGTAGCTTCACACGATTAAGCGCGTGACTCGTCCTTTGGAGGAAGGGACTGCAGTCATTGGAGGAAACAAAGTGGGTAGTTTTATCAAAATATCGAGAATTTAAACTCTTAAAAAATTGAATGTTTCAATCATTTTATTATTATCAATTTTATTTTAAGATTTTTTTATTTGATTTACTTACTTTATAATTTAAAAATAAATATTTAATAGTAAAAATATTCGATCTTTTAAGATTTTGAAATTTCAGATTTACCCATTGTATGATAATTGTTTAATTGCTTTCCCTTTGTGAATTTATAGGCTTGTTGAATTTTAGTGGAAATGTCATAGAGGGGTCCCTCCGCCAAAGGAAGAAGTGTACCGGTCTCATGCATAGAACTATCCACAGTATAGTTATAGTACCTGCAGAGCCTTACCTTATTTGTGTGGTTGGGAAGAAACAAAGAATGGAAGAAAAAAATTTTAAAATTTTAAAATTTTATTATTATAAAATTATAAACATATGTTAATGGAAGTAAAAATTAATGCTTATATTAATGTGTTAGTATTTTCAAATTATTGAATATAATAAAATGATAATTAATAAATATAATTAATATTCATTTTTATAGAGTAATATTTTTTAAATTATTAAAAACCTTAAGACAATGATTAAACTTATAATCAATGACCATTTGAATATGGTTTTATGTTTGAAAATGTTGAAAAATTTAATATCTCAATTTTCTACTTAATCAGTGTTGAAAATAAGGCAAATTATAGCAAATTTTAGACATCAATTATTTAGACGTTGAAATCAATATAATGGTGATATTTTTATAAATATTGTTCTAACTTTATACATGTATTTTGTAATAATCTAACATCATTTCATTAATGCTTCATTTGGTATGTAATTTTTTTAGAATTAATTTCATTTCAATAAAAATGATTTCAATTCATTTACAAGTGAACTCTATTATTTGATAAATTTATCAAAAATAATAATTTCAATTCATTTGTAAATTAATTATTTTATTTAGAATGCATTGAAAAATATATGAAATTCAATTAAAAATAAAATTCAATAGTATTATAATAAATATAATGTTAGGAAGAGGGTAAAATTTTTATATAAAATATTTTTTTGACCAAATAAAATGAATTTTAGTGAAATCTTTGTTAAATTAGATGAATTTCATAATGGCATAAATGTAATTAAAATAAAAATTATAAATAAAATGAAATCCTTTTTTATTTAAAGTCAAACACCATTTTTTTAAAAAAATTCATTTGAAAATGAAATGAAATCTTATTTTTAATCTTACCAAACAAGAGGTAAGAGTTGGTTATCAAAGTAAAAATCAATATGTAAACATTTTGGCTACATAGCTTTTCTGTTGTCCTTTATTTCACATCACTCTTGTTTTTTAAAACTCACTTCTTTAGTAATAACATCCACTTTCATCACTTATCTAGTGATTCTTCAACATTTGATCTTATGCTATGTTTTTAGTTGCACTCACAATTAGCTTTGTGCTTATTTAAGTCATTATACCTATTTTTAAGTATAGTTTTCTATCTTGTTTTTGTTATTTTTTTAGATACTAAAGGATTATCTAACTTTGTTTAATAAGGGCATATGTGTAAGGGTGTTCAACTTTAGGTGAATCACCTATAATCGATCAAAAATGCCGAATATTAGGTGGTCAATGGTGAGTTATGTAAGCAAACAAGTAAAGGTGAAATAAAAATGAAGCCTAAATTAGTTGGGCAACTAGAAGTGTATAATTCGGCTATTAAGTTGACTAAGCTCAAACTAATTGAACTAGGCACTAAAATGAGTGAATGATGTTGTTTAATATAGAGCATTGTTGTGTTTTACAATTTCTAAATGGAAAGGACTAATAAGAGAGAGAAGCTCACTTATGAGTCATGACAATCACTTAAAACTTTTTTCTTTTTCATATAAGCGTTAACACAGTCCCTTTAGTTGGGACTCTGAAACGTGGTGAAATCTTTTTGGCTTGTCATAAAAACTTTGTTTGATGTTCGTAAGATGCTGGTGCAAAATATGTTGTTCTATCCTCTAAATTCAGTTGAGAGATCATGTTAAGCAAATCCAATGAGTTTTTCATCATAAAAATAGGTGAAAGAGAGTAACTTGTCGTGACATTAATCAATTAATGAACCCAGGAACCATGAGACATGGTTGGTTACGAATCCAATTTTAATAATGACTATGATAGTTGAAACTATGCATGCCACGAGTTTATATATGTAAATTATCCTTGATGAGATGAAAGCTAATTGCTTAGAAATGCATTCAAATGTGAATATGTCATGATGTTCCTTTAACAAGTAACAGATGTTATTGCATGGAAGACTTCTTGTTCGACCTTTCCTATTCATAATTTAAGAGAAATGATCATTTTAATTACTAACTCTATATGCAAGCTAAAAATTACTCATATAAGTTTGTCAAAGAGTGAATATGCTGAGTATTTACAGTTCTAGGCATCCCAATAGCAACCACCAACTTAGTACGTTGCTATATTAGCATAAATAGGTAATTCCACTGCATGCCTTTCTCATATTAATTTTATATGGATCATTGATTCTAGTGCTACTGATCATATGACAAGTCAGACAGGTATTATATCTTCTTTTTTATCTTCTTCTTCTTCTTATGTTACTTTAGTCAATGGGTCCAAAGCATTTGTTATTGGTTATGGATTAGTGGATGTTACCCCTAATATATCCTTGTCTAATGTATTATGGTTTTTAAACTTTCCATTTAATCTACTTTTCCTCAGTTAAATAACATGTAACTATAATTATGCTATCTTCTTGTTCCCTGGCTATTGTGTCTTTCATGATCTTATGATAAAGAAGATTTTTACTAAAGGGTACAAATCTGGTAGCCTGTATGTTTTTGAAGAAAGAGTTACTCGGCTAGTTGTTGCTGTTGCTACTACTACTATTATCACTCCACACCAATTTCATTGTCGCTTAGGCCATCCGTCCTTGTCAACTTTGCAAAAATTATTTCCTAATTTTAATTATTTGTCTAGTTTGGATTGTGAGTCATCTTAATTTGCTAAATAGCATCACCGATCTTATGTGTCTCAAGTCAATAAGTGGATTGCATTCGCATTTGAGTTAGTACATTTATATATTTGGGGTCCTTACCCAATAGTTTCTAAGTCTAGTTTTTGGTATTTTATTACTTTTGTGGATGACTATCCAAGAGTTACTTGACTTTATTTAATGAAGAATTGATCAGAGTTATTTGAGATTTTTTATACTTTTCATGCTGAAATTTTAAATCGATTTAATACATCTATTTTTCATTTTTGTAGTGATAATGTTAAAGAATAATTTTCTGCTCTTTTTGCATCTTATTTGTCTAAGTATAGAATTATTCATCAATATTCTTATACAGTTACTCGAGAACAAAATAGGGTAGCTAAACAAAAAAATCATCACTTAATGGAAGTTCACATGCTTTATTGTTTCAAATGAAAATACTTAAGATTTTTTAGACAGGTGCAATTTTCACAACTTATTTCTTGATTAATGGAATGCTTTCATCAATTTTTTATGGTCAGGTACTTTACTCCATTTTATTTTCTTTCCGATCTTTATTTTCTTTATCTCTACATATTTTTAGGTGTACTTATTTTGTTTAAGATCATCGTCTTTAGGTATCTAAACTTGATCTATGATATTTGAACTGTGTCTTTCTTGGTTATTCTCGTGCACAAAAGAAGGTATTAATATTACTCTCTTGATCTGTATCATTATATTGTTTTATCTGATTTTACATTTTTTGAGTCCATTTCCTTTTTTAGCTCTCTTGACTCTTCATCCTTCATAATTGAAATTGATTCTCTTAATGAATATTTTCTTATGTATTGTGCTCATTAGACATCTTCGATCCTTCCAGATAACAATTGGGTTCGTCCTCTTATTAAAAATGTTTACTCTTGCAAGAAGTAGGTACTAGCAGTAACATTTCTCCTATTTAACAATGTCGACAAAACTAAAGTTGTACCAATTGTTAATGAATCATTGGCTTCGTCCCCTTTGTTGGCTTCTTCCTTATCAGATCTTCTGCCATTGTCATCTAATCTTGGCATCTTTATTACCTATTAGAAAGGTATACGTACTTGCACTCAGCGAAGTAACATTAATCACCTTTACTCTATTTCTACCTTTATATATTACACTTCCTTACCTTTGTCCTTTTAATTATTTATTACCTCGCTTGATTTCATTACTATTCCTAAGTCATATTCAGAAGTTTTTCCTTATGATGGGTGGCATATTGTTATGGAGAAAAAGATGATAGCTCTTGAGGTAAATTAAACATAAGATCTTGTGTCTTTACTTAATGGTAAATAATCCATTAGTTGTAAATGGGTATTTATCGTGAAAGTGAATTCGGATGGTTTTATTACTCGTTTGAAAACACAATTAATAGCTAAGGGATATGCTTAGACTTATGGTATTAATTACTCAAAGACCTTTTCCTTTGTGGCTAAAATTACTTTCATTTAATTACTTATCTCTGTTGTTGCTACTAATAACTAGTCTCTTTACTAGTTGGATGTTAAAAATACTTTTTTACATGGACATTTGCACGAAGAAGTGTATATGGAGCAATTATCTGGATTTGTTACTTAAGGGGAGTGTGGGAAGGTACTACATTTGAAAAAGTCATTATATAGGTTGAAATAATCTCCTTAGACCTGGTTTGAAAGATTTAATAAAGTAGTATTAGAGTTTGAGATGAAAAAAAGTAACCATGATCATCTAGTTTTTTTATAAACGATCAAATTCTAGTTATATTTTTCTTGCTATTTATATGGATGATATTTTAATCACTGGTAGTGATAGATTGTGTATTTCAAAATTAAAATTTTTTCTTCAAATCATGTTTTAGACTAAAGACTTGGGAGCACTATGATATTTTTTAGGTATTGAAATTGTTTGATGAGAGAAATAAATCTTATCTCAAAGAAAATATATTCTTGATCTCTTGAAAGAAACAAAGATACTTGGCTCTAAACCTTGTGATACTCCTATGATTTTGAATGTTAAACTTAACTTGGAAAATGAGGAGTTGTTAGAAGATCCAGAGAGGTATAGAAGACTAGTGGGTAAATTAAATTACTTTACCATAATTAGACATGATATTACCTTTTCGGTAAGTATAGTAAGTTAATTTATGAACTTTCCTAAAACTTTTCATTGGGATGCAATTATACACATTTTAAAATATCTCAAAAGGCATTTAGTCGTGGAATTTTGTATAAAAATTATGGTTATTGCAAAATAGAAAGCTTTTCTAATGTAGATTAGGCTAGATATCCAATAAATAGAAGGTTTACCTTTGGGTATTATGTATTTGTTGGTCAGAATCTTATATCTTAGAAAAGTAAGAAATAAGTAGTGGTATCGCATTCAAGTGCAACGTCTAAGTATCAAGTTATGGGTCATGCCACATCAAAGTTTATGTGGATTTCTTAGCTTCTTCATCAACTTAGAATTAAGCCTTATGAAACTATATAATTATGGTGTGATAATTAAGCAACCACACGTATTGCTATAAATCTGATTTTTCATGAACGTACAAAATATATAGAAGTTTATTATCATTTTGTTAGAGGGAAACTTCAGAAAAGGATTATTAATCTGAGACACGTTAGAACTAGAGATTAATTGACTGACTTGTTTACTAAAGCCCTTTCAGGAAAAAGGGTTAATGATATTTATAACAAGTTTAGCATGTTTGATATTTATGCTCTAACTTGAAGCAGAGTGTTAGTAGATAAATAGCTTTATGTCCCACATTATTCATTTCTTACAATATGCATTTTGCATTATATTATATATAGTGACTACCTAACTTAATTAAAGTTATGGCTTCAATAATTACTCTCTTTTAACAGTTTTAAATACATGTGCAAAAGATTAAATCTCTAGTCGGATATTGCTTCTGGATAAACCATTAAAAGAGATTACATGAAGATTTTCATGGATTGGAAGAAACCATACAGCCTATGGCTATGGATTAACTTTTATTAGATGTTATCAAGTTCTAAATAGTGTTAGAAGATTTTACATAAATAAAATTAACCTCAATTTGCAATTGGTTAGCAATTTTTTTTAGTGAAAGCTAGCCATTGAACATATAACATGCCATGGGATAGTTTATGGTAAAAAAATAGGAAAAATTACAATTGCACAACTATTTCTTTTAGATTTTGGTATAGTTTGCTGCCTTATTATTTTAGTATGGAGACTTTTATTAGTATAGAATAAGGATTAGAGACAAGACATAACTTTTACCTTTTGGTTTAATGGATTTTGAAGCTTAAAGGTGGAATAATTTTTTACATTTGTTAATGTTCATACTACATGAAGTCTTAGTAAAAACTAATGGTTTATATGGCTTTATCAATTCTATTTAGAACTTAAAAAATTTCTTTTATATTACATGCTTGTCAATTTTTATGAAATAATGAATGATTACTACATATTTTTATACATATTATTTTAATTACTAATTAAATTATTATTTTATGTTGAATTATTATCATTTGTTAATTGTTAATGCACAACTATTTTTTTTGAATATTGGTTGCCTGATTGCATTGCAAACTACAAAGTGTAGCCTAGTTGAGTTGTCATTTCTATGCTTTAGCATGTGTTATGTTAGGTTTGTATAGGGCCTTTTAGTTTTTTATTTTTTTTATTGTTAAGAATGCTTGAAATTAGGTTTTTAAAGGTAAAAAGCCTAGTCAATTTGTCTCATAAAGTTTATTTTGTCGTCTATTATTTGTTGCTTAATTAATGGAGCAGAATTGTTTAAAATTAATTAAAAACACCTTGAACGATTTCAATCAGTTCTAGATACTTGTTTAGTCAGCAACAAGTTACATTAATGGCTAATCACCTATCCTTAGCCAGTTGATCAAAAGGTCAATTAACCGATCGAAACTAATGAAAGGCTAGGTCTAAATATATATAAATATATATGTATTGTGACATTGTGACAACATCATTCATTGCTAAGTTTAATATTATATTATTTGTTATGTTTGGTGATACTTTTGCAGTTTAGTTACCTTTGAGATAAATGGTTATGACCATACTTTATTTTGTGGTGATACCTTCACTATTTTAAATTGTAGCCTTTACCATTGCATGTTATTGTATTTTTTTAAGGTGTTAGATATATTATATAATGAAATTAATCTTATTTGCTCTTAGATTATGTAAATTAGTGGAAATATCAATGAAGCATGATGATTGATGTAATTTTAGATTAGTTACTTGTCATTCAAGTTATATGTTTTACCATGCCTACCATGTCTATTTTGTTGTGAATTCAAATTATATATTTACTATATTCTTTATTATTAAGTAATGTTAATATTTAACTTTATTTATATACTATTTACATGGTTAACATTAATTTTTTAAAATAGTTAGAATATAAATCATTCTAGAGAGGCAGCTGCTCCCACTTAAAGAACTAAGAAAGGTCCTACAACATTGAAGGGCATTACTATGGCATATGCTAGAGGTGAGAAGTTAAATATTGAATTTAATATTAAAAATTTAAGCAAGCAAAAGAAATAAAGCATTATATGTTAAGTCATATTGAATTGATAACATAATCTAAAATATTAATAGATTATGCAAATTGGAGGCATATTCCTACAGCATTAAAAGATAACCATTAAGAAAAGATCTTAGTATGTATGTGATTTGGATATTTGTGTTATATGTATATAATTATATTTCTTAATAAAAATTTTCAAAAATTAAAATTAAATAAATTTATTTTTTTATTTTTTCTTCATATTAATTTCTCAAGTACTCTATTTCAAACTTAATTTATATCAATTAGGATTTTGTTAAAATTATATAGTTCACACATTGTTTCTCTTCTTTTTATCTATTATATTCTATATTTTTCTTTTCTTAATTCATTCATATTATCTATAGCATAAACACCAATATTAAATAACAGTATAAATATAACACAATATGTATTTTATTATAAAATTATTTAAAGTAAGTTAAAATTTTAATTTAATTAAATTACATTAGCACATATTCTACTATTTACTTTTATTACATTGTTGCTTACACATTTTTTTACTTGCTTTATTACATGCTTTTATTTTATTTTATTTTTTCATATCCATTAATATTGTTTACAATTCAAATGTTAATTACTAAGTAGTATAGGAATAATATGATATATTTTATTTTTTTAATAGAGATATTTATATAAATTATTAACTAAATAAATTAATCATATATTCTATTTTGCTATAAAATATTTAAAAATTAAAATCAAATTTACTTATTTTAATTTTTTATTATATTTTATATCAATTTTTAAGTTTATAATTCAAGTTAAATGTACACAAATTGAAATTATATCATAATTTAATCATCTGCACTGAATATGTTAATAAAATAAAGAGAAATATAAAATATCCTCCCTTGAATTTAATTGAAATTACATGAGTCTTTCCTTTACCTTTTAAAACTTATATAAACCCCCTTCAAAACTATTAGGCTGTTCACGAGTGACTTATGATTTAGATTATTAAAGACTTAACTTAGCTAATTTATTTAATTAAATAAATCAAGTCTAAGCTAATATATCAATCTATTTGTTAAACAAGTCTAACCTATTTAGGCTTGGTTTGTTGGCCTACTAGACCAACTTATTAACTAATATATTACCTTAATTTAATCCACTTAAATTAACTAACTAATTACATTATGATTACTACTTTTTTTTATTATTGTAATTTATTTTATTTTTTAATTTAATTATCAATCTTCTTAAATTTTAAAGTTCATGAGTGATGATTTTATATTATTATATTATTAAACTTTTTATTTAAAATAAATATGATTATAGTTTATTTTATTGAATTATTAAGAATTTTATAAAATTAGAGATAAAATTTTATTTAATACCTTATTTATTTAATAAAATTATTGTTCTTTCTTCTTACTAAGGAACTTATTTATAATATATTTACCTTCTATTTCTTTTGTTTCATTGAAAAGCTTTTTCTACAAAATATAGTTATAAAATGTTAAAATAATAGAAAAGTATTTTATTTATTTAATATTAGATATGATAAATTTGGAGAATGCAACTTCCTCTGTTTCAAAAAAGAATTTGCTTTCCTCTCTTTTTAAGTTTTTAGATATCATTTTTTTAGTTATTAATGTAAATAGCATATCACCTCTTTATTAATATATATGTAAATAATATTTTTCTATAAAAAATACTTTTTAATGAAATAAACGTAGCAAACTTATAAATCTATAATAACTCATTTAGATTTTAATAATTAGGCTTAAATAAGCTAACAAGTCAGGTTAGACTTCTTAAATTCTATAAACAAGTTAGATTAAGCTAAAATTTTAACTTACAAATAAGTTACAAGTTAACTTAGACAAGCAAATTTTGAAATAGGTTAGACCTTTTTATATTGAGGTTTGACTTTTCTTGACTTGTTTTTACTCCTACTCAAAACATAAAATAATGCTACACTTAAAGTTTTAAATCTAAATTTGAACTTTTCTTTAATAAAATAACAAAAAAGGATGATTATAGATTTGAATCAAACATTATATACCATATGAGATATTTTGAATTTTTGAATATTTTGTAATAAAAAATGTACTTAGATTCAACCTAAATAGCTAAAATATAATTGATAAAAAATTAAATTTTAATGCAAATATCATAAATTTTTAGTAGTTTGAGTTTAACTATACCTTATTCTTAATGACAAAAATTTTAAATTATCACATATTATTTAATTGAAATATATATTTTTTTATCATTTTATTGAAGAAAAACTTAAAATTGAATTTAAATGTAATATTGTTTTACATTTTAAGTGACATTTATGTAGATTTAAAAAATAAAAAAAATGTGTGTAATTTCATTAAAACTTAAGAAAAATCAATATAATTTTTTTTAAAAATTAAATAATATAATTATGTAATTATATTTATTATACCAATCTTAGGCTACCACTATTTTCTTGTATTTTTTCTCATGTTGAAGCTACTCATATAGAGACAATTTTAAGTGTTTTTTATTATACCGATTCATTTTTTTCCTTCTTTCTTCCTTTCTTTCTACCTTCTTTTTCTATTACACTAATAAATTAATAAATAATATAATAATAAAAATAAATAATAATGATAATAAATTATATTATATACATCCCTTAAAATGTTATATATAATGGCAATTTTTTATTTATGTCTATACTTTTATTTTGTTTTATCTTTTTTATTTTTTCCATTTTATTGATTTTCCTTTTTTTTTATCTAACTTCATGTTAATTATGCAATGGATTTAAGATGTGTTTTCATAATTTTTTTTTTGATATTTTTAATAATTTTTAAACTTATTTGTTGATTGTTGGATCCATAATTAGGTATTTTTATAGTTAATACATGATTTTTACTCTTTTTTTATATTTTTTCACTTATATATATATATATATATATATATATATATATATATATATAAATTATACATTTTGATTTTAAATTTTAACTCCTGTAATGTAAAACACAAAATAAGATTTATATGTGTGTGTATTAAAGTTTAGTAATAAATTTATTTGAGATTATAAGTTAAAATCTCCTTATTACCAATATAATTCAAGAAATCATCATCAATCACTCATCTTTAACTATCTTACATTTATCAATTCATCTAAAATCATTCAAAATGCTAAATAAATAAATAAATTATTGGTTCATCATTAAGATATTCATTGATAATGGAGTTCATGATTATACAGCTATATTACATTGTGATTAATATTTTTTTCTCCTTAAAAGTAAAAAAATAAAAAAATAAATTCATTCATAAACCTAAATAAATAGATAAATTATTGGTCCATCATTAAAATACTCATTAATAAGGCAACTTTTGAATATTCGACTATTACATTGTGATTAATAGAAAGAAGTTAAAATTATAAAAATAGAAAATGGGAAAAATTGTGTGAATAAATCTTAATGATAATTGATTAATCCACATATAAAATTTCATAATTAAACCAGATTTATAGATTGTATCATATTAATTAATAAATTAGATTCTAACCTATATAATTGATGAGAAATATTATCAAAAGGAAGAAAAAAAAAGAAAGAAGACAAAATCTATATGTAATAAGTAAATTGCTTCTAACTTTAATAAACTAGTTAAACAAAATAAATGAATCATAACAAATTAATTATTAAATTACATTCTACCTTTATTGAATAAAACCATTATCAAAAGTGAGTCATTTATAAGTGAATAGATTATCATATAATTCAAGCATAAGTTGCTTTATCCAAATTCCTCCATATCCATGCATTTTCTAGTCTCATGTAGATGTCCAAGCTTGTTTAATCATTATTTATTTATTTATTTATTTTCACATCCTTCATCCATTAATCCTACTTTCCATTTGATGTTAGAAGATGATAATATATGAGAGGGTATAATTCCACTCATTTGGTTAAACAACTACCTATGTGCAATACATATATTATTTTTTATGCATGGATACATATCCAACTTAAATATTTACAATTAAAATATAATTATAAAAATATATATATTTTTATTATAAATTACTATCTTATATTCTATTTAAGCTTATTTTTATTTTTAATGAATTAATGGGCTAAAGCCCTTGCCAAAAAAAGGATTAAAACATAACAATGGATTAGGTTAAAGAAACCTTTAAAGTGTTAGCTAGGAGCAAATAAGAAATAGCTTGAGGTGTAATGAAAAATTCATGAAAACTTGGTGACAGATTAGTTCCAAAGTTTATTATTCGATTAGCACAAGAATTCTCTTTTATGAAAATATGAGTTAGTTACACTTCCTAATCCTACTTGATGAGGTTTTAAATGGTTTGAATTAAATAATGATGCTAAAATCCTATTTTATTTAGAAAAGCAATGACCATTGTTGAATCACATTCCACTTTAACCTATTTGAATCCCATATTCCATGTTGCTTGAAAACTATATAGTACACCCTAACATTCTGTATCACAAGAATTACTAGAACAACTTGTTAGGAATTCGAATTATCATATGCAGCAGAAATTCAAAATTTGATCCGAATTCTACCTAGGATCCATACAAAAAGCATAAATCAATGATTAGGATTTTACCTATTGGGCACTTGCATTTCTACTGATAAAAACTTGAGAACGGATGAATTAAACACCAGTCGGAAGGTACAACGTCTCTACGTTATCTACATGGAGTGAACAACGACCTCTTACCTTTCACGAATTTGTTAGGATGCATTTTTCTCTCTAGGAATTAGGATTGGATATTTTCTGAGTGATTTAGGGTTTGTATGGAAGCTTTGAGCGTGTCACTCATGTGCTGCCCTCAAACCCCTTTTTATAGAACTTAAGCAAGTCACAATCCTAGTCCTACTAGGATAATGTTTCTAAAATTCTAATTACACTTAACAACTCATCTTATCTTTATCCTAGAGATAATGAGGAGAGATATGACTTATCTATTAATTATCTAATATTAGATAATATTATCTCATAATATAAATATCTTAATATTAGATAATTGCATATAGTTATCAAATATTAAAATAATATTATCTCATAATATATTTATTTAATATCTGATAACGTAATTATTTAATATTACTTTAATATCACATAATATTATATATATATATTACATGAATAACACATTATTATTCTTAATAATAATATATATGCACGAAAATAAGTTCAATTAATTAGATATTAATATAATTAAAGTCTAATTAATTATTATCTTATTTCTACTTCTTTTGTGTGACCTTGTAGGTTCTTACTACATTGACAATGACTCATTATTAAGTTATAGATAGTGAGCGGTATCTAACAATACATCACTGCCACTCAAGTAGTAAGAATGTTTGTGATTCGACATTCACCTAATAGATGATCAACGTTTTGCATTATAATCCCTTTTTGTAATAATATCCAAATTAAATTGGAGGCATGGAATGTGTCATCCTTGTTAATGTTCAATTTATATTCCTTGATACTGAATAGACTTAAAATAAATGATTAATATCACATATTAATCTAATTGAGCATGGCCTTGCATTTCTAAGTCTCACTTAATCAAGGAGCCCAAGGATATTTCTCTTTTATACAAGAGTAACAAAATCTCATCTACATCATTCACTTCCCTCTGCACGATTTATGATACACCCAATCAATGCCCTATTCATCATCCTGATTAAAGGTGACATAGGACAATATTAAAGTGAGTAATTCCTCATGTAGGGAACCGTAGTGACTTCAGGTCAAGGTTTATGTGTATTTGTGATCATATGAGAATAACTTATGACACATCTATCCATGCAATATTTTCATAGTGGGTTAATCCGGTACATTGTTCACTAGTAATGTACTCATGTATTGACTTGATATCACATATCCATGATTCGTAATCATCAGTCACTATACATGCTAGTCTCGATGTATTATTACTATCCTTTTCGTAATAATACTTGACTAAGAGCATTTTAGGAATAACAAAGCTATTCCAAGGATAATTATTATATTAAGTTATAAATCACGTAGAATAATAATAAAATTATGAAAATAAAATATAATAATTAAATTACCTAAAATAAAATATAATACATTGCATATTATTTCAATCATCTATATGATTGGTTCTTAGGATACACATCAATACAACTGGTTTGCCATAACCATAAATCCATCTACCAAACAAATCCTTTATCAGCCTTTTACACCTAGTTTGATTAGAATCCACTTTAGTTGTTTTATTAATTTTCAGTCTGACCTAACTTTCTTGATAAGGTAGCCTGAAGATTCCAATCTTTGCTATTCTTTTGTCTTATGCTATTGATCTATAAAGAACATTACTAACCTTTTTAACATGCCTTCCAATGTAATTTTTCACATCATAGGGTCTTAAGAAATCTTGATGCATTTCTTTATTTCTCCAACTCCAAATAAACTTGCACATAACTGCTTAGATTTTCGTTATGGCATACCCAACCAATAAACACCTTTCTATTACAAGTTTAAATTAATCCAACCTTTCATAAATTCGATAAAAAATTCACTTGGAATTATTAGTCTTTAGACTTTGATAGCTTTATAGTAATCCTAGATTGCTTGTAAACTTATCTCTTCAAGAGTAGGATAAGCTATGCAATATTTTTCTTTATGACCCTTATCTTGCCGTAATATTATTGGTTAGTAGTTTGTTATGACATACTTACCATATAAATATATGAACTCTTTGAGGAATAGATAGTTTCCATATCTTATTTGAAATAACATTTTCCTTATCCTATTCATGTTGAACTAAAGATGCATATGCACTCAATCCGTTAAATCACTTGTATTTTCAAACTAAGCTAAATGGGTTAAACTTGCTTCATCATTGGGTGAGGCAATAGAAAGGAATTTAAAGACTATGTATGATAGTAATAATTATGTAAGTAAATGCCAATCCTATTCAACATTATTAATCTTAGACTCATTATAACATCCTTTAAAATAGTATCAATTAGTAGTAAAGCAAGATTTTTAAAAGAAGTGCTTGAATTTAGCCAGTGATATTTTCAAAACAAGGTAAATTTTCTATGTCTAATCCTTTAAACAAAATTAGGTTTTGTAGCATTCCATAGTTTAATAATATCCCTCTAGAACTTTGAATCTCTATATTACACCCTTTTTATCTTTTAACAAATTAAAAATTATTATATGAGAAAGAATGGTTAAGGTAACTAGTAAATTTGGGTGAATTAGAAATTTTATGTGTGAAATATGAAATAAAATAAAATTAATAAAAGTGAGAATGTAGGGATACGATTTAAGTGAAATTTTAATGGGAAAAATTTATTGAAATCATAAAGTATAAAATTATACACTAATGTAAGTGAGCATGTGAGTATGGAAGATGTTTAGGAGTAATTTTTCAAAAATGCTCCTAGGTCATATTTTCCTTATATCATCCCCAAACCCTCTATTTTTCTCATTTCTCTTAATCTTTCTTAACCTTCTTTTCACAATCCTTCCAATTAAGTAAGAAAGACTTTAAATCTTCTTGATTTTTTCATTTAGTCAAGGTAAGAACATTGTTTTTTATTAAGAATATCTTTATTTCTTCTTAGTTAGTGAAGGATTTAAAGTTTATTTGATTGTGATAGGTGTTCTAAGCCCTAACTTTAGAACCTATGAATTTTGATGTGATTAGGGTTGAAAGATCATTAAACTAACTTTCTAGCATCCTCTTCCATACAATGTGAGTGGATAATCTAGCTAAATTTATAGATTTTGTGGTATATAATGATATTGATGAAATATGGATTGCAAAGTGATTTTGCTTGAATCTAGTCTATTTTAATGTGGTGGAAGTAATACATGATGGAGAAAGGTGATATGATATGTTAGATAAGTGCATTGATAATTATATTAGGGTTTAATGTGTAATATATGTGTTTAAAGGGTATTTAAAGTTAGATATACAATGAAATTTTTGCAAAAAATTGATATTTTCATGTGTAAATCGATTGCTCAATTAATTCTAGGGGTTTAGAGGCAAAATTGGGCTTCAAAATTAAGTAACCAATTGATTTTGAGGTTTAGAGGTGGATGAATCAATTGGTTAATCTATTTTAGGGGTTTAAAAGTGAAACTGAGCTTTAAAATCGAGTGAACAATCAATTCTGAGGGTCCAAAGGAAAAACTGGAGGATAAATTCATTGGTCAATTAATTCATTAACTATAAAATTTTATACCAACTTTAAAAGACATAACTTCATCATCTTATATCTGTTTTAAACAAACTACCTATCACTTTAAATGAAATTAGTTTTAAGCCAATATTATATATATTGAGATATGATTAAAAAAGTAAACAAAGTTAAAAAACTTAAGATTTTTAAAAATGAACTTTTTATGTTTATCTTTAAAAAAACATAACTCTTTCAAAACCTAGCTGATTTGGACAAATGACCTATTTATAAAAAGCTAATCGAGTTTATTTTGATATGAAATAAATTTCATGAATAATGTATTTTTAATTTTTGAGTTATTCGCAAAAGATCACCTAAAAGTCACAAATAAGGTAACCATATAGTAACCTATATCCCGTCTGTTTTTATGTTTTCATAACTTATAATGACTCAATATAAGTATTTGGTCACTTAACATTAAAAATAGAGTGGTTTATGATGAGTATAAGATAAGTACATAACTTGAGTAATCATACAATGAGAAGGTAGAAGCTATATGATATAATATGTATTGTAATGAACTTATTGTGTTAATCATGGAATGGAATATGTTGAGGAATGTTTTATGGATTAATTGCTATGACATGTATGAATATTTATAGCCATACAAGAGGGTATAATGATATTAATATATGTTGTGATGTATATTGAAATTAAATTATAAATTGCATTAAATAGAGCTTGAGTTATAATATTTAAATTATATTGTGAATCATGCCATTAGTGGTGTTAAAGATGAGAAATATGATAGGAGTGATGATATAAATACCCGATGGAAAATTTTTAGTAATGAGGCAACTAGGTATAAGGTTGGCTTAGGAGGAATAAAGATAGAAATAGGTAGGTAGGGTATAAGGTTAGTCCGGGAGGGAAAAGAAGGATGAATATATTTTATTTACTATTTATCAATTTGAATGAAATATGATTTTGAATATAATTATTTATAAGTATTATTATATAATACATTGAAAATAAAATGACTATGTGTTAATCTTAGTATTATTAGCTCTTGTTTATTAATATGCTTAACTATGATATAATTTATTAAAGGACAATGGTCCGATGGGTAAGCTGTTTTAAATTATTGTTATTCTTATAGACTATTCACTCACTAAGTTTCAGATTCACTCCTTCATAATTTATTTTATAGATTCCTAGGTTGAGTCTTCACTTCTATCTCTTTAGAGCTAGGTTTCATAAGAGCCCACTAATGGTAGTATAGTAGCATAGACTCTTGTATATAGTATATTTTGGGCCTCATTTTGTTATAAATTTAGGTAGAGAAAATATTGAACTGATCTCTTATCTTTTATAGAAATCTTGATGAATACTTTCTTTCTAAAATGCTAGTTTCTTTATAAATGCACCATATTTGTTATTCAAGATTAAGTTAATTAATTAAGAATAAGTTAGTGGAAATTGAAAAAGGGTTTCTATATTGGTCACAATTGAATTAGAGTCATGACACTTTATTTATACTATTTATCTCCTTCAGCCACTTACTTTTTCTCCTATATTTTCCTTTTAAGTCCTTATTCCATAAGTTGGTCTCATTAATACAGATTTGAAAATAATGTTTCATAATATATGTTGAGTTTATCTCTTATAATTTTCTTATGCCTAAACTAGAGGTGTCAAAATGGGTTGAGTTTAATATATTAGCTTACGACTGATATGATTTTGCCTGACTTGAAACTGAGACTAGTTTGAAAATGATAATATTAGCTTAATTTGATAAAAGATTAAGATTAGTTAGCCCGACTCGGTACAAGACTGGAACCAATAAGTATTAACTCGTTAAATTATTATATTAGCCTATTAACTTAGTAATAGTAGTAAATAATAAATAATTAATTTATTATATATTTAATTTTTATATATATTAAAATAATAATTTTGGTATAATATTAAAATATAATTTTAATATTATACCAAAATTATTATTATAATATTAAAATTATATATATAAGCAATATTAAATTATTTTCAATATTAAAATTAATAAATTTATATATTTGATATTGTTAATATATATTATTTAAGTTTATCAAAATAAATAATTATATAAAAATTTAAATTTGTATTTTTATATTAAAATTTTAAATTATTTAAAAATTTTAAATAAATAAATTTGATATTAATTTTAAACATTATATATATAATGGATCAAAGCAAAGGAGTCGAGAAGGAGTACATAACCAATGCAATATTTTTTTTAAGATTTTAATTATTTTGTGATGAAGGAAAAGGTATAATTTAACTAATTGCATTATTTTTATAAGTTAAGGGGATTTATAGCCATTGGATTGGACTGAGTAAGGTGATTTTATCTATAATTCTTACTTTGCTTGTTCATATGTAGATTACTTGTATTTATTATTATTATTTTAATTCAATTTCTAAGTATTGATATATGGCCATTTTATTTATAATTAATAGATTTAATTTATAAGTACTAATATATAGCCAATAGATAATCAAGCGCCCAAAAATGAATTACAAAGTTATAAATTTTGTAGAAATCATGAGAGAAAAAATATACATAAAGATTACATAATTAACAAATCAATTAGCTATCTAGCCAATTGTTAGCCATCTAATAAATAACTCTTAATCCTTTATACTTATTAACTACAT
Source organism: Sindora glabra (assembly GCA_020226215.1). Lineage (NCBI taxonomy): Eukaryota > Viridiplantae > Streptophyta > Magnoliopsida > Fabales > Fabaceae > Sindora > Sindora glabra. The sequence goes on from CM035229.1 coordinate 72,345,821, forward strand.
TCCAATCCCCTAATATACATTTAAAAGCCCAAGAATCGCACCAAACCCCATACACCATAGTTAATAAAAAAGTAAAACAAAAAAATTATAAAATAAAAGTCAATAGCAATGATAGGAAACTTAGGTAAGTTCCCTGTTTCTTTTAACACACTTCATATTTTGCACAAATAAATATAATTTGATTTAGCTAACCCTTGTGTGTTTTGCATACTATGAGAAAGTTACATGTGCTAATAATTTTTTTCCTTAATAAAAAGCCACAAGGGATATATTGGTCCAAATAGCCACATATATACCATGTACTTTACATAACAGTGAATCTTCTTACATATCAAATCAAGATCGTTGATCAAAATTATCATTTCTTGAAATATGTTTGAAAATGATTGGGGCATCATATTGAGGGCAGATGAGCATCAAAGCCATTGGTGCATGCTAATAACTTAGGCTCAATTCTAGTAACTTTGCTACTTTGCAAAATTTTCATTAGGCTACAACTCTTTAGCTATTGCTTCAATAGATAATTTAAATTTTTTATTAATATTTTATATATTTTACACCACTATAAATACTTATATCAATCAAACTCAATTTACACAATAAATATTTATTCTTTTTCTTTTTAATCTCATTCTTATAATTTTCACTATTGTGATACATTTTCATTTTTTTACAAGTATTAAAGATTAGAGGTGGAGATAGTGCATAAAGTTGTAAAGTATTGAAATTTTTACTTCAAAGAAAAATATTAGTAATACTCTTCAACTCTTTCTAATCTCTACTTATATTTTTATATTTTTTATTAAGTTTTATATATTTCAATTTTTATAGCATTTTAGTTTATTTAATAGTTGTTATTATTGTTAAATTTAATATTAGTAATTTAATTTTCATATTATTAATAAATTTTAATTATGAATTTAAATGATTCTAATAATATGCAAAATTATTTTGATAATAAGTTTTCTTTAGAAAATGTAGTTACTAATTTTTCAAATAACAATTTTACAAATATTCCTTCAAGCACACTTGAATTTACATCATCTCCTCTTCTTTCTCAATATTTATTTTCATAACATACATGTAGTTGTAAAAATATAAACACTTTTACATCCTTATCTGATTTAGTAAAAAAATTAAAAAATTTTAAAATATAGAATCATTTTGATCTAAAAAATATAGATGTGTAGTTAAAGCATTTTGTAAATATTATCTAAAAAATTATAAATATGATAGTTATAATGGTATTAATATAATGAAACACCATTATTCTTCTAAACATGTGAAAATTGTAAATATTTCAAGTGAAAATTTTAAAATGCTTAATCAAGATAGTTGTGAGTATGAATTATGTAAATGAATTTATTATGTTGAAATGTCTTTTAATATAGCTAGTTCAACAAAACTAAAAACTATTTTTTTTAACACTTTAATCCTTAATAGAGTAGTATGAGTAGGAATATTAGTGTACATAAATGGAATAAAATTTTTAAAGAGTAAAAAATAATTTTAGCCAACTTTTTTTTAAAAATAAATTCAAAGGTAAAGTTGCTCTTATGCTCTTACATTTGATATTTAGATATTACCATCTCAAATGTGTTATATTTGTGTAATTACCCATTATATTGATAATAATTTTATTTTATATAAAAAATTATTTATTTTAAACTAATTTCACCACCATATGATGCATCTACTATTACTTTTTATATAATAAATACGTGTAGTGAGTATATTATATCGAATATTTTTAATTACTTTTGATAATGTATCTACTAATACTAGTGTTATTAGAAGTTGAATTCTAGCTTTAAATTTTATTCTTAAAGCTTAATTTTTTCATCTTAGATGTGTATACTATATTTTAAATTTAGTTATTCAAGACACATTAAAAGTTATTTCTGTACTTATATAAAATCTTAGAAGTATAGTTTTATATATCAAATCATCACCGGTTAGAAAGTATGATTAAAAATAATTATGCATTCAAATATTTAAGAAACCTAAAACACCTTTACAAAATATTTGTATACAATGAAATTCTACTTTTAAAATATTAGAATTTTTCTTACAGTATAAAGATGTTATGGATACTTTTTATTTAATAAAAATTCAAGTTAATCATCACTCTAAAAATATTGAACGGGAAAGGACACAAATTTGCTTATAATTTTTATAAATATTTTATAAAGCAACTAATCTTTCATCTAATTCTTATTATTTGACTTCTCACTTAATATTAGGTGTTTTGCTTAACTATAATTCTCCATTTTTAAAATTTAGAAGTATTAATGGGTTTAAAATTATTATTAATGAATGTTTACCAAAATGAAATAAATATTTTAGAAATATTTCTTGTTTATATATTATAATTGTAATTATGCATTTTAGAGTTAAACAAGAAATAGTAAAAAAAATTGCTACAAAAGTACCATGAAAATATGCAATATGAATTTAACTTAAAGTCTTACATAAATGATATAAACAATTCATTGTTAGAAATATTTTAAGTATATAATAGTACTTTTAGTTCTTCATATTCATGCACAAATTCTTCACCTTCTTCAAAAACAAGTATCCCATTTCATAAAGAATATGATGAATTCTTAGATTTAATTAATGATACTTCTTCAATTAATAATAAATAAGTTCTTACTTATTTACACTTATTATAGCTAATATGCCAAATTTTGTCATTTTAGAATAGTGGAAAGCATAAAGGACATGATATCAAATACTTTATCTTATAGCACATGATATATTAACCTCTTTAATGTCTTCAATAGCATCAAAAAGTATATTTTCTCATTGTGAATGAATTTTAGATAACAAATGTTTATCTATAAATAATTAGAACTTAAAGATATCTACTTGTTTAAAGGATTAGTTTGATGCATAAGATAAACAGTAAAACAAATTTCATGAAGATGAATTATCATTGGATGAAGGAAAAAATTACAAATAGTAACATATTCATATGCCATAAATTTAATTAGCAAAATATTTTTACTCATTTTATTTAATAGTAAATTTTTTCTAAATTAGGTTCCATAATTTTTACCCTTTCTTAATGAGAGTTTTTCATATTAAAAATTGTTATGTCTTAATTTATTTCTTTATTATTTTTAGTTTTATTAAACAAAAACAATAATAATAACAACAACAAGAATAATAATAGTTATTATTATTTTAAATGATAATAATAAAATATAATTATATTTTATAATAATAAGAGTAATTATAACAATAATAATATAATAATAATAATAATAATAATAATAATAATCATAAGAAAGAATTTTAATCTAAAATTTAACGTTTTCATCACTAATAAATCTCATAAAATTTTTAATATGTGATTTTAGTTATAAGTCTTATTACGCCTCAAATTTAAACTTGACTTATTTAAATTAAATGCATTTTTTATAAATAATTTTTGACAAATAGTCAAATTATTTTTAGTAAATATTTTCTTTCACATATTAAATGTGATAAAATTTTAATTTAAAATTTTAATATATTAAAAAGTCATCAATATGTCCTAAGAAATTAGAAATAAAACTACATCAATATTTAAAAAATTTCTTACTTTCCTTTTTAAAAGAATTCATATTTAATATCTTTAAAATTTAAAAAATATATAATTTTTATTTTAATTATTTTAATAAATTTATCCTAATTTTATTATTTTAATAAAATTTTAAGTGATAATAATAATAAAATATAATTATATTTAATAATAATAGACTTCAATCAATTAATAATAAATAAAAAATTAGTATGATAATAATAATAAAATATAATGAATTATAAAACTCACTTAATTAGGGTTGACTTGGGGTTGATATTATAACAATTCAATTTAGACCTAACTTGATAAAAAAATAACCCGACTTAGATCTAGCTAGATGTGTAGTTTTTATTTATTGGGTTAGGTTAGTAGGGTTAAGTTAGTTAGTTTTGACAAGTCTAATCCAAAGTTTTCAAACTCTTTGGCTAGCAAATGATACTCTATTTAATCGTATAAACCCTTCTAAATTTTTCATCATAGCCCAAAATAAAATTACATTGCAACCATTCAATGGAGTTACATATACTTATAAATAACCTTTTAACTTGTATATTGTATATAAGGATAGATGAGATAATCAAAGTTGCTAAAGTTAGTTTTCTTGCCATTAAAAGGTATTTAGATTGCCAACCTATCAAGTTCTATCTAACCTTTTCTATCATGTTTTGAAACTATTTTCTATTATTTCCTATAGAAACTAGATTAATTCCAAGATATTTACCTAAATTCAGTGTCAGGGAAATACTATTGAAATCAGAAATCACACCTATTATCTCAGCTTAAACATTTTGGGATAATAAATTTTCTTACTTGAGAAAGTTTTCCTTTTAAGAAAATGCTTAACAAAACTTATCAAGAAATCTACTAATGCATTGAATTTGATCCAATGATGCTTTAGCAAATTGAATTAAGTCATTTGTAGATATAAGATGAGAAATCCTTGGTCCTTTTTTATGCCTTTTTGGGCTTTTAATTACTTGTATTTACCTCTTTTGTATTAAGATGGAAAAGTTTATCCATACATATTACAAAGATATAAAGAGAGATTGGATCACCTTGCTTATGCTTTATGATGGTTTGAATTCCTTAATTTTACGTCATTCCAAGTAAGATCCATAGAAGCAAAAGAAATACATTACATAATGATTCTTCTTAATTTCACTGGAATTCTAATTTCCATAAAATATCTTTAATGAAATTCCATTTCAATCTATCATACACTTTTTCTATATTTATTTTAATAGCCATTTATCTTTTTTTTCCCCTTCTTTAGTTACATTGAATGAATCTTTCACTAGTTATAATTATATTATCTTGAATATGCCTTCCTAGAATAAAGTTAGATTACAATAAGGATATAAGAGGAGGTAGAAATGGCTTCAATATATTAACTATTACCTTAGTCATATATTTTGTAGCACATTGTCACAATTCTAACCTAATCGTGATTAGTGTAAAACCCACTTTTTTATTTTTACTAACTTATGTCTAGTTATCTAGCTTGTTCTCATTTAACAAGTATGATACACATGTAAAAGAATATTATACTTTAGAACATTCATTGGAAATCATTGAAAGTTCTACAAAAGATGAGAAAGTTAAATAAACTTATAATCTTTACCAAATAAGGATAAGTTAGTTTAACTAACTTATAAAAAATCAATTTAGATATTTTCTTTACTCAAGTCTATGATAAAATAAGCCCTAAAATGTATTATGTGCAAGATTCTATGAAATGTATTATAGAATCTAACTTTGAGGAGATAGATGTGGAAACTTAATTTAAGAATCTATAAAACAAGTCATAGAGAAGTGAATTTGGGGTTCAATGAGTGAATAATTTATAAGATATAACAACAGTTCATAATAGTTTACCTATCGGATTATCCTCCTTTGACAATTCATATCATATTTAAGCATATTAAAAAGGCAATAATAATGAAATTAACACATAATCATTTCCCTTTCAATGGATCACATAAGAATACTTACGAATAATTACACTTAAGGTCACATCTTATTTAGAATGATAAGCAATAGATAAAATACATTCATCCATATTTTAATTTTTGAGTCAATCTAATACCCTCCATAGTTTTTCTATCTTTCTTCATCCTAAGTTTACCTTATATCTTCCAGAAGCATATTATTAGGAATCAACCATTTAGTATAAACTACATCACCTCTATTATATTTCTCATCTTTAATGTTACTTGTAGCATAATTTACAATACAATTTAATCACTAGAGTTTAAGCTTTATCTAATGGAATCACAATTTAATTTTAATATATATAACAATATATTTTAGTACTGTTATGTTTTCTTGCATGGCTACAAGCATTCATGTATATCATAATACACAATCCATAAAACATTTCTTACTACATTCCATTCTACAATTAATGTAATAAACTTGTTATAACATATATTATATTGCATAATATCTAATTTCTTATTTTGTGATTATCCAATCATAAACTTATTTTATAATCATCATAAACCACTCCATCTTTGATGCTTGGAGACTAATACTCTATATTGAACCATTATAAATTATGAAAATATAATATAGATTGGGTATGATTTATTATATGATTACCATAGTTATAACCATTAAATAATATTTTATGGATGATTCAAAAATTATGAATATATTGCATATAAAACTTATTTCATTTGAAAGTATACTCAATTAGCTTTTCATAAACTGATCATTTACTTAAATTGATTAAGATTTGAAAGTGTTATGTCTTTTAGAAGATAGATACAAAAAGCTTATTTTTCAAAATCCTAAGTTATTTTACCTTTATCTATTTTTTTTAATGATATTTCAAAAGGCATAAAATGAAAGAATTATGCCTTTTTAATCAACATAAAATTTTAAGGATGATGAATTAATTACACAATTAATTCACTTACCTTAAACTTATGTCTGTATAAGGAAAATTAATTCACACTTGATTTTTATACCTAAATTTGCCTCTAAACCATATGAATCGATTGTGTACTTAATTCACACATAAAAATGAAGTTTTCTATGAAAATTTTTATTACTTATTCCATTATAAATGACTTACAAACATGTATTCCACACCAAATGTTGAAACAATTATTAATATATTTATTTAATATTTTATATCACCTATATTCATCATTTGTTACTTCCATTACATTAGATCATATATGTTTCAAGTAAAATTATAAAGTAACTAATATTTTATTAATACTATCATATAATCACAAATCCATGAATTTAATTAGACTATCCACTCATTTTGTATGGAAAAGGGTGTTAAGAGGCTAATTTGAAGATCTTTTGATTCTAATCACATCAAAATTTATAGGTTCTAAAATTAGGGTTTAGAATATCAAATAAAACTAAATAAATCTTAAATTTTTCATTAACCCAGAGGAAATAAGAGAGATTCTTAATAAAAGCAATGTTATTAGTTTGATTAGATGAAGAAATCAAGAAAAATTAAGGTTCAGCTTACTTAATTGATAGAATAGTAGAAGAGATTGTTAAAGAGAGTTAAGAGAATTTGAAAGATGAAGAGAAATGAGGGAGATTAGGGTTTTAGGTTGAAAATAAGGAAAATAATGACTTAAGAGCATTTTCAAAATATTATTTCTAAACCTCTTCCACACTCACACATTCACTTATATTGGTATAAAACTTTATACTTCATAATTCTAGTCCCAAATTCTTAATTTTACTAACTTTATTTTGTTTCATATTTCACATAAGAAATTCCTAACTTAACTAAATTTATCATTTGCCTTAATTATTCTTTCTCACAAAATAACTTCTAATTTATTATTATTTAAAAAGAATGTAACACACACTTCTTGCACAATGAAATGGGTTTAAATTGGTTAACAAGTTTTAAGTGTTTTTGGTTTGGAATAAGAGCAATTAAGGTTTTGTTCACATTTTCTATAATAACTCTTTCTTTAAAAACATTATGACTTAATTCAAATAGATTCCTCCCTACCAACTTTGAATTAGCTTAAAAAAACAAGGTAGGAAAGCTATCATCTCCTAGAGCTTTAGTAACTTTAATGCTAAAAATTAATTACTTTTTAAACCTTATTAGATGGCATAGGTTTGCTAATAATAGTAGCATATTCTTCTTGAAGCTATTAAAACTTTATATTTGTATTGAGAGGAATATGGTCATCACTTTCTTTAGTAAATAGCATTTTAAAGAAGTTTACCAATATAAAGATAAACTCATCCTTATTTTCAACCTATCTCTTATTACGATCATAAACCATTGTAACTCTATTTCTTTTTCTTCTAATCATAATTATGGTGTGATGGAATTGATATTACGATCCTTGTCTTGTATCCATTCAATCTTCAATTTTTAATGCTAAAACACCTCATTTTAAGCTAGCATTTCCTTTAATTCTTTCTACAAGTTATTTTCTAAATGATTTGAATGTGGATTTGACTTCCTTTCCATTATTTTTTAGAGCTCATTTAATTTAGCCAACATCTCTTTTTTTTCCTTTTTTCTTATATTTTTACAAATATTATTTTCTTTCTAATCCTATAAAGAATTAGATAAAGAAACAAGGTTATTGTCAATTGAAATATGTTTCTTCCACTATTGTTTCTAAAATTAGTAAAATTTAAATGACCATACATATGATACATATAATAAACACATAAAGATAAAAAATGTTTGCCAAATCCAACTTTTCAACTGTATATACACATTATTAGTCCTTTATATTTAATATTATAGCTTAACTTAAAGCATGTCAAAGAATTCAGGTCTTATTATATATTACACACTGCACTAATACCATGCCTTCTTGCATGGCCATAAAATATTTTTTCTAACATTTATTAATGTATAATAATTATTTTTAATGCTGATATATCCTAGGATGTAGTCGACTATGTATTTCTAGAAAATAGGGTTATAATTTACTATATAGTTGACTATAATAGTCTAGATAGCAAAGGATGGACTTATAATCAACTATGTAGTCAATTATGCTTTATTTGAAAATAAGGGCATAGTTAACTGCCAAGTGGTTGAGGCTGAGAACAAATTGAAGGCTTGTAGTTAACTATAAAGTCACCTATGTTATTTTCTTAAGCAACTCTATAGAGGCACAATTGATTATGTAATCAACTACAATTGGCCAAAAAGTAAATTTTTAGCATAGATGCTTCCCCAAGGAATAGGTTCTTGGGGTATAGTTAATTATATAGTTAATTAATATCTAAATTTTTTTTTATAGATTTTCATCAAACATACTATTCATATGAACTTTTAGCATTGAAAATCTCATTTTACAAGCTACCATTTGAAACAAACCACCACATATAGTATCCTCATCATAATACACATTAAATCCATTAAGAAAATTAATTCAAATGACATATTTCATGTAAAATCCTTAAGATTGGTCTAAAGCATAGAAAACCTATCATCATATAAATAAACTAAACAAATCAATCAAATTTGATTAGATTGCCCACTCAACTTTAATAGAAGAGATTCTAGTTGAAGAAAATAGTAGGTTTCAAGTTCTTAATCATCCAAAAATCATAATCTTTAAGTTATCGTCTAAATTTTCCTCTTTGAGCTAAAATACCTGAATCCTATTAAATTCAAGGGGAAATAAAAAAAGAAACCTATCATATGTTAGAATTTAAGAAGCCTTACCTTATATAGATGGAGGAAATGCAAGTAATTGATTGAAGATTTGCTTGGATTTGATGAAGAGATGAGAAGAAGAAAAAAGTAAGAAAGGTTTAGGGTATGTTTATTGTTAGGAAAGAATAGGGATGGTTAAAGATTTTAAGGGTCAAGAAAAAGTTAAAATTAAGGTATTTTCATAAAATCAATCTAAATCTCCTTTATACTCAATTATTAAACCTTAAACATATCATTTCATGCCCATTTTCTTTAGCTATTTCATATAGTTTCTCATTTCAATTTTGTTTAAATAATTAATTATTTTCTACATGTAATTTTACTTCAATATTTTTTATATCAATTTGTTATTTACATACAAAAATGTTTTAATTTTTTTAAGAGGTGTAATAGAAATGGTTTATTTATCCTATTCACTTTACTTCCACTAATATCAAGTAATAAATGATGATGGTATAAATAAACTCTTACTAATACTTTAATAATAACTTCATCAAATCTCATTCTCCATTCTAAATTACGCAAGGTATGATTTAATCTTTCAAATGCTTTCTCATAGCGATGTTTCTTAGGGCCCCTCCAAGTAAATCTAAACCCTTGCTATTCTAAATCAAGCCAGCTATAATTATTAATCCATTCAGCAAATTCTTTACACCTTCACTTCATAATTGGTGTTTCTCTTTTCTTCTTGATAGCACTAATAATATCATTGAAGTCCCCAATTACTAACTATGGCATTATAATATTAGATGATAATTCTAATATTTTCCTTTTACATTTTTAAGCTTAAGATGAGGATTAGTATACATTATTTAAAGATCCAATCTTCTTCATTATGATATTTAACCTTGAAATGTATAAATTGGAAATTATTAGCCAATAAAATTAGCTTTAGATTATTATTCTTCCAAGCCACCCAAATTCCACAAGATTGGCCTCTACCATCATTAATTAGAAAATTGTCATAATCCAAAGTTTTGAAAACACTTTTAGTTCTCTTGATAAAAACTTTTGTTTCCAACAAAGCCAAAACATTTAATTTATTATTTGCCACTAGCATCTTAGCATGTATCAGAAAATATTGATTACCTACTCTTTTACAATTCTAACATATAATTTTATTAATCATGGAAAACTATTGAATAAATTTAAACTATCATCATGTGGTCATTTGCTTCTTGACTAACTTTTTGTTTTAATCGATGTACACATTCATTATTAATATTAACAAACTTAACTTTATGATTTAGAGTATCTTCTATAGTTGAGACGATTTCCTCTAAACTAGCAATTGCAAGTGACGTAAAAGACACATAGGGATCAAAAGGTTTCATTTTTGAATAAGAGTACCCATATTACTACAGTTCAGTTGACATCCTACATCTATCTTAGAATTCTTGTTGGTAATATCTGTGAAAGCTTCCCTGTATCAAGATTGAATAAAGGTATTTATAAATTTTTCTATTATCCGAGCAACAAGTGATGCTTTTGCTTTGTTGGAATAACATTCTAGTTTCCTAGTGTTTCCAAAGGTTGCTTTATTTAAGAGCCCTTAAACATGTCTTTCTTTGCCTTGAGTTATTGACATTCTTCTTGCTGTTATTAGCCAACATTGTTTTATTTTGTACAAAGTGTTTGTTATGTATAATTTGTAAACTACAACCTACAACTTCATATTCACATTATTAATTATTCGCTTTTGCTATATTTTTTCAAATTGGACTTAAGTATTCTTATTTTTCTCTTCGTCTTCTCAAAACATGGGATTTACTAAGAAAGCAAATCTTGATCCATCATTTTTATCTTTACCTATGATAGAAAATTATCTTTCTTTTTTCCTTGCACTAGTTTCAACACCCTTTCCTTTTCTTGGTCTATAACTACTTTGAACAACCATCCAATTTCCATACTTTATTAATGAATTCTTTAAATTCTCCTTTTTTCCACTTTGATAAGCCTAGCATTATTGAACCATATGTATTTCATCAATTAGTTGATTACTATTGTTTCTCTCTATTCCTTCTTTTCTCATACAACCATTTGAATAATGCCCATAAACACCATAATGGAAACACATTAGGGGCATGCCTTTATACTCCACCCCTATTTCATCTTAATCTGCTTAAGTTATGGAATCAAAGACTCATTCAAATTAATCATTACACAGAAAGTGCATATTTTCCTTCAGTTTTACTCTCAATTGTCATGTCTAATTTAATAGTTCTCTCAATTCTGTTATTAAGTGCCCAGAGACACTTTTTATTATAGTATTCCATGGCTAACTTAGAAAATCTGACCTATACAACTACTTAATCAATTGAAGCTTTGGTAAGGTTGAAGTTCGAAACCCATTCATAAATTATCAAGTAGTGATCAAAGATCATTCAAGTGTCCTAGTTAACATAAAATCCTTATCATCCATATTAAGAACTTGACAAGAAAATAAGTACATTTCAAATCAACCTACTTAAAAATCCTTGTACCCCTACATAATTGATTCAATTTCCTTTTTAGTAATTGATAACCTATCTTCCAATTGAGTAGCTTTTTGATAAGGTAGCATTTCCATAGTTTTCTAATCTTTTCTTCCTTCTCCTTTGACAGTTGTAATATTGGAATAATAGTATTCCTAATCACACTTTAATGAACAACTTTTCACAATCCTCATCATTAGACAAAGTTTGTTTTGATTTTTTTTATAAAGAAAGCCTATTTTTATTTTAAATGCATGAATACATATTCAACTTGGATATTGAAAATTGAAAGGGAGAGACTTAGAAGTTGGCATACATCTTAGACGTTAGGGTTGATTAACTATTACCTTTCACTGCTAAGAACATAAAATAGGCATATATCCTTTCCAATTTGATAATTTTTAAAGTAGTGCTAGTAAAAAGAAGCAGGCCAGATTTGTCTAGCAGGTGAGATCAGAATCGCATCCAATAAGCAAAGTTGGAAGTCGAGGAGTGGGTTTGATGCATGCAATTTCAACAGTAATGAGGATTTATGAGATTATAGATGGTGAACATTGGTGGTGATGACAGTGACATTTTGTATTTTTCATTTAGTTTTAAATCGCATCCAAGCAAATGGCACCTCGTTCATTAACTTTCCTATGATTGCTCTTTCCACTACAGGTTCATCGCCTGGTTTAGAACTGATGATTTTTGCCATTAACTCATCCACCTTTTCATCTTCAAACTTAATAAAACAATTTTGACAAAGATGAACCACTTCTTTCAAATTTAATGAAGGTGTAACCATGGTTGACTAGTTGAAAACATCCATATAGTGTTTTGTTGCAAATCCGCAACCATCAGTGGTGACTGTGATGGCATTTTGCATTTTCGTTTAATTTTAATTTCTAAAATTTCAATCATAACAAACGATTGCTGATTATTTAGGGCTTTATCTATTGAGTACTTGTGACAACTTTCAGTTGATGAAGTTGCTTTTGATTTAGCCATGTACACCCCATCTCCTACTTGCTTGCTCATTCATCATCCTCGTTTGCTCTCTCGCCCACATTGTTAATGGTGTAGCCTTACCTCTCTTGTATTATTCATTTTCATTCCCAACTTTCATATTTAGTTGGATTGAGCTTTTAGATTTCAAACATATCCGGCCCACCACTTCAAATGAAATTCCATATTTTGTTGGGGTAATATGTTAATTTCATTCTTCTACTAGATTATCCATTTCCCTTAATCCTAATCAGCTAAAAGATGCAATCTGAACCACATGTTTATTGGAGCATGGATGCACCACTTTGGGTGCATCTTAGTCTTCTCCAAATTGAAAACTAAAATATAAATATAAAATTTTCTTTCAAATTACTAGTTTTATCAAAAACCCAACCTTTTCTCCCACCTCACGGGATGATTTAATCACGACTTGTTAGCTGTTTTTATTGCCCAGTTTGGATGAAGTCCCGATCCCATAGGGACCCGAGTAGGAGGAGGAAAGTGAATGTATCAATGTGCGGGTAACATCTCCCAACCCCTATATAACAGAAGTTCCTGCCCCTTTTAACCGTTGAGCCTGTGTTTTCTTTTCTCGGACTTTTTCTCAGAATTCGAGCAAAGGCTGTCTCTTCCTCACTCTTCCACGTTTCTGTAATCAGTTGTAATCAGCAAATTCTGGGCTCTTAAAATCTCAATTGGAATTCAAAGTTTGTGTTGGTGAATACTTCAATCTTTGGTTACTTTCACTTATTTTAGTAAAGTTCTTACTTTCTGGGTTGTATTTGGTTCTGGTAGAACTTGAACTAAGGTCATATGTTTGTAAATGTTTGACCTTTTTCTGTACTCATTTAGATTGAGTTAAGGCTGAGTAAAATCTGGGTCAAGATGAGGTTTTTACAATTGTTGTTTGTTGTCCTTGTGCTCTGTAATGATGCTGTGCTGGGCAAGGAATGCACAAACGTTCCTACACAATCACACACTTTCATGTACGAATTATCAACCTCCAAAAATGAAACATGGAAGGCAGAGGCGATGGCGCATTATCATTTGACACCAACAGATGAGTCTGCTTGGGCAGATTTGCTGCCGAGGAAGTTCTTTAAAGAACAACAACAACGTGAATGGGTTGTGATGTATAGAAAAATTAAAAATATGGGTTTATTCAATCCGCCTCAAGGTTTCCTCAAGGAAGTGTCTCTGCATGACGTGAGATTGCAGGAAGATTCAATCCATCAAAGAGCACAGCAGACGAATTTGGAATATCTATTGATGTTAGACGTGGACAACTTGCTTTATAGCTTTAGGAAGACGGCGGGTCTGCCGACACCGGGGACACCGTATGGAGGATGGGAAGCACCAGAAGTTGAGCTCCGTGGTCATTTTGTTGGTTAGTTTGTTTCATTTCATCATTTTAATGGCCTTTTCTGACCAAATCTGACTATGTTCCAATATTTAAAGTTCTAGGGAATATCTACTTCGTTCCTCTTTTTACTGCACAAAATGCTAGGGAATAAGAAGGAAGCGTTATTGAAGACTAATGAAAGAATAGTAACGCATCATTAGATTTGCTTAACATTTTTTTTCCAATTTTTTATTCACGTCACCGTTTTTGTTGGTAAATTAACTCCATAATTGGCTCTTTCTTCCTTAAGTTTCGGAAGGCATTAGTTTCTCTTCTCTTGTATTGCTCTTTCCTACATTTAGATACTGTTTTTTCCTATAAGATTTTTTTTTTTCCTATTGTAAAGCATGTTTTTCCATATCTTGGGTTTTCCTCTTTAGAACTCTTTGAACTTCATCTGTGTTAAATACTAAATTCTATTTCAATGGGGTGGTTGTTTACAATTTCGGTAGAAATATCTTTCGTGCGTAAAGAGTCTAGATAGCAGTTACAGAAATATCTGCACGTTTTGTTGTTCTTGGGATTGTGAGTTCTCTACCATCGGGCATAGAGAATCTAGCTGCAACCTTTTACAGTTAAAGTTCAGTTTCTATTATTATTTATTAATTTTTGCATGCTTTTGAAAATTTTAAGGGCATTACTTGAGTGCATCAGCTCAAATGTGGGCTAGTACTCACAATGACAACCTGAAGGAGAAAATGTCAGCTCTTGTTGCTGGTCTCTCTGCTTGTCAGCAGAAAATTGGCACAGGATATCTTTCTGCATTTCCATCTGAATTTTTTGATCGTTTTGAAGCTGTCAAGCCTGTGTGGGCGCCTTATTACACTATTCACAAGGTAGATTCAGAGGTGGCTTTTGATTGCGCAATTACCTTTTTGGCTTTAGTATCATGGGTTTTCAACTATCAACTTTTGATAGATATTGGCTGGGCTGCTGGATCAACATACCATGGCCGGAAACCCTCAAGCCTTAAAAATGGTGACATGGATGGTTGCTTACTTTTACAGCCGTGTTCAGAATGTAATTTCACAATACAGTGTAAATAGGCACTATAGCTCACTTAATGAAGAAACTGGAGGAATGAATGATGTCCTTTACAGGTTATACACCTTAACGGTAGGCTAACAAATCTTCTTGGTTTTCGTATCTCTTCCTGTTTTATTTGCTTTTATGTTGTTCATGATCTGTAAACTTGGTTAATGTACGCATTTGCATTAGTATGTATGGGTTCCAATTCAAAATTTTCTGATGATTTTATAGATATACATGTTTTGGAATCTGGTAGTTCATTGGCTTTGTGAATTCTTTGAGAAAAAGCATTATGCGTTGGGCTTGAAAATACACCAATTTTCATAATTGCTGGCTTACATGGTTTCATTTGGATTGAACTCTTTCAGATATTGCTTGGATAATTTTAGCATATAATCTTTGGTTATTGCAGCGAATTCAATCCTGAGGTGGCTTGTCTTGTTAATCTATGCAGGGAGATGAGAAGCATCTATTGTTGGCTCACCTTTTTGATAAGCCCTGCTTCTTAGGGTTGCTTGCAGTACAGGTAATAATGATTAATTTTTGCTCTCAAATGAGCAGGCATTCTCTGAAAGAGTGCAGGATAGAAACCAGCTATTTCTTTGTAAATGTACTGTTTTGACTTTTATCTAGTTTCTTTTTTTTTTAAAGAAGAAAAAGATTAGATTATTTTCTTACCCAATTATAATAGATTATTTAAAATGTTGGACAATGGCAATACTTGTTTCTTCTTCTAAAATTATCTCTACCTCTGAAAGTAAACATCAATTTAGTTTCCATATTGTATTCGGTTTCCTATCCTGCTCCAAGGATTCTTAGATTTTCTCTCCCTTCTTTTTTCTGCAGGCTAATGACATAGCAGATTTTCATGCTAATACGCATATCCCAGTTGTCATTGGAGCTCAAATGCGGTATGAGGTCACTGGTGATGAACTTTATAAGGTGATTTGTTTTATTTAAACTATACATTGCTGGTACCGGCATCACAAGTTTGGAACAAAATCTATTTATTTACTATTTTTCTGGTGCATAATCTTTAGAGGTGATGGCTTTTGAAACTATCCCAACATCACACACTAGGTTGGTAGCCCAACTCTGATGGCTGGAAAAGAAAATAATATTTTACTATTGCTCCACTCGTGTTGTGTTTTCCCCCTAATAATTCTAGTCCTGTTACAAGTACATGTCTAATTGTAGCCCTTTTTTTGCATTATTTTGGGTCGTGTTTTTCTCATTGGATATATATGTTAAGTCTGGAAGGTGATTGCTAGCATTCCTAATTTGAGATTTAATCCTTTCTTTGGGTGGGTTAGGAAATTGGAACGTTCTTCATGGACATTGTTAACTCCTCTCATAGTTATGCAACGGGAGGGACATCTGTTGGTGAATTCTGGTATTGAGATGTTAATATTTAAGTTTCAGTTGTTATCAGCACTTCAAACTCACCATCAAATATCCTTTTGCTACATACTATCAAGCTGGAAATTCTGATAGTTACTTAATTATCTTCAACTTTGAATAGGGGTAATCCAGAGAGAATTGCAGACAACCTAGGATCAACAGAAAATGAAGAATCGTGCACAACTTATAACATGTTGAAGGTACGAATCATATGCAGGAAGACTTATTTGATGATACTGCAGAGAATATTTTTATTGATTTTACTTGCGAGTGCACTGGATAAGCTGATGAGCTTAATTATTCCCGTTGAAGTACTCTCAAATCTCTTTTTCATATTTCTGTCATTAGTTAGCCTACAATGTCTCCATTGTCTCAGCACTAGGAAAATGTTAGAAAAAGGAAAGATTTATTGATTTTGGTTCTAACCCACTGATAAGTTTTTAGGTTTCCCGCCACCTATTCAGATGGACCAAAGAGGCATCATATGCAGATTATTATGAACGTGCTTTGACCAATGGTGTGCTTAGCATCCAAAGAGGAACCGATCCTGGAGTGATGATATATATGCTCCCCCTTGGTCGGGGGGTTTCTAAGGCTCAAACCTATCATAAATGGGGAACAAAGTTTGACTCTTTCTGGTGCTGCTATGGAACAGGTTTGGTTTTGCATTCCCCCCCCCCCTCTCCATGCAAATTGCAGAATACCACATTATGTTCTCGGCATAGTTCCCCTTGGATTCTTAAATATTTTGTTCTGTATTTCCATCTTCCAACTTCAGGAATTGAATCATTCTCAAAGCTGGGGGATTCAATCTATTTTGAAGAAGAAGGGAAAGATCCTTCCCTTTACATCATCCAGTATATTTCGAGTTCTTTTAACTGGAAATCTGGAAATCTCATGCTCAATCAGACAGTTGCTTCTGTTGCTTCATGGGACCCTTACCTACGAGTGACATTTACATTATCACCCAATGGGGTAACTTCAACATTTTTACTATAAATCTGATACGGGCTTTAGACAATTTTTCATATGGGACAATTTTAACCTTAAATATACTCATCCTGCTTCACTTCGGCTAAAAATCTGGTCTCTTTCTTTTTGTCACCCTCTTCATCACCATACTCTTTTTTTCTGCCATCTTTTGAATATCTATTCTTTTTCAGGGAGCGGGCACTTCATCTACACTGAATTTGCGATTACCTATTTGGACAGATACACGTGGTGCCAAGGCGATCCTAAATTCTGATACTTTATCTCTGCCTGCTCCGGGTGTGAAAACAATACCCAATATCTCTGGAACTATATTAGATTTCACCAGCATAAGATTGTATGCTTTTAAGACATAGGGGCACAGCAAAATGTAACACCAAAAACATGGAAAGTAATATCTTGTTCTCTGGACATGTAGGAAACTTTTTGTCAATTAAACGACAGTGGAGTGCTGGCGACAAGCTGACTCTTCAGTTGCCTATGACCTCCAGAACAGAGGCTATAAAAGGTTACTTAATGGGTTAATACTTGTGCACCATTTTCCTATAAAATTTTGTCTGCATGTATTTCTGTCTTCCTTTAAAAAAAGTTTGACATTGCTGACGTGATTTTAATGAAATCCAGATGACAGGGCTGAATATGCTTCCATTCAGGCAATTCTGTATGGTCCATATCTTCTTGCTGGCCATACAACTGGTGATTGGGACATCAAAGCTGTGTCGAATGGCTCTATTACAGACTGGCTTACTCCAATCCCACCCAATTACAATGCTCAACTTGTTTCTTTGTCGCAAGATGTTGGAAACGCCATTCTGGTTTTAACAAAGTCAAATGAATCCTTTACAATGGGAATGGTGGCCGAATCTGGCACAGAATATGCTCCTCATGCAACCTTCAGACTTATCCCAACAAATCCATCTCCCTCCAGTTCTTCGAGGAAGGATGATAGTGCTGAATCAGTGATGTTAGAACCATTTGATCTTCCCGGGATGCTTGTGATGCACCAAGGAGCAGAAAATTCTCTGATAGTTGCAAGTTCATCGGGCGGCGGCGGTGACTCTTCTGTCTTTCTTGTGGTTGAAGGATTGGATGGAAGAAATGGAACAATATCCTTAGAATCCAAAAGCAACAAAGGTTGCTATGTTTATAGTGGTCTGAGCTCAGGTGCAAGAGTGAAGCTCAGTTGCAAATCAAATTCAAGTGATTCTGACGGTACATTCAACCGAGCAGTTAGCTTTACATCAGGAAAGGGGTTGAGCCAGTATGATCCAATCAGCTTCGTGGCTAAAGGGGCAAATAGGAATTTCCTTTTGGAGCCATTATTCACCTTCAGAGACGAACGTTATACTGTTTATTTCAACATTCAAACTTTGATCATTTAACATCGGAACTTGAAAATAAGGGTACAATGTTCATATACGAAGATTTAAACGGTTATTTTTCTGGAGGCCAGAAGCATAAAGATAAATTATTCAGTTGTATAGATACAAATATATTGTGTTCCTTCCAATAAAGATGTGGATTTATTCTTATCTCGGAACGGTACTGAAATATTAGCTATTTCTGTGCATTCACTGCATTGGTAAAGTTAAAAAAAAAAAAAAAAGGGAAAATGAAGAATAAAGGTTGAAACTTCCATGATTATACTTAATTAACACGAGTAAATTGGAACCTACAATTTTTAAATAAGATCAAAGGTTTTATGCAGAAATTTCCGAGCAGACATGAACATATATTTGGAATTTTTTTCAATTATAATGGTGTTCTAACATGTTATAACGAGTGTAAGACGACGATGGGTGGGGACAAACAAAAGGGGCAAATTAAACTGGCCTCTATTTAAGTTTAATGTAATTGCAAATATATTCATTCTATTTTTAAAAATATATGCTCACCTTCCTTTCTCTTTGTTTTAAACATGTATTTATCTCCCTGCTTTTGAACTTCCTTTCTCTTTGTCTTTAAATATAGGCATGCTTTTAAAATATAAAAGAGGTAAATGTGTATTCCAAAAAATAGAAGAAATTTGAAAATAATTGAGTAATCAGGGGATCTGAGTGAAAGTTATAAACAAAAAAAGACCAAACATGTGAGAAGACGGGGATAAGGAGTTATTTTTAGAAAGATATAAACACAAGTTTATGTGGCAAAACTAACATTGCATACAGAAATTAGTTTGACGAAGTATACTTCCTGAGGAATAATTTTAAAAAACTAGCACTTGAATTAATTGAATGATTATTTTTTTTAAAGGTAATTTTTTTTTATTTTCTAATTCTTACTAAAGTTTCAATCTTATCCTCCTATATTTTATTCGAAAGAAATCTATGTTTTTATATTCTAATATATAAAAGTAGTATCCATATAAATAACACGTATCATTCTGTTAATAAAAAAAGTTTCAGAAGATGCCACGTGATAAAATGCATGGTAATAAATATAATTAAATAATAATATTAATCGAATTATGAACTAAAACTAAACTAAAATCAATTTAAATTTTTCATTTTCAAAATATAAAAATGATAAACTAGTTTGTTTCCAAAATATAATATAAAATAATCATAATATTTAATTAAATTTCGTAATACACAATTAATAATATTATTATAACGTTAACATATGAACATACAAAAAATATAAAAATTAATATTGACTAATGCATATCTAGTTTTAATAAAAATACAAAAAGATTATAATTTAATATTTACAAAAATTCATATTTGTAAAAATATAAAAATATATTTTAATATATTTCTTTAATATTTTTAATTGACTTTTGATATTCATTAAAGATTGTGATTATTAAATGAATAGGAATGGATGTAAATGGCTGGTAAAATTTTCATCAATTTAAAATTTGAATCAAGTCTGATTGATATCAGTATGAAATTAATTAAATATTATGATTAGTAAAATAATTTTTGTTATTAATTGAATTAATCAATTATTAGAATAATTAAATTATATGATTTTTTAAAATACTTTAAATTTATTAAATCGTTAATTCAATATTGATTCTCTGAATATGTATATATATATATATATATAGTACCATTAGTTTATAAATGCACTAATATATACTATTACAATGAAAAATCTAGTAAACCTTAATTATAATAATTAATAGATAATCAAAGATATTTTTATGAATATTCACATAAATAAATATTTATAACATTTTTCTTTAGATATCCATTTGTAAAGAATATGCCTTGCTAAGACTGTCATTAGAAAAAATCAGTGAAAAAAGTACATTATTTTTTTAGCAAATAATCTGCCTCATTAAAAGTCTTATAAAAAAAATGAAGAGAAAAAGAGTGCAATATGAACTTAATTTTTCATATTGAGAATATTATTGAAAATCTAGACCAATGGCTTTATTAACAATTTAATTAGAGATCACTTAAACAAATTTATTGAAAAAAAAAGAGAGAATTTTTACCTTAATATATTTAATTTTCAATTCTAAGGTGACGAAGAAAAATCGTTACCTTTGAAACATAGAATCTGAAACAACCACGAGATTATATATATATATACACACACACACCATTATAACATTCCCATCACAAAGGAATACTCAAATTTCTCTACGATGGAATTCTGCAGTGCGAGTGTCAACATATGTTCAAAACTATGAATTTTTTCAAGTAATTATCATAATGACTTTAAGGTCATTAAAAATGATATATGCGATATAATATTTTGTCAAGGCTCTGAAGTGGATTGTCCTATTAAACCTCAAGTATATATATCAATAATTGGTAGAGCCTTACAAGCTTTCAAAATGACGAAGTGTTTATACCATTAGAAAATGCACTACATGAGTGGAATATAATAATATTTAGTCTGGTGGAAATATAAGAAAGAAGCAGAAAAAAGGAAAGAATTGATTCTGAAGAGAATGGCCCTTTGGCAGATGTAACACCATTAAAAACTATGTGATACTAAAATGGATTTAAAAAAAAAAAATAGTAAAAACTAATGGTTCCATATCTGCAAAATCGTTGCTATAGGTTTGAAAGGTCCAAACAAGAAATGAAAGATAAAAACCACAGGTTATCTTAAATCATCAGTGGTTCTCAAAGAAACAAAACAAATAATCAATCCTTGACATTATAATTACGATAAATCGAGATACATGTTAGGAAGATGGAAAGCAAAATTTCAATAGCAAAAATCCAAATTACATCTTATCTGACGCTAAAATCTCACAACGAGGCAAATGAGAAAACATCAACATGAATGATAATCGGACTTAATCTCAAATCAAAAAGAGTAACATGTTGAAAGCTCCTCAGAGCCGAGAAAATATTGTTGAAAACTCCATCTGCAAGAGAAGTTTCTTAAAAAAACCCAAGAACTGCATTCTTCTGAAAGCATACACCCCGTGTTTCTCTGCCTTTGCCCTTTCAATGCCCAATACTCACCCATGAATTTCACACTTCAAAATGAAATAGAGATATTCAGCGACAATCAATTGGTCACTGAGGAGCAAAATAGAGCGATGGACGAATAATGTGAAGCAATTTTCATGGCTTAAACTGTAGAAGAAGTCAAGAAGTAGTGCCATTTAGATTTCCGATTTCCTCCCAGGGAAACAGTGCAGATAGTCAATGAAATTTCCTTGGATCATGAGTTCATTTGGTTTGGATGATCTATGAATGAATTTTCATAAAACATAGAAGAATTGAAGCCAAAACTGCTTCCGAAGGAGTTTTGCTCATTAACGACGATCTTCTGCACACTAAGGAAAGAAGGAGTTGCTATTCTGTGTACTTTCATCATTGATGATGATTTCTAGGCCAATTCTAAGACACCCAGGGGTTTTGGAACCCCGAGTTACATGCTTAAAAATAAGCCATTTGATTCTTAAGTTTTTATCTCAATCGTTCATATAAATAATATATTTCTAGTTCTTGTGATAAATTTTAAAATGAGTCTTTATGTATTCAAAATTATAGATTGACCCAATAATAAAAATCAAAGATTGAATACTGATATTGACTCAGCATTTACATCG
The DNA here is from genome assembly GCA_020226215.1 of Sindora glabra. Taxonomy (NCBI): domain Eukaryota; kingdom Viridiplantae; phylum Streptophyta; class Magnoliopsida; order Fabales; family Fabaceae; genus Sindora; species Sindora glabra. Next base: position 72,368,384 of record CM035229.1, read on the forward strand.
AAAATGTCTGATGCTACCGTGGACCAAAATTACTAGGTAATTAATGAGTAGTGATATGAAGCCTCATTATAGCAGCCATTGTCGAATTTTAGAGAAGGAAGGAAGAAGTTGGCCAGTCGATGCATCGTCGCACAAATAATCGACTCTCTATTTATGGGTTATACGGGATTTTTCTCCAAAATTTCAACTAGTTCTAACCACGATGCATCATTGCACAAACAATCGGCTCTTTATTTATGGGTTATACAGGATTTTTCTCCAAAATTTCAATTAGTTTTGACCAAAGCCCAACGAACAATGATGGATTTTTTTACTTCTTTCAAACTCTCTATTTCAAGCTGAAGAAGCATCTCTGGGGTTTAGGCAGTTCAAGTTTTTACTTCTTTAAAACTCTCTATTTATAAGTTATACAAAAAAAATTTTCAAAGTTTCAACCAGTTCTGACCAAAGCCTTGTGAACGATGATGGAAACAGAGTGCTACACCACCTTCGATTCTAGTGGAAGAAGCATCTTTGGGATTCAAGGAGTTCGATTTTTTACTTCTTTCAAACTCATCTTCCATATGCCCTTTGTGCTCTGTAAAGGGAAAAAAATGGTTGATGACAGGGAGCCGTGCAACTGGAACATTGACTAAATTGGCACTTGTTATTGTCATTGGGGTTATTTCTGCAATTATTCCTAAATAAGTATGGACAGAAATAAAATTTACTTTGCTGCAACGTTGCAATGTGGCAATATTTTCAGCAACCACGTGCACTAGGTTTTGACACCCAAAGTTAGCTAAAGATACTATAGTCTTCCCCTGATTTCTATGATGAAAAGAAAGGTAAAATCAAACCAGTTATCTAAAGCCCCAAACTGGTTCAATCAAAATGATTTGCCACGTGGTGCGGTGCGTATCCTGTTTAAATTTGTTGTATCATATACAACAACTCCCTTTTTCACCATCAAAATCCCTATACTCTGTTTGGTATGATAAAAAATTAGAATTCATCCCATTTTCAAATGAATTTTATTAAAATATTGTGTTTGGATTTAAATTTTAATAGATTTCATTTCATTTTAAAATTTTATTTTATTTACATTCTTGCCATTTGAAAATTCTATCAAATTAGTTTGGATTTTATAGGATTTCATTTTATTTGAAATACAAATTTTTTGTTGTACAATTTTACCCTAACAATTTAATTTATTTACAACTCTATTCCTCTTTATTAGAATAGTGCTTGAGCTACATTTATAACATAGCATTGCTGTACTTGTATTTTTCGTGTCATTGAGGAGTTAGTTTCGTTTCGTCAAAAGGTATTGTTAGTAAAAAACATATTATATATATAAATTAATAAATGAATCGTAAGTAATTTGTATTTATAATTTTAAAAATAAGATATAAAATTATAATAATAAAAAAGTAAATTATTTTTTAAAAAGAAAAGCTACTTTTTCTAAATTATTTTTATTTAATATTAAATAAATATAATTTTTAATTAAATTTTACAAAAAATTCTTTTTTAAAAAAAATCAAAATTTTGAAATGTATTGTCATTGTTATGAAAAATAATTATATCTGCCAAATATAATATTTGTTTTAACTATTTTATGATAAGTAATAGGTAGCTACAATTTTTAATATTTTAAAAATCAAAAAATAAAAATTTTAATACATATGAATTTTGCCAAATTAATACATAAATAATAAAATTGATAATTATTTTTTATGAAATAAAAATAAAGATTATTATTATTATTTCTCACTAGATAAATCTTGAAATCTCCGGTAAATAATCATTTTTTTAAAAGCTATTTTATAGTAACACTAATTTTCTTTTTATTTACTTGAACATTTGGTAAATTGTCTTACCTGATTTTTTATTTACATTTTTACCTTTCTTTTATCTTGGTCTAGAGAGAGAGAGAGAGAGAGAGAGAAGCAAATTATTACACAAAATAAATAAAATATTATATTAGAGTTAATATAGTAAATATAAATATTTCAAATGAATTCCATATGTTTTAATTAAAATTCTAAACATAAAATTTCATTTTAAAAATGGAATGAAATCATATTTTATATAATTTATTCCAAACAAAAGAATTCATTCAAAATTGAAATGAAATTATTTTTTTAAAATGAAAGGAAATGAATTCTTATTTTCAAGTGTACCAAACAAAACCTATATGTATATGAAAATTGAAAAACGAGAGAATGACACTTGTATTAAAAATACACGGCTTAGGTATGTGTTTGTCTATATATACTAAAAAAATAAATTTATTCATAAACTTAAATAAATGATGTCCATCATTAAATATTCCTGACCAACGCAATGCAACTTTGTGTTTATCCTGCTGATTAATAATTTTTTTTCCTTAAAACCAAAATAAAAGATAAATTTATTCATAAACCTAAATAAACGGATAAATTATTAGTCTAGCATTAAAATATTCATTAATAATAAAACTCATGATTATCCAGTTGACACTGTGATTAGTAATTTTTTTCTTTATATGTATAAAAAAAATAAATTCATTCGTAAACCTAAATAGATGGATAAATTTTTGGTCCATCATTGAGATACCCATTAATAATTCAGTGCAACTCATGATTATATAGCTTGATTAGTAGTTTTTTCTCTTCAAAGTGTAAAAAAAAGAATTTTTTTTGAGAAATTAAAATTATAAAAATAGAAAAAGGAAAAAATGTGTGAATAAATCCTAATCAAATAGTTAAATGATGATTGATTAATTCACATATAAAATTACATAATTAAACCAAATAAATAGATTACAAGAAATTAATTATTAATGAATTAGAAACCAACCTAATTGAAAAAAATCATTATCAAAAGAAAAGGAAAAAAAAAGGAGAAAGAATCTAAATGTAATAAGTGAATTTTTTCTAACTTTGACAAATTAGTTAAACCAAATAAATGGATTATAGCAAATTAATTATTAAATTAGATTCTAACCTAATAAAATAAAAACATTATTAGAAGTGAATCATTTGTAAATGTTATAAATGAATAGAATATTGATTCAAGCATGAGTAGCTTTATCCAAATTTCTCAGAAATCATCTATTTGCCAGTTTCACGTGGATGTCCAAGTTTACTTAATCATATTATTATTATTATTATTATTATTATTATTATTATTATTATTATTATTATTATGTACATTTTTCATCCATTAATCCTACCTTCCATTTGATGTGGGAGAAGATAACATTTGATAGGTTATAATTCCATTCATTTGGTTAAACAACTACTTATTTGTGAAAAATATTTTTATTTTAAAGGCATGTAGTGGTGGATTTGAGAATTTTAATTTGGGGATAGGGTGATTGTAAGTGGGTAATATTTTATTTAGATTCATATTAAAAAATTTATAATTATATAAAATAAGTATAATTTTTTTGATAATTTTGATTTAAGGCATATTCTTTTCTTTTAAAAATCAACTATAAAAATTATGAAACATTAAATAAAATTATAAAAATTATGGAAAAATTATAAAAGCTTATTTATAAAGTTTGTAGTACATAATTTCATTAAAATTTTACAAAAAATTTATAATAAAAATTACAACTTTTTATAAATATGATTAATTTAATAAAGTTTATATGTGTGCAAACATTTTTATATTTATGTAAATATTTTACTATAAAAATTTTGGATGATAAAATCAAAATAGATAGTAAATAAATAGTAATTATATTCCAATTATATTATGTATATAATATAAAAAATATATAAAGTTAAACTTATAAAGGTTATAACACACAAATTGTTTAGAGTTTTATAAAAAAATTACAATAAAATTTTATAAATTTTTCAAAACATAATTAATTTAATTAATTTCTTATATATACATTTTTTTATTCATATATAAGTGTTTTTATTGTGAAAATTTGAAATGATAAAATCAAAACAGAGAAAACTAAATGGCAATTCTAGTACAATTATATTGTGTGTATAATGTAAATAAGTGTATATAAATTTTAGTGCATATAATCTATTTTTAAAAATAAAAATAAAATTAGATAGAAATTAGAAAAATATTTTGTAAGGCATATAAGCTTTTTGTTTCAACTAATTATATACTTTTATAAAGTATTTTTAAGGGACAGGATAATAAAAATATTTATATTTAGCAAGAAGGGACAAAGGCAAAAACAATCGATATATAAATTATTTATAACTTTTAATTATAGAAGAATTATGATCTTATATTTAGTATTTGTATCTCTATATTTTTTTATAAAATTTATTATTATTTTATAAATAAAATTATTTTATCATGATTGTGTATATTTTAAAAATTTAAAGAGAATTGAAATGTATAATAATATAGATATATAAGATAAAATACTGACGTTTGTAAGCTAGGGTCACCCCTAATCTTTCCGCCATTGGATGCAAGGATCGTATCCAATTTGAATATTTAAAACTAAAATATAGTTATAAAAAAAACATATTTTATGCCAAAACCAAATTACTCCTTCACCAAAATACTATTTAAGCCTATTTTTATTTTAAATGCATGATTACGTATCCAACTTGGATAGTGAACATTAAAATATAAATATAGATTTTTGTTGCAAATTACTACTTTTATCAAGAATCCAAACCTTTCATCAATATAAGTCTTAGTGTAAGATTTTCTTACTTCAATTCTCGCCTTTAACATTAATAATATTTGAAGGATTAGTGTTTCATTGATTGGTATGGTAGAGATATTTCAGTGTAAAAAAAAAAAAAAAATCCCTTTCTCTCACCACACGGGATGATTTTAATCACGACTTATTAGCTGTTTTATTGCCCAGTTTGTACAAAGTCACAAATGCGTTTTGGATCACATGATCGCGCGAGAGGGACTAAAGTGTAAGTATGAACACGTGAGTAACATCTCCCAACCCCTATATAACAGTAAGTCCCTGCTCTTTTTAACTGTTAAGCCTGTGTTTTCTTTTCTTGGACTTTCTTCTCAGAATTTGAGCAAAGGCTGCCTCTTCCTCACTCTTTCACGTTTCTGTAATCAGTTGTTTCTCTTTATTAATTCTGGGCTTTCAAAATCTCAACTGGGAATTCAAAGTTTGTGTTGTTAAATACTTCAAACTTTGGTTACTTTCACTCATTTCAGTGAAGTTCTTACTTTCTGGGTTTTATTGGGTTCTGGTAGAACTTGAACTAAGGTCATATGTCTGTAAATGTTTAACCTTTTCTGTACTCATTTAGATTGAGTTAAAGCTGAGTAAAATCTGGGTCAAGATGAAGTTTTTACTATTGTTGTTTGTTGTCTTCGTGCTCTGTAATGATGCTGTGCTGGGCAAGGAATGCATAAACATTCCCACACAATCACACACTTTCATGTACGAATTATCAACCTCTAAAAATGAAACATGGAAGGCAGAGGTGAAGGCGCATTATCATTTGACACCAACAGATGAGTCTGTTTGGGCAGATTTGCTGCCGAGGAAGTTCTTGAAAGAGGAACATCAACATGAATGGGCTCTGATGTATAGAAAAATTAAAAACATGGGTCTATTCAATCCGCCTCAAGGTTTCCTCAAGGAAGTGTCTCTGCACGATGTGAGATTGCATGAGGATTCAATCCATCAAAGAGCACAGCAGACGAATTTGGAATATCTCTTGATGTTAGACGTGGACAGCTTGCTTTATAATTTTAGGAAGACGGCGGATCTGCCGACGCCGGGGACACCGTATGGAGGATGGGAAGCACCGGAAATTGAGCTCCGTGGTCATTTTGTCGGTTAGTTTGTTTCATTTCATCATTTTAATGGTTGTTTCAGTGCTCTACCGCCTGGCATAGTGAATCTAGCTGCGACCTTTTACAGTTACAGTTTAGTTTCTGTTACTGCTTATTAATTTTTGCATGGTTTTGGGAATTTTAAGGGCATTACTTGAGTGCATCAGCTCAAATGTGGGCTAGTACTCACAATGACAACCTGAAGGAGAAAATGTCAGCTCTTGTTGCTGGTCTCTCTGCCTGTCAGGAGAAAATTGGCACAGGATATCTTTCTGCATTTCCATCTGAATTTTTTGATCGTTTTGAAGCTGTAAAGGGAGTGTGGGCGCCTTATTACACTATTCACAAGGTAGATTCAGAGGTGGCTTTTGATTATGCAATTACATTTTTAGCTTTAGTATTGTGGGTTTTCAAATATTAACTTCTAACAGATATTGGCTGGGCTGCTGGATCAACATACCATGGCTGGAAACCCTCGAGCCTTAAAAATGGTGACATGGATGGTTGCTTACTTTTACAATCGTGTTCAGAATGTAATTTCCCAATACAGTATAAGTAGGCACTATAACTCACTTAATGAAGAAACTGGAGGAATGAATGATGTCCTCTACAGGTTATACGCCTTAACGGTAAGCCAAGAAGTCTTATTGGTTTCCTTGACTCTCTTCTTGTTTTATTTGCTTCTATGTTGTTCTTGATCCATAAAGTTGGTTAATCTATGCAGGGAGATGAGAAGCATCTATTGTTGGCTCACCTTTTTGACAAGCCATGTTTCTTAGGCGTGCTGGCGGTACAGGTAGTAATAATTAATTTTTGCTCGCAAATAAGAAGGCATTCTCAAAGTGTGCACCATAGAAACAACTATTTCTTTGTACATGTACTGTTTGACTTGTATCTATTTTTTTTTTTTTGTATAGAAAAAAAGATTATACTATCTTCTTGGCCAATAATAATAGATTATTTAAAATGTAAGACAATGGCAGATCCTTGTTTCTTCCTCTAAAATTATCTCAAGTCTCTTCGTCTAATAGTAAACATTAATTTTGGTCCCCAGATTGTATACGATTTCCTACCCTGCTCCAAGGATTCTTAGATTCTCTCTGCTTTTCTTTTTTCTGTAGGCTAATGACATATCAGATTTTCATGCTAATACACATATCCCAGTTGTCATTGGAGCTCAAATGCGGTATGAGATCACCGGCGATGAACTTTATAAGGTGAATTGTTTTATTTACACTATACATTCCTGGTACCAGCATCATTATGTATGGAAGGAAATCTATTTATTTACTATTTTTCTGGTGTATAATATTTAGAGGTGATGGCTTTTGAAACTATCCCAACATCATACACTCAGTTGGTAGCCTAACACGAAGATTAGCAGTCAATCAAACACCTCTGGGTTGTGGCATTCGATCTATTTTATAGCCCTTTTCTCGCATTATTTTGTGTCATGTTTGTCCCATTGGATATATATGTCAAGCCTGGAAGATGATTGCTGGCATTCCTAATTTGAGAGTTGTTTCTTTCTTTTGGTGTGTAAGGAAATTGGAACATTCTTCATGGACATTGTAAACTCTTCTCACAGTTATGCAACAGGAGGGACATCTGTCAATGAATTCTGGTATTGAGATGTTAATATTTAAGTTTCAGTTGTCGCATGCACTTCAAACTTACCACCAAATGTCTTTTTTCTACATATTATCGAGCAGGAAGTCCTAATAATTCCTTCTTGATTGTTTTACACTTCGATTTTGAACAGGAGTAATCCAAACAGAATTGCAGACAACCTACAAACAACAGAAAATGAAGAATCGTGCACAACTTACAACATGCTGAAGGTACGAATCATATGCAGGAAGACTTATCTGATGATTCTGCGGAGAATATTTTAATTTGATTTTACTTGCGAGTACACTGGATAGGTTGACATTGAGAGCTCAATTGTTCCTGTTGAAGTACTCTCAAATCTGTTGTTCATATTTCTGCCATTAGTTAGCCTATAATGTCTCCATTATCTCAGCACTGTGAAAAGATTGGGAAAAAAAAAAAGAAGGATTAACTGATACGGGTTCTACCCCGCTGATAATTTTTTAGGTTTCCCGCCACCTATTCAGATGGACCAAAGAGGCATCATATGCAGATTATTATGAACGTGCTTTGACCAATGGCGTGCTCAGCATCCAAAGAGGAACCGATCCTGGAGTGATGATATATATGCTCCCGCTTGGCCGTGGGGTATCTAAGGCTCAAACCTATCATCAATGGGGAACAAAGTTTGATTCTTTCTGGTGCTGCTATGGAACAGGTGTGGTTTCTTTTTTTCATTTTTCTTCTTCATTTTTTTCTTGTCTGTGTGTGTGTGTTTTCATCCGAATTGCAGAATGCTACATTATGTTCTTCCTTGGCATAATACTCTTGTATTCTTAATGTTTTGTTATGTTTTTCCCCCTTCCAACATTAGGAATTGAATCATTCTCAAAGCTGGGGGATTCAATCTATTTTGAGGAAGGAAATGATCCTGCCCTTTACATCATCCAGTACATTTCAAGTTCCTTTAACTGGAAATCCGGAAGCCTTGTGCTCAATCAGACAGTTGCTCCAGTTGCTTCTTGGGACCCTTACCTACGAGTGACATTTACATTCTCTCCCAGTGAGGTAACCTTGACATTTTATTATTATGAATCTGATAGAGGCTGTAGGCAAATTTTCATTGTGGATAATATTAACCTTAAATATACTCAACCTGCTTCACCTGGGCTAAAACTGTCGTCTCATTTCTTTTTGTCACCCCATTCATCACCGAGGCTTCCATTTTTAAATATACACATGTGCAAGCCATCCTTTATAATCTCTACTCTTTTTTTTTGGTCATTTTATGAGTATTCTTTTTCAGGGAGCTGGCACTTCATCTACACTGAACTTGCGATTACCAATCTGGACAGATACACGTGGTGCCAAGGCGATCCTAAATTCTGGTACTTTATCCTTGCCGGCTCCAGGTGTGGAAACAATACTTTATCCATGCAACTATCTTTAATTTCACCAGCATAAGATTTGTATGCCTTTAAGACAGATAGGCACAGCAGAAACTTCTAAGAAAGTAATATCTTGTTTTTTGGACGTGTAGGAAACTTTTTGTCAATTAAACGACAATGGAATGCTGCTGACAAGCTGACTCTCCAGTTGCCTATAAGCCCCAGAACAGAGGCTATAAAAGGTTGTTTGATGAGTTAATCCTTGTGCACCATTTTCCAATATAATTTTGTCTGCATATATTTCTATCTTCCTTAAAAAAAAAAGTTTGACATCGCTGAAGTTGTGATTTTAATGATATCCAGATGACAGGGCTGAATTTGCTTCTATACAGGCAATTCTGTATGGTCCATATCTTCTTGCTGGCCATACAACTGGTGACTGGGACATCAAAGATGTGTCGAATGGATCCATTACAGACTGGCTTGCTCCAATCCCACCCACTTACAATGATCAACTTGTTTCTTTGTCCCAAAATATTGGAAACACAACTCTGGCTTTAAGAAACTCAAATGGTTTCTTTACAATGGGAACGGTGCCTGAATCCGGCACAGAATATGCTCCTCATGCAACCTTCAGACTCATCTCGACAAATCCGTCCCTCTCCGGTTCTTCAAGGAAGGTTGATAGTGATGAATCAGTGATGTTAGAACCATTTGATCTTCCTGGGATGCTTGTGATGCACCAAGGAACAGAAAATCCTCTAATAGTTGGGGGTTCATCAAGTGGTGGTGGTGACCCTTCTGTCTTTCTTGTGGTTGAAGGATTGGATGGAAAAGATGGAACAGTATCCTTAGAATCCAAGAGCAACAAAGGTTGCTATGTTTATAGTAGTCTGAGCTCCGATGCAAGCGTGAAGCTCAGCTGCAAATCAAAGTCAAGTGATTCTGATGTTACGTTCAACCAAGCAGTTAGCTTTACAGTAGGAAAGGGGTTTAGCCAGTATGATCCAATCAGCTTCGTGGCTAAAGGGGCAAATAAGAATTTCCTTTTGGAGCCATTGTTCACCTTCAGAGACGAACGTTATACTGTTTATTTCAACATTCAAACTTGATCGCTTAATATAGGAACTAGAAAATAAGCTGTACAAGCTCCATAGATGAAGATTATGAGTTATAACGGTTATTCATCTGTAGGCCAGGAACATAAAGATATTTATTCAGTTGAATAGATACTGAGCAAAAAAAATTATGTTCCATCCAATAAAGATTTCAATTAATTCTTATCTCGGAACGATAGTGAATAGCAGGGTCTGTGCTTGGGAAAAGAAAAGAAAGTGAAAAATGCTATTGAAGGCTGAAACTTGCTTAATTATACTTGATCAAAGGTTTCATGAATAAATTACCATGCAGAGATGAACATATATTTTGAATTTTTTCCCTTACAATGATATTCTAACATCTTATAACAAGGCATTCGAAGACTATCCGTTGACAAGACAAAAGGGCCAAATTAATCCGGCTAATGTAATTGTATATACTCTCCTTCTATTTTTAAAAGCAAATATTATAAATATGAAATTTAAAATTAGGTTTTGAATATTTTATATTTATTAGATCGAATTTTATAAATTTATTCTATTATTTTGTATTTAATGATAACTCTTGATTTATATTTAAAACTTAATTTCAGATCTTATTTTTAATATATATAAATTTGTTGTTTTAAAAAAATATGCATTAGTGTAATTTACAAAAAAAAAAAGTCTAAACATTTGAGAAGAAAGGGACAAAGAGATTGTTATTATTATTATTATTATTATTATTATTATTATTATTATTATTATTAAGAAGTATAATTTTGATTTTCTGATCACATTTGTTTTTTTCAAATAAAATATTCTATTTTAGCCCCATCAATATACTAACCGGACTAAATTAGGTTCAATTAAACTTGTAATTGATGCCTAAATGTTCAATAGGATTTTAATATGATAATGACTATGAGGAAAATCTTTTAGAAACTAACTTTATTATATCAAAATTTGAAATTACATAACTCATCTAATGTGTAAAAACGCCTTGATTTATCCATTACCCTTACATAATCATCCAACTTTCCTTTCAATAGTTACAAACTTGGAGTCCTGATTAAAGTTATTATGTTGATCGATTACAATCTAATTTATATATTAAAGGGATTAAAATAGAATATTGCATTTAAGAGTGACTAAATATAATAAGTTTAAAACATTAGGAAAACCAAAATTATATTTAAACCTTCTTCTTTTTTAGAAAGATATAAAAACATAAGTTTGTGGGGCAAAACTCACATTGTATAGAGAAATTGATTCCAAGAAGTATTCTTCTTGACCAATAATTTAAAATTTTAGCATTTGAATTAATTTAGTTGCTATTTATGTATTTTTATTATATATTTTTATTAAAATTTCAATCTTATCCTCTATATTTAATTGAATTAAATTTGATGTCTAACTTTCTAATAATGTACAATATTAATCAACAACTTAATATTATCAAGGTTTTTAGTGGAGATGCTTACACAGCATCTCCTACATGCATCACATAAATCTTATTCTTATATTCTCAAGGTAAAAAAAATACTTTTAATTTCTTAATTTTTACTAAAATTTAAATTTTATTTGAATCAAGTTTACCTTATAAATTTTATTTTCCATGATTACTTAACTATCTAATTTCAAACTCTCATAGTCAGCATCTAACTCCATTCCATCATCTTATTCTTCATTATCACCTAAATTTTATATCAATTTTTGACTTGATTTATTTTGTGCTATATTTGCAACTCCCTCATGTTGAAACGACTAGTTGGTTTTTGACTAATGTTAATTCAACTTCTTTAAAAAAACCATTGTCATGTAACATTTTTCTCTTCACTATTTTTGAAGTAAATTTCAAGTACATTGCCTTTCTCTTCCAATTCAATATCATCTTATTTAACACCTTTAATGTCTTTCAAAAATTATATTGTAAATATATTTCAAATAAAAATTAAAAAATAAGATTGAAATTTCATCAATAATTAAGAGATTAAAAATGTTTTTCCACCATTAATAATATTAATCATGCTCAAACTTTGCTTATTTGAATTACGTGGACCCTTTTCCTACCATGGCAAGGTGCATGTATATAAAGAGAAATATTATATATTATATAATTTCACTGGTATTATATAACTTTGTATTTTAATTTTTATCCTTTAATATTAAATTTAGTAATCACATGATCCGGTCATCTTATTTATTATGTTCTATACATACACACACACACACACACACACACACACATATATATTTTCTATTTCTACAAGCACATAAAATAGTTCAAATTAAATTTATCCATTTTACATATTTTACTACATTAATCTCAATCCGTCATTCTAAACAAATGAGATCAATTTAGTATAAACTTTTATTTATACATTACAAATTATTTTATACTACTTTTTATAATGTGAAATATGTTAACAAAGTTGAAATGATGCAAATAGAGATTTATTTGTTTATTTTTTCTTTAGAGGAAATATAACATTTAGTCTCTTATTTATAAATATTGTAACTATTATATCCCTCAAATTTTATAACTACTATTATTAACCTTTTTTTATTATAATTATTGATCTCTCACTTGACTTCCAAGATTAAAATGAATGAAAATATTGAAATAGATTGTTAAATCTCATTTTGGCATTATGAAATACATACTTTTTTATTATTTTTCCACCATTTATTTTAACATTATAAATGAAGAGAGTAATGAATAATTATAATAAAAAATAAGGAACTTATAATACTAATTATGAAATTTACAAGATATAATCACTATTGGAAAAAGTAGAAATGACATCCCCTAATACACATTGGTTAAAAGCAAACATTAATATACATATTGGAACATTGACACTTTTGAAAATATAAAAAAATTTAAAATGTCAATTTTAAAAAAAATATTTATTTATTCACACAAAACTTTAGACATTTAATAAGTGATTGATTATTCATTTATTTTTCTCATATATTTAGTCATTAACCACATTCACATGTTTAATTAAATCACTTATATCTTATTTTATGGATTGATTAGGTATTTAGCACCAAGGGATTTAAGTGTTACTTTTAACTTGAGTAGATTGAACCTATTTTAGTATTTTGGCAAAATTTAGAGTTTCAGACTTCCATTTTAAATAATCTTTATATCATTGGAAAGATAAAGAAAAGATTTATAATTGTTTTGAATACATCAAAACTTAAATCTTCCATTTGGTGGCTCAAAAATTGTCTAAAATGTTGGATATCATTTTTCCCCTCTTATCGTTTGAACAAAACCAATTTCAATAATTGGAGAATATTTAAAAGTACAAATTTTCAATTTATGCAAATCCAAATTCATTTGTTAGTCAAGACTTATACCTATAACTTTGATGTTTTAAGGCTAATTGAAATTAAGTAATTTTGAAGGAGAAAATGGGTCAGGAAGTAGTTATAGGTTTAAGCTATGCTATGTCTAATTCAATTTTTGGGCCATAACTTGAACCCTATACCTATAAATTGAGCAAAATATGAGTCATTAGAAAGGTAAGAGGTAAAGCTACAACTTTCTAGAAGTAGGCAACAAGAAATTGAAGTTGTAATCATATCATATTCAATCTCTAAATCTAATCTAGACATCAATTTGTAGATTCACCAAACATTGCAATTTATTTATGATTCGTTTTGTGATTAGGATTATCTTATTCTCTTTTTAAAATAAATAGCATACATTGGGCAGCAATAGGCATCATAAAATTTAGAGCTCTCTTCATCTTCTTCTTTTGTTCTTAAGTAAGTCATGAGTGGTTAAATTATCCTTTTTAGTTTAGAAATTTTCTACTTGGAATTATTTAATTATGAGACAAGATTTCATTAATGCATTCTTGTTATGATTATCTTCTATTTCTCTACTCTTTTTTTTTTTATGATTGCATGAGTAATTACCTGAATAAAAATTATTAGTTAATTATTTATTTTGCTTTATAGCTAAATAGTTTATTGTGATTCATAATTATGATAAGTTGTTATATATATAGCAATTAAGTAATGATAATTATTCGTAGTATTTGTTACATGTCTAGGAGAAATAGGGAATGAATTAGATGGCTTATCAATATAAATAATTATCCATCCATAGCTTACTTTTGAGTTAGTTTTAATACTATTGTTGAATTAGTTAAGCATTTTGTAAATACCAAATTAATTAATAATAAATAATTAATTTTGATATATAGCCTGAATTAATTAAATTAGAAAAATCATAACAATTATTTGGCATTTGGGTAGTTCTTGGCTAAATAATTAAATCAAGAATGAATTAATGAAACATCAATAACCAACCAACAATTCAAAAATTGTATTTTGCTTAAACTAAAGTTCTCTCTCTCTCTCTCTCTTTCTCATTTTCTTATATTCAAATCTCATCTTTGGAATTCAATTATTGCTTTCTTTTTTTGCATTTTAATTTTAATTAAAACTTCATTTTCTTCTTCTTATTTATCTTCTTTAAATTGATCAATCAATCAATCTCTTGAGTTCAATCTGGACTCATTAGTACTATAAGTTTTGCAAGAAAAATATTTTTATTTTAGGTGAATTCAACACACACCAATGTCAAGCCCTAAAATGAATGATATCTAAATTCATAAAATCAGTAACATCTTGTGTAAATATAAGAAAAATTTTAGATATCCATTTACGTGTTTTACTTTTAATATTGATTTCCTATAGGGAGTTGATGTCTAAAATTTTGCACTAAATAAAGTAATTTTTTCTCAATATCACTCTTACTTTCTCTATTATTTGTTTTTAATCTCAATTTTCTTCTCTATCCATTTCTCTTTATAGAATTCTAGACCATACTCTATCTTCCATCACATGTTAATGGATTACCAATATTCATTTAACTAATATCAAGTATAAAACAAATGTCTTATTACAAAACACTAATTCAAAATACAAAAGTCGTATTTCTTACTTTCATTTTTTTTATCTCAACACATTTCACCTCTCTAATTTTTGTACAATTTTTTTAAGAAATTTTTATTTGTATTTCTTTTTTATAATTTTTGAGGTAGCATTTAAGTTTTATATACCAATTAGATGTTAAATAAAATATTTTAGTGGAGTACAAAAATAATCAAAATAACAATGAGATAGAGAAAAATTGGCAAAGGCCAATCAAAGCAATCATTCGTGAGAAAGTTTCCCATCGGACACAGACTAAGCAGGAAGTTCTGGTAATTAGTTCTTGAATGTTTTACGCTTCAACTTTGAATAGGAGTAATCTAAAGGAAATTCCAAACAACTTACAAACAACAAAAAAATGAAGAATCATACACAACTTTTTGGTAGTAAATCCAAATTTAAAGTCATTTCAAAATTAACATTTTTGTAATATTTTATATTTAAAGAATTTTAATTTATGCAAAGATTCGATATCTTAAATTGTTTATTACTGCTCTTAAAATGTCAATTGATGACTCATATTTTTATTAGATAATGTTCTGTAGCAATAGTAATTATTTTCATTAAATTACAAAAAATCATTTGAATTAACATAATATATTGTTGATCATTGCACAATAAATGCTATTGGTAGAAAATTACACATATAATCGAACACATCTTTTTGTATTGTTATTTAATATCTACATCATACGTAGGATTTTTTCACGCAATTAGAAAGCATAACTATTGTTGATCATTAGATTTTACATTTAAGATACACATTAAAAAATTTGTATGAGTTCAATTAGAGATATTCATTAACAGAAACAACTTTGTTGGAGAGAAGTTAAAATTGTAAACATTGAAAGAAGAAAAAAAATTGTGAATAAATCTTCTTAATTAAGTAGTTAAATGATAATTGATTAATCCACATATAAAATTTCAGTTAAACCAAATAAATGGATTATAACGAATTAATTAAAAGTTTAATCTATTTTTATTTCTATAGAAAATAAGCAGAAAGAAATTCAATAAAAGGAAAGGAATGAAAAATAATATTTTCATCTATTTGGTTGTAGGATTAAAGAGAACGGAAGAAAAAAAGTGAACCCACCGAAAAGATTTTTTGGCACTCATAAATAGAATAGGCGTTGAAAATGAACTTATTATGATTTTATTCATAAATTTATTTTACTTAAAAATTAAATTATTAATTTGAAAGTAAAATTAGTATTTAATTTAACTTAATTTAATTTTTTATCTAAATAAGTAAATAAAAATATTTTTTCTTCTTTTATTTCTTTTTATTTTTTTCTGCATACTCTTTTCTTAGTTTTTTGTTATTTTCTTTTCTTTTTTACTTTTTTCTACAATCAAGCGAAGAGTATATTTAATCTATTATTAATATAGAATATTTTATACTATTAATAAACTGAAAAAATATATTATTAAAAAATAATAATTAACATTTTTTAAAATAATAAAAAAAATTAATTATTTTTTATTAATAAAATAATATATATGTGAATGATAGTATATAACTAATTTATATTTACAATGAAATAAATTCTAATCTATTAATTAATAAATTAAATTCTAACCTAATTGAACAAAAACTTTATCAAAAGAAAAGGAAAGAAAACAAACGAAATAAATGAAATGGTTAACTACAATACGTCAATCTGAGGCACGAATCGTTGAATAGTTTATCATATGAGTGGAGCATGAGCAGTTTTATCCAATTCTTCCATAACCATCCATAAATTATATGAAGTGGTATTGAGTTTTTAATATTAAAGTAATATTAATTTTTTTTTCTAAAAGGACATATTATTATAATCAGATATATCAACTAAATTATTTTATATTTATTTTAAGATCAAATTATATTAATGTAATTAAAATATTTAAAATAAAATTATAATTATTTAATTAATTATATTTATGATATTACATATTTATAATTTATTTATTATTCAAATATAATATAATATCCTAAAATTTAATTAATAATATTTTATGATATCACATATTCATTTATTTATTTACTTACTTTCTTATTTTTTATTTATCTATATTAGATTAATGGAGATATGTTAAATATATATTTACATAATCAAGATATATGTTATCATTTAATTAAAATAGGATGGACAAATTTGAATTTTTTTTTGAAAAATTACTAACTTATATGTTATAAAATATCTTGTGAAATTTATCAAATAAGAATTTATTTATTCAAATAAAATAATATACCAAACACATTTATGAACTAACTTAGAGTTTATTCACATAATTAATAAGTTAAAAATTAATTTATTTATTACAGCAAACACATAATATTAAAGCGGATATACTTTTACTTATTTAGTTAAAATCTAATAGTATTTAAGGTGGCATTTAGTTCATTGAATCAAATATTCCTAAGAATCATAATGTTCATAGAATTTAATTTGTATTAATATGATTTTCATATTTGATTTAATTAGAAATATTCTTAAAAGTATTATAATATTATAATTTAATTATTTTTAAATTTTTAAAAATATTATTTTATTATTGAAAATATTCTCGTCAAATCTTGAATGATTATTGATTATGTATAGTAACCAACAAAAATCATTGATGGCAAGTGATAATGTAGTAATGGTAGACAATGATTATCAATGGAAAATGGTGGCTAATGATGCACCGATAATAGATAGTGACTAACGAAGATCACTAAGAATGGTGGTAGCTGGCAATGATTATTAAAAATAAGTGATGATTGTGATGGTTATCAATAATGGAAAGTGATCAATAGCGATCATCAATAATTAGTGGTAGTTAATAGTAATTACTAGTGATAGTTAGAAATAGTCACTAAAATGGTTAATGATTGACTGTAATTGTTAATAATGGGTGTGGTGAATAATGGTTAATGGCAATTACTAGTGGTGAAAGGTAGTTAATGGCAATTACTAGTAGTTGACAATGATCATTAGTAATAAATAATAATAGTAAAAAGTAATCATAAAAAATGAGTGATGGCCACCAACAAAGTAGATAATAGATAATGATTATTAACGATATATGATAATGAAAAATGGTTAATTATGATGAGAAGTGGAATGGATAAAATAATTTTTTTATATTAATTAAACATTCTTATATTATAAAAATATAAGATATTTATCTTTTCATGAAAATAATTTAAGAGAATATTAAATTAAAAATAATTTTGAGAATTTTTTTAAAATTTGAATTAAATAAAAAAATTATATTTTCTTAAAACATTCTCAAAAAAAATTTCTACGAATCAAATACAACCAAGATAATGGGGTATATGACTGTATTTGACTCTTGACAACTACTTATTTGCAAACAAATATTTTAGATGTATGAATAGGTCTCCAAACTTGAATAGTGGAACCTAAAATATAAATATAGATTTTTGTTGCAAATTAGTACTTTTATTTCATCAAAATCCCAATTCTTTCATCGGTTGGCTCGATAGAATTAAATTGGGTTCAGAAGATTTCAGATCCATTGAAAATTTTGAGTAAATGTCTTTATGGGGAGGAATCTAAGGAGGATTCTATGGTATAAATATATCTTTTTGTTGCATGCGATGCAACTGATGAGGTGGCATGATCTTAACCCTCTGCTATTCTAACTTTCAAAGTTAGCTGTTGATTGTTAAAGAGCAAAAGATTGGACAAGCCAGTAAGCCATTTGGTTGCAGATGTTTTATTATTTCCTTCCCTATGCTATTTTGTTTTGCGTTAAGAATTGGCGTACTGACTCTATAATGTTTTTGATGGACGAAATTATAAGGAAATTTTAAAAATTGATTTTATCACCTAAATAATTATATATTTTGTGAAATTAATGCAGTACCTATGCTACGTGTAGGTTAAGAAAAATAGTGAAATACATTGTAATTTTAAAATCAAAACAACTTATTAAGTTAAAAATTTTCATGTAATATATTATAAAAATAATATTTTATGTTATAGGATCAACTAAATTATATTTGATTAATCAAGATGCATACATATATGTAATATATAAAAATAAAATTTGTAATTATAAATTATACAAATGAAATAAAGTAAAAGTTATTAAACATAAATTTAATCTTAAATGATAAAATAATAATCATTTATTTCAGAAGAAATAACAAAAATTAGTCTTTTACAGTAATTATGTTTAACACAAGTAAAATTTAATCTTAAATGATAAAATAATAATCATTTATTTCAGAAGAAATAACAAAAATTAGTTTTTTACAGTAATTATGTTTAACACAAGTAGCTAATAAAATAATTTATACTTAATAATTTATAATTAATAAATTAATTAATTGCATTAGATGTATTTAGTGAAATTAGTTATTAAACTAATTAAAAAATATAAAATGACATATAAAATATATTAATATATATGAAATAAATTAATTCATTTTTATTTTAAGACTAAGTTATTTTAATACAATAAATATAGTTAAAATAAAAATATAATTAAATGAAATTTAATTGATAATTTTTTATGATATTACATATTTATTTATATATAAGATTTAAAATAAGGATATAATTATTTAAAATTTAATTATTCAGAATGATATAGGTTGTCAATTAGTTAAAAGAAGAAAAATGAATTTGAAAAAGAAAACTAATAAGCTACAAGCTACCCAATGAAACTTATTAAATTAGAATTTATCAATTTCAATTAATTAATGTGTTAAATACCTTTAGGGATTAATTTATAATTTATTAATTAGGTCAATGAAATATAAGTGAACTTATTTATTATGCTAAACATGATGTATGTCTTTTATTAAATTTATAAATGGTATTGTGTAATATATAAGTTAAAAAAAAATTTTGAGCTTCCTGAAATATTGAAAAACTAACCTTTCAAAAATGAAATTACATCCAAATATAGCTTATTCACTTTTTCAATCCATTGCTTCAGACCAACTAAGTGTTGTTATTGTTTTTCTTTTAATTTTTTTTTCTAATTTTCAAATATGTGTAGCCTTTGATTTTTTAATCAAGAAATAATTTAGATATATTATATTTTATTTTTTATTAATGAAAAAGATTCTTTTCAGTAATAATGGAAAAATGATTTTCATATTAAAATATATTATATTTTATTTTTAATTAATGAAAAAATATTTTTGTGATAATTGAAAAATAATTTTCATAATAAAGTATATTATAACTTTTTATTAATTAAAGTATAAAAATATATTAAAAAATAGACTGAAAGTTTTTGTAAAAACATATCATATGTTTTTATAATGAAATAAGGAATAAATTTAGTATTTTATGATAAAAAAAATTCCTTTGATGATGCACAAACGGAAGAGTCAAAGCTTAAGGACCGGAAATATGGAAAATAGTAAATTGGAAGAAAGTAGAGTGAAAATTAATTGTTCAGAAGGAGTTAGTTTAAATTTTAAAAAAAATGAAGTTGATGTAATTTTTTGGAATTTGTCAAAGTATTTTTCTAAAAAAATATTTTAAATAAAGATAAAACTAACAAATAGGGAACTCCAAACATGCTTGTTATACATGTACTACAGGATAATATTTGCACTAGTGTGTGAATTTTATAAGTAATAACAGTTAAAAATAAAATATGTAATTAAATTAGATGATTAATTATTTAAAATATTTTTCAAAAAATATTTTTTATGTCCATGCTATATAATGATGCTTGAGCTGTAATTAAAAAATAATAAAAAATACAAAAATGAAAATCATGTTGAGTCAAATAAAATTAGAAAATATAAACCAATAAAGGTTAGAAGTAAAATACATAGTTAAGTAATTTCATTAAATTAAAAATTTTTAATTTTTGAAATATTTTATAGTAAACATATATTATGACACAAACACACACATTACAATTAGTGTTTGAGTTATGAATAATAAGAATTAATAAGACAAATAAGATATTAAGTAAAATAGATAAAATGAATAAAAATAATGCATGATGTGTAAAGTTTTGAAAAAGTCTAGTTGATATATATTTAATTTGAATTACAACACTTAAAAATTGATATCAAGAAAGTAGAAACACCTTACAAGCCTTAAACAAATAATTTTATTTTTAATTTTTAAATATATTAAAAATAAAATTTATATTTTGTTAATTTAATTAATAATAAAAATTTAAATTATTTAAAATATTTTTATAATAAAAATAATTATATAAATATATCATATTAAACAATAAGCATATATTTTAATGATACTAGCATATATGATGTAAACAATAAGCATAGACATGAATAAAGGAAAAAATATATGTATACAATAAAGTAAATAAAAGGAAAAAATAATGAGTAAAAAAATAAAATATATAATTAAGTAATTCAATCAAATAAAAATTTTAATTTATTTAAAATATTTTTATAATTAAAATATATTATAGTATATTTATATTACTTAGTGACATTGGTATCTAAAGTATAAATAATAAAAATGAATAAAAAAAAGCAATGAAGTAGATAAAAAAAAATAATGTGTAAACTATAAAATCTCAACAAAATCACAATTGATATACATTTAATTAAGTATATAATATTTAAAATTTAATATCAATAAAATATTAAAAATTTTGAATTAATAATTTTAATTTTTAGATATTTTTATTAAAAATAAAATATAAAATTAATTAATTCTATAAACACGTTCAAAATTAAATTTTAATTTATCTAATATATTTTATAATAAAATAAAATATATTATATCATATTTATAGAATTTAATAATATTAGCGCATAAATTATGACCATTAATGGTAAGCTCTAAATGAATTGATTGTTGTCAACTTGCGGATAAAATACCGGATTACCATTTTTCTGCAAATATTTTCCCGTTTTACGGTGGTTTTGAAACATTTTATCAAAATACGCAGGATGCTAGGTTGAATGGCGCCGGCGGGCAACGAAAAAACCTGGAGAGCGCCAGGTGGTTTGGCGCCCCAAGGCGAAGGCGCCATCTCGGGTGGCGCCCTTGGCCCTGGAGGCGCCATTCAAACTGGCACCCTTTGTGGGCTTCACTTTCACTAGCGCCATTTGCAGAGGCGCCTTCCGCCGTTTGAAATTTGAATTTGAGCTGGGAGGCGCCATTTGAAGAGGCGCCTCCCGCCCTATATATACCCTCCGCCCAACCCTTCCAAATCATCTTCCCTTGCGCAGCAACCAAACCCTTCCCTTGCGCAGCTGCTGTCTTCCCTTCTCCCTTGCAAAATTTTGCAGCAGTCCTCTTCCATTCTGTCTTCCAAAAGTTTGCAGCAACTCTTTGCGGTTCATCCTTCCTTTTTTGAAGCAATTGAAAATATTATACTGGTTAGTATTCTTATAATTTATATTTTTATTTTATATTGGTTATCATAATTTATTATGTGAAATGATGATCTAGGATTTAAAAAAAATTTATACAAATTGTTTGATAATCTGTAATAGTTTATAATTTTTACTGGTTAATATGTTAATAATTTCTGAATCTATATTTTAATATTTATTTTATGTTGATTGTTATAATTTATTATGTGAAATAATGATCTAGGATTTAGAAAAAAATTGTTCAAATTCATTGATAATCTGTGATAGTTTATAATTTTTACTGGTTAATTTTCTATAATTTTTGTATTTATATTTTAATATTTATATTATGTTGATTATGATAATTTATGATGTAAAATCTAGGATTTGGAAAAATTTTGTACAAATTGTTAGATGATCTGTAATAGTTTGTGGATTTTACTGGTTAATATTTTCATAATTTTTGTATCTATAATTTAATATTTATTTTATATTAATTATTATAATTTATGATAAAAAAATGATGATTTAGGATTTAGAAAATATTTATACAAATTTATATGATTTGGGATAATGTGTAATTTTTACTGTTGAGTATTTTTGTAATTTTTGTATTTATATTTTAATTTTTATTTTATATTGACTATAATAATTTATGATAAAAAAAAGAGGATTTAGGATGTAGAAAATATTTATACAAATTTTTATGATTTATGATAATTTATAATTTTTATTGGTTAGTATTTTTATAATTTTTATATTTATATTTTAATTTTTATTAGTTATTATAAGAATATATTTTTTAGTAGGAGAAGAAATTTTATTTTATATTGATTATTATGATTTGTATTGTGAAATTATGTTATAAGATTTAGGAAAAAATTATAGAAATTTATATCATCTATGATAATTTATAATTTTAAAAGAAGAATAAAGGAGATAAAGGAAAGTGTCTTAAAATAAAAATTATGATCTAGGTAAAAATTAGTTATAATTTTTCTTAAAATATAAAATTATTTAGGATATAGGATATGATAAAAATAAGATTATTTTTATTATATGTTATTATTACAAGAATATATTATTCTATTGATCAATATTTTTAGGTTAATTCTAAAGTAATATAGGTCAAAATAAAAAAAATATTAAAAGTCTTGATATGTTATGTAGTTTGTTTATTTATCTTATATTTTTTATTGTACTCTTTCATTACTATTTTTTTGTTAACTCATGGTATTTAAACCATATATACTAATATTTTTTAGCAGTAGGATAAGTCAACATTTTTATTATAAATATATTTTATATAAATTGTATAAATCATTCAATTAAATAATTTATTATACAATTAATTTCTTATTACTCGATTCCGTACGTATTGTTTATTTCTTATTTACTCTGTTGTATTCTTTTTATATCTATTCTTATTCTTTGTGGTTTAAAACATCAACATCATTAATTAACATAAATATAATAAGTTATAATTTTGTATTTTATTATAATATTTTAAGTAAATTAAAGCTTTAGTTTACATTTTAGTAATAAAAATAATTAATTTCGTGAGATATTGTTTAGAAAAATATCTAGTAATTAAATTAAATTTTGTTAATATAAATTATTTCAAATTTTTGTAGATGAAATTTTTTTAAATATTATATTTCAAATTTAAAATACATCAACAGAGAGTTCTCCAAGGGTTTATAGTTCGTACACAATTTTTTCTTCGTTTCATATACCTTGCTTGATTTTTTCTTCTTTGTTCTTTCAATTATTCTATTAAAAGTTCGAACACAACATATTGATGCTGTATATTTATAGTGCACCTTATTTTTTTTGACATAAATTTTTTTTAATGGTCAAATTTTTTATTTAAAAAAATTCATGTTATGAAAAACGCTAATTGAAATGATTGATTATATATCCTAGTTTTAACAAAAGTAATTAAGCGTGAAAAAAAAAATATCTGCTAAAATTTTTTAAATGAAATATACATGAATAAAATTTTTTAAAATGAAATATACATTGATAATTCGAACACACTATTGAAAATGAACTATACATTAATGAAATTTGATCTTTGCTGGTGTTTTTATTCCTTTGATATATTATCTTGTAAAATATATTTGATTGTGCGTATCTTTTGCATAATTTTTTAGTCCAATACAGTAATATATAATAACTTTTACTTAGATAAATAAGTTGT
Source organism: Sindora glabra (assembly GCA_020226215.1). Lineage (NCBI taxonomy): Eukaryota > Viridiplantae > Streptophyta > Magnoliopsida > Fabales > Fabaceae > Sindora > Sindora glabra. The sequence goes on from CM035229.1 coordinate 72,392,675, forward strand.
TAAGATATGTGACAATTTTTTTCATGCAGTGTTTTTTTGCTGTTTGCTTCTCGGGCTACTTATCGATTAGTATTTTTATAAATTTTGTGCTTATGTTATAATTTTTATTAGTCATCATGAAAATATTTTTTATATTGGTAGAGAAATTTATTTAGAATATGGGGATATAAATGATAGGAAAAATTTTATTTCATATTGATTATTATGATTTGTGATGTGAAATTATGATTTAAGGTGTGAAATTATGATTTGTAAAAATTTTGTAGGAATTGATATGTATTGTGATAGGTTATGCTAATAAAAGAATAACAATCGGGATAAAGATGGGTGTCCTAATATAGGTTAGGAGGACCTTGGTGAAAGTTATAATTAGAGATTTTTTTCATGTAAATCCTTAATATATCATCCTTGTAATTGACATTAAATGCTATGTTTATTCAATACGTTATGACTTGAGTCCACCAAATATTGAGGTCAAAACACGTAGCACAATTGTCAACGTAGATGGAAATACTGGCCTTGCACAATACCAAAATTCAAGTCTTTTGGATCCACTCTAGGCACGATTACCGCCTAATTAACTTAGAAATGAGGAGCGATGGTGCCGTAGGCCAAAGGCGCCATATCGCCTGACATCCCTTCCCTCGAGTGCCATCGACACCATTTCGTCTGGCATCCCTCAACACGCCATTTAGTGTCTCTCCGCCGCTGTGCATATCTTCTATGCGTATTTTGGTAAAATATTTCGAAAGAACGGTAAAATGAATAATAGTTTCTAAAAAAATAGTAAATCGGTACTCTTAACTCTCATTGCCAAAATATTTTATTATTGTGACAAAAAAAATAATTAATTCATGTCATAATTTTAACTTCATCACAATATTTAAAGATTATTGCATCGAAATAACCACATTTTTTTAATTTTCAACTATCTTCAACTTCGTCATTTCGTTTTTATTTTGTTACAAAATAAAAATTATTTTATTCAAATAAATACAAAATAGCAAAAATATTATTGGACTAATTACATAATAAAAAGAAACATATCTATTTCGTTATATTTATTTTCATTTTTAACAATCTTCAACTTCGTATATAAAGAATATTATTGAATAATTCAATAAATTTGCTTATGTATAATAACATATTAAATAATTACTTGTAATAATTTAATACGTAACGGTGAAAGTTTATAACTCTGAAAAATGATAAATACTAAGTGTCATTGAATCAAATTTTGAGAGATATTAATATAAATTACGTAATTATTCTTTATTGATCCTATATTTTATTTTAATAATATTTAATTATTTTTATATTTAATTAATACAAATTAATTTTATTAAATTTTTTATTACATTAAGTACTTTCTTATTTAATTTCTATGCTAAATTTATGTATTAAATATCAAAATCGAGTTAATATATTTTTTATGACATCAAATATAATTATAAAATAAGTAATTCATTTTTAAAAATTTATTTTTAGTTATAATAATATATTATTTATTTTTAAAAAAAAATCTTAAAATTTTTTTAAGAAAAAATTCTTAAAAATTTTTTTTAAGGAAAAATTCAGGGCGAGGGCGCCACTTTGAAAGGCGCCCTCGAGCCCTCCCAATAGCGCCATCCAAGATGGCGTCTTCCCCCCTGGACGCCATCTTGTTTGGCGTCTCCCGGCTAAATGCGTATTTTGGTAATATGTTTTCGAACGACAGTAAAACGGTAATAAGTTTTTGAAAAAAATGTTAATATGGTATTTTAGTCTCAACTTGCTATTTTTATCTTCCAAAGCTTAGGAACCAAATTATAACTCCACTTTTTTATTGTTCAGTCATTTTCAAACCTTTTAGCACGGGAGGAATTTATTTTTTAATGTAAAAGGGATAAAGGTATAAATCAAACTTTGGCTTTTAAGTCTATCACATCACATGCGACAATTGGATATTTGTCCCATGGAAACCTCCGGAATTTAATTCCATGCCTAATAAAAATACGGAAATATCCTGAAGAGAGGGAGGAAAAAAAAAAACAACCTTTTCTCTCACCTCACGGGATGATCTTAATGGCCACTTATTAGCTGTTTTGTTGCCTAGTTTGGGCGAAGTCACGATCACGTTTTGGATCCCATAGACATGAGTAAGAGGACGAGGAATGTGAATGCATCAACGTGTGAGTAACGTCTCCCCCCAACCCTTATATAACAGAAGTTCTTGCTTCCTTTAACCGTCAAGCATGTGTTTTCTTTTCTTGGACTTCCTCCTCAGAATTTGAGCTAAGGCTGCCTCTTCATCGCTATTCTACGTTTCTGTAATCAGTTTTTCTCCTTACTAATTCTGGGTTTTCAGAATCTGAATCGGGAATCCAATGTCTATAATGTTAAACACTTCGATCTTTGGTTATTCTTACTCATTTCAGTAAAGCTCTTGCTTTCTGGGTTTTGGCAGAACTTGAACTAAGGTTGTACGTTTGTAAATGTTTGAGTTTGACCTTTTTCTGTATTCATTTAAATTGAGTTGAGGCTGAGTAAAATCTGGGTCAAGATGAAGTTTTTACAATTGTTGTTTGTTGTCCTTGTGCTCTGTAATGATGCTGTGCTGGGCAAGGAATGCACAAACATTCCTACACAATCACACACTTTCATGTACCAATTTTCGACTTCCAAAAACGAGACATGGAAGGCAGAGATGATGGCGCATTATCATTTGACACCAACAGATGAGTCTGCTTGGGCAGATTTGCCGCCGAGGAAGTTCTTGAAAGAAGAACAACAACATGAATGGGCTATGGTGTATAGAAAAATTAAAAACATGGGTCCATTCAATCCGCCTCAAGGTTTCCTCAAGGAAGTGTCTCTGCACGATGTGAGATTGCATGAGGATTCAATCCATCAAAGAGCACAGCAGACGAATTTGGAATACCTATTGATGTTAGACGTGGACAGCTTGCTTTATAGCTTTAGGAAGACCGCTGGTCTGCTGACGCCGGGGACACCGTATGGAGGATGGGAAGCACCAGAAGTTGAGCTCCGTGGTCATTTTGTTGGTTAGTTTGTTTCATTTAATCATTTTAATGGCACTTTCTGACCAAATCTGACAATGTTCCAATATTTAAATTTCTTAAACAATACTTTGTTCCTTTATTACTGCACAAAATGCTAGGGAACAAGAAGGAAGGGCTATTCAAGACTATTGAAAGAATAGTAACGCATCATTAGATTTGCTTGATATTTTTTTAATCTTTAATTCACATCACAATTTTTGTTGGCATATCAACTCCATAATTGGCTCTTTTGTCCTAAAGTTCAAAAGACATCAGTTTATCTTCTATTCTATTGCTCTTTTCTATAGATACATTTAAATAAATAAATAAACAAATATACTAAAAAAAATAAATTAAAAAATAAACTTGTCTTTTGTATAGCATGTTTTTCCATATAGTCGGTTTTCCCTTTTAGATCTCCTTGGACTTCATGATTTATCTATGTTAAATACTAAATTCTATTTCAGTATGGTGTTTTGTTAACAAATAACAACTTCTGTAGCAATAACTTTCTTGTATGCAGATTTGTAGATAGCAGTTACAGACATACCTGCCTGTTTTGTTGTTCTTGGGCTTTTCAGTGCTCTACCATCTGGCATAGTGAATCTGTCTGCAACCTTAAACAGTTACAATTTTAGCTTGTTATTGTTTATTAATTTTTGCATGCTTTTGGGAATTTAAGGGCATTACTTGAGTGCATCAGCTCAAATGTGGGCCAGTACTCACAATGACAACCTGAAGGAGAAAATGTCAGCTCTTGTTGCTGGTCTCTCTGCCTGTCAGGAGAAAATTGGCACAGGATATCTTTCTGCATTTCCATCTGAATTTTTTGATCGTTTTGAAGCTGTCAAGCCTGTGTGGGCTCCTTATTACACTATTCACAAGGTAGATTCAGAGGTGGCTTTTGATTAAGCAATTACCTTTTTAACTTTAGTATTGTGGGTTTTCAACTATCCACTTGTAACAGATATTAGCTGGGCTGCTGGATCAACATACCATGGCTGGAAACCCTCAAGCCTTAAAAATGGTGACATGGATGGTTGCTTACTTTTACAACCGTGTTCAGAATGTAATTTCACAATACAGTATAAATAGGCACTATGGCTCACTTAATGAAGAAACTGGAGGAATGAATGATGTCCTTTACAGGTTGTACACCTTAACGGTAGGCTAAGAAGTCTTCTTGATTTTCATAACTCTCTTCTTGTTTTATTTACTTTTATGTTGTTTATGATCCATAAACTTGATTAATGTACACATTAGCAATAGTATGTATGGGTTCCAATTCACAATTGTGTGATAATTTTATAGATATACATGTCTTGGAATCTGGTAGTTCATTGACTTCGTGAATTCTTTGAGAAAAAGCATTATGCATTGGGCTTGAAAATACACCGAATTTCATGATTGTTGGCTTTCCCGGTTTCATTTGGATTGAACTGTTTCAAATATTGCTTGGATAATATTAGCACATAATCTTTAGTTATTGCAGTGAATTCATAATTTCTAGTTATTGCAATGAATTCAATCCTGAGGTAGACTGTCTTGTTAATCTATACAGGGAGATGAGAAGCACCTATTGTTGGCTCACCTTTTTGACAAGCCCTGCTTCTTAGGGTTGCTTGCAGTACAGGTAGTAATAATTAATCTTTGCTCTCTAAAATGAGTAGGCATTCTCTGAAAGTGTGCATGATAGAAACCAACTATTTCTTTGTAAATGCATTGTTTGACCTATATCAAGTTTTTTTTTAATAAAGAAAAAAAGATTAGATTATTTTCTTACCCAATAATAATAGATTATATAAAACCTAAGACAATGGCAATCCTTGTTTCTTCTTCTAATATTATCTCTACCTCTGAAAGTAAACAGTAATTTAGTCTCCAGATTGTATTCTATTTCCCTGCTCCAAGGATTCTTAAATTCTCTCTCCTTTCTTTTTTCTGTAGGCCAATGACATATCAGATTTTCATGCTAATACACATATCCCAGTTGTCATTGGAGCTCAAATGCGGTATGAGATCACTGGTGATGAACTTTATAAGGTGAATTGATTTATTTACACTATACATTGCTGGTACCAGCATCACTATGTATGGAAAGAAATCTATTTATTTACTATTTTCCTGGTGTATAATCTTTAGAGGCGATGGCTATTGGAACTATGCCAATATCACACACTCGGTAGCCCAACTTGAAGATTAACAGTCAGTCGAACACCTCTAGGTTTTGGCATTTGATCTATTTTAACTTGTGAAGCAACCTCTCACTCTGATGGCTGGAAAAGGAAATAATATTAGTATTGCTCCACATCTGTCATCTTTTTTCCTCCAATAACTCCAGTCTTGATACGAGTACATGTCTAATTATAGCTCTTTTTTTTGTGTTGTGTTTGTCTCTTTGGATATATATATATATTAAGCCTGGAAAGTGATTGCTAGCATTCCTAGTTTGAGATTTAATTCTTTCTTTTGGTGTGTCAGGAAATTGGAACATTCTTCATGGACATTGTAAACTCTTCTCACAGTTATGCAACAGGAGGGACATCTGTCAATGAATTCTGGTATTGAGATGTTAATATTTAAGTTTCAGTTGTCGTATGCACTTCGAACTTGCCATCAAATGTCCTTTTTCTACATACTATCAAGCAGGAAGTTCTAATAATTCTTGATTGTTTTGCACTACAATTTTGAATAGGAGTAATCCAAAGAGAATGGCAGACAACCTACAAACAACAGAAAATGAAGAATCGTGCACAACTTACAACATGCTGAAGGTACAAATCATATGCAGGAAGACATACTTGATGATACTGCAGAAAATATGTTTATTGATTTTACTTGCGAGTGCAGTGGATAATCTGATATTGAGAGCTCAATTATTCCCGTTGAAGAACTCTCAAATCTCTTGTTCATATTTCTATCATTAGTTAGCCTATAATATCTCCATTGTCTCAGCACTGGGAAAATGTTAGAAAAAGAAAGGATTAATTGATTTTGGTTCTACCCCACTGATAACTTTTTAGGTTTCCCGCCACCTATTCAGATGGACCAAAGAGGCATCATTTGCAGATTATTATGAACGTGCTTTGACCAATGGTGTGCTTAGCATCCAAAGAGGAACCGATCCTGGAGTGATGATATATATGCTCCCCCTTGGTCGGGGGGTTTCTAAGGCTCAAACCTATCATAAATGGGGAACAAAGTTTGATTCTTTCTGGTGCTGCTATGGAACAGGTGTGGATTTGTTTTTTTCTCTTTTTTTTTCCATCCAAATTGCAGAATACCACATTATGTTCTTTATTGGCATAGTTCCTCTTGGATTCTTAAATATTTTGTTCTGTATTTCCATCTTCCAACTTCAGGAATTGAATCATTCTCAAAGCTGGGGGATTCAATCTATTTTGAAGAAGAAGAGAAAGATCCTACCCTCTACATCATCCAGTATATTTCGAGTTCTTTTAACTGGAAATCTGGAAATCTCATGCTCAATCAGACAGTTGCTCCTGTTGCTTCATGGGACCCTTACCTACAAGTGACATTTACATTATCACCCAATGGGGTACCATCAAAACATTTTACTATAAATCTGATACAGGCTGTTGACAAATTTTCATTTTGGATAATTATAACCTTAAACATACTCATCCTGCTTCACTTGGGCTAAAGCGCTGGTCTTATTTATTTTTGTCCCCACCTCATAACCGAGGCTTCCATTTTTAACATGTGCATGCCATCCTTATCATCTCTACTCTTTTTTCCTGTCGTTTTTTAAATATCTATTCTTTTTCAGGGAGCTGGCACTTCATCTACACTGAACTTGCGATTACCAATTTGGACGGATACACGTGGTGCCAAGGCGATCCTAAATTCTGATACTCTATCTTTGCCAGCTCCAGGTGTGAAAATACCCTTTATCCATGCAATTATATTTAATTTCACCAGCACAAGACTTGTATGCTTTTAAGACTGATTGGCACGGCAAAAACTCAGAAAGTAACATCTTGTTCTTTGGACATGTAGGAAACTTTTTGTCAATTAAACGACAGTGGAATGCTGGTGACAAGCTGACTCTCCAGTTGCCTATAACCCCCAGAACAGAGGCTATAAAAGGTTGCTTGATGAGTTAATCCTTGTGTACCATTTTCCAATATAATTTTGTCTGCATATGTTTCTATCTTCCTAGAGAAAAAAAGGGAAAACTTTGACATTGCTGAACTTGTGATTTTAATGAAATCCAGATGACAGGGCTGGATTTGCTTCTATTCAGGCAATTCTGTTTGGTTCATATCTTCTTGCTGGCCATACAACTGGTGATTGGAACATCAAAGCTGTGTCGAATGGATCTATTAAAGACTGGCTTACACCAGTCCCACCCACTTACAATGGTCAACTTGTTTCTTTGTCCCAAAATATTGGAAACACAACTCTAGTTTTAAGAAACTCAAATGATTCCTTTACAATGGGAATGGTGCCCGAATCCGGCACAGAATATGCTCCTCATGCAACCTTCAGACTCATCTCGACAAATCCGTCTCCCTCCAGTTCTTCAAGGAAGGTTGATAGTAGTAAATCAGTGATGTTAGAACCATTTGATCTTCCTGGAATGCTTGTGATGCACCAAGGAGCAGAAAATTCTTTGGTAGTCAGAGGTTCATCAGGTGGCGTAGGCAAATCTTCTGTCTTTCTTGTGGTTGAAGGATTGGATGGAAAAAATGGAACAATATCCTTAGAATCCAAAAGCAATAAAGGTTGCTATGTTTATAGTGGTCTGAGCTCAGGTGCCAGAGTGAAGCTCAGGTGCAAATCAAAGTCTAGTGATTCTGATGGTAGATTCAACCAAGCAGTTAGCTTTACATTAGGAAAAGGGTTGAGCCAGTATGATCCAATCAGCTTCATGGCTAAAGGGGCAAATAGGAATTTCCTTTTGGAGCCATTATTCGCCTTCAGAGACGAACGTTATACTGTTTATTTCAACATTCAAACTTGATCACTTAATATAGGAACTTGAAAATAGGGGTACAAGGTTCATATGTGAAGATTTAACGGTTATTTTTCTGGAGCCAGAAACATAAAGATAATTATTCAGTTGTATACATACTGAGCAAAAATATTATGTTCCTTTCAATAAAGATGTCAACTTATCATTATCTTGGAACAGTACTGGATTATTAGCAGGGACTGTGCACGCGAAAAGGGGGAAAAAGTGGAAAAATGGGGAATAAAGACTGAAAGAGGTTTACTTCCCAACTTTTCTCTTTTATGATCGGAAATCTAATTCCTGGTCCTTATGTTCAGGTTCTAACTTTATTCCATCATCATCCTCTTCGATATCAACTAATTTACTATCAGTTTCTGGCTTAATATATTGTGTAGTATTTGCAGTTTCATCCATGCATCGTGAAGCGACTTAATTGATACTTAACCAATTTGATATGTAACGAATAATGGTTTAACTTTTTCAAAATTATTATTATTTTATCTTTTTTTCCCTAGTGAATTTTAAATGCATTGTCTTCATCTTCAAATTAACATCTTTTTATTTACCAAAAGAAAAAAATTAAGGTCTTCTTTATCAGCACCCTTGTTGTCTTTTAAGAAGTTAAAGTATAAATTTATTTTAAATAAAATTCAGGAGATAGAATTAAAATATTAGTAAAAATTAAATAATTAAAAATATCTTTTTATTATAAGAATATAAAAATATGATTTATATGGGTGATGCAAGAGATCAATTTAAATTTCATGTACGTAAATGTGTTAACATCCTATGGGAAATAACATTACCCACTTTTTGTGTGTTTTTTAAATATTAAAAAGTAAATTTACTTCAAATAAAATTCAAACTTACAGGATTGAAAATGTTTTTTCCCGTTTTTTGGTCATTAATACGATCAATCAAGCTCAGACTTTGTCTATTTGAATTACATTGCCCCATCCCCAGTCAAGGTGCATGTATACAATACACAAGAGTGCTACTATTTATTATTTTTAGAAATAATTTTTTATTTTTCAGTTTTAAAAATAATTTTTTTGTTTGAGAACTATTTTCATAATCCATTTTTAAAAGTTATAATATCAAATGTTTAACTTAAAAATAGAAAAATAAAAATAACTTTTAAAATTTTTAATTTATTTTTTTTATCTTTGATATCAATTTCTTAATTAAGTGAAATATTTCCTCTCATATGGCACATTGACCATCCTTTATTTTTTTCCTTAAATTCAAAAATAATTTTTTTAAGAAAATATTTTTGAAAACAAATTTTGAAGAACGACTTTTGAAAAAAAAATCCAAATACACCCATACACTTTTTCTGCTCTTTTTTTTAATTTTTTTTTATAATTGTATAACATAATCCAAATTAAATTCATCCATTTTATATATTTTATTATAAGGTAAAATGCAACAAACCCCATTATATTTTTGGTGATGTGTATAAAACCCTCTCACCTTTAAAATGGAGCAGCAAGCCTACCATACTTAACTTGGTGTACATTAAATCCACAACTATCAAATTCCCATCCAAAAGGTTAACTAAAGTATCACATGAACAACAAGAACCTTTTTTTGTGAAAAAAATGCAATGCAACAAATTTTAAATGGAGACACATTAAGACAAGCCAAATAGAAAATCAATACAATTACAACCCGTTATTAAGAAGCAAAGACTTTTTGAAGTAGATAATTTCCTATTTTCATTCATATCTTAACTAGTTTACAAGTGAGTTTAGAAATCTATTCTTTTATTATTTTCAAGAAAGCTAAAATCTATTCTTTTCCATTCTAGTTTATATAGTTTTCCTTACATGGTGGGTGGTAGAAGGTTTGAAGTTAACCAAATCAATGTTGGGAGGTGAGTGGTTGATCTAAATAAAAGATCATGTGACTTTTACCAATAGGATTTAATTGGTATCCCTTATTATATAATAGCTTGCATAAATGTCATAAAGGTGAAGCTTAAGTTGTATATGGATGATTACTACAAGAAATGAGCATTCATGACAACATATAGCCATCTTATGAACCTTATACCAAGCAAAAAAATATGGTTTCAAATAAATCTCACCGAAATTTTGCCATTTAAGTATGGAAAGAGGCCAAGCAAGCCTAAGAAAGTAAAAAAGAAGGCCCTAAATCAAGAAGTGAACCCATTTAAGATTACATGAAAATATGTATGCACGAAGTGCAATAATTATGGCTAATTGGGTCATTATGTTAGAAGTTGCAAGGGATCACAAAAACATAATGGAAAAGTTCAAAAGAAGAGATCGAGGCTAAGTAGAAGTTTTGAAGTTCAAATCAGCAAGTTATGAGGTCCATGGGTCCAAGTTAACAAGGTAAAAGCTTTGAAGGTTAACATCAATAAGTTGAAAGCTTTATAAGTCCAAATTAGTAAGGTAGAAACTTTAAAAGTTCAATAGATAGTTTGCAAGTCCAAATTAGCAAGTTAAAGGCTCTAGAGGACCAAACTAGCAAGTTATTAAGTTATTTGTTGTAAATTAACAAGTTATCAGGCCAATTGTAGCAATTCAATTAAAAAGGAACAATTGAAACAAAAAGAACCCCAAGCATTAAAGCATAATGTTCTCATATTTTATGTTATGTCTTTTGTCAACAATTTTATTTTTGGAAGTTATAATTTAGTGATGTGTTTTAGTACATTGTGGCATATTTATTGTGTATTATTTGTATTTTATTTTATATAGTATAATGCATAATTATACTAGCATATTTCTTATGATAATAGTAAGATAAGAAAGCAACACTTTTTGTAATACTTTTATAATTATAACACTAGTAACATTGCTACAATACTTTATGATAACAACATTAGTAGTTTGTTGCAATATTCAATTTAGAGATCCAAATTAGCTAGTTAGAAGTTTTATTAAGTCCAAGACATCAAGTTAGACGGTTTACAAGTTCAAGTAATAAATTTAAAACTTTAGAGGACCAAATCAGTTAAATCAAAATGAACTAATTTTTTGAACTTATTTAATGATGTGTTTTAGTCTATTCTAGTGAATTTCTATGTAAATAACTTTTGAACTTATTTAGCAATGCTTTTAGGTAAATTCTAACCTATTTTGTATGAATTGTGTAAATATAGTTTTCATTTATATAGTATCATGCAAGTGTATAACGATAATTTTATTATAATATTTGTAAGATAAGAAAGTAAATTTTTTTTAAATACTCTATAACTAAAAAAAACTTGTGCACAAATGCAGTTAAGATACTAAGCTTTTATTTATAGAATCTAGATCTAAAGTATGTAAAATTATTATAAGATTTGATGAAACTAACTTTTTTAATAAAATGAGAAGGATAATTGCATTATGAATTGGTGGACATATTGGATATTTATGTTAGTAGGATCATCTAAATAGAATAATTACAAATTACAACTTTCAAGTTAAATTTGGTTACATTTTATTGAGCATTGATCAAATTTAATTTAATCAGATTGGTTGGTTATATTATCATGTTGTCTCATAATTAGTGTTTTTGGAACAAATCTCTTAGAAAGAAGGGCTACATAACATGTACAATGGGTTGGCCCCCATTGTGTTAGCATTTCTTCCAAAGTGGATAATAAGAGTCTACTTCCCTTTCTTAATATTTTTTATGAACTAATCACTAAATAAGGTAGTGTTTTAGCTTAAGTTTATTACCTTTTTGTCTAAATATTTGCTCCTATTAGCCTTAAATCCATTTATACTAAGCAATGGAAAGCATATCTAATGTTTTATTCTTATTAAAAAGTATTAGATGGACATCTTATGGATATATGTGAAAATGATATTATTGATACTACTTTCTAAAATGTTAAAGTTTATTAGTATATTACAAAGTGTTAGTATTCACATAAGTATCAAAGTGTTGAATCTTCGTTGCTAATTCATAAGTCATGGTGATGAACATTTAATGGCTTTTTTTTTTGGTAAATAATGGTTTTTACTTGCTCTAGAATTATCCTAAAGGATAATTACCTAACATTTGGAGACATGATTCTATAATAATTTAATCTACAATAAATTATCTTAAAGGATAACAACTTAATATTTAGAGACATGATTACATAATAATTTAATCTACAATTAATACTATCTTGTTATTCTATTCTAAGTTTATCCATTTGTTATCTTGCACATTTATTTTGTTATGTACAAGCGGTCTAAGTGCCTTCTTTATTTTGATAGTTAGTTCATTGCTTATACGAAATAAAGGATCATTGAGCTAATATTACATTTATAATGAACTTTTTATCTCTATTAGCTTTCAATTTTCAACTTCACAATCTCATTTATATAAATTTACAAGCTCATTGAACTATAAAGCAATTGTATATATGTAACTAGAAACCATCATCTTTCAATTGGACCTAACATGAGAGTTGCTACTAATGTTGGAGCTATAACTACTATAGTTACAAATCTACTTTGGATTGTCATGATAAGGTTCCAAGTATGTCTTTTTAATTCTTTTTAATACTTCTTATGTATTTTATTATTTTATTGTATATAGTAGTTATAATTTACAATTCCTTTAATGCATAATGATATAAATAACTAGTAGTTTGTGATAAGCAGAAAACACTTTTCAATGTCTTGTTTGTGATTAATGTCTTCAATATATCTATTTTGGTATCATCTTTCCATGATAACATACCAATATTAGGATTGTACTCATATAAAGAAGAGGTAATAAAGGTACCATAAATTTGACTTTTCAATTATTATTTTTGTTTTTAGTATATCAGTTATGCAAGATGAGATAATTTTTATCTATAATGGGTTGTAAAAGAACGAACACATAAAATAAAGTCATTTAGATACATGCTCTACTATCTCTTTAGGAGGAAGGCTATGTTGAAGTTGAAAGTATTATTGTAATAACACTTCTTTTTTTGCAATGCTTTGTAGCAACACTAGTATTTTTGCTTCATTACTTCATTATAATAACACCAATAATTTTTTTTGTCATATTCAATATAATGTTGCTTTAATTTTTTATTAGTATTATGTTATTTCTTAGATCATATGTTATGTATTGTCAAATCAAATTATCAAACTTTAACTTTGCATTTGACAAATTTTCTTTTGTAATAATTACATTCAACTGCAAATTAGCTAATCTTATATATAAATCATGTAAAACAAGCACATTTTTATTGTAATTTCAAGATGATAGCCATTACAATTACATGTTACTAAATTGCCCTACCTTACATCAAACTTGGCAATTCAACACATATTGCATAAAACATCCTAAACTAGAACTCCTATATTCCAAATTCTTTAAAAAGATTTCAATAGAAAAACAACAACAAATACTACACTTAGGCTTTTTAGCCATTTTCTTTAATAAATCGTGATTTGTTTCTATGTCTTCAAACTTTAGATTTAACAAGTCCAAGTTAGAACTCTAGTCCTTAACTTGCAAATTCATTTTTTCAATTTGGTGGCCTAATTGAGTTTAGTTTTGAATCAAATATGATAGCTTATAGAGACAAAGCTTCATGATTCTCCAAAACTTCATAAATTCTGATTAAGATTGTTTTGTGGCTTAACTTCCATCAATCAAATGCAATAGTTCAATAGTATTCTACATTTATTTTATAGAGAATAAAAAGTGGTTTTTAGTGTTCATGCTATACTCATGTGACACTCCATTAGTCATTTGGATGAAAATTTGATGATTGTAGGTCTAATGCACACCAAGTGAAATATAAAAAGCTTGCTACTCCATTTTAAAACTAAGTGGGTTTTATGCATATCACTTAAAGTATAAGGGAACTTGTTGCATTTTACCCTTTAGTATATTAATCTTGATCCACCATTTTTAAATTAATAAAAAAATTATATATACATTATGTATTATATTATTTTTATAATGAAAAATATGTTATTAGAATTGAAATGATAAAATTAAAGATTTATTTTAATTTTTTAGTTTTTCTTTAACATGCTGTCATGTTATAAGTAATTTTTTTGGTAAATAAAGGAATAATTAAATTATTGAACATACACATGTTATAAGTAATTTAATATATTACATAAAATATGTTTAATAATTTCCCAAGATGACTCAAATTATCAATGTATATAAGTTTGAGAAGAATTAAGTTATCAGTTATCTCTATTGTAATTTATTTACTCCAAAAATTCTCTTATATCTGAGATTTAGGACTATTTGCTAAATTTTAGAATTTTGATATAACAAATTAACCTAATTTTATATTTATAGCCAATAATTTTTTTTAATTTATTATTAAGTTACTAAATATACTATATCATGCCTAACATTTATAAAGTTTCTAGTTCTTTTTTTTTCTTTTTTAAGTCTATTATTAAGGGTTGGGAATTAAGGCAATGAAAGAAGGATGTTACACTCATTACAATTAAAAAATTTTATATCAATAATTAATTTTGTATTAAAGAGATTTAAAAACAAAAGAATAATAGAATATTGATAACCATAATATTAGAAATGTTTGAAATTTTAATTAATAGTTTTGAAAATTTGCTAAATTCATAGGGCCACTTTTAAATAGCCTTAAAAGATGAAGGAATGCTTAAATACCTTATAATTATAAGAACCATTAATGAAGAATAGACCAAAGATGAGAAAAGCTTACATAATTTTCGTTTTATCCCGATTAGTCTTACCATCACCTATCTTCCTATTAAAATATTTCCTCACATGCATTTTTCTATTTTTTTCATCATCTCTTCCATGCCCTTACTCACCTTGAAAAAGAAGATTTCAATTTCACCTTCATTTCTCTCACAAGTTCTAAATCATCAACCTCTAAAAAATTTAATTTCCTAACTTTATTTTTTATTTGGATTTGGTTGGAGGAGATTTGCTTGGGTTATGCCCAACATAAAGATTTTTTTCTTGATGCCTTTGACTTAATTCATCTCAAACCACTCTTCAAATTCCTTTCTTCAAGAATTGTAAGTAACATTTCATCAAAAATTTCAATTAGCATCTTTTGATTTTACATTTTCTGTAAAATTAGGCTAAAAAAATGATGGATTTGTGCTAAAAATGCTTGGATTTATAATTTCTAAGATGTCTTAGGATGTTATGGTGTGTTTTTAGCAATATATGATGGTTTGATTGTGAGATTTCATATTATAAGTGAAATTAGAGGCCATGAAGTGGTGAATAAATAGTGAAATTCACATAAAATCTATAAAATTTTTCAAGGCAATCGATTAGGAAATTGGTTACCTTTAAATAAAATAAAAATTGGAGTTGAAGTAATCAAATAGCTTCTGACAGAATTGAAATTGGAGTTAAGCTAATCCATCATATAATGGAATACATAGAGCTAAAAACTCACTAGAATACCCTAAACTAATTCTTGAATCAACTTCATAGGCCATTTATTGTAATATTACTCATGAAAAGGCTCTAAAACAAAAGTTAATTTTGATAAATGTTTGATATAAGTTTGTTAGGTTATAACATGAAGATTAATGAGGATTTGGCATAATTCATGAAATTAGTTACGATATTAATATTCATTAACTTATAAATAAGGGATCACTTTAAGATGTGAATACTTTATATATTCTTTCATTATGATAATGTTGATAAATGAGCATTAATTTATTTTTAAATTATTATGAATGAAAATGTTATGATGTGAAAAGATGAAAGTGCTAATTAAAGCACTTGTTTATATTTTGTCAAATTATGCTACGGATAAGCCTTGACGATGTCAGAAGCAATGATATTTATATTGCAACATTATACACTAGATTCATGTACTCATTTATGAAAGAATAAATATGACTACAAAAGGATAAAATTGAGGTTATAAGGGTTAAGGTGAAGGGAGACAAAAGAAGCATATTTTCTTTATGTTAACTATGTTTCATAATCTCTTATGCTAAAAATCTTCTTTTTGTTATCTATTTGAATGGGTGTCATCTGTAAAATTTATAATTAAGATAAATGTCTTAAGCAATGGTTGTAAGCTAATTATTTTACATTTCTTAAGATTATGTTTTTATGTAAACTTAGTAAAACCTCGAGGTTTATGGGTATAGTATTTCTCACTAAGTTCCTAGACCTATTCTTTTATGGTTTAATTTTTTAGATACCTAAGTAGACGCACTACTAATTCTAACATAGTAAGTCAAACACCCTTCCATAAAGGATTCTTCTACTCTTTTGTGGAAACGACGACAATTATGGATAGCTTTATTTTTTATAAATTGTACCAATTTTAACTAATTTGAGGTGATGGTTTTTCATGATAGGTGGATAAATGTAAAAATATGGACAAGATGCTTAATTAGGCTAACTTATTCTTAGTTGATTATTAAGACCATAAGTTAGTCTAATTATTCTTTTAAGGCAAGCCATGAGCCGATACAAGATGCACCAAACATGTGAACCTTACAATAAGTCAATTTATAAATGAAAATGAATTTATTGTTAATTCTTTCCTATTTGTGTTCATTAGGTATAAGTTAAGCATGTAAGACTATTTAAGAATGATTTTTATGCTAGTCATATCTATAATTAGGTCATGATAAAGGAAAAAGTTAGGGATTTGAACTCTCCCATCACTCAACTTGAGGGCACAATGGTTATGCCATTTAGGTTGACTCTTAATGGCTTTTAGTTTGAATGATGCTTGGAACCTATTTATGACCTTTGAAAAGGTAAGACAAATCTTGATCCCTTATTTTTTTTGTTACATTAATTTCCTTAATTTTAAAGAAAGAAAGAAAAATTACTATATTTTTTTATTGGAATCTACTACTTCATATAAAAAAGATTTCTTTATATAATATCTCTTTTGAATTTATATTTTCAGTTTCCTCTTTCTTTTTTTTAAAAAACAATCTATCATAATAAATTGGTGATGGCATAAATATATAAAGATATTTTTATTTAATTATAATAATATTATAAAATAAAATAATATTAACCTAAATTAAAATTGTAATAATTATATAAAATTCAAAAGTTTAAATTCACTATCACTATGTAGAAAACATATAGTTATAAATTAATATTGTAAATAAAAAGAATAACATTAACATAAATCATGATAAAAATCAAAATAAAAAAGCATGTGTCTTTATTTAGCAATTACCTAATTATATTAGTAGTTAGCTAGTTTAATTAATTGTTAATTGATAGTTAATTACATTAGCTGATTTAATCAGTTAATTGTATTAGCTATTTGAATAAAAATATTTAGTAAAATTAGTTATTTATAATTAGTTGCTTGTTTGTAAAATTATATATAAGGATATAACTATATTTTATAAATTATTTGAGTATTTTTTATTTTAAAATTTCAAATTCTACATATCATTTAGTAAATTAAATTTTTTATAAATAATATATCACTATAAATTATTACATATTATATATTTTTAAATTAAATTAATATAATTTTTCTAATTATTTAATTTTTTATTTATTATTAAAATAGAATTTGAGTGGATAAATAGTATAAGGAAGCTTCACGCCTAGCCCCAGTCATTTATCCGAATACAAAATGTATATACAAGTCACAAATTACATTTGGACAAAGCTAGAAATAGAAATATTAATATGAGATAGTATAATCTTTTTAGTAGCTATTCATAAAACAACCAATTACAAACGTTAGACATAGTAGCATTTTATATTTGGCTTTTTTAATGCCAATTAACTGCTTAAATAAGATGATTACCAAGTATAAAAAATAGTTAATTTAGTAAGTAAACTAACTAATTTTAGTCAAATTAGTTAAAAGCCACTTAAAAAGTCATTTACTAAGTAAGTCTATGTATTTAAAGGTATATCAAGTGAGAGTATTATTTTTATATAAGATTGAGAGGAGTAAACTTTGGCCATTTAATTTTATATTTGATTATTAAGATTAAAATATAATTAAAGGTTATATAATTAATTAAAAAATTATATAATTTTATATTTTAATCCTAATATATTAACATAAAATTCGATAGTCATGATATACTCCTTTCACTTTCGTATAAAAATAATGCCCTCACTTAATATATCATCTATACATGTATATATGTGCATGTGTTTATACACACACACTAATTCTCTCTTATTTTTATAATAAATATATTCATTAATTAAAGTAGTTATTAGTAATAGTAAATTGACTCCGAGGATATATTAGGTAATGATTTTTTGTGGTTTGGAATCAAGATTAGCTAGGGTTTTGGAAGAAAACTCTACTTTTATCATTTATATTACCATATATAGTGAGGAGATCAATTAATACATATGTAAGTCTGAAAGGCTTATACCATCATTAATTCTAAATTCATCCAATGGCCTATAATATATTTAAATTAATTATTAAAATAACTTTAACATAAAAGAGCATTAGTAAATTGACTCCGAGGATATATTAGGTAATGACTTTATTTGGTTTGAAATCAAGATTGGCTAGAATTTTGGAAGAAAACTCTGGTTTTATCATTTATATTACCATATATAGTGAGGAGATCAATTAATACATGTGTAAGTTGAAAGGCTTACACCATCATTAATTCTAAATTCATCCAATGGCTTATAATATATTTAAATTAATTATTAAAATAACTTTAACATAAAAGAGCATTAGTACTTATTGTATTTAATTCTTGTCTTTCTCTTATAATATTTTTATTTTTTTTCATTTGAAAATTCTTATTTATTTCAAACATAATATTGTTGTAAATTTTTTTTACCACATTACAATCTATTTGCCTTTTTTAATTTACTTTCATTTAATTTCTATCTCTCTATTGTTACATAGAATTGTTTAAGTTATAAATACTTACAATTAAAATCGATATAATTCGTTACTGGTTAATATGTATTTTTAAATATTTTATAAAATAATTATTATATTAAGGTGGAAAGAAGCATGACTATGTGTGATGATAATGGAATAATAAGAACAGATTTAACAAAGATAGGATTGCAGGATGACATGTGATAGTAAGTTTTTCATTATATTAGGCAAAATACCATTATGACCTCTATTTTTACTTTGAGTAACTAAAACTATAATGATTATTTATTATTTGTTGTGAATTCAATTTAGAAATTAAACTAAGAAACTCGATTTAATCTTTGCACAATTAAAAAACGGAAATAGATTGCAAATGGTAGAAAAAAAATAAAGTTTAGAATAATTTTGTGTTCTAAAAAATTAAAATTTTTAAATAAAAAAATAAAAATGTTATATAAGAGATATAAATTAAATATAGTAAATATTAATTCTTTTTCATTATTAAAGTCAACTTTAACAATTAATTTAAATTGAATGTTATATAAGTTATTAGATGAGCCTAAAATAATGGTGGAGATTTGGAGGAAGCTTCTGGTGCTAATTAATCCCTTCCCATATATATACACACAAAGGATGAAACTTTTTTCTAGTTAATAACAATTGCAAATTGTGTGATTAATGTACAAGTTATGTATGCATGAGACATCATGTTCATGAATCATGACCATTTATGAGTTTGATTTGTATGATTGCATAAGATAAATTTATAAGTTGTAAACATGTATTTTTCAAACAAATTTCAGTAAATGATGATGAAGGAATTGAGATATTAAAGTTAAATTAAAATGTTATCAATTTATTTTTTCCACTTTCACTTTTATTGTTAATTAAATTATGTTAATGACATATAAATATGTCTTATCATAAGTAATAGTGAAAATACAAATATATGTGATGTGCCAAACTTAACATTGCCCAGAGAAATTAGTATGAAGAACTATTGATCTTTGGGGTACAACCTTCTGAGAATTTAAAAGCTCCACATTTTATTACATATAACAGATAACAGATTTTAAAATAAAGAAGATAAAAACTTTTTATCTTGATAGATTTCTTTATTTTCTTTAAACTAAAAAGGAAAAATTAACAATTACCATCTACCTTCAACAGATTATCCTCAAATTATTTATCAAAATTCTCTAATTTGGATAACTGATGGCATTTTCATATCTTGGAATAAGTCTTACTAAAAATTAAGTCATCTGGATATTGGATAATATCCTACTATACTTTTAATCTGTCATTCGTAATTATCCGCTCTATTTTGAAATCAACATAACACATTTCCAAAATATTTTCACCCAAAAACTGGTGGCTATATAATCTTCCGCCATTTCTGATTCCATTTTACACTTCTCAACACTATGATAAAGTCTTCTCTTACTCTTCTGCTGTTCTTCGTCGTCCTCCTTCTCTGTGGCCGCTCTGCTGCAGGCCACCGGTACTGCGATAGCACTCCTCCGCCGCTTACATCACACAGTCTCCGATATGATATGCTATCAACCCAAAATGGAACATGGGAGTTGATGAGGATGCACTATCAATTTCATCGGGATCATGATCATGTGACACATACTGATCACTCATCCCAGTCTAGTTTGCTGCGCAGGAAGCTTCTGAAAAAGAAGGATAGAGATGACTGGGAAACGGTGCAAAGGAAAATCATAGACATGGGTTTGAATCCGCCAAAAGGCTTTCTGAAAGAAGTTCCTTTGCATGATGTGAGACTGAATGAGGGCACGGTCCATGCCACTGCACAACACACAAACTTACAGTATCTGTTGATGTTAGACATCGACAGTTTGCTTTGGAGCTTCAGGAAGAATGCCGGTCTGCCCACTCCGGGCACGCCGTATGGCGGCTGGGAAAAACCTATAGTTGAGTTGCGTGGTCATTATGTTGGTAACTAATTCAGTTTTCTTCTTTCATTATACTGTATAATAAACCCATAATTATACTAAGTGAAGAAAATGTTGCACGGATTTGATTTATCGGAACCTAAAATAAGAGATCATCACAATACTGTTGGGATTCATGGACACACTTGATATCAATATTTACCGTTGTATAATTAAAAATAATTAAATCCATGCTAGAATTTCCCCCATAATTGAATCTTTTCTTGATCCTGAAATAAAATTCAAATCAGTATGAATTTTCTTAGAACAATTGATATATACAGCCAAAAAGTTCAAGCTTTTTTCCTGAAAAAAAAAATGGGATTATGCGTAACTAAGAGGCAATTGTTTTCCATGTTAAATAGGACATTACTTGAGTGCCACAGCTATGATGTGGGCAAGCACTCAGGATGCTGAGTTAAAGGAAAAAATGACGCAACTTGTTGGCAATCTCTCAATATGTCAACAGAAAATGGGAAACGGATATCTTGCAGCCTTTCCATCTGAGTTCTTTGATCGATATGAAGATGTCGAGTTTGTATGGGCTCCATATTACACCGTTCACAAGGTATGTAGAACCTATTTTGATGTGTTTTCTTTCTCAACAGAAATATAATTGGGATCTGATGTAAATTGACGGAGGATTATCTATTGAATACCGAACAATCCAATATATATAAAAATTTGAAATTCAATTTTGTTTTTCTTCACTATACATAATAATATTTTTGTTTTCTTAATTCATTAACTTTGCTAATCATTAACATGGGATTTCAACTTTTTACAGATCATGGCTGGGTTGTTGGATCAATATAAATTCGCAGGAAACGAGGAAGCTCTAAAGATTGTAACAAAGATGGCTGATTATTTTTACGAGAGAGTTCAGAATGTTATTAAAAAGTACACTGTTGAAAAACATTATGCAGCAATGAACGAGGAAGTTGGGGCTATGAACGATGTCCTCTATAAGTTGTTCAACTACACGGTTGTTTTCTCCCTCTTTCCATAATATAATGTTTCATGAAGTTTTATGGAAGACTAGTTAAAAAAAGGCAAACGGGGCTCTAGAAGAAAACAAAGAAAAGCAATTTACTGAGTACTATAAATGCCGTTTTCTTTTCGTTCATCTAGTTTGACTAGATATTGCACACAATCATCGGTCATTTTATTAACTCCTCCAATATATAATATATATGCAGGGAAACACCAAGTATTTGGTGTTGGGTCACCTTTTTGACAAACCATGCTTCCTAGGCTTGCTTGCAGTACAGGTAGTGATCATCCTTGTGGTTCCATCTTTAAATTTGAATTCAATTTATTTAATTTTTTTGGAATACATAATGTCCATTCGTAGTACTACCATGCACTTCAAGTGATTATTATTCATATATTATGATAAGTTTTGAAGTTTCCCTAGTTTTATTTGTAGGCTAATAACATCGGATCTTTTCACGCAAATACGCATATTCCCGTTGTTGTCGGAGCTCAAACACGTTATGAAATTACTGGGGATCCACTCTATAGGGTAAATTATTTTAGCTTTTTATTTTATATTTATAACCATTAATTTTTGCCCCTAAATTTTAATTTGTCCAAATATTATATCAGGAACTATCAACCTACTTTTTGCACCTTATTAATTCTTCACATTCTTTTGCAACCGGAGGGTCATCAATTGGCGAACACTGGTAAATAAATTTTCATAGTCTTAAATTAATCAGTAATGCTGTATATACAGGAAAAATGGGATTGCAAATTATAAAGTTCAATTCAATAAATATAAAATATTTGAAATTCAATTTTAAATTTTATTTTCAATACATAATGGTGAATTAATTTCTTATGTTATTGCAGTGAACCGTTGTCTCTCTATTTTGTAATTGCTTTTGTATTCTTTTGATTAAACGCTTCCGTAGGAACGACCCAAATAGAATGGCAAGCCATCTAAACCATGAGAATGAAGAATTTTGCACAACATATAACACGTTGAAGGTATCTTCATGTTCTGAGATCATAATTCTCATTGTTGTATGAATCTGTATGTTGATCATGATTTCCTCTCTATGTATAGGTTGTCCGTAATCTATACAGATGGACAAAAGATGTAAGTTATGCTGATTATTACGAGCGTCTCTTATCAAATGGTGTCCTTAGCAGACAAAGAGGAACAGAATCTGGACTCATGATTTACATGCTTCCTCAAGGCCGTGGTGTTTCCAAGGCTGGCAGTTCACGAGGATGGGGAAGCAAGTTTGATTCTTTCTGGTGCTGCTATGGAACAGGTTTCAATTTCTTCGGTTTTTAGATAATTAGTGCAGCCTTTTTGTTTTGCTTTTTAATATCTGATGATATCTTGATCATCTTTAATTATTTAGGAAGTGAATCATTCTCGAAACTCGGAGATACCATTTATTTCGAAGAAGAAGGACAAAAGGATCCCACTCTTTACATCATCCAGTACATTTCAACGACCTTTGACTGGAAAAATGGAAACATGGTCATTAATAAGTCAGTTGATCCAATTGTTTCATGGGATAATAACCTACGCGTGACATTTACATTTACTACCAATCAGGTATATATATACGTGTCTTCCACTTTGTGATGCAGTATCTAATGTATGTTTTATGCATTTGATTAGAAGAAACTCAAACATTTGCTTTTGCAGAAAACTAGCGTTCAATCTACATTAAACTTAAGAATACCAAGTTGGACGCATTTGGACGGTGCAAAGGCCATGGTAAACGCTGAAATTTTAACTCTGCCTGCTCCAGGTTGGTATAGCAAAACTATAATTACTTAAATGCTTACACAAAAAATTAACTTTTATCCTCAATTTCTAGCATTCACTTTTAAAATTCTGTAGGAAATTATATAACAATCAGCCGAAAATGGTCCTCTGGTGACAAGCTCACTCTTCAGTTCCCTATGACACCGAGATTAGAGCAAATAAAAGGTAATTTATGAGTACTGTGTCTTATGATTTTATGCCTTTCTAGATCACTGATGCAGTGTTTTGAATTAAACCCAGATGATAGGCCGGAAAATGCTGACATTCATGCAATCATTTACGGTCCATTCGTTCTGGTTGGTCACAGTGGTGGCGATTGGGACATCGTAGCCGGTCCAAACAAAACAATCAAAGATTGGTTGGTTCCAGTCCCAGAAAGCTACAACAGCCATCTAATCACTTTTGCCCAAGAGAGCTCAAATAATTCAACTTTAGTCCTAACCGGCGCGAACTTCGGTGGGAACCAATCATTCGCAATGCAAAATCCACCAGAACCGGGAACAGATGATTCTCTTCGTGTAACGTTCAGACTTGTCTCGGAGAACGAAACCCAAGACTTGCCAAAATTCGGGAGCCTGTTAGATGCCGTTGGTAAAAATGTGAAGCTTGAAATGATAAATTTTGTGGGGAGGCACGTCATGCACCAGGGAAGTGACAATCCACTTATGATTGTGGATGGCAAGAATGGACTAGCAACTTGTGTTTTTAAGGTGAAAGCTGGGTTGGATGGAAGAAAAGATACCATATCTCTGGAAGCTGCAAGCGACGGAGGTTGCTTTGTGTGTGGTGGTGGATCTGGAGAAGTGAAGCTGAGATGCAGATTGAATTCGACTGATTCTGAGGCTGCGTTTAACAAGGCTGTTAGTTTTGTCCCGATGAAGGGGGTGGCTGAATATCATCCTTCCAGCTTTGTGGCTAAAGGGACGAATCGAAACTATGTGTTGGAGCCGCTGCTCAAGTTCAGAGATGAATCTTACACTGAATATTTCCATATTCACTGAGCTTGGTTTCATGGGCATAGGCCATGAAGTAGGGCTGTAGGATGCCGTAATTAGTCATTTCTACAATTCTAGTTAATTAATTTCCTTCCCTTTTTGACTTGAAGCTGTTTTCTATGTGCCTTTTTGACACTTTGATCCCCCGTGCATATTCGTCGCTGGTTTCTTGGTTTGTCCTCGCCAACGAAGTAGGTTCGGTGGGCGGCCATGAGATTATTCGGACCGAGAATTACTGCCTATCCACGATTTCTTATAATTTTATATAGTAAAAAAATTAAAATTACACTCGCAATCCTGATTTAAAACCATGCTAATAAATTTGGTTTTACACACTTTTATAAATTTTTTATGAAGGTGTAATATATAAATTAGGTTTTATATATATAATCTTATAATTTTTATAAAAATAACATTGTTAACTAAAATTATATCCAAATAATTTTTCAAAATATTCTTTTTAATAAGATTATAATTTTTAAAGAAAATTTTTTATGACTTTAAAATTTCATCTATTATCAATTTTACACTAAGTAAAAAAAAAGAAAGAAATATTGTCATTTAAAATGTAAAAGCAATTGTCTTCCCCCCCCCCCCCCCCCCCGCCGAAGAAAAGAGCAAGTGTGGATGACAAAGTAAATTAAATTTTAACCCATTTATTTATTATCCAACTCTTTCAAATGACGTCTGATTTGTGAAATCTTACATAGAAAAGTATATATTTTCAAAAATATAATTCTTAAAAATTTAATTAATAGGAATGTGATATTTTTATATTTGATTCACTATAATTTTTTTTAAAAATATTTTACAAGATTTTCATATATATTATATTATTATATTTAATTCATATTTGATATTCTCAAAAATTTTGAGATTATTTCAAAAATAACCTTATTAAATTTTCTATTATAAAATGTAATATAACAAATCATATTTTTATTTAAAATTATATAAATAATTAAATTTTTTTAACAGGTAATAAATTAAATTTTAATATTTAACATCTAAAAATTTATTAAAATATATATAAAAATATTTTATATTTTAATATTTAATTTATTATATTTTAACAATTAATTATATATAAACTGATTATTTATTCGTTGTTCTATACTATTTACCTTTACAAAGTATATTTATCATTACTCACATTATTGTTGTTGTTACTATTATTATTATTATTAAATTAATTTTTAAAATAAAATGAGTGTAATTTATTTAAGTTATTATTATAGTATTAAATATACTTAACATTTCTCTCTTTACAAAATTATAATTTTTTATTGCTAAATCATTTTCATAATTATATTTCATACCAGTATTATATTTGAAATTGTAATTTCTTCCCTAATATAAAAATATTATTATTTTATATTTTTATATATAAATATGACTTTTTTAAAAAGAAATTTCAAATCTATTGCATTATTCTTTTAAGAAAGAAATCATATGTATACATAAATACACTAAAATAATCTTTCAAATATTAAGAATAATAATAAAAAAGAAATTACAATTCAAAAATTAATGTCATTATATTTTTTTAATAATAAAAATATTTTAAAAATAAAGTGATAATTATTCTCTAATTTAAATTAAAAATTATTTGATAAAGTAATAAATGAAAAAGAGAATTAAATGTAAAGATAATTTTATCATTTTATTTTAATATCAACATTTCTATTTTATAGGAATCTGAGATACCTATTTCTACTATGGAAATATTTTAAAAAAATATTGGGCTAAAAATATTTTTTAGAATGTGATATTTCTAAAATTTTTTTTTTCAAACCTTGAATCAAATATAGAAATATTAACAATATTTTACGAACTAAATACCCCCTAAATAGATATCAATGTCCAGACTAATATATACCCATAAAATTAAATAAAATTGACAAGAAATCAAATATAATATTATATACCGTAAATGAAAATCATAACCTTAGCCAACTTTTGTAAAATGCTTGATATATATTTTTTGAGAATGTATTATACATTTTTCTTTAAGGTGTATAAAAAACAAAAATAATCACTTATTAATTTTTGGAGTTTCAAGAAACAGACACAGATGGAAAGTGTGGGATTTATCCACGTTACGGCTATTTATCAGGTAAAATAGATTTACCATTTCTGATCTTGAAAGATAATTTGAGACTAATGTATTTAGCTTGCCTCTTTTTTGCGATCCGACCGACTCTTTCCGAACATCTAATTAGACGGTAAAATGTATTATTACAATTATTAGTAAAAAAAAATGAAACAACGAATAATTATATATTTGATTTTTTTAGTTTATTATTTCTCAAAGAAAAATTTTTAGTCTTATAGTACCATTACAATTCCTAGTACTATTTTTAATTTTTTAACACATAAATAACTTTAGAAAACAACTAATTATAATATCAAAATTATTAATTTGTTAAAATATAATAACAAATAGTATTAAATTTCAATATTACATAATAATTAAAAAAATTTCCTAAATTTTGAGCTGTTGACGTTTTTTATCAACAACTGTACCTATTTACTTTACAAAATTCCCAATCTCTTTTCTTTCGTGATGGCCCTTACTAGTTGTTTAACCCAAAAAACATAGAGGCCATATAGTCTTCTTTTAAGATGTAATAATCATATTCATATGTATACATTTTTCATTGATAACAAACATAAAAATATAGTCTTTAAATTTCCCTTTTGTGCTTGGGATATATATTTTAGAAGATCACCCAAATGATATTCTTGGAGTGCAACTTCGGGTAGCTTGCCTTATTTCATACTTACGCTTTCACCGTAGGACCCGCGGGCCGCGGCTGTAGAATTATTTAATTTTGGTGAACTTTTCTAGCGTTAGTTGATGACCAAACATGTCTGTTGATGTTTTAATCTCACAAAAGAGAATATCCTCAAATAAAATAAGAAGAAAGTAGGGATTTCGTTCGAGGTACGTGTTAATATTAATAGATGTTCTTTTGATTTTTTTATTTACAATTGCAAATATCAGATATTGAACTTCTCAATTTTGATCAGGATTTTGTTATCCTATTCTTATCATTTTTTTCTACTTTACATATTAGAGTAACATTTTTCTATAAAAATTCTAAAATCAGGATATCCCCTAATCTCTTATTTGAAACTATAAAAAAAAATAATTTAATTTATTTAAAATCAATTTTATGTGTAGAATTAAATTATACATGAATTTAATATAAGAAAAAGAAGGTAAACCAAGGTGAAATTTGCTTCACGAGAAAAAAAAAGGAAAAATTATGCACCATACCACACAAAGTAGATTAAAAAAAGAAGATAGAGACTTTTTCACATGTGGTTTAAAATATTAAAAAAGGTAGCATATTATTTGTACCTTTAACATTTTGCTAGCATATATTACATTGTTGTTCAAGTTTAATAAAAATTACTTTACGCAGGTTACCTATTTCATTATTAATTCTAATTTAACATAATCTCACTTTAATTTATCCCTAATTTCATACATTATTTTCAACTCTTCTTAGATTGAGATATTAACGCTTCATATTGGGAAAGAAATGGAGAAATTAATTAAATAAACTAAATTTTTGGAACTTTATTTTACTTTAATAGATAAAAAAATATATGAAAAATATGTATTAAATTATGATATATTTAAAGAAAAATTAAATATAAATAAATAAAGATTCCATGCTGTAAATTATAACTGACTTTTTTTTATATTTTAAATTACAAGTGAGCAGACTGGTTGAAACATACTCTTCTCAAAATCGTGTGTATTTTAAACACATGTTCGGCGCAGCTACAACAAATAAAGGAACTCTTGAAACTCATGCAAATAAGTGACATGTGCATGAAAACATATTCTAAGCTAGACATTACACAAAAGCATTACAAGCCAAGGAACTCTAGAAACTTGAACTTTCTTTAACAACATTACAAGCTAGACATCAAAACACAAAGACAAATTCCAAAGTAAATGATCAATCTTCAGACTTCAATATCAAACACAAACAGACACCAAACATTGGTCTCCAGCAAGGTACTTTAAGAAAATCATCTCTTTCTGCAGGGTTTCGCTAATGGCCTCCCACAAAGGCATTCGTTGTGATCAAACGACGACGCTTGAAGATGATCTAAAGGTGCTCCGCTCGGAATCCTCCCACACAAACGGTTGTGGCTCAAATCCAAGTGCCCAATATACAATGCCGCCGCCATTGACTTCGCAATCGAACCCTTCAATCTGTTATGCGACAAATCCAAATTTATAAAGTAAGTTTTCTCGCCGAATGCATTCGGTATATACCCACCCAGAGCGTTTCTGCTCAAATCTAAATGACTCATTCTCGAACTCAGCAGCGTCCCGGGAATACTTCCCGAAATGTTATTGTACTTAAGATTCAGGGAATCAAGGACCGGCATTTTACCCAGCGACTCCGGAATGGGCCCTGATATCCGGTTCAGTGACAGGTCCAGATCCGCCAAACGGTATATCTTCGAGATTGTCCACGGGATCCGACCCGTGATCCGGTTGTGAGAAAGTAATGCCCGACTCAGCATTGTGAGCCTGCCGAAGTCCCATGGAATGGGACCTCCGATGGCGTTGTTTCTGAGGTCCAAGTGCATTAAGTTAGACAAATGAACCAGCGACCTCGGGATTACTCCGGAGATATGATTGTCTGCGAGATTGAGCATGGTGAGCTGGGTGAGCCTTCCAATGTCCCGCGGAATCTGGCCGGAGATGACGTTGCCGGAGAGGTCAATGATTCTGAGGAAAGACAAGGACCTAATGCAGGGAGGGATGACGCCGGAAATGCCCTTCCAGTCGGAGATGGCGATGCTGGAGAGCTGAGTGAGGTTGCATATGGCCGGCGAGATGGAACCGGTCATGTAGCCGGTGCGGTTGGCGGCGCGTTTGAGGAACCAATCGTCGACGTTGAGGCCGCGGAGGCTGATTTCGGCGACGCTGCGGGTGTTGGGATCGCAGCTGACGCCGTACCACTTGTAGCAGCAGTTGGTGCCTCTCCAAGAATGGAAGATTCCGAGGTGAGGCTCGTGGAGAGCGGCTTTGAAGGCCATGAGTGAAGCCCATTCATGAGAAGGACAAGATAACGCATAAGAGAAGATGGAAAGTAGTAGAGTAAGTGTGGGAAGCAAAAGTGCAGCCATTGAAGTGATCAGTGAGAGCAAGGTGTATGGAGTGTATTTACGTTGGTGGAGTCTGGAGCATGCGTTGGCATATATAGTATGGTTGGAAATAACTGGTTGACGATTTTAGCCCTGAGAAGATGCAAGGTTTGTGATAGCCTGATAGGCATGTTTTTTGGAAGCTTGTGGCGGAGCTACAATATATGGCAAGGAAGGAACCCATAAAAACAAAAGGCTGGCAGATGATGGAATTTAGGAGATAAGAAGGTTTATGAAGATGACAGCTTGATTTGGTTATGAAGGGATGAGATGAGAGGAGTGGTGTTTACAAATTACAAGTTTGGAATCAGATGGTAAGTAAGTGGTTTGCTTATAAGGATAAAAGAAATAAGGGATATCGCACTTTGTGCATTAGGGTGTGATGCAAGGGGTGTGTGATCTGGCTTTTTGAAGGAAAGCTGAGTATCCGGCTTTGATCACATCCTGCATAAAGAAAGTGCAGGGGGTTTTCTCCTGGTTCAAGCCATTGCTCTCCTCAGCAAGAAATGCGCATCTGATTTCTTTTTAAACAGGTGCGTTAAGTCATTTAAAATATATTTAAAATAATAATAAGTGTCACTGTAGTATTAACTTAATATCATTTCACCCATTATATATCAGTTTTATTTATCAGACACGTTTACAAACCAAGCAATGCCATGCATCAATTGTGGTCTCTTAATTGTAACTTAGATTTTAAGCAACAAACTATAGTTGACAATGATCGGTAGCTAGTTAATGTAGATCTGAAAATCTACATATTTGGAAAGTAGTATATTTGAGAAGATTGTGGACAAAACAGTAATATAGAATAATCTAAGCGTGTTGCACATTGAACAAAACTAGTGCTTTTTCTGACTGCCATCGCCCAGTTGCCACTCTCTTTTTCCCTTTTCGTGATGAGAATTCTATTGTGTGACTCATGCAGGCCAGCTAAAATCATAGGCCTGTTAATTTGGGCTTTGGAGATTCTGTTCATTCCATTGTACTCTAGGCATGTCGGGAAGCCCTTCTTGTTGGCATTCAAACTTCCGAGGCATCATCGTGCATATTGCATACGTAACAAAACCGCTAAGCGTATTTCAATATATTTTTATTTTTATATTTATAAAATTATTTTAAAAATTATTATCAAATTGAATGAAAATAAATATTAAATAATATTTTATATTTTAATTAAAAAATATTTTATATGATTAAAAAATTAATTAAAAATTATTTTTTATTTTTAACTACACATTTGAAAAAAAATTTAAAATAAATTCTGAAAATATATTTTCAAACAAGTTCTTCTATTTTTGAAAATAGTAAATAAATAAATCCTTAGTCAGTTTTATGCTAATAAAACACAGAAATAAAAATAAAAATTTTGTATCCAGTGGAACATGTACAATTCCGGACTGAAAATGAAGAATTTGTATCTATCCTAAAATAATAAAAAAATAAGTGCAAAGAATCCAAATCCAATTCCATAATATATAGATATAGATGATTTCAGACACCGAGTGCTTTAAGTGTATATGGTAGTTTAATAGTTCAAAATTTTAAAATAAATAAATACTCCAAGCTCCATGAAATTTGACTATCCCAACCTTAATGATTGAATAGTAAACTCGATTTCAGATGTCTAACATGTACAAGGTAAGGTAACGCCACTAACTATTGATGGATTTTATATTATATTATGAGATGCTGCTCTTCCTCTAATGCCCTTTCAGGGAGGGTGGCAAACGGATCTATCCGATTCGGATTGGTCGATACGTGCGTGGGGATCTATATAGATTAATTTGCATAAACTTAAATAAAAAACCAAATTAAATTTTCTATAATCCAATTTAATTTAGATTTGTGATTTAATTTATAAAATTGCAGATTTTAACAATAAACCTCACAAAATGATCTAGTTTAGATTGAGATATATATATATAAAGGTTAATTTGTACATATCCTCAATTAAAATAAAAGAGATTAAATCTTAAATAAATTTAATACGTATTTGTACGCAGATTACGATTCATTTGACAGCCAACTGTTCATGTTTGGGAATTGAATTGCGCCATAATTCATAGGTGACCGGGTCCTTCCTCCTTCAATGCTGGTCATTGTCTCGCAGCTGCTTCACGTGTGCTGTCTTCTTTAACTAGTGCATTCATGCGGCTCTTTGCAATCCACTCGTTTTCTCCTCTCGCCCCTTCATCATATGGCCTTGTTTTTCTTTCTTATTTTCTTTTTATAATTATAAAAATTAGGAGGAATTGCAGTGGTTTAGCCTACATTACAGTAAAGAGAAACAAATAAAGCAGATTTCAGCCAGGTAGTAAAGCGACGTATGGTTTGAGTCCCATGTAACTATCAAAATTATGATTGCACCTACCTCAATATGCGTCACCGTGTGTGTTTCAAGCTGTTTTCCCAACCAGCCCTTATAGAGTACAGTATATTATTTACATTTCATGTCATCATTCTCTTTTTATTCCTCTTTTTAAATCAAAAAAATATATATAATTCAGTTTTTTTCACGAGCTAAGATAGTTTTTTTTTTTAATTTGAAAAGAAAAATGGGAGAGGGGTGAATATATAATAGTGTGAGTAGTGTTGGTACATAGTTTATACAATCCTTTTGGAAATATATACTATCATATCATAAATAAGTAAAACCCTTCTTCTCTCACGGCACCACATTTTTTTAGCACAAGATGAAGTTTATAATAAAAGTTAATTTAAAAAAATAAAACATAAAATGTAAAAATAACCAAATTACATATTTTTTTCACATGTAATTTTGATATGCCTTTAAAAATATGCCTTTTGCTACATCCGAAATTCAATTATAAGTGCTTATTGATATGCATCTAGTGATTAATTATAAAGAAAAAAAAAGGTTCATCTATTGATGCTCACTTTTAAATAAGATAAAGTTCATAATTTTATCCTTAAAATTATAAAGTATTAATAAAATAGTTCTTGAATTGTATATATACTGCTCCTACCAAAATTTCAAATGTTTTATGCAAAAGCAATTAATTATTTCCAAAAAGAGATAGATATTAAAAAAAATTAGAATGGTTGTAAATTAAGTTTAATGAAAAAGCATTTTGAAGTTTAACATGATTAAGAGTGAATATACGAGTGTGAAGGGGATTTAGAAAACCTGTTTACCCTTAACACTTCACCCTTTTATATTTTTTTCATTTTAGCTTATTCTCTCTTTTTTTTATTTTTTGTCGACACATTACAACTCTTACTCTCATATTTGCAATAGTGACTCTAGTCATCTTGATCTACTTCTCCTTTTCTCAATTCAAATAAGGAGCACTCAATCATCAATTCCATCACCAATTATCTCCTTCATATATAAATAGTTAGTAAATATTCTAACAAAAATTTGTATGTGTTTTCATGATATAGGTGGGTTTAGTTAGGTTTTTTTAAGGAAAATTTTATGATATACCATTTATGCAGAAGTACACCAATGTACTACCAAATGTGACTAGTAATTTGTTGTTACGTAGTGTGTTAAATTTAATTTTTTAAAAAAATAAATTTAATATATAGTAAATTTTAATAATGCATCAATGCACTATTACGTCAATAATGTATTAGAGATTCTCCCTTTTCTTTATTCTTGAAATTTGAGGATTTTGTGTTTTAGAATGATTTTGATGAGTGTATTTTACTAGATCTAATATATATGAGGTGGCTTTCATGTTTGATGGAGGTTGAGTGACTTGATTTTGCATGAGGAATGAATTTTGGGTGAAATTTCCATAAGTGAATAGTATTTTTGTGAGAAAATCAATAGAAATTCATGAGATAATCAATCATGCTCAGAAAAGTTGCTCTTTAGATTCACATGATCAATTACATATTTAGTTATTCTTAACAATTTTCTCACCAAGCGAGATCACTATATAAATTTACATAATCAATTATATGATTAATTATCCCTTATTCTTTCCAAAAATTTATATGTTTTAATAATTTTAAATTATATTGCACCTCTTTATATGTGTAGTATGATGATGGATGGTCTTGAAATGAAAACTCTAGAATGAAATAAGTATGTAAACTTGATTTTTTTTATCATGATTGATGATCTAAGGATGTGCTAGGTCATGATGATGATGTACAATAATGATTATGACTTATATTTAAGTTGTGATAATTATTGTAAACATGCAACATGAAATTCAATTTATATTTGGATTGATATGCCATTACAGCTCATGCTTATATATGAATGTTTATGTGATAACTATAAAATTGAAGTACTGGTTGAGGCACTTATTATTATTTTGATAATTCTATTATTGGGAGTAATAATATACATATTGTGACTTTATATATTGGATCTGCTAAATAAAATTGACCTAAAAAGATAAAAATAGAATTTATGAGAAATAAGGCTATAAGAGAGTCATGATGAGATTTATATATTTTCTTTTTATGTTTTGTATTAAGTGATGATGAAATATTATGATTGAAATGCGAAACAATGAAAATGTAAATACTAGCATTACCAAGGAACCCCTTTAAGATCAAGGATGATGAAGAAACAGGTGATGTAACTTTGATTGGATCTCAATATAGTGTATGTTCACATCCATTTTTTTACTCTCAAGTTATTTTTTTTATCCCCCTTCTTCTCCTTGGTAAAAAAAGTGTGTTTATATTTTTGGGTGAAATCTAGATGTTTCTCATAAAAATATAAGTATAAATTAGATGTCACAATATATTTATACTTTAAATTATTTCCAAATACTTATTATTTATTCACTAAATTAAAAAAAATACTCTCTTTATCTTTTCTTTTTGATAGGAAACTTTTCCTTTAGATGCTTAACTATTAACAAATGGATTGAAAATAGGCTTGCTTAAGGATTTTGGCATTCTGATAAGTCATGAGACAATTGATTTAAATGCTCATCAATACT
Source organism: Sindora glabra (assembly GCA_020226215.1). Classification (NCBI taxonomy): domain Eukaryota; kingdom Viridiplantae; phylum Streptophyta; class Magnoliopsida; order Fabales; family Fabaceae; genus Sindora; species Sindora glabra. Next base: position 72,427,351 of record CM035229.1, read on the forward strand.
AATTACATGCACGCTTGAACATAACTCCCTCATACTTAAATTTGATCATGATATTTTGAAGGATATGCAAAATTGCACATTGAGCATGCCTTTATAAGGATTGTTAGCAATTGTCCTTAACAATTTTTTATGTCAATTACATGTCCTCAAATTGATCATAATAATATAACTATGATTGAATAATAGTCTATACATACATATAATTTTGTTATTCAATTATATTATTTAGAGACAAAATAATATGTATGAAAGGATGAAATAGTATGCACAAATTCTTATTTAATAATAAAATTATAATTTTATATGATTAAATAATTATGTTACCCATATTTTACAATTTCAAAAGCAAAATTGTACTAATTTTGTCTTTGAACAATATATAAGGGGCCCTCCTTGAAAGCTTCAAACACATGGAGAAAACTTACCCATTATTCGGAATGGGTGAAATAAGGGAAGAGGGGAATGGGAGCAGTGAAAAAGGAGGTGAAATCAGAATTTTCACTTATTTGGCTGAAGGAGTAAATTGAAATAGTAAAAAGTTGGTGGGGTCCCGTGAAATTGCAATCCCCTCACAAACGGGATGAATTTCGGGTGAAAGTGGATCAGTTTTGGTACTTTCCAAAACCTACCCCTGTTGTACCTTGGCTGTGTGTGTCGATCGGGAAGCTCAAAAGCCTTCTCCATCTCCACCGTGTGCCTCTGCCAAGAATTCTTGGATACGGTTGTCGTCTCGATAGACAATGCAAGTATAGCTCTAACTTCATTATACTACTTATTCGTTTTGCTGTTGTTGCAGCGTGTGAAACTAGGATCTTGGCGAATCCATTGGAGAAGGCGTGTTTGCAGCGGAATGGCGACCAACCGAGGACTTCGAGCGATGCTAGCCGGAGTTTGGACGTCGATCTGCTGCTATTCGGACGAGTTGAAAGGTTCCGATGTTCTGCAACTTTCCATAACCTTATGTTTCACTTTCACCCCTCTCTCTCTGCAGTTCTCGCAACAACTTCAATTCAACGGGAAGAGCCAACACCCCCTTACAACCTCACTGTCAGTTACAATTCACAAACCTAACCCACCCAAATTTTCCTCCCAAATTTGTCCTACTTTCCTTGTTAAAAATCCAATCTTTCTGTAGTTCTCCTACACTTCCTATTTTTTCTTTTCCAATTTTCCTTGAATTTTTCACAATTCCAGACCCTTCTTCTGCTACCACTTTCTTAATTTCGTCCGGTTGCCATGATTTCCTTATCAAATTTCCCTCATTGTCTTCCTTCCCGAAGAAAAAGAATATTTCCCTCTTCGTTAGTTAAGCTGTAAAAATCAAACTAAATTTAGTATATTAAGATAGCTTGCATTTATCAATAATATATTTAATTTTGTACACATCAGATAAATTTTTAAATTTTCTCTGTTTAATAGAAGATAGTGGTTATTAGTTACTTATACATTTTCATAATATGTAAATAGAATGAAATATCCTTCTATTATTGTTGCAATGTTCTAATTTATATTATCGTCTTAATATCATGTTAATTATTTTAATTACTAATAATTAAAAGTATTATTTGTTAAGAATAATGTAAATTTAAATTGTTTAAAATTTATATATATTTATTTCATTGTTTTCAAAGAATTAAATGCAAATCAAAAATTAGTAACAATTTCAAAATTTAATGCTATTTGCATCAAAATAAAATGTCAGAAGATAAGTGTAATGCTACATGCAGTAACAAAAATTAAAATTAAAATTATAAAAAAATTAAAGATTATTATTAAATACATAATAATAAGTTCTATTTATAGAATTAGAAAAATTAAGATGAAAATGTAAAATTATAGTGCAAATTTTTTTCAAAAAAAATTAAAATGTGAAATTAAAAAAATTTCATTTTTGCAACAGATAAATATAAAATTATAGTGTAAATTTTTAAATATTTATTAATTATATTAAATTTAAAATTATAAATATAAATTTATAAATAATAAAATAAATATTTTAACATAAATTATTTTATCCGTATATTTTTTTATTTAATTTTATTAAATAAAATTATAACTGCTTCACCATATTATAATAAAAAAATATTTTGGTCATTTTATCTAATCACATTTTATCCTACTTCTATTTTTATCCATTCCAAACAAAAGAAATTTATTTCACTCCTATTTACTTCCCCTCTTATTTTCATTCATTCCAAACACCTTAAAATAAATTCTTTTCACCTTCAACTTCTTTTTTTCATTTTCTTTCACCTCAAATTACTCTTCTCTCTATCTTCACCTCAATCCAAACCGATATCAAGAAGGTGCATGGAACCTTCTATGTATTCAATTGAAGCATTATTTCTTAAAAATACACAAATACAAACGGTACACTAGACACATGTGATAAGTGTTCTTGTTTCTCGATTACAGATATATTCTTTAAAAGGATAAGAAGGGGGGAAAATGAAAATAGGATCATCGTCACCCTTTTTTTTTTTTTTGGGTGAATCCGATTTCTATCTACTGCAAAGGTGATAATTCGTTTTGGCTAACAAGGTTTGAGCGGCTTGCCACAGAGGCAATCATTGTAAACAAAGGACGAGGCTTCAAGATGATCAAAAGGGGACCCACTTGGAATGGGCCCACAAAGGTGATTGTGACTCAAATCCAAGTGTCCAATAAACGAAGCCGATGATATTGATTTCGGAATTTGACCCTTCAAATTGTTGTACGATAAATCCAGCACAGTGAAGTAGGATCTCTGCCCGAACACATCCGGTATATTCCCCTGTAAACTGTTTCGGCTCAAGTTCAAATCACTCACTCCCGAGTTTAACAAACTCGCCGGTATTAACCCGCCTAGTTGATTACCATCCAGATTCAATGTTGACAGCACCGCCATTCTACCGAGAGATTCTGGGATGTAACCCGATATTTGGTTGCGAGAAAGATCAAGGTCTGCGAGACGATAAATCAGAGATATTGAAGCTGGAATCTGCCCGCTGATCTGGTTTCCGCTCAGTAAAGCTCGGCTCAGCATCCTCAGCCTACCGAATTCTCGTGGCATCGAACCTGAAATTCTGTTGTTTCTGATATCAAGGTGCATTAAACTTGTCATGTTCGTGATAGATGGAGGGATTGTACCGGAGATGAGGTTGTCGGCGACATTGAAAACGGTCACTCGGTGGAGCCTGCCAATATCGCGGGGGAGTTCGCCTGAGATGCGGTTTCCAATGAGATCAACGATGCGGAGAAAAGGCAAGGAAGTGATGCAACGGGGGATCTCGCCGGAGATTCCTTTCCAGTCGGCGATGGTGAGGCTGGAGAGTCTCTTGAGATTACAAATGGCCGGCGAGATGTAGCCGGTCATGTAGCCGGTGCGATGGGCTTTCTCAAAGATAGGGTCCTGAGACTCGCCGCGGAGGTTGATATCGGCGACACGGCGAGATTCCTGATCGCAGCTGACTCCGTACCAGTTGTGGCAGCAATCGGCGCCCTTCCATGAGTTAAAGATGCCTAAGCGGGGTTCATGCAGAGCGGCTTTGAAGGCCAGGAGTGCTGCGCGGTCCGATGGCGGGCAGGAGTTGACGGCGGAGACGACGGCCAGTAGTATAATTCCCATAGACAAAACTGCATTAGCCATTGTATCAATTTGTGGTTTAGATGTTCGGCATGCAGCAGCTGTATTGCAAATGTAGATAGAGATGTTGTGAGAATGAAGCGTAAGCATGAGAGCTGGAGACTCTGACGAGGTAATTTATAGAGTTAATTAGTCATGTTGTGTGACGATTTTGCCACTGAAAGCAGTTGGTAACCGGGGAAGTCTTGGACTATTACGTCAACTTGAATATTTGTTCTCTCTCTTAAAGATAAAGAAGCAAATTTGGAGAGAGAAGGAACCGGTGAACATGGGTTGAGAGGACAGGGAAGAGGGTATGACAAAGACTAAGAGTGGAAGGAGGGAAGGCACATGCAAGTTACAGAAGGGAAGGGGTCCAGAAACTAAATAATGGAGTTTGGCAGGGTCTCTGGAAGTCGGCGCTTGTGGCTTTGGTTCGCTGTACATTGAAACTCGTAAGTTTCAGGTTACCAATTAATTTACTGCCTGTCCTATGTTGACCCTTGTGTGGTATATATTTAAGTGCGGAAAAAACAAATTAGCCTCCTTAATTATTTATAATGTGTGATTAATTCTCTTGATTTTTAAAAAATAGATCACTTATCTTTTTAAATTTTTAATTTTAATTTATATAATTTACCTCTTTCGTCAATTTTCAGTCCAATTAAATTAATAGAGTTGATAAGGTGTAAAACCTCATATTTCAGGAAGTATTTGCAACCTTCAATATGAGAAACTCCTTTTAGATTTTTTTGTTGACGTCTTTGTCAGTAAAAAAAAAATGCCTATCACTACCACAGATTCACACCTCCACATGAATATTGCAGGACACCTTCATATGGAAGGAATGGTAAAAAGTCAACTTGCCTTGTACTTCTTTTTTTGCTCTCATTATCTTTTTTATCAAACAAATTATGCAACAAAAAAATACGGAACTGACAGGAACGAGACCTAATGGTTGGCTTGCATTTGTTAGGAAAACTGAAATTGCTCTACTGGAACAGGTGATTGAGGTAGTGCAACATTCACTTCATTAGCAACATGATATTTAGGTTGAAGCGGGGCAAAAAAATTCATCTAAAGCGTTGCAAGTAGTATGCAAATCGGCTGTTGATGACTTCATCAATAATCTTAGTAATACGAGATTTAGAGTTCTTAATTTGTTGAGTGAAAATTATCTTAGATAAAAATACAAGTGTTTGAGAAATGTGAATTTACATGTTTATTAGTTCTATTGGCTTAACTGAACAAAGAATTAATAGAAGGGATAAATCGTATAAATTAAAATGTTAAATAGGTAAATAACACATTTTTAAAGATGAGTGGATTGATTACATATCGCGAATAATTAAAGGGGATAATTTTTTTTTCTCTTAGAAAATGATTCATAAGCTTCTAACCCCTTCTCGATCAAAACATACAAACAGTGAAAAAAGTATAACATAGCCTTTGCATCCATCTCCTACTTCAATTCTTTCTTTTCTCTTGTTTGAATGTAGCATTATGTTGATGTCCATGAATACACAAAGTTAATTTAAATGGGATATAGACTTTAAGTAAATAGCTATCAATATTAGCCAATACTCTGGGTTGTGGAATATTATTTAACGTTATCTAAAGCAATTTTACTTGTCCTAAATTCAAATTATAAAATACAAAATTGTTATAAATATGAGAAATATTTGAATATTTTATAATCATTAAATAAAATTTTATAAATTTTTTTCATTATCCTTTATCTGATGAAAGTTTTTAATTTATATTTAAAATTTAATTTCAAATTTTATTTTCAATACACATCACTCTACTTTTAAATAATTTGACATCAAGAGTGTAGATTGAACCCCACAAATACCTGAATGTTTGTCTCCCGCGCTGATATCCACCATTTTGGTCGTTCAGGGTATAATGCAATTCTGTAATAAATGCCGCTATAATTTAAACCTTGTTACAGCTCGAAGGCACTGATCCACAGAGCCACTTGCATGAAGATTGAAGAACTTGCAGACGGGTCACTATACGATGCCAGGCCTGACCTAAATAACGACAATAATCCCATCATATATTTTTCTTAAATTTCTTGTCATCGGTATACTATAAAGTTCTGCAATAAATGCGATATATATAAATATGTGTGCCTTTTCCTTTATCTTTTTTAATTAAATTATTAGGGAGACACATGTAAAAATTAATCAGATGTCGGTAAAGTCAGTTAATTGAGAAATTGATCCAAATTATTGCTTGCTAATCTGCTATACATTATTTTATTCATTGATCATAATTTAGTAGGAAACTGAAAGAATCTGAACAGCCAGTAATTAGCGCCAGTACTGTTCCAGAAAAACCTTATCGGCAAGATTCTATGCTTCATTATGGGAAAGACAAACAAAATAAATAAATTGAAGGGGTCAAATTGTTTGTTTCTCCTGAGTTCTTGCACAGGACATGATAGATATGATTGGTGGTATGCAAACTGTTTCTTCTTATCACCATGTTTCACATCAAATAGATTTGAAGTTAGATTGACGAAATCACCATCCCATGATCATGCCATTTCTTTAGACAAGATAGTTGCTAATAAGCACGTGTCTACATGTGCAAAATTAATGATCTTAGCGCAGGTGCTCATGGAATCCTAAATGGTCATAATTAAGCTGCCTTGGGTCCTACATATATTGCATGTTTGATATCCTTTAAAAAATAAACTTTTTACAAAATACAATTTATCATACTTATTTTTATTCACCCAATTTTTTTATTATTTAACTACATTGAATGTAAATTAACTTCTTCATTATCTTCAAATTTTCAAATTTTGTCAAGCGTGTGACTGTAAATATTCATTTTCTTTCGGGGCCAAAGAGCAGCAAATGAACCAAGGATTCAGACGGCAAACATGCAACCCTTTTCACCGCGGGTTTGGCTTAGGGAAGAGAATACATTTTTTGAATGATCGCATGTAGAAATAAGTATATTATATTTGAAGGGAGATTTTTTTTTTTTTAAGAAAATGGATGAGGTGATTTTCTAAAAAAGATAAATATAATCTTTTTATCTAAAATTGTGAGTTTTAATAATTAAAAAAAGCAGTGGATCTAGATTCTTTTTTCTTCCTTCTTCTATTTTAATTTTGTATAAAGATATGTATCTTGGAATCCACAATTTTTTAACTAAACCCACCATTCCAATACCAAGATATTTTCTATATATATCTTTTCTAAAGTAATTCACTCTTTCACCTCTTCGCCTAAGAAAAGGGGAGGATGAATCAGCGGCGGAACTTCTCTGGAACATTAAAAATTTTACCCTCTTAAAATTTTTAAAATTATGTATTAATATTATATAATTATGTAAAAGAATTTAAAAATATTTTTATATAAGTCATTTTACCTCAAAATATGAAGTCAAAGATCGTTGATACCGGTCATTATATATATATATATATATAGGTAGAACAGTTCATTACACTTTCAAAGCTAAAAATTGCACTTAATTTATCAAATTTTTGAATCCCCACTGATTCTCACCATTACTGGAAGAACTGAGTCAACATTGTTGCATATGTATGCCCATAACCAGCCAAAATCTACCCAAACACTACAAGAGAAACACGTAACAGCGATGACACTTTTAGTAACAATATTTTTTTGGTCGTCGCTAAAATTATCACCCATGACTTTGTCGTTGCTGAAGACGAAAATCTCATTTCCTAGGATGCAAAAAAAGTGGCGGGAAAAAGAAATTTTTAACGATGACAGTTGTCATCGTTGAATATAATAAAAAAATGATAGAAAAATAAAAATTTTAACAACGACAATTGTCGTCACTGAAAATAATAAAAAAATGGGCAAGAAAAAAACCTTTAGCGATAACATATGTCATTGCTAAAGATCGTATAAAAAAAAGATGGAAATAAAAACTCTTTAGCAATGACTATTATCGTCGCAGAAAGCTTTTTGTGATGACAATTGTTATCGCTAAAAATAGTCTTAAAACTCTTTAGCGACGTCTGGCTAATCGTCGCAGAAAGTTAGTAGAGTTTTCATCAAAGTTGGAAAACTCTTTAGCGATGACATTAGTCATCACAGAAAGTTGTATATTTTCTGCGATGACAAGAGTCATCGATAAAAAGTTTTTATCGAAAGTAGGAAACTCTTTAGCGACGACATTAGTCATCGTAGAAAATGTATAACTTTTTGCGACGATATGAGTCGTCGCTAAAAATTTTTTATCAAAACTACAAAACTTTTTAGCGACGACCTTAGTTGTTGTAGAAAATATATAACTTTTTGCGATGACATAAGTCGTCACTAAAGAGTTTTTATCGAAAATAGGAAACTCTTTATCGACAACTATTATCGTCGTAAAAAGTTATATATTTTCTGTGATGACTAAGGTCGTCGCTAAAGAATTTTTATCGAAATTAGAAAACTCTTTAGCAACGACATTAGTCATCACAAAAAATATGTATCTTTCTGCAACAACTATGGTCGTCACTAAAAAGTTTTCCATTTTCGATAAAAACTCTAAGGTCGCCGCAGAAAATATATAACTTTCTGTGACAACTAATGTCGTTGCTAAAGAGTTTTCTAAAAGTCATTAATGATGACCTTAGTCCACGCAAAAAGCAAAAAGCTTGCACCTTTCTCCAAGAAAACTCAATGGCGACAACATATGTCATCGCTTTTAAGTCCTTCACCTCACCTCCCCTCTCATTTTGCGCGGCAATAAGGCAAAGAGAAGTCCAGCGGCTCTCCAAGTAAGTTAGCTTCTTAATTTTTTAAGTACATTTTATAAATTTTTTTATAATATAATATATGGATATTTTTTATATATTGTAATTTTTTATGTTTATAATTTTGGTTTATTAGTTTTTGTTAATATTCAGCATTATTCGTGGTAGGTTTAGAGAATATTTGTTCAATAGATTTTTACCATTGAGGTATACAAATTAAATTTTATAATATTTTATTATAATATAATGTTTGTGAGATGAATAATACCTAATGCATTAATGGAGTTGGCAGTATAATTACTTTTATAGAAAATAGATCTTCTTTAATTTTATATGTTATAAATATTAAAAGTATTTATGTAGTTTTATTTTTAATGTGAAATTTATTAATAAAAATTTTGTTGTTGTCATCATGATGATAACGATGCTGATAATAGTCCTGGCACAGATGATGATACATCGGGATATCTACACTTCTCATCCCCATAAATTATATATATACAATTTTTTTCATATGTTCATGTTTGTATGGATTGTGTATATACAGTTTACTTATGTATATTATTTATGCAGTTATTTTATAAGTTTTTTTTTATATATTAGATCATGTGAGCATGTAGGTTACTAGTATTGTTGATATATTCTACTTATGCATTTTACATTAGAAAATTATGATTTAATTGAATTGAAATAAATATAGATTTAATTTATATAATTGCATTTAATTATAATTTTAATTTACAAATTGTATTTAAATATTTTAAAATTTTTAGTATCAAAGCAAGCATACAAAAAATTAAATTAAAATTAAAAAATAAAATTTTAGTATCAAAGCAAATATACAAAAAAGTTAAATTTAAAAAAATAAATTAAAATTAAAAAAATTAAAATTGGACCTTTAGTAACGACTCATGTCATCGTTAAAGGTCTTATTTAACAATGACCCTTGTCATTGCCAAAAGTTTAAATTAAAAAATTTTTGAATTTTGAAATTATTTTCTACGACAACAATTTATTTTTAGTGATGACAAAAGTCATTACTAAAAATTTAAATTAAAAAATTTTTGAATTTAGAAATCATTTTCTACAACGATTTTGTTATCGAAGAAAATGAGACCGTCCCACCTTTAATTTATCTTTTGAAAATAAAAGGTAAGGGGAATGTCCACTGTCAGAAAGGATAGCCCTCACCCTTTTATTTATTTATATTTGTATTTTATTTTTTAAATAATAATAATAAATAAGAATAAAATAAAAATATAATATAATAAAAATAAAATAAATAAATAAAAAAGAAAGATAAGATGTATTATTATGTGTCATCTCATCCTTGTCTTTTTTACCTTTTTTATATATTTTCTTATTTCTTCATTTGTGAACTTCTTTTTATTTTTTCCCCTTTTTCTTCTTTTTCTTTTCAATCCTTCTATTTTTCTAAGAAAAAATTTTATTCTTTTTTTTTAAGTCTCTCTTTTTCTGAATAACTTCTTCTCTTCTTTCTACCCTTTTTTTTCTTTTTTTTGTGTCTCCTTTTTTTTTACTTTCTATATCTCCTCCTTTTCTTTATCTCTAGCTCCCTTCTATGTCTCCTCCTTCTCCCCCTTGCTTGCCAGATATTGATGAAAGCTAAATAAAAGAGTGGAGAAGCCGCCCACGAGCAACATATTTCTTCTTTTTTCATATGTGAAAGGAGAGAATTTCATTACGCAATTGGTGGAGAAACAAGCTCTATAGTAGGCAGCAGTAAGTAATCACACATTGAAAATGAGAAGAATGGAAGTAGCTGGTTACAGGTTATTTATTTATTTAAATTTTTTTATTTTTTAATTAAATTTTTTTTATTTTTTAAAAAATTATTTTAGTTATATTATTAGTTAAACAAAATTAGGTATCAATAACTGCCCCCTTTTACTCATCCTTCTAGAATTAATAGATAAGTAAAGTCATTGATACATAGTTATACTATAACTAAATTAATTTAGTAAGAATCAAATCACTATATCAATTACAGACAGTTAAGGGCTATATCTGGCAGCTATTTCTTCACAATAATGGCAAACAACAATAGTAGCATGTTTATTGTTATCGTAGCAATCAATGCACTTGGGATTCCATCTGGCAGCTACTTCTTCATGGCAAAAGCCAAGAGCAGTAGCAATATGATCACAATTAATGCAGCAATCAATGCTATCCAATCATTTACAAAATAAAGATTCATAATCCTTCTTCGAAAAAAATGGCAAAGCATCCCCTGTTGATCCAATCCTAATCACGTGTAACTATCATGCTGCCATGGATCACAAATCACTGTGCAAGCTAGAGCTATAGCTTGGAGGATAACAGCCAAAATATACAATTTCCAAATTATAGTGTCCCTCTTTCAAATTTCTACAAGATTAACAAGCTTTCAAAATTGTCACAATACCTCTGTTCTGGCATGAAGCAGGATAACAATTGTCTAAAGTAGAAGTAGAGGAAACTAAGAAGTTGAAAAGTGACGGAGGAATCGAGTAATGGAAGTTAACAGAAGTTAAAAGTGGTGGCAGCTAGTAGAAATTAAAGAAAGGCAGATGATAGAGGCAACAGAAGATAATGAAAAGTATTAAGGAAACTGAATTGAAAGAGATGCAGAAGGATTAGATAATGGAAGAGAGGAAGGTGCTTGAAGTTGAAATAAGGATAAGGGAATAATGAAAGTTAATGAGAAAAGATGAAAGGTTATTGGATGGTAAGGATTTTTAAAGATAAAGGAAAGATAGGATAAAAAGAAGAGGAATCGAGAAAAGGAGCCTAGCGCCGAGAATGAGGAAATTTTTTTTATGTATAGAGATCATGGTATTAAGCAAAACTAAAAGGATAAAGAGCATGGTTCAGCCCTACTAATATCAAGTTAATAATGGTAAATCCACTTTATAAATGTAACTTGAATTTACTAAGTTTAGAAATAAATAAATTGAATTGAACAAAGTTGAATTGAGATGAGTTTAACCAAAATCAATTAGGTTGAAAAGAAATGATTCAGACATACACAGGCTTGGCCCAAATTGATTGAGTTTGATTTATCAAGGAAAAGAAAAATGACCTAAATAGATGCAGGCTCAACCTAATTTAATTAAGTTTAATTTAACAAAGAAATATAAAATGATTTGGATTGACATAGACTCGACCCAAATTGATTGAGTTCGATTCAACAATGAAAAGTAGGAATGACTTGGATTGATGCAGGCTTAACCCAACTTCATCAAGTTTGATTTAGCGAAATAAAGGAAAATAACCTGAATTGACGCAGGTTCAACCCATCTTGACTAAGTTCAATTTAACAATGAAAATTAAAATGACGTGGATTAACACAAGCTCAACCTAACTTAATCAGGTTCAATTTAACAAAACAAAGGAAAATGACATGGATTGACACAGGCTCAACCCAGCTTGATTAAGTTCGATTTAATGATAAAAAGTAAAAATAACTTGGATTGACATAAGCTTGACCCAAATTGATCAAATTCAATTTAATAATGAAAAATGAAATATGACCTAGATTGACGCAGGCTCGACCCAGCTTTACTAAGTTCAATTTAACAATAAAAAGAAAAATAACCTGAATTAACGTAGGTTTGACCCGAATTGATTGTGTTCAATTCAACAAAGAAAAGTAAAAATGATATACATTGACGCAGGCTCGACCTAAGTTGATCGAGTTCGATTTAATAATAAAAAGTGAAAAATGACCTAGATTAATACAGGCTCGACCCAGCTTAACTGAGTTTGATTTAATGATAAAAAGTAACAATGACCTAGATTGATGCAGGCTTGACCCAACTTGATTGAGTTCAATTTGATAATAAATAATAAATGATATGGATTAACGCAAGCTCGACCCAACTTGATCAAGTTCGATTTAATAATAAAAGTGAAAAATAACCTGGATTGACATAAGCTTGACTCAACTTAACTGAGTTCAATTTAACGATAAAAAGTAAAAATAACCTAAATTGACGCAGGCTCGACGCAACTTAATCAAGTTCGATTTAACAATGAAAAATAAAAATGACTTGGATTGACGCAGGTTCAATCTAGTTTGACTGAGTTCAATTTAACAATGAAAAGTAGAAATGACTCGGATTGACACAGACTTGATCCAAATTAATTAGGTTTGATTTAACAATGAAAAGTAAAAATGACCTGAATTGATGCAGGCTTAACTTAAATTGATTGGATTTGATTTAATAATAAAAAGTAAAAATGACCTACACTGATGCAGGCTCGACTTAGCTTAACTAAGTTCAATTTAACAATGAAAAGTAAAAAAAAAAATGACCTGGATTAACACAGGCTCAACTTAAATTGATTAGATTCGATTTAACGATGGAATATAAAAATGACCTGGATTCACATAAGCTCAACCTAGCTTGACTAGGCTCAATTTAACAATTAAAATAACCTAGATTGACGCAGGCTTGACCCAACTTGATCGAATTCGATTTAACAATAAAAAGTAAAAAATGACTTGAATTGACATAAGCTCGACCCAGCTTGATTGAGTTTAATTTAACGATAAAAAGTAAAAATGACCTAAATTGACGTAAACTCGACCCAACTTGATTAGGTTCGATTTAACGACGAAAAGTAAAAATGACCTAGATTGACACAAGCTCAACTCAGATTGACTGAGTTCAATTTAACCATAAAAATTAAAATGACCTGAATAGACACAAGCTCGACCTAACTTAATCAGGTTCGATTTAATTATAAAAAGTGATAATAACCTGAATTGACGTAAGGTGAACCTAAATTAATTAGATTTAATTTAACAATAAAAAGTAAAAATGACCTAGATTGATGCAGGCTCGACCTAACTTGACTGAATTTGATTTAATAATGAAAAAAAAATGACTTGAATTGACGCAAGCTTGGCCCAACTTGATTGAGCTTGATTTAATAATGAAAAGTAAAAAATAACCTAGATTAATGCAGGCTTGACCTAAATTGATTGGATTTAATTTAATAATAAAAAGTAAAAATGACCTAAATTGAATAGATTTAATCGATCTTGATCGAATTCAATTTAACAATAAAAAGTAAAAATAACTTGGATTGACGTAGGTTCGACCCAAATTGGTTAGATTTGATTTAACAATAAAAAGTAAAAATATCCTCAATTGATGCAGGCTCGACCCAAATTGGTTGGATTCGATTTAACAAAAAGTAAAATCACCTAGATTGACTAGATTTTATTTAGAAGAGTGAATATTGCAAGAATGTGATACATGTAATAATGAATTTGATTTTTTCTCAAAAAAGTTGCTTTCTTCATTCTTTTAAGGATTTTTTTCCCAAAAAGATCTTGTTTGGAGAGTGCTGAATTTTAAACATTCTCTCTTTGTTTAGCTTTAACCTTTCTATTAACATTGTCCCATGTTTTCTATCCAGGAGAATTGAGACAATCCCAATGCTTAGTTCAAACATATTTGCATTATTGATTTTACTGAGACACATTCAGATAGGTATGACATCTTATAATGTTCCAATACACACTTACTATATGAAAATCCATGATATTTTCACAAGAAACAAAGGGGTGACATAATAATTATTAACATTGCAATAGAGACAAGGAGCAAAGCATGGATAGCAATACATATCACTTGCAATATAGCTTACAAAGGATTTTAGCCCTTTCACAATATGTTTCAAAATAATAATGTCAATTGCCCCCTATATATAGTTCAATGATCACAAAATATGAAACTAATCCTGATAAATCTCATCAGAGCATGTGATCCTTCTAACCTATATTCACATCATTCCTCTTTTAACAGAGTTGGCTATAGCTTAATGTAAACAATCTTTGTTAAGACTCAATTAATTATATCAAGCTTACATCTACCTAGCCTCTCTTAATGGTAACAGCTTAACCTAAGTGAGCCCAATTCACAAAATATGAATAGTTTAAACTTAATGAGAATTTTAGGAAAAATTTAAGAATGAAACAATAGAAATTAGTTTTATAAAACTTCCTCAAGCTTAGACATAAAAATATTTATTATTACTAAAATCAAGAATGTAAAGTCATAAGCAAGAAAGTCATTACAGTGGAAAGAGATCATAGCATTCATTAATCAACAATGCATGTTATCCAAAGTTAAAAAGGATAGCAGCTTTATTTAAGAGAGAAAGAACTAAATGGACAGTATCTCATAAGTCATACTTCCAATCTCTCATATGTTTAAAGGTAAGTGTCTCATTCAAATTCAATCCATTAAGAATTGCCCCACCATAGGCTTGCTTAAATCCTTAATTTCCATTACCTAATTCATATGCGTAAAGCAAATCAAAAAGACTTATTAAAGGTTGTAATAGGGTCAAGGTAAAGGAAGGTAATATAATAGAAAGAGAAGCCATCAACCAAAAAAATTAAAAGAGTATTGATGGATGGATCAGAACAGTAAGCAATCAAGAAGGCATATAATTGGAATTATAATTGCCCTAATGATATATCATCTTTTCCTTTTTCTATTTCTTTTACTTTTTCTTATTTTACTCTTTTTTTGTTTCTTCTTTTTTTAATGGACTCTTTTTTTTAAGCATTTGATATACTTCACGTTTATTTAAGAACTCATCATTTTATTGATTCAATACTCTTCTAACCTTTAAGGTTATGTAAAATATTTTTCTTTCTTTTTTTTTAGCTTGAAACAAGCTAAAAATAAGAGAAGGTAAATTAGGCACAAATAGGGTATTTAATAGACATGCAAAGTTTGGCTATTTAGGCATAACTAGTTAATTGAAAGAAAAATGCCTTAATCATATTTGCTCATGCATGTGAAAATGTAATCTCAACAAGAATTAAAGCAAGTTTCAGAGTGACAACTTACTAGGTGAATCTCTCATAGAAGAAAGGTAATCAATCATATAGACTCAAAGTCTCATGGTTAAAGGTTAGCAAACTTGGTTCTTTCAATTTAAATTTCATTGTCAAACTTGTCAATTCTAAGAAATAAGATAATTGTTCAATCATGCTATAAAATCTTCAAACCTAGTTAACTCATACTCATGACTCATACAATTCTTAAAATTAATAGAAAGCATCCAAATAAATAAAAAAACTTAGAACACTTCAAATAGAATTTAGAAACGGACCATTTCTTTCTTTTTCTTTTTTTTTTTTTGAAATAAGGACAAATCATGAAAAAAAACATGCTATGAATAGGATGCATATCAAAAGTTAAAAAAATGATTCTTTTCTCGACCATCCTTTACATACATAATTAATCTAATGGTTTTACTAACAAAATATAAGGATACATCGGGAAGAAAAACATGTTACAAATGGGATGCACATCAAGAGCTAAAAAATGACTCTTTACTCAACCATCCTTTACACATAGTTATTTAAAGGTTTCACTAACAAAAGATTTTTTTATTTTTTGAAATGAGGATAAGTCATGCAAGAAAAACCTACTATTGAAAGGATACGTATCAAGAGTTAAAATAATTCTTTACTCAGCCACTCTTATGTACATAATTAGTTTAATGGTTCTACTAATAAAAGATTTTTTTATTTTTTTAAAATGAGGATAAGTCATGTGGGAAAAATATGCTACTAAAGAGATACGTATTAAGAGTTAAAAATAACTTTTTACTCTGCCACCATTTACAAATATAGCCAGACTGATAGTTTTACTAATAATTCTTATCATTCCTACTTCTTAGTCTAATTTGAACATCGTCTCCAATGTCTTTATAAATGAGGAATGGTGCAAAAAAGAAAGATGAAAATATAATAGTAAAAATAATGGAAGTAAAATTATGAGAGCGAAGATGATTACAATCAAATAGCAGTATTTGGCTCTTGCTTCTTCGTGATATCTTAGGCTTGCTAATCTATTTGTTTCATTAAATGGGTCAGGTTTAGGTACAGAAATTTGCATTTAGTCAATCAGTTAATCAGCAGTTAAGGCAGACATTATGGAGTTATGAGTCGCTTGGGAAATGAACCCTTGTTCCACAACTTGATCAAATAAAGACAATAAACCATCATAAAACCATTAATATTTAACAGTTCTAATGGTTTTTTATGAAAGTTTTGTTTAGCCCAATATGCAACATTGGAAATTGCTTCTAATGTTACCAGACCTCCAGGTAATATGATAAAAGCCTCAACATTATGAAGCATGTTCCCACAATGCTCAAGCAAGCTTAAAACCTTTAACTCATTACTCAAGGCATAGGTAGTAATGATCTTGTCATCCAAACCCCTCACAGTGATACTCAAGACTTTACTTCCCCTAATGAGTACAGATGCTGCCGCAGATCCCCTTAAACCTTGGATTCCTCCTCCATATACAAGGTTGATATTTCTAGTAGCTATATTTTACCAAGCTTATTTCTTGCTTTCACAAACTCTTCAACTTTTCCCCAATTGGATCCACTAAAGACACAAATTGATTTAAATTTACGGATTAATGGTCCTTCCATTTTTTTCTCTTCCTCAAGATGAGTCATATGTGCATTAACAAATACAAATATGCATATTTATACAGCAAAAATAAGTGGTAAAAAGATTATGCAAATCAACCATTATCAGAAAAGTTTGAAATTTAAGGAACTGGACATAATAATTTTTAGAAAATGGTGGGAAAGTGTATAAAAAAAGTTAAAAAGGTCATGTGAATTAATTATCATAAGGGAATTTAAGATTTGAAGAGGAAAAAGTTAAAAGTAAATCTCAAGTGCAATAATAATATAAAAAAAGTAAAGACAATTACACAGAAAAGTAAAAAATCATCAAAAAAATTAAAAAGACAATATATGTACATAAACAGTAGTTGTGATTCTAGCTCATATCTTCCTCTAGTTTTACATCCAATAATGGCGTAAATGTCTTCTATAAGTCGAGGATTTGCTTCTCATCCAGTTTTCTCATAAACTGGCAAATAGGGTTTTTTAATGTTAGATTCCCTAGACGGTAACGCTCCTCTTCATTATGGAATAGATCCACTAAATCAAGAAGAACCCTATAAACATCTCCATTAGAATGCGTCTCAAGAACTTGGAGGATATCATCCAATGACTTTTTACTCAGTCTATCCTTTATGAACTTCATTTTATCTTCTCGATTGTGGGAAACCATTCCAGTGTTCCTACATTGTGCATCACATGTCCACCCTACATATTTATAACAAACTCCTATTCTTTTAGCTCTTCATTTCTTAGCATAAAAACTTCTTCCCATTCCCAACATGTGTTTAATAAACGAATCATGACATTCACCAGGTACAAGTACCTTAGCTTTAATGATCCAACGAACATCTTCAAGAAGACCTAAATGCATGAGTACTTTCATTCTTTCAAGCCAACATTTGTTAATTTTTCTAAGAAAATCCTTGGGAAAAGTAAGGAACCTAATTTTGAGTTTTTGAAGGCTTCCTCGATATTTTCTATGATCCTTGCTCGAAAGCGGGATAGAAGCGAGTTTTCTCTTCTAAAATAGGTTATTTAAATGGGTGAATGCATTTATAAATTGTTTATTCAATTCTTTTTTTAATGGCTTCATGGCTTATTTTCAAACCGTTCATAATCATAGACTTCCAATTTTTGACAATTTAAAGCTTGTAACCTATGATCAATAAGTTCAAATAACTTTTGATGATATCTATGTATGATGAAATGATGGATGCAAAAGGTCAAGGAACAACCGCATTCAACCGAGCAAGAAAAGATATGGGATAAGCCATTCAAATAAGGTACCAAGTCTAACTAATATATGGCTTAATTCATTTTTTTGGTAAACTTGTATGGTTTAAAAAAATTGATCATGGAAAAATTCCCTTATATGTTCTTGAAGGATTTTTCCTAAGCTTAAAAATTTCCTTACATAGGATTAACTTCTCTCAAATAAAGTGGCTCAAGTTTATTCTAATTTGTGCCTGGTTTAGGTTCTATGATACTTAATTGATGAAAGGTTCCCAAATTGTCCTTACTGTCGTCATTATAGGCTAGTAAGGCATTCAATCCTCACCTATGACAAGTTATAAACAAAAAAGGTTCAATTTAAGCAAAGATGTTTCACTAGCCTCCACGGAGACCGGCAATCTCACTAAAGTATCGCTACTTTGCCCTTTAGCTAATCCTAAAAGGCATTTTAAAGCTTGGGTAGAAGGCTCGTGATATGTGTGTGAGATCCCTAATGTGTAGCGTGTGAGAGGGAACATCAATCATTTCAACGATTTTTACATGACTAATTTACCATAGATAAATATAATCATAATGAGACAAACATGATAAACACATGTAAAGAAAGCATTGAATCATAATAAACCAAGAAAAATTAAAACTAAGATAGAAAAAGAAGAAACAAAATGACATTACTCTGATTTAGTCCTTAGTGGAGTCATCAAGCTATCGTGACATGTCCCGCAACAGGATTCGAGGGAGGCAAGTAGGCTTCCACGCCTCCTCTAGAAACGTGATTTTAAGTGTGGTGTGAATAAAAAGAAGATGGAGTCGCCACCAATAATTTTTTATGGTGTGATTGAAATATTAAAAATAGTCTACATTCCTAAAGTTTAGATTCGGGAGTAGGTTATATGTAGGGAAGATATTAGTACCTTATAATGTCCGTTCAAAAAACAGTTGCTTATTTATTCTAATTCTATCTTATGAGTTAAATTATGATAACCCTTATTGTATTACATGTGCGTTTTCCTAATAATGTGATTTTTAATTTTGATTAACTTGTTGATCTAATTTTTCAAATTTATCCAACTTTATGGTAGAATTCGGATGAAAAGTGTCTCAATAATGTTAAATACCATTATAATTGTACCTGCAATCGGATTATTTAACTTTGATACGTCATAGGCACAAATTTTATTATTTTTGAAATATTTTTGTATTTTATATTTTTAAAAGATTTTTAAATAATTTGTTGATTTAGTTGTTAAATCCTTTTAACTTCATGATAGGAGTTACCAAGTTGTTGTGACATGCCTCGCAGTGGAATTCGAAGGAGGCAAGCGAGCTTTCGTGTCTCCTCTAGAAACGTGATTTTAAGTGTAGTATGAATAAAAAGAAGATGGAATCGCCACCAATCATTTTTTATGGTGTGATTAAAATATCAGAAATAGTCTACATTCCCAGAATTCAGATTCTAGAGTAAGTTACGTGTAGGGAAGGTATTAGCACCTTACAACGTCCGTTCAAAGAACGGTTATTTATTTATTCTAATTCTATCTTATAAGTTAAATTATGATGATTCTTATTGTATTATATGTGTGTTTTCCTAAGAATGTAATTTTTAATTTTAGTTAACTTGTTGATCTAATTTTCTAAATCTATTTAACTTCATGGTAGAATTTGGATGAAAAGTGTTTCAATAATGTTAAGTATCGTTATGATTGTACCTGCAATCAGATTACTTAACTTCGATATATCATAAGCACGAATTTTATTATTTTTGAAATATTTTTGTATTTTATATTTCTAAAAGATTTTTAAATAATTTATTGATTTACTTGTTAAATCCTTTCAACTTCATGATAGGATTTAAATAAAATAATGTACTTCAATAATATTAAGTACCATTATAATCGCACTTGCAATCGGATTACTTAATTTTAATATATCATAAGCACAAATTTTATTGTTTGAATATTTTTTATTTATTATATTTAAAAAATATTTTTAAATAATTTCTATTTTATTATTAATGGGTTATTATTTTATCTTTTTATAAAGATTTTCATTTCATTATTTTTAAAATATATTTTAATAAAATAATTGTAATATAAAATTTTTTTAAGTAATAAAAATTATTTAAAGTAATTTTACTTATTTATTTATTTAAAAATATTATATTAATAATTTTTATTTAAATTATCAAATTTATCTAACTTCATGAGTAAATCTGAAATAAAAATTTGAAAGAATTGAAATTATAATTTCAATATTATTCTACAATTTTAAAGTATCAAATTTATAAACATTATGATCAAATTTGAATACATAACTACTCAAAAAAATTGAAATTATAATTTAATATTATTTTTATAATTTTTAAAAAATAAAAAAAATTTAACTTCATAATCAAATCTAAATAAATAATTATTTAGGAAAATTAAAATTATTTTTTATTGTACTTGTAATTAATTTTAATATTATTCCATCATCACAAAATTGTATATAAATCATAACTGGGCATGGTAACTATAAAATAATTTTTATTTATAAAAATATTGAGATTCTTTAATTTAATCAACTCACTCGATTTGTAAAAGTATCTCTCACCTCAACAATATTAAATAATTTGAACTTCTAAATTATTTATTTTTATTCTATCATAGGAGTTGTACAAAAATATTTTTTTATCATATATTAAATAAATATTAATTAATTAATTTTAAAATAATAAATAATAAAAAATAGTACAAAGTGGGACGAACAGATCGTCCCACCTTTGATTTATCTTTTAAAAATAAAAGGTGGGGGGATGTCCATTATAAGAAAGGACATCCCCCACACTTTTATTTATTTATATTTATATTTTATTTTTAAAATAATAATAAATAAAAATAAAAATTAAAAATATAATAAAAATATAAAAATAAAATAAATAAAAAATAAAAAAGGGATGAGATGTATTATCATGTGTCATCTCATCCTCATCTTTTTTTTTACTCTTTTTACATATTCTCTTATTTCTTCATTTATGAACTTCTTCTTCTTCTTCTTCTTCCCCTTTTTTTTCTTTTTCTCTTCAATCTTTTTATTTTTCTAAGAAAAATTTTATTCTCTCTTTTTTTTAAAATCCCTCTCTTTCTGGATAACTTTTTCTCTTCTTTGTGCTCCCTCTTTCTTTTCTTTGTGTCTCCTTCTTTTTTTTACTCTCTATATCTCCTCCTCTTCTTTATCTCTTCTCCTCCTTACCAAATATTGATGAGTGCTAAATAAAAGAGTAGAGAAGCCGCCCATGAGCAACACATTTCTCCTTTTTTCATGTGTGAAAGAAGATAATTTCATTACGCAATTAGTGAAGAAACAGACTTCATGATAGGCAGCAGTAGGTAACTGCAAATTGAAAATGAGAAACATGGAAGTAGTTGGTTACAACTTTTTTATTTATTTATTTTTATTTTTTTAATTTTTAATTTTATAATTTTATTTTTATAATTTTTTAATTAAAATTTTTATTTTTTTAAAAAATTATTTTACTTATATTATTAGTTGGATAGAATTGAATGTCAACAGTTTACAATGCAAAGTCTTATGCAGAGTTGGTCTCAATCAAATTAATTATATAATTATGCAATTATATATGTGTATATACGTATTAGTTAATCAGAAGGTTTTAAGTGGGGTAGTCAGGTACTGAATTTGAAGCAATTAAGTATAATAATATAATCGAAATATACTTAGTAGGATGCATTTAGA
Organism: Sindora glabra; assembly: GCA_020226215.1. Taxonomy (NCBI): domain Eukaryota; kingdom Viridiplantae; phylum Streptophyta; class Magnoliopsida; order Fabales; family Fabaceae; genus Sindora; species Sindora glabra. The sequence continues at coordinate 72,449,121 of CM035229.1, forward strand.
AAGCCCCAAACATGGCATTTAAGAAGACACATTATCTGTTTTGGACATAAAGTCTTCAGTCGCACAATTTTTTGTGCATGATCTTCTGCTTATTTATTTATGCTAGCAATAAACTATGTTTTTTGTGAGAATTCCGAGAAGTATTTTGAGAACTGTGCAGAAGAAATTGAGGCCAAGAGAACTAACTTAATATTTTCTAGGCCGACATTTGCTTGAGAAGGAAAAGCTCCAAAAGTCTTGTAAGTAATAATTGCCCCAGATTCTCTGGGGATTTAAACGAACATCTTTGGGATGTATCGTTTGTTAGGTTACTGAAAGAGGTAACAAGCTTCCAACATATCTGCAGAAATAAGGAACAACATTATTTGCTTAAATCCTTTGAGGCTTTCACAATAATAGTGTTGTTAATTACGCCACGAGTGTTGCTATCGGCCCTGAATTTGGATGTCCAAATTCGATTCCGAAATTAATTAGTAGCTAATATATCGTGCATCACACTGCAAATCCCACTTGATTATTTAATCCAATGACCCTAACTCAGTGGGGAGAATCAGCGTTTGCCTTGCCCTATTGTACATCTTCGATCCATGTAATGCAAGAGGAGCAAGGGGGAAAACATTTTATGGTTAGCTTTGAATCAAGGAAAAAGGAGGAAGAACGAAAAAAAAATTTACTTATTTTTGTGGGAGCTCTACAATTGAGATAATAAACACATTAGTAATTATTAAGGTTCCATTTATTTTGTAGAAAATACCGTCAGATAAATATAATTATAAATGATAAATTATTATGATAGCAAAAAGTAGTTGAAATGATAAACAAAAATAATTATAAACTTTTATTTATACTAAGTTTATATTAGAATTGATTATTATAATTATATCAACATCAATATTTATTATTATTTTTTATTTAAAATATATTTTTACAAGATAATAATAAATGTATATTTAATTTTTCTTCATCAATTCAACTGATTGTTATGATCTAATTTTGATTCAATAATTCTATCAAATTAATTATTAAATTAACTTTGAAATCATTATTTCTCACCATTAAATCAAGAGAAATATTTGATATCTAAAATAAAATCACATTGCGTAATTTCTCTAATAAATTAATAGATATATAGAACTATAAATCTCATAATTTATTAAAGAAAACAACTTTGAAATGTTTTTGAAAAAGTACATATAGCAAATCCCTCAAGTCAATAATGCGTGTGTGTGGTGAAGGCCGTCGAACCAATAATGAGTTAGGAGCCAACAAGTGTCACCCTCCGCTTGATAACCCCATGTTTGGATTCATATACTTTTCCAGTGATGTCAATCGGTTTGTGTTTTTGGATTGTTCTGCATTTTGGGCCGATTGGGCCTAAGTTGATCCATTTATGGTTGATTTCCACCCCGGAGTGACCCGATGCTTTCTTAAGGGAGTAAGGCTTTGTGTTAGTTCTTCAAGTTCTTACCGCCCCTTGGGCCAGTTTTTGGTAAACAGGTTACGGGATATATACAGAGTGACACAGATTTTTAATTGTAACCAGACTAATTAAAGGGGGATGGATAATTTTTTATTACATATTAATGAGTTCTCTATTCAATTTAATGATATGCTCATTTTATGTTTATTAATTTAATACGCACAAATTATATATACAAAGTTAAATGTATCTATGTTTCTATATCCTTTATTTTATGTTTTTTGGATACTTGATACCACACAAGGTTAATATTTAGTTTAGATTTAGCAAACAGAGATCACCATTTTGAACCTCATCGTTCCAATTAATTAATTTTAAGATGATCATAATTTTAAATTATGGCATAGAATCACAATATCGTTATTACGATCATATTTATCTTTACACTTCTTTAATCAATTATTACCAAATTAATTTTTATTTGAAGTGAGAGTAATAAATGAAAAACTACTTTCAACAATAACACATCCAAAAAATTATTTTCATAATCTTACTTTGAAATGAATATACATTTTCAATTTTATTGATTACATTATAATACTTAGGAATAGTTTAAATCATGAATGACATATCACGAAAATTGAGCTGTGTGAAAGTAGAACGGACTCCTTGTTTGAAATGAATAAAAATAAAATTTTATTTTATTTTCAAATAAATTTTTTAAATGGTGTTTGATTTTATAATTTATAGTGAAGTGATTATTTATTTATAATTCATATTTTAATTATATTGGGGTGAAAATGAAATTCATTAAATTTATTAATAATTATCTTAAAATTCATATCATTTAATTCAAAACATAAATTATTAAAAGTTTTATCCTTTTTAATATTTTATTTATTTAATACCATTAAAATTTATAAATTATTTAATTGAATTGCAAGTATTTTTTTAGTATGTTTCAAATTCATCTATAAATGAATTAAAATTATTATTTTTAATATAATTTTTAAATAATAAAATTGATGAGATCAATTTTATTAAAATTAAATTAAATTAATTTTAAAATAAATAATCCGAAATCCACACTAAAAATGATTTTACCCCCCCCCCCCCCAATTTTGATGTTACTCTTTTTATGTAAACAAAATCGTTAGAGCACGTTATCCCAACCTTAGCAGCCATAAATAAATTACTGAAAAATGGAACTCTGATTGCAACCAACTAACCAAGCTGGTAAAGATAGAAAGTGATATATGAGTGAAGTTTTTTCGGGGAGAATATCGATAATGATTTCAGCACGAAAAGGAGAAAATATTGAGAAAGTGGTGGTGGTGGTGGTGGTGGTGGACAGCATCTACATCGTGGCTGACAATGACAAAAAGCAGCCGCGCACCTCATCGCAATCTGCGTTCGATGTTGTCTTCCAAGTCATGCATCCAACATTATTGGAATCTTCGTCCTTCAAATTTGATCGCAAGATTCCAAGTACTCTCCTTTCACGCTTCTCTCTGCTCGCTTTCTTTTTCCCATTCCTAAAATTCATTATCCATTATGCCTCCTACTCTTCCCACTTTTTGCACTTGTGGACATAAAAAATATGGGCGAATTATTCGGTATTTTAAAGAGTCTTAAAATTCGAAATACAAGATGGATTTCAAAAATTATTAATTTAAAATTATTTAACTATATTTATTAGAAATAAATCATTATAATTAAATAATTTTAATTGAAAAATATTGATATGGACAAATATTTTAATGCTATAAAAAATTTAAATTCTAAAATGGTATAATAATTTTAGAAATTATTAAATTAAAATTATTTATTTATTTTTATTCATTTTTTAATAAATATAATTAAATAATTTTAATTTAATAATTTTAAAATTTTAGAAATACCATATCCTTCGCTAATCGCTGTATATATATGGCAATTCATTTACATCATGTGTTTTCTTCAATCTGGTTTCAAGTTATAGTGCTGTATTTATTTTATCTATTTATAATTATGAACACAATAAGGATCAAATCTATGCATATATTTTTTTCTCTACGATGCAATCCTTATTTTTTCAAGAATAAGTTATGATGATTTGAACTATCCATGAATTGTTTATGTGAAATATCCACAGATGAATTGAAGTTATAGATAATTTGATATATTTTGACATCAATTATACAAGTAATTTGTAAATGTTTATCATGTTATAAGCAGCTCTTTCTCCACAATCCACAAGCATGCTAAATTTGCGGAATTTTAGAAAGTTCTGTTCTATTAAACTCAAACATAATCCATTTTTAATATTATATATTTTCCTTGTTGTAACGTAAGATGACGTTATTATGAAAATAGTAGTGTTAATGTTTCTCTCATTATCCTTTATGATTATACGTATAGTCATAAAATTATGATTGAATTGCATATAAGTAATAAAGAAGAATAATATTTTTGTTTATAGAACATACATACTCCTAAATAAGGCTCAGCTTGTCACGTGCGAATGAATCTAAATCCTTTCTTATTTTTTTTATCAATATTGGAGAGATTAATATATAATTTTTGCTCTTAATTTTTTTTAAGATTCATAATTTTTAAACAAAATAAAATTTGTATATATATATATATATTTCTACAAATTCACTTCATTCATTTTTTAAAAACAATAAAGATCCAAATTCCATGTGAATTAGATGTATATATAAGGCACGCAAAATGATATGCTTAAATTCATTTGTAAGTAGATACGGAATCAAACGGGGACGAGGGAACAATTGAAGTTCATTAACGTGCAAGTTTGGCTAATTGGTTTAATTAATAAAAAACATTACTCCCATCTCATCCATTTCTCTATAATTTTCTACTTCTTTATTTTAAATCTTTACTGTTAATAAAAAGTTCGTAAATAAATGAGCAAAAACAATAAATAAAATTCAAAACCATATCAATATCTTAGACGATTGACAAACATTTGATGTATGATCGTGAGAGATGGAGAGAGACGTTGACATGTTGACAATTAGTATCAGTATCATGCCAATTATCAAATTCAACGACGTAAACAATAGGGCATTTCACCTTATTTGCCTCCCTCTTCTCTTGTTGCCAACAGGGCTTCCCTTTTTAATTGGGTTCTTCATTTTCCATTTTCTCAATAGCAGGATAAGTGAAGATCTGAATGTAAATTAAGTACATTTTTATTATTTGGGTAAGTTACAGGAACCCACTTCAATTATGTATGATTTAATTTATGCATAATTCTTCTTCGGAATATAAAGAATCCACTGATAGGTCCACCAAGCTTTACGGAATCCGTCATGTTTTATTCCATTTTTGCTTCTTCGACCTTTCATCATTTCTGTCTGGAAAAATATTATAAATATTAAAAAAGAATTTCAAAATTGATTTTCAAATTTTTATATTAATTAAATTAAATTTTGTATATTTGTTCAATTATTCTATTTTCAACAACAGCTATTAATCTCTATTGGAAATCTAATTTCGAATAAATATAGAATTAGCCATATATGAATACTTAACGAAGAAGAATAAGCATTTAACTTAAAATCAGTGATTCAGTCGAAAACATAGCCCTTCTTCAATCGGAGATTCAGTTACCTGCATAAAGATTACCAGCAAGAATTGCACGTCCTCTTTCTCTCAGATTATCATTTGGTGTTTTAAGATCTATCTGATGCTGGGTATGATTCGGCACCAAAGCCTGTCAGTTGGTTTTGACTTATACGCCATCGTTTCGGGGGGACTCAATGGTCTGGGTCTACGGCTTTGAGAATACAAAGACCACGATTAATAAGGACCTCAATGCCGGCATTTCTTCGTTAGTTTCTCCGGCAATTGATGTTGTTTCTTCAACAATTAATTAAAATTTAAAACCCCGGTCGGGACGGCTCTGAGATATTGATTAGTTCTGGGTTTCAAAATTTTAATAAATGGGAGATATTTATGAGAAAACAACTTTTAACCATCTGTTTGGTTGGAGTGAAAAGAGGGGAGAAAAGAAGAGAAAAGAGGAGAAATTTTTAAAATTTGAATTGGAAGGAAATTGAAAAAGAAAAGATAACAGAATTTCGAAATTTAAGAAAATAATAACCACTTATTTCACTTTTTTATTTTCTTTCTCTCCTGTTTTCTCTTCTACCAAACGAGAGAAAAGAAAAAAGTACACAATTTCTCTTTTCTCCTATTTTCTTTCTCTCCTACCAAACAAAAAGAAAAATATTTCATCCATTCTTTATTATTTATCATATTTAATTAATTTTATAAAAATTAAAAAATAATTTTATTTATTTATTTTTAATAAGTTCTGTAAAACTATTCTATAATTTAAAATTAAAATTTATTTAATTTTATTTTTAACTTAAAATTTATAATCAAATTTAAATATACATAAAAATTTCTCTCACACATATTTTATGTATAAATTTTAATATGATTAAAAATAAAAAATAAAATAAATTTATTGTAATATTTCAAGATGAAAATAAAGAATAATAAAATATTTATTAATAAAAAAAATATTAAAAAATATATTTAATATTTTATTAAAATTTTAAAATAATATATAAAATCAATAAAAAACTTAAAAGAGTTCGGATAAATAATAAGAAAAGGAAGAAGCATTATTTAACATTCAAATGGATTACTTTTCCCACAAGAAAGTTGCAATCAATGATTTCAAGTCCATGGTTTGTTTTTTCCCTATAAATTGTCGTTTCCAAATTTAATGAAAGAAATTGTAGTTATCACCATTTTCATTCACAACACGGCATATTGAATTCGCTTATTAAAAAGCAAGGAATCGTTTATTTTTCAAAAATAATTTTTAGGAAAATTTTATTTAAAAGTATCATATGTAATTTTATATTTTATGATTAAAAATAATTTTTAAAATTATAGTGATAAAAAAAATAATTTCATCTTTGAAATTATCTTTCATCAAATTAATATGGAATATATAAATTTTTTCACTATTTTAAATTTATAATTATATTTTTATCAAAAATATTTTTCACTAAAACAGTAAAAGCTTAATCATATTAATTTTTTTTTTTTTTACAAAATGTAGTTGTAAATATAAGTTGTACGCAGTGGTGGAATCTGATCCAGAGTCAACGAGATTATGATCAAAGTAATTGTCTTTCAATGTTTAATGTCAATCAAACTTTATAATTAACTGAGATATTTTATAAAACACACATAATTATTTATAAAATCTTTTAAAAAATTAGTAAAAATATATTGTCATATCAAAATACATATAATATTGCCGCAGGTAAAACACTGCTCCTGCCAAGAAAAGATGCGGACTGAAATACAAGAGAGGCACATGAGGGCGAAGTTTATCAAGTTGAAGTAAGTTATTGGATTCAAAATTCATTTGCTTGCGTGTAAATAAATTTCTTATTATTATATATTATTATACTAATAAAAAATTATTAAAATTTTTTACTGTTATTATAAATTTTTAATCATTATTTTTTAATTATGTATTTTTGGTTAATATAAAATATTTTATATCAACAGAAAATCAAATTTAAATTTCAAATTATTCAAATATCTCTATGATTTAGAAATGCAGGCATTATGAATTATTGGAAAGAGCATATATTTTTATTGACTTATATTTTATATTTAAAAAAGTTTTTATATTTTACACTTAAAAACTGTTTGAAAACAAATAACTTAAAACAGAACCAAACAAGGGCAAATTTAGCGATGTATTACTTTTTTTTTTCCTTTTTTCTGCATAAAGCATAGTTTATAGGGATTTTGTATATAGAATCTAAATATATATATCTCAAATTCTAATATAAAAGTGCTTAAACTCCACTCAAATGAAATTTTGTCATTTAGCAGCAATAGTTGAATTGTAATTTAAACACGGATACGATAGTGATAACTTGTGATTTATGGTACGGGAGCACATCATATAGTGTTATAGGCCGGAAACTATATTGTAATGTTTGCTAGGTTGGCCCCAACTTTGATTGTCGCTAAATTTAAGCGATATTCTATGTTAAGACACGTGCACCCCCGTGTTCAATAAAGTCAATTCTTTAACAAAAGTTTTTTGAAAAGGGTTAATCATTGAATAGACTTATCAAGAGATTTGGCAATCTTCGTAGACTTTAGAGTGCCATTAATCTATTTTAATCAAAGCAAATGTTAATGGCAGTTCCCAGACCAATTTCAGTTGAATACTTCTTATGATTAGAGGTAATGAGCGGGATAGGTGGAATCTGACAAAGTTATCTGAATTTCTATTTTTACAAATTAATTCGTATAAACTTATATTAAAAATAAATTAAATTTAAAATGATTCAATTGAATCATGAATCCACATATTTTGATGATAAAATTCATAAACTAATCAAATTTAGAATAATTTATTCAAATTTATAAATTAATATTCGTTTCACAATTTTACTTATTGTTAGTAAGATGATTAGTTTATTCTTAATTTTAAATCTTTCGAAAGATCATGTATGATCTTCTAATCAGACGATTGCATAAATCATTTACTATAAATATTGATTAATTATGTTGTATTATAGTCTAGATTTTTTATAAATTAAAGTGCATAATGTGAAATTAGTTGAATTAGTTGTGAAGGTTGTTATTTTGCGATGTAGTTAGAGAGTTGATTAGTGAAAAAAAATCATAAAAATAGAAGTGAAGTGTGTGTATATAAAGCAAACAAGACCAAAATAAATTTTGCAAAGTTCTTGCTTACATCTTTTTTTCATTATTTTCTCAATTCAATATTGAACCAATTCCAATGTTAAGTTTATATATCAAACTAATTTCAAAATAGTAGCTTAGCAATCAATTCCAGCAGCTAATATCTAAAGCTAGGTTATAGTTAGTCTATGTACTACTTTGCCCTTTACATTCCTCATTCTTGATGGCAAGAATTATGATAGGTGATGGGTGCAAATGATGGTATTACTCAGTTATCAAGATGTCATGAAAATTGTTACAAATAAAATTTAAGATTTTCCACTTAATATTATTGGCGCTTAGAAAAAGAAGCACAAGGAGAATAAGTAGAACGATTTCATGGTAAATATTAATGCTTCTCAATAATCATGAATGAAGAAAACTGAATTTTGGCATTTTGGATTTAAGCATATGAACTTCAAGAGTCTTAATCAACTGAGTAAAGAAAGGATGATGATTGGACTAATTGTGAAAAGCCAACAAAATAAGCCATGTGAAGCATATATACTAGGAAAACAACATAAAAGACCATTCAACAAGCAAGACACACAAAAAAATCTCAAATTTGCTTGTGGTAGCATATTCAAATGTCTATAAACCCATGAACATTCAATCGCTAGGTAAAAATAACTATTTTACTGCCTTTTGTTGATGACTATAACAAAAAGGTCTGGATTTATTTACTTAAACAAAAATGTAAAGCTCTCGATGCATTTAAAAGCTTTAAACTCATGGTTAAAAAATAGCGTGGAAAATCTATGAAATACTAAGAACTAATGGAATGGTGAATATAACTTATTTAAGCCTCAAATGTTTTTGTAAAGTATAAAGAATAATTCATAATGTAACAATTCCCTACATTATTCAACACAGTAGGATAGTAAAAAAAAATAGAATTATTTTGAACATAGCTAGAAGCATGCTCAAAACAAAGTCAATGCCTAATTAATTCTAGGGAAAGATTGTGTTTGCATTGTATACATCTTAAAGAGGTGTCTAACTAGGAAATTAAGCTAAAAAACTCCTAAAAAAGTCTGGTTAAGGAAGAAACCTACTGTGAAACATCTCGACGTCTTTGGTGTACTTTTTTTTACACATATTTCTAAAGAAATCAAATGATAGAAGTGAAAAACCAATAATAATCATCTACCATTCTATTAGCGAATATAAGTTTTATAGTCCTACTATTAAAAAGTTGATTATTACTAAAGATGTGATTTTTTATGAAGTAAGAATCTAAGGCTAGAAAAATAATATAATAACAATTGATTAAAGGAATTATGTACTACTTAAACTATATGAAAATGATAGTGAGGCAGTGCAAACAAAGACCATATGGTTGATTGTTTATTTAGGAGAAAGGTTCATCTAGAGGCAAAATGATTAATCATTTATTCTTAAACTATCAACCATGCATTACAAAATGTCTTTTGTTTGGATTTCTAGAATAATAATTAACCATTTATGCAAAATGATTGATCGTTATTTTGGAAATGTGCATACCACCTAATGCTAAACATTATTCATAATGTCATTAATGCTCCTTGAAGGCATTAAGCATTGATGCTCCTACCAAACTCAATTTTCTTATCAATGTAGCCTTATAACTCATTAAATACATCAATTTTATCATTTATTTCAATCAAATATCATTAAATCACACTACTACAGAATTATCAATCAAAATCAATTGTTTAACATATTTGATGTTAGTAATGAACTGAATTATATATGAATATCATTGTATATTAAATGATTCAATGTTGGTTCTATAACTAATATATAAAATATACAATAACATCAATTGCTATATGTATAAAAATAGTCATTATTTTTTCATTACAAGCCCCATTTTAGAAGTATATTACATCATTAAACTTTGGTTGCATATTAAAGAACTAGTGTCAAATATATATATATATATATATATATATATATATATATATATATATATATATATTCAACTATGGTTTTTCTTAAATAATTGACATGATAATTCATTTCTTCCCCCAAACCTAACCATTTGCAATTTTTCCTTGATCGATCAATCTAACACTAACCTATTCTCATAGTTTTAACCTTTAACATCTATAATGAAATTAAAACTCCCAATTTCAATAATTTTAAACCCTATAACAAAAGAATGAAATTGATGAAAGTCTTTTGTTGATTAATATGTGAGATTAACACTTCTAAGAAAAGCATGCTTAAGTCTAATATCTACAAATGTAATAAATATTTATTAAATATAATGTATAATATTATATATTTCATATAAATAATAGATAATACTATCAAATAACAAAAATGTAATTGAGTTTTTTTACTCATATAAGTATGTAAAAGTTACATTAAAATGAGAGACAATAAAATATGATCGATTATAAAATTAAAAACTAATATGTAAGAATAAACATAAAATTAAATAAATCTTTACCTTTATTTTTATATTTTTTAAGGAGTACACAATCATACATATTTATTAATAGGCTAACAAATTTATATTATTGCAAAATAATTGATGAGCATAAATATAAAATTGAAGAAAATCATTTTACGGTTGGAAGGTATACCTCAATAAAAAGAGAATTATTTTAAGATTAAAAAAAATTTAGGATGAAATTTACAAATAATATTATAATTTTACTTTTTTTATTTTTAACTAGTGCCACTATTTAAGTTTTCAAATTGGTTAATTAATAAAAAACTCGATGTCTATAATAAAATAACATTGTTTTACAATGGCATTTTACATATCAGTTATAAATTAATAGTTCTACTATGGCATTTTACATGTTAGATACAAATTAATAGTTGGTGTCACAAACTAAATTTTTTTTTGCAAACATTATTAACTTTTTGCATCTTGACATTTAATAAAAACTACAAATTAAAGTTACTATAATATACAACATAATCACTATATAATCCTAAATTAAAATTCTTGTTGTAACTTTTCATGTGTTAAAGTGTTGTACTAGATTTTGCAAACATTAGCCATCTATTCTTTACAGGAACAGGGTGGAATATAATCATAATTTAATTAGATACTCATAACTATAAGATTTTAAAAATGTACAGTAAGAATGAGTGTGCTATCTTCTTATGCCAGTTAAACAAAAGATGGAATGAAAGTGAAACATATAAACAAGGAATTTCAAATAGATGTTTGTTGTAAAATTAAAATCAACATATAAAGATTTTATATCTCATTTTTTACATTAAATTGTTAGTTTAACTGACTTCAAAAGGTAAACATAATAAGTTTTAACTATTGTTCATCCCGTAAATGCTATACTTAATAAATACTTACTATTTATTATGAGTTAGGTGATTAGTACTATACTACTCTTTTTATTCTTGATCCAACTCTTCATATTTCCTTCTAATTTTCTAAATCCACATCGGTTCTTAATAAATAATTGATACAGTTTAGTACTTTTTTTTTAATCAAACTTTTACATTTTGATTTTTTTAATAACAAATACTAATTTTTTCAAACAATTATCAAGTTCCTATATCCTGACAATTTTTTTTACAATAAATACTAATTAAAAATTATTTTTCTAACAATATTATATCATACAAGAACATTACAATTAATTATTTGATGAAACTCATTGGATTTTCTATATATTAAAAAATTAAGGAGTTTTTTTGGGATTAATATCATTGGAAAATCTAGTTTAGGACTGCGTTGTAATATAATTTAGATTTTCTTTAAATTAAAGTGGATAATGTGAAGTTAATTGAGTTAATTGTGAAGGTTGTTGTTTAGGGAGCTAATTAGAGAATTGGTTAATAAAAGGAAGACTGTATAAATAAAAGTAAAGTGTGCACATACAAAACAAATAAGATAGACTAAAATTTTACATAATTCTTGATTGCATGTTTTCTTATTTGATTTTTCAGCTTAATATTGAACTAATTCCAATATTAAGTAACTCGATTCCAATAGTAATTTTTCAAGTGATTCCAACAAATTACACCTCAAATATTTATGATTACTAACTATTTTTTTTTTAATTTATAATTACTATTTATGGTTTTTCTGTTGAGATACACTAACTTAATTGTTAGAGTTATCATACTGATATTCTCCGCCTAATCGGCCGCGGGTCATCCTTGGGGACTTATGATTAATTTCCGATCTTCACCCAATGATGATACTCTGGTACGCAAAGTTACGTGATGAAATCGGGTTTATTCATTGTGACTCAATTTTAATGCAGGTAACAATGGTAGTGTTGCACACACCGAATTGAAACCATTATATCCTAATTATAAAAATAAAATGACACTAACCAATTATAAATTACACGTTATCACTTAATTAAAAAAACGGAAATATAGATTGTGTGCTGGCACCGTGACATCGAAATTTCTTTAATATATTAATTAAGAGGGTGAATGTATTGTTGGGAGCCAGCGGTCTCAATCTTTCATGATTCAATGAATAGAGAAATAGCTTGAGTAAATAAATGAAGAAAGCAGCTGACTGCCCCCAACAAAACGGGATCGCTTTTGTCCCTAGGTACTTGTTTATGCAAAATAATGGTTTAAGGGATCCACGAAGAAAATAAAAAAAAAGGCATGTACGCGCACGAAGCTCCGCGTGGCAGCAGTGGTCCACCGTCTCGCAACATAGAAAATATTTGATTTGATTTGATTCATTTTCTTCCTCCATCCTCGATCCACGCCTACAATGTTCCTATGCATTTCTGATTGTTACGGAATGCTTTATTATATAAGCATAATTTTTTTATTATTATCTCGAAGTTCAGGAATCCAATTTAAATAACAATTCTTATTGAATATTATGTTAATTTAATATAAAGGAATTGTACTGGCCACACCTGTCATGGGGTGGAATGATGGAAATATTCTTTTAAAAAAATTATGTAAATTTAATTATTAATGAATTGAAAATAGATGAAATTTATTTTTATCTATCGTAACGCGTGGGAGGGCTTGCACACCTTCAATTTTACTAACTTTATTAACATTAGTTGGTTTGAGTGATTGAAATTCAATATCGTTTAAATAAAATTTCAGTTCATGAACGAAGAAAATTAATATTAAAAGAAATCTCTATTAGATCGGATTCAAATCAACTCTAAATTAATGGGAAACTTGATGAGTCGAGATTGAATCCTATGAAATACTAGAGATCTCGGACCAGTAATAATTCTATTAAATGTACATAATTTCGTATACTTAATTTCAAGCAAGATACCTAATTAATATGCATATATAACATTATCAGTTGATAAAAGTTTAGAAGAGAATAATAAAAAAATTACACCAATAAAAATATCAAAAATAATTTTTTATTATTTAATTTTTCACAGTGAGTAGGTGGCTATACTGTGTGTACAATGAAAAGAGAATGTAAATAAAAACTTATAGGTTTTTATGTAAATGTAAAACAAAAATTTATGAGGGTTTATTTTAACTCCGTCCATATTTTAGTTTGAAGGAAAGATCGCTACTGGCAAAAACTAAATAAAAATAATGGAGAGATTGTATTAGTTTTCCACCGAGATAAAAAGTAAAAAAGATTTAAAAATAGAGCCAGTATTTAAGAAGAGATTTAAAAATATAGGTTGTATTTAAGAAGTAATTAATAATAAATTTTCTTTACTCATATGATCCCTTGTCAATTATTACCGGAGAAAAGAGGGCCATCTAGACTTTCGATTTTGTACGAGTATCCTTCGAGACTTATGTGAGAAAATTGGCATGAATATTTTATGGTGAATTCTAAGATGTCTTTAGGGGTTTGGTATCTGGAGTGGTGCAACAAAATATAAGCCACTGGATAAGATTATTAAATAATTGTCAAATTTTTTATAATTTCATCCGGTGGCCTGTATTTTGCTACACCATCCTGGATACCAAACCCCCAAAGTACCTTAGCAAGCACCATACTTTATACTTATATCTGTAAGTTTGTAAAAGGTTTTTACATTTGTTAACTTTTTATTAAAATTTAATGAAAGATTTATTTAAATGTTTTTTTATACAACCATGAATCCTTTTATACAATTTTCAATAATAAAATTGTAATTTTTTATATTTATAACACATAAAATTTGGACTATTTAAAAATAAAATAATTATGAGTCTATCTATTTACTGCTTTTAAAATAATTTTTTATTTTTACATTTTTTAAACAAAACTTCTTGCTTCATAATTGTTTTTATAATTTTCTTTTGAAAATTATAACTCCAAGTTTATAATTTGAGAATAGAAATATCTTGGAGATATTTTAAATTTATTTTTATGATAATTTTATAATTAAATAAAATTATTTTTATTTATTGTACTGATTTTTATTTATTCTTTGTTTTTTTAAATTTAAAACTAACTTTTTAAATGATATTTGAAAATAAAAATATAAAAATATTCGTACAGATTGTATGATATTTTATATAAAAAAAACTTTTCTTTACCTTTTCACAAAAGCTTGTAAAATTATTAAGCATAAAGTAGGAAAATAAGCAAAGTTTTAGGTTGAAATATCAAAGCAAAATTTTTAAGATAACAATGATACTACCACGCCCTTGAGACACTAACATATTTTGACTCCCCTTTTTTTATAAATAGATGGAGTCAAACCCCTTATTTGACAACATTACAAATAAGATTTTATTTCATTTTTAAATAATTTTTTTAAAATAATATTTGGCTTTAAATATAAAAGGATTTCATTTCATTTCATTTACAGTTCTTATTTTAATTATATTTGTGCCATCATAAAATTCGTCCAATTTAGTAAGAATTTTATTAGAATTCATTTCATTTAGCTAAAAAAATATTTTATATGAAAGTTTTACTCTCTTTCTAATATTATATTTATCATAATACTATCAAAATTTATTTTTTAATTAAATTTCATAATTTTTTCATACATTTCAAATAAAATATTTGATTTACAAATGAATTGAAATTATGATTTTTAATAAAGTATTCAAATAATGAAATTCATTTATAAATGAATTGAAATCATTTTAATTAAAATGAAATGAAATTAATTTTAAAAAATTACATGCCAAACGAAGCAAAAGTCTAAAAATATTTTGATTCTTTTTTGTTTGATAAAAAATATCTTTCATAAAAAATATAATTATAAAAATTAATATAATAAAAAAATCTTATTTTTAATATTAAATTAACTTAAAGAGTGTGACTCATTTGTTTCAAAAGAAAAATTATTTTTTTTACTAAATATTATAATTTTTGTTTTAATTAAGATATATATGCGCATGCGCTTGTGTGTGTATATATATATATATATATATATATATATGATATTACTTCTTTACTTTATATTCAGGACTTCAATAGAAACATGAAGATAGTGTTATCATAGCATACTGACCTAACGGTTATTTCCATTTGATCGTTGAATTTATTTAATATTTTAATATTTATAAAAATTCCCATATATTGTATTTAATTACAAAAATATCTCAACACAAAATTAGCACCCATTTTCTTATTCTCAGCTAATGATGCAACACTTGTTTAAAGCTAATTCTAGGATTTGTAGCACCATTTGGGATTGAGTTTGGTAAATGGCATAAAGGATCACATCTCTTCGCATCTTTGCAGTTTGAATCCAATTTCAACACCACAATCATCCATTTGCTCTTTGGATAACATTATAATTTGTGCACCAAATTAAAATTTGCTTTCTGCACCGAAAAGCTAAAAAGATAAGAACGAGGAGTTGCTGTCATCAGAAAGAAATACATGAGAATATCATACTAAGCAAGTAAGAAAATTGGTTTAAAAATCTCCGATTGTTGCTTTTAGAGGTCATCAATTATATTAATCACATCATATGTAAGCAAGTGAAAATGACATAAAGAAAGTCATCTTCTAATTTGAGATTTGAAATTAATCCTGTGACTTTGCATTATTATAACCCAAGAAACAATTTCAAAGCAAAATTAATGCAAATCAGAAATCATTAAAACATTCAAGGTTAAAAGATAAGTCTTACAATTGGGTTGGATTTGCCCAAAAAAAACACACACAAAACCAACTTTTTTTTTCGGGTGTTCAAATCAACTTCTAATTTAACAAACATTTAGAAAAAAAATTGCAGAATTGAAAATTTGGAACAAAAATTTAGAACTTGGAAGACATGATCCGGGATCCAAATATGAGAGGAAGAGGGATATCAAGAGAGACGATAGATGGTAGAATAGATTCAAATCATTTAAGATAAAAAATAGTATTAAAATTATCTCATTTTAATACTCCTTTGACATGTATAACTTTGATATCTGAGTAGAATTGGTAGATTTTTAATTTATACTGCAATTTCAACAAAACTAAACAAGATCAAGTAGAAACTTGTAATCCTAAATCTAAAAAATGAAGAAAAACTTGTTTTATATAAAATCTAGATCAACACATCACAAATTAAATCTGGATCTTAATATGCTCTTCCAAAATAATCATCAAATCCTTTGGCATCGAGCTTCTTTATGGAGTGGAAATTACACAAATGTTGGTGCAGAAAAGAAAATAAACAGATTTGAATTCAAAATTGTGAAAGTGGGGAAAAAAATTGACTCCAAGTTAGGATAGGAATGGTGAGATGGAGAAAAAGAGCTAGGGAAGCGAAGAAGGAAATATTTGTAATTTTGCATAAGTATTGAACTTTAAAAAATTAAATTGTTTACTTCCTGATTTTTAATAATCATCCACAACCATTAGATGTAGATACTTACAAGATCATCAACCTAACATTTATGCTATTGATAGCAAAATATCCCTATTTTCTAATGAAATTTGACACCTTACTTCATATAAGTATATAAAAATTTTTAATAAAAAATATTTTCTACTACATCGAATGTAACCTAAATGGAATTTTACTGTACTGGCAACAAGAATGAAAGCATATCATGGGTTATGTAGAAAATTTTTATACAATCCTAAATTTAGAAGATAATCGCAATCATTCATTGATTTTAAATATAACTTTGGTTGTACCCCCAAAATCTGGGTTATTCCCCCCCAAGTTTGCGTACCCTGTATCATTCGGATTCCCGCTCAATTGCCATCCTTTGGAAAGTGATAGGATGGTGCAATAATATCATAATCATTTTTAATCTCTACTTGAATAGTAACGGGGCAAAATGGGAATAAATTGATTTTATATTGCGCCATCTTCGTGGTTTTATTATCTATCCCGTCTGCATTTCGTGTCAGCTTGCTGGATAATTTGAGATACCGTCCCATGATCCGCAGAATAATATACTCCCTAAAAAAATTTTAAAAAATAAAAAAATTTGAAAAATAATTTATCTTTACAAAACTACATGCATCTTTTAATTATCGTATCCTTTCCATTGGTTTCATGTCACACATATTAATTTGTGAGCTTAGTATAATTTGGCAGCTTTTCATATTTATATATGTCTAATTTTAAACAAATTAAATAGTTATTTTTTAATTTTAAATATAATAATTAAACTTAAAAATTAAGAAAATATTTTTAATTGTTAAATTATTAAAAAATTTAATATATACATGCATCAATTATAGGAATAAGAATATAATTTCAAATTTATAGAATTCTACAAAATAAAATAAATTAATATTGTCTCATTTCCAAAATTTGCTCCAATCCTTATGGCACGGGATAAATTTTTTTTATTATAATGATACCCCGTCCAAAGGAAATCTACCGGGTAAGTCCCAAATTGGCAAATTAGCCATTCCTAATCTCCGCCCTTTTGTAATTAAAAGGAGAAAGTTTGAGTTAGTAGTTATTTAGATTTTAATTCGATTAGTTGAAGAAATTCAATTTATGTGTTAATCATAAAATGATCTTGACAAATACAAGTAAAATTTTAAGATTATTTCTGAATTTAAAAGCTTTACCCGTAAATGTGATCATCATCGTATGCATCCCAAGTTAAGTGGATGTTTGTGTAAGAATTTTAAGATTCACAAAATAATTTAATGTTCATACAATCATAAATCAATAAAGAGGAGTACAATAATTGTACAAATAAAATAAAGAATTTTTAAATTATCTGACTTTTCTACTGCATCCATAATGTCTTATTGTAGGATTGGTTGGATCACTGTCCACTCTTTCTCATGTGAGTCTCAGAGAGAATATTTGAAATTACAAATTGTTATTTAATGGGTGACTGCAGCTCACCTTATAAGGAGGTGGGTAGGAATTCAAACCCTAATTAGAACTCAATTAAGATTAATTGGCACATCATAATTAATCTAAAATTAAGATATATGCACACACTTTAAAATTATACTATAACACAAAGTCTAGGTATTATTATTATATTAATGACATTTAATTCAATTATATATTAAAATATGTATAGTCTACAAAATTATTTTACAGTTTGAAGTTACTGCCTTCTTAGTTTCTTCTTATTAAATATTGAGTTCTGTTTGTTTAAATTACTTGCATAGAAGCGAATTAGTCTAAAAAATACCTGACACTTTGATAAAATCTTTCCATATTATAATCGTATATAGATCATGAATTCACATTAAAATTTATGGACAACAACAAAAAATAAGAGAGATCTTGAAAATGTAAAGATCTAATATTCCTTTCAATATAACAAAGAAGAACCATCAGACTTTTCAACAAAGACAAAGTAATTATGAGTAACAATTTTTTTAAGCGATATTTTTAATTTATGTTGATTATGTAAGTTTCAGTTTTTAATGGATAAGAAACTTTAAGTATTGGAAACTTAGAAAATAGATTGAAGCACTCTAGAAATTAAACGTTCTATGTATTTAATTACTTTTACCATTGTTTTTATATTATCAAGGGTATCATACCCCGGGTTTTGAAAATCAGAGTAATTTGGTATTTAAGTGTGTTTTCCATAATAAGTAAATTAATCAATAATTTATAAATCTGATTAGTAAGTCATAAATTAATTTTTAAATATTTTTAAAGCATTATTTTATTTTAAAAAATAAACTCAAACTTGATAAATTTCACATAATAATTTATGACTTATATTTAGTAGCTTTTAATTTTATTTCTTCTGTTTTGGAGTTAGGACCTTCAGCAAGCTACCAGATTCCTTTAATTGTTTTAAAATATATTTATCTTCTCTTAATAAAATGATTGCTTATATTTTAATTATGTAAATAAATATTTAACTTATATTAATATAATCAATAAAATTTTAGATAATTACGATCTTATTTTAAACAATAAATAAAAAATAATTAAGTATATAAATGAAGATATAATATTATAAAATAAAATTAATTAAATTTTATATAATTATATTTTTATTTTAGTTATCTTAATCATATTAATAAATTTAATTTTAAGATAAATATAAATTTATTTATATTAATATGTCCTTTTATATTTTTTAGTTAGTTTAACAATTAATTTTATAAATTATATTTCACAAAATACGCTTGATACAATTAGTTAATTTATTAACAAATATAATTATTGGATGAAACTAGTAAATATAAATCATTCATTAAAGTATATTTAGTGCAAGGAGGGGAAAATTTTCAGCTTGCCTATTGTAGAATTGCTCTTTGTGCATCCCCCCCAAAAAAAAAAAACTTATTAAACATCGACAACTTCTCGTACTTTTTTTGGGGAAGATTTACACAAATTATATATATATATATATATTTGATAAATATAACATACCATTCCATTTTCTTTAAAACATAAATGAGCACATTTTACAAGAAGTAATGAAGGCTTCTAAAATCTTAACATAGTTCGAAGAGTTTTTTCACAAATTCCATGAAAATATTTTTGTAATGTTAGCTACAGGAGCGAAATTGATTGTAATTTACGCAAGATCCATGAATATCTTCTTGCAAATTTTTTTGTCCCATTTTCATTTATATTTCCTTACTTATTTTATTTGTTGCTTAGCTTCTCTTTATGATTTGTCGGCTATAATATATTACTTGTTCTCCAAATGATTTGTTGATTATAGTATTTCCTGACTCTACGTAAATATCAAAGTACAATATTTTTATCATTTTCAAGGAATAAAAAATATTATTTATATATTATATATTACATTAAATCATTTTTAATACGATATTTGTTAAAAAAGTACCAATTTTGCATGTATTTGAAAATTTTCAAGAAGAATTTAATATAAAATTTATAACTTTTTATATAAAACTTAATAAATTTTCATAGAATTGTAATTTTATGCAAATTTTTTGCATAATAAATACATTAAAATATTTAATTTTATTAATTAAAATTACATAAAGATATTCAATACTTTTATATAATTAAAAATTATGAATTTTAAATATGAAAAATATATTTTTCACAAATTTTATTTGAGTATCTATTGCAGCAAATTTTTTCGAGTATAAAATAATAGTATTGAATTCGCCTGTCTTTGAGTTGCTGCAGCAAATAAGTCTCACTTGAAAACTGGGTATTTACGTGAATACAAGTTATTTGTGGTCATAAAAGTGAAAAACGACAAAAGCTAACTTCTGACATACTTTACAAATGGCTTGTCTTAATTTGTCCGCGTAGCTTGATGTTTGAAACCCCATATTTGCCAAAAATACCATAGACACCGCCTTATTATCATTAGTCAAGCTTCTTAATTATCATGTTGGTAAAGGTGTTGTTCATACGCAGCAATTTTAGACATATTTCCCAGAGCTACAGAGATAACTGATAATACGATCTCATTAATTTGACTCTACTGATTTAAACAAATAAAGTTATGTATATAATGTGTACGAATAATATAATGCTGCAAATAATGGATTTGATAGTGTTGTACTACTTAATGTTGGTTTTGAAAAATTTTTTTGTGTTTTAAATCTGTTTAAAATATTCAAGTATAGTTGGTGATTCGTTATTTTTATTATTATAATTATTTTTTGGAAAATGATAGGAGTATCTTAAATCATAAACAAATAAAATTAATCATATTTGTATAGTGCGTACGGATAATATAATGCTACAAATAATAGATTGATAGTGTTGTATTACTTGATGTTGGTCTCAAATTTTTTTTGTGTTTTAAATTTATTTAAAATATGCAAGTATAGTTGATGACTTATTATTCTTATTATTATATTTATCTTTTAAATGATAGGAGTGGTAATATATTGAATATACATATTAAATTTAAATTTTAAATATAATATTAAATACATCATATAATTAAAATATTAATTTATTATAATAATTATGAATTATGATATTATTAATAAGCTCAAATTTTTTGATATATACTATATATATATATAAAAATTTATGATACACTATTAATATAATAACGTATGAGTGGTGTATTAGTGTACTATTAAATCTGGCAGTTAATCAAATATATAAAATTTAATTTTTTTAAAAAATAAATATAATTAATAATTAAATTATAATATTAAATAATAATGTATTATATCCTCTTCGTGTATATATATATATATTGGTGGTTGGAATTTCGGGCGCTTGATTTCTAGTTTTCTACCCAACAAATGGATCGGAGGCGATAGCAGCAAAGCAATATGCGAACGCGAAAGGCATCATGAATTTGAGGTGAAGATGAAAACCAAAAAAGAACATAACCTGCCAGAGTAGGCTCCAAATAAAAAAACTCAGACGTAAATGTCTTGCAAATTGAGATATATTTACCTAGCAGGGGAGCAGGCAATAAAGTCATTTCACCTCGTATGCTTCCAATTCCATCAAAACCTAGCTTCCCCTCTAAAAATAGGTTTAACTTATGCTCTTTCCCCTTCCGGAAGCCCTCTCTGCGCCGTGTTGCCCTCCCCCTCCCTTTCAGCCCAAAATGTTATCCAAGCCTTAAGGGTATTATGGTAAAATGACACTGGAAACATACCAAATCTGAGAGCAGGATTTATGGCTCTGTTCACATCTTATTGGCCCAGTACCCACAGAGAAAAATAAAAATTGGCTTTCATTTTCTCCCTTCTCTCTCTCTCAAACCTTCTATCATCTCCACCATTCTTACAACAAAACACTGACATAGCCAAAAATATTGGAGACAGAGAAAGAGGGAGATATGTGTGCGGGTTGATGTTGCAGCTGCTATTGTTGTTCAGTTCAGTTCTGTTCATCGGCTCTCTATTATCATAAATTTTTTTTCTTAATTTTTTTTTTCAGATGTTGCTTTTGATGGCAGTCTTGTCTCTTGAGTTGAGTGATTCACTTTCAGGAACAGAGACCTGGATTTGTTGTTGAATATGATAACTTTTGCTGCTGAGTGGGAGGAAAATAAATTTTCTTTTATCTTTTCAATTTTTTCTTATTTTTCTATTTGCTCTGTTTGCTTTATTCCTGACACTGGTACTTCAGCTTCACAGTTCCAAGTTCAAGTTGATTACTTTGGAGTTGGGTTTGCTATGCTGGTTCTAGATCTGCATAGAGAGTCCAGAATTCTCGGGTTAAACGCCTGAGCAACGAAGAAAATTTCCCAGGAACTGTCTGGAAATTTTTTCCAAGTGCAGAGAAACAGATTTTAGGAGAAGTTAGTTTGATCTGATTAGGTGGATAATGGAGTCAGATCTTCAACAACCCCAACCCATATTTCACGATCATCAGCACCAGCAGCCGATGAATTCCGGCTTGACGAGGTACCGGTCGGCACCAAGCTCCTATTTCAGCAATATCATCGACAAAGACTTCTACGAGCACATTTTCAATAAGCCTTCGAGTCCTGAAACAGAACGAGTTTTCTCAAGGCTTCTGGATAGCTTTGATGGGGGTGGTGGTGGAGCAGAGGATTCATTCATTCAAAATATTCCACCTGTTCAACAAAATTCCGCAGTGAAGGAAGAGATTGAACAGAGCCAGCCAACTCAGGTCATGCCATCCATGAAAAATGAAACTATGGCTCTCCAGCAGCAGCAAGGCAATATGAACAACTATTCCTCGGCTCCTCAGAGTTTTTACCAAAGCTCGGCAAAACCACCTTTGCCAAATCAGAGCATAAGCTCCGGTATGGAAGGTGCATATTCAGTGGGTTTGAATCGTTTGCCTCAGATGAAGACTGGAAGTGGAAATTCTAATCTCGTCAGGCACAGTAGCTCACCTGCTGGGCTTTTTTCCAACATAAACATCGAAGGTATGTCGAATATTTTTCTCAAATTTTACATCCTTCTATCTGGGAAAAAAAATAATTTTTTGGCAACAAAAAGAATCGGTCAAAATTCCCAAATTTTATGTCTTTCTATTTGGAAAAAAAAATGCCTTTTCTTTTGGTAAAAAAATTATAGTGAAAGAAATTTCATATTAGTTCTTCATATACCCATTTTGAAAAAACCTTCTTCGTTCTTCTATACGTTGGGAAGTGTCTATACATTTCTTATCCCGGGGAATACTTATGTTAAGCCAATGGGCAAGCACTGTCGTCGATGAACTAGATAGTTTGCAAGAGGCTATATGTTCAAGCTCCTACCCGCATTATTACTATATACATATTTCATATAATTTGCTGCAAATGCTTTTCAAATTAAACTTGTAATTGTACTTGGATCAGCTTCTGCCTTCTCGATGAAAAAAAGCAAGTGGAAAAATTACAAATCCTATGGTTGTATGAGCTTGTCTTGTCTAAAATAATCAGAATTTTGGTGTTCATGCTTCATGTTTATACCGTTCTTCATGTTTTTTTACTTAATAATAACAGTGGATAAACTATTAGATATATGAATATTGGAGCCAGGATGCAACAAAAGCCATAAGACCTTCAAAGTATATTGAATGCCTCTTGAGATGAGATAGAAGCTCTTGCCACACCATTCTTCATTTTGAAACTCCATGAGTAGGTTGTCATAATGACACTATGCAACTTTAACTGGCAGGCTTTACTCCTATGAGAGGCATGGGCACTTTTGGAGCTAGTAACAGCACTAATGAAGAAGCAAACTTTCCTTCTGCAGGGAGGTTGAAGAATCAGCCAAGCTACTCCTCAGCGCCAATGTCGTCAATATCTGAAATTGGAGATAAAGGCATGCGAGAAAATAATCCAGAAAGTGAAGCTTTTGGTGAAGAATTTATCACGAATTTCCCTGTGGGTCCTTGGGATGATTCTGCAATCGCATCTGACAATATTGGTGGTCTGAAAAGATATAGAGATGATGATGCGAAAACATATTCTGGTTTAAATGTGGCCGCAGTTCAGGTAGATCACTATGAGCATTGTTCTGATGAATGGTTTATTTTTGGAATGTTATTAACGTGATTTTATTGTTGTCATTTGATCAGAATGAAACAGGAAGCCAGGCTGCTGCCGCTGGTGCTGCTCCTCCTGCTCCACTGGCTCATCACTTGAGTTTGCCAAAGACTGCGGCAGAAATGGCAGCCATTGAAAAGTTTCTGCAGTTCTCAGATTCTGTTCCATGTAAAATTCGTGCCAAGCGTGGCTGTGCCACTCATCCAAGAAGCATCGCAGAAAGGGTACCATTTCTTCTTTGCCAAATCTTTCCTCCTGTTTTTTTTTTTTTTTTGGCCTCTCATTAGTACCTGAATTTTATTCCCAAACCCACAACCTGATAATTATTCTTTGCCCCCCGTTGTTCTTTTAACTTAGAAAACACCGATTTGTATCGATGAGTAGGGTGAAAATAGGCAGAGCAGGCCTACTTGGTATCAAGCCTGACGTCTCTATCTAAATAGATTAAGTTAAGATTGATAAATAGGTAGCATATTTTTTGTTGGCTTGACTTGTAAGCTTATCACACCTGTCTATTTAAATAAATAATAATATATTTATAAAATATGAATATGTATAATATTAAAACATATAATTATAAATATAAATATAATTTAATTATTAATTCTTTTGCCTTAAAGTTTTTTTCTTCTAGTTTATTTGAAGGTTTATTTAGGTAAGAATTTTTAAGTAAATTGACATAGTTGATCAAACTTTTTAGATACGTCAAACTAAATTCAAATTTTGATTTTATATATGTTAACGGATTGTGTTCAATCCAGTAATTTATAGAGTAGATTTAACTTACCCATTTTCACTCTTATTGCTGAGTATTCGTTCAATGAAATAATGCTACTTACAATTATTTCATCCGGCAGTCTACATTGCACACATGTTGCAATTTGATTTAAACGAGTTTCATGTATTCATATTTTTAATACATGCGTACGAGCCATACCATAATTTATGCACAATATTGTGTGCAACTAGCATTTTCTAGTAGTAACATTCATACCACCGTATATATATATATTTTTTATATACCACCGTGTATTTTTCTCAAGTGCGAATTGCCTACAGGTTAGAAGAACTAAAATTAGTGAGCGTATGAGAAAACTTCAGGATCTTGTCCCCAACATGGACAAGGTAAGATATTTTTGTTGTGGCTTCAACTAACCGCTCCTAAACAAGTGTGTGGAGGCTATATTATGAGGCACTAAAGCGGTTTCTTTGGCTTCCATTTTCAGCAAACTAACACTGCAGACATGTTGGACCTGGCCGTGGACTACATTAAAGACCTTCAAAAGCAAGTTCAGGTATCCATTTCAACAGTGTGAATGCTATTATTGCCGATCCATTAGTCAGTAACTCATTTTTTCTTCCAACGTGTTTGTTTCTGCAGACGTTTTCAGACTGTCACGCAAAGTGTACGTGTTCCCACAAGCTGCAGCTATAACAGGAAAAGAGATGATGGAAGTTAGAAACCTACTCTCTGTACAGATTTCTAATAATACTAGACGATATGAAAGCTAGAGCAACTTGGTGTTTTAGGATAGGATATTTGCTCCTAGTAGCTGACTGTAATATCCAAATTTGATGCCCACTCTGAGAGCATGGTTGTACAAAAAATTTCTACCTGTGAGATTAATGTTCTACCTGCGAGATTAACCCGCGATATTGAACCGGGGTTTCTGCCGTTATTTGGGTGGATGGGGAGTGGGACATCACTTTAGTTTTGCACCATCAATTGGTGTCCGCGCGAGTTTCGGGGATTCTCTTCGCACGATGCACCCAGATATTTCCTCTTGCAGAGGGTGTATTCATTGTTCAATAATGTTATAAATACTCGATTTGAACTTAAATTTTAAATATAAAATTAATTATTGTAATTAAATATAGGGTAGTGGTGTAAATTTATAGATATAAAAAAATTGAAATTTAATTTAAATTTTTTTTATTTATATTATTTATATTCACTATTTTGTTACGATTTACAGAAACACCATCTTCCAAATCCGCTTTCAGATATCCCTTCTTGTGGAGTAATTTTATGTTTTAAGGTATTATATCTTATTACGGAAGTGACAGACAGACAAAGAATGGGTTGAGTTTTATCAAATTGATTCCATTTCATTTTTTTGTATTTATTTTTCTCTCTCGGAGTAAGGTACAATATTTTTTTTTAGGAATAATTTAGAAATTCTCCTTTTTCTCCTTTTCTGTGTGAAATGAATACGTCGTTTTATTAAGAGGTATGGAGATATTGAGGCTGTCGTGCATTATGACCTACGTATCAAAGTGCCAGAGAGACACGTTGCAGTCTCCCCTTCACACGTCCTTGTACGAAAGTAATAATAATGCACTCACAAGCTTTAACTGAGTGGGGTTGTGGGTAAGCTACATCTGCACGTGTAAACTTGATCTATTCTATTTTATATGAAAATTTGAAAAATACTAATAAAATATACTATTTGTACTATTTTTTACCCATGACTCTTTGATAATTCAAATGGTTAAAAATAGTGTGAAGTAATGTCACTTTACACATCGTTCAAGACATCAAGTGACACTGGGAAGCATGTGGGGGGTAACATGTTTTGTTGATCATAAAAGTTTTGAAGATAGAGTTTCTCGCTTATGATATGCTAAGCATAATTTCACTTTGGGAATCCCAACTCAGTGGTGGCTATTACATTCTGGGATTCATTATCTTAAAACCACAGGAAACGTCACAAGCTCTGCCTTTTTAGTCTTTGTTGTATGCTTCGGTTGAATTGATATCTATCAGCGTCAAGCACCAATTTGGATTCGAGTTTTGTGAGTGATTTGCTTAGAATCTAATGCGTCATTTAGAGTCAAATTTCCTTAAAATTCAATTCATTCTATTTCATTTTATTTACGAATAAATTTTATTATTTGAAAATTATATTTAAAATAACAATGTCAATTAATTTACAATTTAATATTTGGAAGATGTTGAAAGATGCACACGATTTAATTAAAAATAAATCCTAATGGTATTATAATAAATATAACATTAAAATGAAAATAAATTTTTTATATATAATACGTATTTTGAAATAAATAAAATATATTCTAATAAAATATTTATTAAATTGGATGGATTTAATGACTAATTTACTGTAATTTTCATTTTGCTTTCTTCATTTCGGGGGGTGCTTAGGTCAATTAGTTTGCAAAGTTTCTTTCCTAATCCCAAAGACCTTTTTCTCCATCGCATTCCTTTGTAAATATAGGGGAGCAAATAATTGCTTTGGGTTTGGGTATTGGCTAGAAAGGGTAAGTCCAAAATTGGGAGTTGATGTGCTTTCAATGGCGAGATGAGTGTGGGGTAATGGCACAGACTGTGTCACTATCACTATCGGGCCCAGTCCGTTTAATTGATAGCCGTGGCATAAATGATGTCAGTCTACAAAACGACAATGCTAATTCTATTTTCCCTTTTAGGGGCTGCTAGCTATATCAATGTATCCGTCATTTAATTTAATTTAAGATAAATACTTAATTTAATATTAATTAGATTAAGTAGTTGTTTGTTAGAATTTATAAAAATCATAATTAGTGATTATAATTGAAATACTCTCTTTATTCTTATTTATCTGTCACAATCAATTAATTTTAAGCAATTTAAAATAAATTAAGAGAATTAAATATAAAAAAATAAATATAAGTTGATTAATAATATATAATAACAAAGTATTTATTAATAAAAAATAAGTGTAAATTTTAAAAAAATATTTAATACTTTATTAAAATTCTAAAGTAATAGATAAAAAGAAATAAAAAAAATCTTTAAAATACGATAAATAAAAAGAAATGAAAGGAGTATTACTTTTCAAAGATGTTGATTGTAATTTTTAAAATTCTCAATAATTAATTATATATAATAATTTCAATTATAAAATAAATCTTTCAAAATGAGTCCTTTTTTAAATAGAATTATAAAAAAGAGAAGGTTTAAAATCAAGTATAATATCAAAATAATTATATATTCGTCTTTGTTACCCTACTCAATTTATTATATATTTGTATTTTGAATTTACGGATGATTTTAAAATTTTAATAATTTAATTATTTACAAATTTATTTGAATTAGTGAAATACCACAGTAATTGTAAGTCCTATTTCAGATATTAGAAAAATCAAATGTCCTTATTATGAGAATAGATCAAATAAATTATAAATATTTATCAAATAAGAGTATATATCAAATAAAATTATACGTATTGACAAATATAAATATAAAAATTATTAGAGAAATTACTAATTTCGATTGATATATAATTATATATATTTTATTATTCTTTTCAATAATTTTTCAAAAAAATTATTTTATACATCATCAGATTATATACAATCAATTATCAATTGATGTTATCAAATATGAAATAAAGTGTCTATAATCAATTGTTTTAAGATTAATTATTATAATCAATTATTTAAATAATTAATTATTTTAATTTCTATACCAAAGAAGTTCAAAACTTTTTATCTATATAATTTGCTTCATTTTCAGGTTCCATTCTTACACTTTCTTTAGTTAGATACTTAAAGTTTAATTTCATTTATAATTAATTTAGATATTTTCATTAGTTAATATTTAATATGATCAATGTTTATTGAAAATTATAATTTTAATCATGTATATTTTTTAGGTTTAAATATAATTTTAGTTTCTCTAAAATATAAATTAACCAATTTTGATTTTCTAATTTAGAATAATCTATTTTAATTTTCTTGAATATTACATTGGTACAATTTTAGTCCCCTTATTTGATTTTTGTCAACTTTTATCAACTTCCATTTGATATATAATCATTTATTGCATTATTTTTCAGATAAATTAATTTTTAAAAAATTTTACAGACAATTAATTCTGAAAATTGTTTAAATTTTTATATATAATCCAATAATTTCATTTAAAATTTTCAAACTTTAAATATTTTTTATATTTATATAGATATTACTTTATATTAATATGAATGTTGTATTGAGTAAAAACAATCTTATAAGAATAAAAAATTGATGAAAATTAAATGAAAAATTAAAATTGTATAAATTTAGTAATTAAAATAAAATATTTTAAATTAAAGAACAAAATCATATCATTTATATTTTAAGGAACTGAGATTACATCTCAACCTATTTGTTATCCTGGAAATGGGGCAAATCTATCTGTTAGGATTTACATAGAAATTTACATATTACCCATCGTCACAAAATTTTTACCCCAAGCTTTCCAAGATATCAAGTTTCAGCCACGTAAGTCAAATTAATGTTAGTATGTATATCAAATTAATAATAAATGAAAGTAAAGTTTGTATACTTAATTACAAAGAATAAGTTACAAATTGGAAGAAATTTTAAGCGGTAAGAATTCAATTTAATCTTTTAATTGTTATAATATGTGTGTTGTTAGAAGAAATTATAAGTGCCAAAAATTTAATTTAACATTATTATTATTATTATTATTATTATTATTCACACGTGTGAGTGAGAGAGATTATTAAAAGATAACGGCGGAAGAAAATGTTGTTATGATTGACTGTCATTTACCCTGTCTACTTAAATTTTACGATTTGATTAAATTTAACAACATTCACGAACAACCTTTTTTTTTCACATAGTTAAAATAAGATTGTATGAATAAATAAATAAATAATATTGTTATATAAAATAAAGTCTTACCAGTTAAACAATAATTATCTACTTAGAATTGCTGTTGACAATTATTTTGCAATTGCACATATGTGGATTTTTAAAATAGACTAACATTATTTATTTTAAATTAAAGTATGTCTAACTAATTATAATTTTGTTACTGTATATAATTGTGTACAAAATTTATGAAAATATATAAAGAAGTAACTTGATGATCCTTCAACAGAACAGAAATATGAAAAAGAAAAGAATGAGATTGAACAGAACAGAAGCAAGAGAACCAATGGAAGACACGAGTTCATGGATGACCCTTGCTGTCGACTGTCGACGAGAGGACGCTGGGTGTTTATGGTTAGAGCTCTTGAAACGAGATGAATAAGTCGGCCTATTAGCATGTAGATTTTGAAGGATTTGCAAAAATTTATGATACATGCGGGGCTTGTGAAGGTGTTTTTTATATTTTTAAATTTATATAAATTTATATTTTTATTTTGGATTTTTAATTGCATAAGATTGTGTTAGAAATAATTTATAAATAATATTTTTATTTTGTAAGTATTTTATAATTTATATTTTATATATAACATTTTTTACAATTACACATAAATTTAAGATGCAATATGAGTAATATATGAATAAATATATGACATTTTTAAATGATTTTAATTTTTTATTATTTAAAATTAAAAATAAAAAAATCTACATATTAGTCCGAATTCGCAAAAATTGAATTAGAATCTTCATATTGGAAGTCTGTAAAAAAATTAGACAGGTTCTAATGATTAACTTGTGCGAGAAGGTCCAATCCATCCATTCCTCAATTATAATTATAATTTATGGTGTTTGACATCAATTAAATGTGAATCAGATATTATATCATTAATGTAATAATACATGGATATATTATTCAGTCCCTTGTATTGCTGAAAATATGATCTATGCGGCAGGAGATAGAGTTGTAACAGATCCTCCATGCAAACCCTTCAGTATGAGCAGGAATCTTATATGAGTTTACTCTAAAATGCACATGAATGATGTCCCGGCACTCAGAGATGAAACGAAAATCAAATATACAAAGTTTGAAGGAAATGGCTGTGCTCTTAAGGGTTGGTTCACAGATAGTGTGGATTGCACCAAGTGGTGGTAGGGACCGACCAGATCCTTCCGCAGGAGAATGGTTTCCAGCACCCTTTGATGCTTCTGCAGTGGACAACATGAAAAGGGCTGCTGAACATTCTGGTCAATCTGGTCACATATATCCTTTGGCGTTACTGTGCTATGATATAGGCCTTGTTTGGGAAACAGCTGATAGCTGTAACTGTAAGCTGTAAGCTGGTTTGATTAGCTGTTAGTTGATAGCTGATTGTATTAGCTGATTTGACTAGTTGATTATATTAGCTGTTTGAATAAGAGTGTTTGGTAAAATTTGCTGTTTATATTAACTGTTTGTATGTAAAATGACATATAAAGGTATGAGTATATTTTATGAATTATTTGAGTATTTTTATTTTAATATTTTTAAATTTTATATATTAGTCAATATATTAAATTTTTTTATAAATAATATATTATTATAATTTATTATTAAATATTTTTTAAATTAAATAATTTTTATAAATAATATTATATATTTATTCTATTAAATAACTTTTAAAATTATTATAATTTATTAGATATATTATAAATAATATATTATTATATATTAAATATTTTTTAAAATTAAATTAATCTACTTTTTATAATTATTAAATTTTTTAAGAATTTTTAGAGAGGACAAAATAAAAAATATAAAAATTTATTTAGGATAATTTGATCATTTTTCAGATAAGCTAATTGAAAAAGTTACTTTTCTTAACTTTTTCATTTTTAGCTTTTTGAGAGCAATCAGCTGATTCAATAAGCTGATTACCAAACATCAAAATCAGCTTATTGACAAGTCAACCAGTTGATTTTGATCAAATCAGCTAACAACTAATGAAAAAATTATTTGTCAAACATGTCCATAATGCCACCTCCACCACAGGTAGAACCGTAGAAAAAGAAATAGGGGAAAAAGGGGTTATCTCCTTTCATGGTACTGGATTATCAGTGGCGCCAGAGATTAACTTTTCTGAAAACATTGATGCCTATAAAAGCCCTGGAGAGGCTAAGGAAGCATTTTCTCAAGCTTTGTATGATTCTGTGACTGAGCAATATAATGCGCTGAAATCTGCCATACACGGCCAACGAGGAATAGAATCATCAATTCCTAGTGTCTTATTGTCACAGCCACGACTTTAGTCAAAATCTCTGTATTTTTCATCACTCCTTACTGTGATGATCAGACTTTTTTCTCCTCCTTGGACGCAAAAACAAAGAGTTTGGTCGTACAATTAAGTAAAATGCATCTACAGAAGAGCTTCGGTTTTCCCAAACCCATTGGTTAGCTTGATGAAAATTTGCTGCCATTTACTTTTGCTGTGCACATCCTTGCCAGAGCTGACTTCATCAATATATATATATATATATATATATATATATATATATATATATATATATTATTAAATTTTATTATTAATATTAATATATTATTATATAATATATTAAATTTATTTTAAAAAATAAATTTAATTTATAATCAATAGTCTATCAATATATTACTGATATATTATAATGTTTATGATATATTATAACTTTTCTCATGTAGATTTGATAGCTTCCTATATATTTTAATTTATTTTTTGTAAATAAGTGAAAGATAAACATAATTTTTTTAATTATGCATAAGAAAATTTAATTTTTTATAGTTTTATTACACATAAGAAAAAAAATCAAATTTCACTACAAATAAAAAAAGTATATCTAATTTTTTTAAGGTAACGGAAATATGTTAAATATGAGAACGAAAAATGTGCAAATTCATTTACGATTTGTGTACTTTTCAATATGCCTCAGCCATCATTTGTAAAATATCTTCATCCTCGTTGTACTGCACAATGAATCATAAATGTGCCAGAAAAATATCATCATAAATAAAGGTGTATATAAGTTGGGTCATACGAATTTCAGGTCGGGTCATCTATGCCATCCGGATTGAACTATATAAAATTCAAGATTTAAATCCGACTTGGCCCATTTATATTTTGCAAAAAATTGGCTCGGCTCGAATTTTAAAATGGAAAGCTCGAAAGCCTGGCTAGAAAATTTTAAAAAAATATTTTAAAAAAATTTCAATTAAAAAATAAAATTTTAAAATAAAAAATATATATTTAAAGAAATAATATAATATTTAAATATATAAAATATTTAATTATGTTAAATTAATATTTTTATATTAAAAATAATTAGATATAATTATATATTTCTAATATATAATTATATTATTAAAAATAAATTATTATAATCAGGTCGAGCTGGACTTATCGAACTTTTTTTATCTTAACCCGAGCTTAGCCAAATTATTAATCGAGTCATGAAAAAAAGTTTCATCAAACTTAAAAAAAAGAGCTCAAATACTATATTTTTTTGGATCAAATTCATCAAGCCGAGTAGATCGCTCAGCCCATATACACTTCTAATCATAACTTGCAAGCACACATAAAAACATGTACTCACTTAGAGGAAAGATATCTATAATCATAATATTAATAATTTTAATTTAATAATATTATTTTATATTTTGATAATTAAAAAATTATCTTTTTAAATTTAACATTTGTTAGATCATAATATTAAAAATAGATATTTTCATAAAGATTTAAATTTAATTTATTATCAGCGTAAAATATTTTACACTTTTAATAAATAAAAAGAAAAAATGTCATTAAAGAAATAATAATTAAAATTTTTTAACTACAATTAAAGATTTTAATAATTTTTTATTAATATAATAATATATGAATAGATGATAATGTAAGATTAATTTATACAACAATAAATTAAGTCTAAATTCTTATATTAAAATATAAAAATAAACACAAAAATTTAAAATTCCAGTGTAATGATATAATTAAGAGTAAAATGCAATTTATACTTTAAAATTATGGATCATAAGTGTGAATTATGTTGTGTAGTGAATTAATTTAGTGTTTCTAGAATGGATTATGATGTTTATGTTAGACTAGAATGTAAGATGATTTATATATACATATATAATGTTATAAATTGATATGTGTACCCATGCAAAAATGCATAAAAATATTGTGAAATAAATTATGTATGCCTATGAAACAAAATGAAGTGATGTAATACAATTAAAAGAGAATGAAAATATTGTGAAATGAATTACGTATGTATATATGAGGTGAATGCTTGTGCTAACTTGACTTCATCGAATAGCCATGGTGTCAGAAGGGCGTAAGATATGAAATGGTGTTGGAAATCAACACGTAATTATTTTTGCTAAATAGCCATAGCGTCAAAAGTATGGGATATGAAATACTAATTGATTATTAAATTTCTTTTAACAATATATGTCTATGCAAAATTAAAAATGATAAATGTAACAACATAGGGGTGATGCGTTGAATTCATATCATGTTAAAGACTAGTTGTTACACCTTTTAGAAAAATTAGGATATCTTTTAATACTTTTTATTATTGTTTATGGGAATGTGATAATGAAATAATTGTTATAAATGATTTTAGAATGAAAATTTATCTAAAGAAAAGATGGTTTTATGATATGGATAGAAAAAATAGAAATAATTAAATATGTATATAAAATTAGATTTGAATAAGTGTATATAGAGAAGATTTAGGCTTTATTTGTTTTAGTAAGAAAATATTTTTCATAAAATTTAATTATAAAATATTAAGATAAGAAAGTATTTTATTTATTTAATATTAAATATGAATAATTTAGAGAAAGAAACTTTCTCCATTAAAAAAGAGAATTTAATTTCCTCCTCTACCTTGCCTTTAGAGATTATTTTTTTAAACCATTAATACAAATTGTATATCTTTCTTTCATTAATACATATGTAAATGGTATTTTTCTTTACAAAATGCTTTTTGACAAAATAAATGGAGTTTTAGGTTAACTTTTCTCCATTTTACCCCAGTAACCTTAAAAATTACTAAAATACCCCTAAAATATTAAGTCACCCTCATAACTCCTCAAACCATAACTTTTTCATTTTTCTTAGCAAGCCAATTGATTATCCCCCTTATCATCTTTTCCTTTAACTTCTACATTTCATATTCATCAAATTTAAACAAAGTTAAATTGAAGAAATTCAAGAAAACTATTATTTACTTCTTTCAGTGAGGTAACTTTTCTGGAAATCAAACTACGGTAACTTTTTAAGCTTTGATTGGAACAAGAAAAGTAGAGATTTAAGATATTGTTCTAATTTTAGTTTTGTTTAGGACAATCTAACTACTTTTCTAGTTTTCCCATCTCCCTCATCCATCTACAAGTAGATAATCTATTTAATTTGTTGTGTTTTATGATTTTTAAGTTATTTAAACTTGATAGTTGAATATTTTTTATATGATTGATAATTGAGTATATAAATTGTGATTAGAATGAATTTCTTGTTATGGTTGAGTTAGAAAATGATTAAAGATGATTATTTATTGTAAATTTCTAGGTTGATGTTACTTTATGATGATAAACATGGAAGAAATAACCAATTATATAATAGCATTGCCGAGGAGCTAGAAAACTTAACTTATATTTGAATATATAATTGAATATAGATTTAGGAATTGTTCCTAATAAGCAATATTTAATTATCATAATTAAATATCCCAAGTAGGCTTTGCCTTTGGATGCTAATAAGTGAATATATCGTATTCAATTATGGTCATAAGAGTCATTTAGAACCTTATATGGACTACCACAATCAAACACTCTTAATTACTTTTTAGTTATGCTTAAAGAATGTCGATCGATTTAATCATATAGTACAAACATTAATGTAATTGGACTATGGATATGCTTATTAGTATTTCTAAATAAAGAGGATGTGAATTAATATCCAATTTTATTTTTAAGTTTGATATGCATGATGATATAATATGGCATTATTAGTTTATATAAATTATAAATGTATATAATTAACTCTTGAATATGAATGTTTGTGGAATTTGTATTGGAATCTCGGTATAGGATATGATATTTTTTGAAAATGTAATCGAGTGAGATATATGATGAGATTATGAAATAGTACTAAATATGAGAAACTATTTATGAAGGGATAAGGCATAACCTGAGAGAAACATGGATGGAATTTATGAGAAAAATAATTTGATTTGAGAGACATTAGGAGATTTAATGCTTCCCTATACTTGCTTTTGATGTTTGTTACTGCAATTTGATATTAACATGATTGTGGATGAATTGATGGATTATGAGCTGGTAATGTTAGGAATAGGTATCGCAGTATCCTTTCACGAATATGTGTATACATATGTGTTAATAAGTAAATTATTTATTCACTGAGTCATTGATTCACTATTTAGTTATTTACTTTCTTTATACATACATTGGCAGAAGCTTCCCCTCCTCCACCATTATAATAAGAGTAAATTCTCTAGTGTTTAACTTGTTAAAGCAACCATAATTAATGATAATTTAAAATTAGAGATATTTTAGGGTCTTATAGAAAAATTGTAAACTTGTGTTATGTAAAATACTTTTGACAATGTTTTTAAAATGTACTTGTTTGCTAGTAACTATATAATGATATCAAGCTTAAGGATAGTTTAGGCTAGTGAAAATAGGGAAATTAGTTCTGCATCGATCATAATCTAAGTAGGCTATGATGTTAATAACAATTTAAATAATCTCAATCCTAACACAACTCAAATAATAAATATATTGGATTAATCCAACTACTAATTATGTTAAGACAAGTCAATCTATCTAATATATTTAATAACTAATTAATAAATTTTACATTCTAAACTCATTTATTAAATTTAATTACTTATCATATTTTTTTATTATTATTTCTTCATCGTTTATCTTAGCATTATCAAGTTGTTATACCCAAAGGAAAATTAGGAATAATTAAAATATTGTTGTGAAAGAAAATAATTATTAGGTTTGTATAATTATTTTTGAGATTAGGAATTTCGTACGAATTAATAAGATTTTGAAGTTGAGTATTCATTAAATTATCATTGAATGGGGGAAATAAATTATGTATAGATCAATGTGTAGTTAGAATTAAGTAGATATGTATGAAGGCAAAATAGGGAGTCATTTTTCAATTTTGCCCCTTAACACCTAAAAATCTCCAAACTACCTTTGGAACATTTTAAACCCAATAAATGGAAATCAAACCCTTATTCCTTCAATATTTGGTTTCTTTTCCTCTCTTTCTTAATCTTTTCATCTTTTTCTATTATATAATTCATTAAGCTAGCAATCCAACCCCAAACAATCATCAAAGATCTTTGGTTAAACAAGGGATCGATTAATAAAATTTTCAATCATTAATTTACTCTTCCATATTTAAGTAAGAAGTAAATTGTTAATTTTATGTTAGATTTACATAATTTAGTATGTATTGAGCTTAAAGTGATGAAAGTTACTAATTTTGTGTTTAATCTATGTGAATACTTGTTGTGGCATAGTTTTCTTGTAGAAGTTGATTAAATTATGTGTATGAATAATGGCATTGGAACTATTTCTAGGCTTGGATTGGTATATAATGATTTATTAAAGTTAAAGCACAGCATGAATAGTAATTTTGTAGGCAAATCTAGGAAAAATCTAACTGATATTTATTTGCCCTAATCAAATATAGCTCAAGAGTAGTTACCTTTAATTGATTGAATGTAGCTTAGCTTTTTGGAAGCTTATAATTGATTATCATAATAGATTATACCTTTTTATATTCAACTACCATAATATACTATACCCTTTATATTTAATCGCCATAATGGAATATATCTTAAGAATAGCTTTTTGCTTTGAGTACCATAACATATTATAACCTTTATATTTGCCTATCATAATCGATTACACCTTAGAAGTAGCTCTTTGAAAGCTTATATTTAACTATAGTAGTTTATTATTACCATATTATTTCTAGTTTTGCAAATTTAATCAAATTTTATGATGTTATGATAATGTATGATCCCTATATGCATAATTTAAGTATATGATTATGATTATATGTAACACTGATATTGAAATCCCTAATTGGAATGTGATAATGACTAGAAATGTGATTAAAAGAGATAATACATTCAAATTATGATATAGTGCCAGAATTAGAAAATCATTTATGAAAGGATAAGATTAGTCCTATAGGAATAAGGTTAGGCTTGTAAAGGGATAAAGATGACTAGGAGTTATAAGGAGATTTAAATGCTTTCTTAAGCACCATTTATTCATTCTTATTACCATTTTTCTTAAAACGAGCATTGATATTTAGATGTGAAATAATTTAAATGGAAAAGATTTGTAACACCATTTGTTTATATGTGATTAAATATCTTAATGTTGTTAAAATATAAGTAAAATTATCACTATACAGTTGAGGTTAACCAAAAGGTTATATGTGTGAATATAGAAATTTGTCATTTGATTGGCTCTTTTAAGAATAATATTATAGAATAAATGAGATAGTAACAACAACCAAACCTTATACTAAGAATATTGTAGCTAT
The DNA here is from genome assembly GCA_020226215.1 of Sindora glabra. Lineage (NCBI taxonomy): Eukaryota > Viridiplantae > Streptophyta > Magnoliopsida > Fabales > Fabaceae > Sindora > Sindora glabra. The sequence goes on from CM035229.1 coordinate 72,487,782, forward strand.
TTTTTAAGAAGGTAGACTAATTTTTAAATAACTTTTTCCCTAAAAGATATGGATATTTATCGTCTTTTTTGCATAAAGGAGTTAGTACAATACTTGTTAAATTTTAAAGCATTTTAACTAAATTATATTATTTGGCTCACTTACAAAGTTTTTTATAAAACTTATTCTATTATTATTCTTGTTTGTTTATTCATTTTTTGGGAAATCATCCTCTTAAGCACTTAGTTGCTAACTATTAGAAGGAATATGGGTCTATTCCAGTACTATGCCATCGAGGTGAGTTACTAAACAATTGGAGTAGTAGTTGATAAAATATATTCTCATTCACTCCATAATAAAATTGCATCTTTTTGCATTGTAGCTTTTAGGAATACACATTTATATAAGAATTTAAGAAGTAATGGAACATATTAGTATGATTGCATTTTCATCTAGTAAGCTAGTAGGAGGTTATTAAGGGCAATTTCCTATATTGGTCATGCATCTCGAGGTTGGGTCATGATACAATTATGTTAGTTTTTTATTATTTTTTTTACCATTTATTTTTTATTATTAACAAAGAAAGAGGTATATAATTATAAAAAAATAAAAAATACTAATATTAATTATAAAATATAAAAAATATAATAATTAGCTTATTTATAAATAAAAGACTAGTTTAATTATTTAATTTTCTTTTATTCAATGAAGTTAATAATGATCCAATTCATATTTATGTAAAAATTAATATTAATGTATATGAAAGAATAAAATAAATGCTTTGTTTGGCGCAAGAAGTTGATAAATTAATTGATAATTAATAAATTAATTAATAGCTGATAAGTTAATTGCTACTGATAATTGATAGTTGATAAGTTAGTTAATTATTTAATAAGTGTTTCACAAAATTAGTTATTAAATTAATTAAAATTACAAAATAATATAAAATGATATATTAATAGAAATAGATATATATATAATTAAAATAATTCATATCTATCTAAAAATTAAATTATATTGATGTAATTAAAAAGTTTAAAATAAAAATATAATATATAATATTTGATTAATTATATTTTATAAACTTGTAGATTTATTTTATTATTATTCATAATTAAATTATAATTACTTAAAATATAATTAATTATATTCTATGATATTATTTATTTATTTACATATATATTTTTATATATTTATAATTTTAAATTATAATATAATTATGTTAAAATTAAGTTAATTATATTTTATAAAAAATTTAAACTTATGTTCTAATAGGTATGGGTTGTAAAATAATAAAAAGAATAAAGATAAATTTAGATAAAATTTAAATAAACTTATAAGTTATTTTAGGTAACTTATTTAATTAGAATTTATTTTTTTCAATAAATTAGTATTAGAAATATCTTTAGAAACTAATTTATAACTTATTAATCAGATTAATAAATTATAAGTTAATTTATTTGTTATGTAAAATGCCTTTAGAAATTAATTTATAACTTATTGATTAACTCAATAAATTATAAATTAATTTATTTATTACGTTAATGGAGCCAAAATCATACATAAATGAGTAAATAAATATGAATTACAATTGGTAAGTAGATCCAAGTAATTATAAGTATATAAAAGTTTTCCTACTAATCATGATATGAATGCGTTAATTATAAAGTTTAATTCCATTTTTAGTCCCCATAATATATAGTTTATTAGTATTTGATCCCCCTTAAATATAAAAATCATTTTAGTTTTCCTAAAATTAAAATTTGAACTCTTTTGGTCCTTTTGTTAAACTTTCCGTTAAGGTTGATGGAAAAAGAGGAAAAAAGAGGGAAAAAAGAGGAAAAAGAAAAAAGAAAAAAAATAAATATATAATTTATTTATTTATTAAAATAAGAAAAATAAAAATAGAATAAAAATATAAAAATACTCAAAATATTTAATTACTAATTTTAGTAAATAATATATCAAAATATTTAAAAAATAATAAGTAATTTATTTAATTTTCAAAGAAATTAATAAAATTATTAATTATATTAAAATTATATTTAATTATCACATTAGATAGAATAATTAATCATTAATAAATTTAAGTGTTCAATTTATTTTATGTTTAAATTATAAGTTATTTTTATAATTTATTCATCTAATTATGAATTTTCTTTTACTAAAAATTTTTATATCAAATATCTCTCAAGAAAATTAATTATTATTAAAATTCATCCCAAATATGAAATTAGTTTACACACTAAAATAAATAATTAATTACATATTTTCATTTTTATACTAAATAAGTATACTTTTTAGTTTTAATTTATTATTTATTAATTGTGCTCAAATTATTTTAGCCATACATTCTTTTTCTTCTCTTTTTTATCACTATTTTCTTTCTTTTCTAGTGTGTCAAAAGTCTTTTAAATTGAGTATATTTAATTTATAATATATTAAATTTAAAAATATACATATTTAATATAGAAAATGAAAAAAGTGATTAATAATTTATTACTGTATAAATTGATTTTATATTTAGGATACTTTTTAATAATTTACTTATTTATTAAAATGAGAAAAATAAAAATAAAAGTAAAAAAGGGAAATAATCAAAATATTTAATCACTAATTATACTAAATAATAAATTAAAATATTTAAAATAATAAGTAATTGATTTATTTTTCATTGTGATAATAAAATTACTAATTATTTTTTAATTAAAATTTTTAAATCTACTAGGACACATTTAAAAATCATCCCAAATATGATAAAATAAATGACTATTAAATGTATTCCATCTATTGTGATAAAATAAAGCTTTAAATGAGTCTTAATAGATTTAAAAATTTTAATTAGATATGCATTTAAAATAATTAGAAATTTTATTAATTACACTAAAAAATAAATAAATTACTTATTATTATTTAAAATTTTTTGATATATTATTTAGCATTGGTGATTAAATATTTTGAATGTTTCCCTTTTGCTTTTATTTTTATTTTTCTCATTTTAATAAATAAGTAAATTACAAAAAATCTCAAATATAAAATCAATTTATATACTAATAAATTATTAATCACTTATTTTTATTTTTATATTAAATAAGTATATTTTTTAAATTTAATATATTATAAATTAAATATACTCAAATTAAAAGGATTTTGACATACCAAAAAAAAGAAAATAATGATAAAAAAGAGAGAAAAAAATGTATGATTGAAATAATTTGGGTACATTTAATAAATAATAAATTAAAACTAAAAAGCATACTTATTTGGTATAATAATGAAAATATGCAATTAATTATTTATTAGAATGTGTAAACTAATTTCATATTTGGGATGATTTTTAATAATAATTAATTTTCTTGAGAGATATTTGATGTAAAATTTTTAGTAAAAGAAAATTTATAATTAGATGAATAAATTATAAAAATAACTTATAATTTAAACTTAAAATAAATTATACACTCAAATCATTAATGACTAATTATTCTATTCAGTGAAATAATTAAATATAATTTTAATATAATTATTAATTTTATTCATTTTTTTAAAATAAATAAATTACTTATTATTTTTTAAATATTTTTATATATCATTTACTACAATTAGTAACTAAATATTTTGAGTATTTTTTATTTTTATTATTTTAATGAATAAATAAATTATGTATTCAATTTTTTTATTTTTCTTTCTTTTTTTTCTCTTTTTTCCTCTTTTTCTGTCAACCTTAATGGAAAGTTTAACAGAATGATCAAAAGTGCTTAGATTTTAATTTTAAGGGGAGCAAAATAGATTTTTATATTTAAGGAGGACTAAATATGAATAAATTATATATTAAGGGACTAAAAGTAGAATTAAGCCTAATTATAATATGTGAGGGGTTCAATCTTTCCGGCTATTTTTCTTAATCCTCTCAAATAATGATTACCTTAATCACGTTATGTTGGCATCTGCGGTAGACAGGTCCGACTGTGCGTCATTATTATCCAATCCATCAAGAGCGAGACTGCTTTGTTATATATATTTCTTAAAGAGCTTTCTCTTGTGCAACTACTTGAAAGTTGAAATGATTTAATTGATGGGAATTCATGTAATTGAAGGGAATTCGCCCTATTTTATTATTTTCAAATTCATTTCATAGTTATTTAAATTTTTTTAATTTTATTCTTCATCATTAACTGATGCATATATAAATAAAGGAATAAAATTAAAAAATATAAATAGGTAATGGATGAAATTGATAAAAAATAATTTTAAAAGATGAAATTGAATAAATTTAAACAAAAAATGAAGAAATTAATAAAAAATGGTTCTAAGAGATGAGATTGATACAAATTTTGTATTACATCAAATAAAAATGTGTGCTTACTCTCTTTTTTAATGAACATTAAATTATCACAGATAATAGATTAATGTGTTACATTTAAGGGAGCTATTTTTGGAAGAAAAAAATCCTGCCCATATACAAATAATTCTTAATTCTTGATAGTTAAACACTGCTACATTTAAGGAAGTTTATTTTAGGAGTTTTTGTTTTTTCGGGTAATAATTCTTATTCGTTAACTACGACTGTATTCGTATGGAGGTTTGACTTAGGAGTTTGAATTACCAATTATCAAATTCGAAATATTTCAAAATTCAAACTTTTGAAATGGAAAGAAAAGATATTATTTTATTTTTAAATAAATTTCAATTTACATGATGTTTAAATTTAAGTTAAAGAAGAATTCATTTTATTTTATTAATAAATCTAATTTTAATTATATTTATTGTATTATAAATTTCACCAAATTTATCAAAAAATTCATTGAAATATATTTTATTAAAAATTATCAATTTTATCTTTAAAATTGTAAAGTACTAATAAATTGGTCCTTAAATTATTTTAAATTATAAATTTATTTATAAATAATAGTCCGTATAAATAATTTCATTCATATGTACAGATATTTTAGGATGAAATTATCAATATGTATTTCTATGAAGTAATAAAATTGACTATTTAATATAATTGATGAATTATTTTATCAATATTTTATAATTTTAGGGATAAAATTGATAATTTTATTATATATTATTTCACATGAAACTCATGTTATGTTAATAACTTTACATTCATTTTAATATTATATTTATAGTGACGTTATTAAAATATGTCTTTTATTTAAATTTCATATATTTTTATTATGTTTCAAATAGAAAATATGGGGTTTGCATCGGTTTTATCTTTGATATAATTGTAAATTTTTAATAAAATTTTAAATAAAATTTGTAATTTTTTATAATTATATAAATAATAGAGTATAACTATTTATATAAATATTGTAATTTTGTTATAAGAATTTATAATTTTTTTATAAATTTTGTAATATGAATTGTGAAAGGTCTAGTATGAAAATTTTAAAAATTTTATGCAAAAATTATAAAATTTTATAAAAATATTTATAATATATTGGATAAAATTACGATGGTTTTACTAATATTTTCTATTTTAAGGAAGTATTGGAGAATGATACAAAAAATAATCATGAATAGATTGAAATAAATATTTTCAACGTTTTGATATGTTTTCAAGAAACGACTCCAATTCTATAAAATTGATTTCAAAAAATGAGGTAAGAGCTTGAATTGCGGAAATACAATATAATGAATTTAAATTTAATTTATTATTATTATTATAAATTACTTTTATACTATAATTTATTTATATAATATTATATTCATAAAAAATTATTAAAAATTTTAAATCAATATTAAATTTTAATAATTTATTTTTTTAGTTATTAATAATGTAAAATATTTCATACCGAATTAAACTTACACTTGAATAAACACTGTTTAATTTCCTAACACTAACAAAAATTGTAACGGGTGGGATTGGACAAAAAATACACGCTTGACATTTCTGACAGACCCAACAACGTTCAGCTTCGTATTCTTACCGTGTTTCTGCGTTTCCCTCTCAAAATCCAAAATTTGAAAAGCCCAAAACGCTGCCAAACATAATTCATCGACCAGCCGAACCAAAGCAACCTTCCAAATTCCAATTCAATAAGTTGCCTGTAATTACGCCATTCTCATCTTCTCACGCCATGGATGAAGCCGTACCAGACTATGGCTTCGACGACCCTCACGCTTCTCCTGTTCTTCTATCTCTTTCCCCAATCACTCTCATTCCCCCTACCTCCACTCGCCGCCTCTCCAGCTGCTTCGTTCAACCGAGCCGCCCTGTCTTATCGGCGAAACAGCTTTCGTGGATGTCCCTTCAGGGGCGTCTCGTTAACGCCGAGGAAGCCAGCTCGGCTCGGACCATTGGGGGTGGCTTGAGTCCAGAACAAGCCGTGGCTTGGGAGCTGTTTACCCCCATCCAGAGGTTCCTCATCGTAGCAGTCATCGGTGTCGCTGTGGCGGAGTCTCAGAAAAACCACCGCATATGGCAGCTGAAGAAATCCGTGGAACTCAGGGTCCGTGATTTTGGCTCTAGTGATATTTTAGCGTTTATTATCGTTTATATCTGAATTTCAACAACTCCCTAGTTTGATGTTTTTTTCTAAGCGTTTTTGTTTATTCATGAATTATTTATTTGAGGATTGAATTGTAGCTTTGATTCAATTTTCTACGAAACTGGGAACCGTTGCAGTTTAAAAAAATGCATTAATGTGTAAGATTTGTGAAGTGGTGCTTTATATGCGAGATTCGTTCCGTTGGATTCACACTTAATGTTTGCTTTAATCATTATGTCTTTTTGCCCCCATTACATATGATATTGTTGACCCACCTCTTTTTGTTTTTCAGAACTAAAAGTGACTTCTCAATGTATTTCTTAGTGATACTTAGATATGATATAGGTGCCCTTTTTTTTAAAAAATAGAGAATATAGATATGGTTATTATATGGATTTTATTTCTTGGTGGATTAAGCGTTTTCACACAATCCTTTTTTATTCTGCTTGTGGGGACTACCTTTTTGAATTTATAAATGACCATCTTGTCTGATTTTATCACTTATGACCCTTCTGCAGGATCAGGTGCTATCAAGTATGCAGCAGAAGCTTGACAATCTTTGTGAGCAGCTGTACAATACACAAGAACATTCAATTGCTGCCATAAACAAGTCATTCCCGAAGGACGGTGAATCACCACAGAGTGAAACCTTTGGCTCTGATAAAATTAAATTTGTTGATTGCGGTTGTTGGCTTTGTGATCAACACTGCAACTTCTTCGATGGATTGAAGGTAAGAACTTCTACTCTGATGTCATAGTACACTTATATTGCTTCCTTTTAATGGTTAATAATTATGACAGCTTTGCTTTATCAGGGTACCTCAGATAAAAGAGGCTCCATTGGGAATGAGGTGCTCCAATATAAGATGCCCTTCTCAAACGAAGAACAAGAGGAGCGGCGAATGTCTGACCTGTCGGATTGGGCTTCAAGCGTCACTTCTGCTGGAGAAATCCAGGTAATAAAACCTAATTATGATTACATGTATTTGGTTTCTCCTTTGATGTTATCATTTTACATTTAAAATGGCATATCTGAATGGGGTTCACAAGTAACATGTCGATTCTAGTCTGCTTCTCTTCTGAATTGGTGATTCAATATCTGAGCTTCTACTTTGGATCAAATGTGTAGACTGGAATGGATACCGATGCCGACCCTTTACCCTCATGTTATTTGTAATTCATCAAAATCTTTTCAAATGGAGCTATGTTGTTGTTCCCAATCTTAATGTGCCTCCTCTACAAAGGGATTATTGCAAATCGATTCGAGTCAGGCGTCCGGTGATTCAATTCATTCACATGACCATTGTATCATAGAATCTTGAGTTTCCAACCAAGATGTAAGATGATCAACTCAAATTTTACAAAACCTAATTTTAGAAATCTTGTTTTTCCCTTTATTTTTGGTAGAATAATATTATTTATATGAGTATATGATTAGAAAGCAGTATTTGACTATTTTATTATACACTTGCATGTTTTATTACTCAAATATTATTTAAATATCTATTTCAAAACCAATTTTCTTAGTTTTTAATTATTTAGTTATTTTTGTATGTATATAATATTAAATTATTTTAAGACTTGGTCATGAATCTTTCGATTCACGATTTGAAAATTGATTGTTGGATTCACGATTGATAATCTTGCTCCAAAGTTGCTCGAGTCTGTCCAAACTAAAGCAGAGTCGGATGCCACCCTTACTGTAGGATCCTGACCAATAAAAAAGCAACTAAGGCTCCATTTGCTTTTCAAAAATTTTTTTTATAAGAAAATCCCATTTATATATATATATATATATATATATATATATATATATATATATATATATAAAGAAATATATATATATATATATATATATATATATATATATATATATATATATAAAGAAATATTATATATTTTTATACTTTGTGATTAAAAAAAAATAATACTTAAAGATATAGTAAAAAAGAAATACAACTTTTTTTTTAAATCTTCCATCAAATTTTTTATATTTCACATTAAATGTTTAAATCATTTTCCACTATCTTTAACTATATTTCTATGGAACATGTTTCGTACCAGAACACCTTATTGGAGTATGAGGTAGGAATCCTCAGAAAGGACTTTCACCAAGTGATCTCTCCTCTGGATTGAACATTCATGGCCAACTGACTAGATTTGATTAATAATATTGCCTTCGTTTATGTTAATGGAGTGATAAGCAATGTTCTAAATGTTCACTTCGAGGGTAAGTTTGTGCATTTTAGGGTCCTATCCTATCAACAACTTTGGGAGTTCTTTTCACAAAATCAGTTTACTACCATATCCATCATGTTTTAAGTAACTTCCAGAATCAATTGCCTCTTTGCTTAGCTGCAAGTCACCTTGACATCAGATTACTCATATGACTAGATCAAAGTGGTTCGAAGGTAAAATAGCTTATTTCTGGTTCGTTTCAATCCATGCTCTTTTTCCGATGAGGAAAAGGGTCTTTGAACATTACTTGGCATATATATTCAGGACTCGGTTGATAACATTGTCTAATTGTAAAGTCATTTATTCTCTTCTGTGTGTATATCCTCCCCTTGTTTCTGCCTTTCTTCTTTTTAATCCCATAATTTCAAATATTAGTTATTTGAAACTAGTTTTTTAATATTTTTATTATGTTTGTTACCTACCAATGTCATTCTTGCGCTCTCCACAGTTAAACTCTTTGGCCATAGAGCAAGATCTCTGTAATCTTAAAAGGGATTGCGAAAGAAAGGACGCTACCATCAAGGAGATGACCACTCTCCTTAGCTCTGCTGAGGCTGCGAATTCAAAGGTAACACTCACTTGCCCTCCATCCCTTGAACTAGCGATTACCTACTTGTGACTTGTGACATCTACTACTTTCCACACCAGAGAGTTGCAGAACTAGAAGACATTATACGTAGAAAGAATAGCACAATTACAAAATTAAAGAAGGATTTGGTGGTTTTAGAACAGAAGGTAAGAAACAATATATTATTTGACACTATGCATAGTTGTTATATTTATTTACCTATGTGGTGAGTTCTGAAGATCAGTACCTCTAGAACAGCATGATAATTAAGCAGAACCTGGAATTTTAAGTACAGTGCACTTCGTAAGCACAAGATTTCTTTGCCACAAATGCTCAGTGAATTGAATCTTTGACAATGAATACAGGTTGTGCAACTCTCAAGACTTCGTAGACCCTCCTACTCTGCATGTGACACAAATGGGGGCCAATTACTGCATATGAGAGATAACCTCCTATATGATATGGAGAGAAGCACTAGCCCCTCATCTTCAGATTCAGACGTTTCTCCTGTTAATCGGGCACAAAGTTCTGCTTCAGAGGTTGATGATGCACTTGTTCCGAGCAAGGAATCTTCCCCTGCAAGTAATCAGAAATACAAGCCAGAAAGAGCCATCAGTTCTTCAAAAAAATCCATTGAATTTGAACTGTCCTCGGGATCCATGAGTCCTCTCAAAGAAATATCATCGAATTTAAGATCCAATGCCGCTTCTTCAAAGCAAAAGCAGTTGTCAGCTCGTGTGGACTTAATGAAGAGTAGAAGACGATCTCTTAGTGGAACTAAGAGTATAGCTGCACAGAAGAGATGGGTTTAGTAAGTGATCCTATGATCAAAATCTTCTATAATACTATTTGGACAAATTTTCAGGTCTATAGCACAAAAGCAAATTGAAAAAAAGGAGATTATCAATATAGTTTTGATTAAGGAGTTATGGTAATTTTCAAAACTTGATTCACGTTTTCAAATTGAACTTGTGACATGTTAAACCAAGGCACTATGTTTGAACCTTCCAAGGATAAAATGAGTTAATGTCTTGGTGTTTATTTCTTGCTGTAGGTTGCTGCAGAAAATGGAAGTGTAGCCGTGGACGATTTACGGGGCACTATGTCTGCAATTAGCTGATAGGATGGAATCACGCCACACAGCAACATGGTAAATGGTAAATATGCTGTTGGCGCATAGTTTATCCTGTAGTAGATACTTATGCAAAATATTATTATATCTTAAGAGCCTGGATTATGGTTTAGATTGATGAATTATGAACAGCCACATCTTCAATTTGATATCCATAATCAGTAATTTTGATGGATGTTGGCTTTTGGTTTAAGAATGTTATCAATCGACTTTTTGGTAAAGCTGCGCTACTCCTGCTATAAAAATTTGTAATCATTTTTATAATGTTCAAATATATTTTTTTATCATCTTAAGAGGAATTGATGAATTTTGATCTTCTAATTTAGAGTTTGTTAATTTTAATCATCTATAGATTCAAAATTAGAGCACTTCCTGTTCGAAGTTCAAATATAGCAGCAATCCGATCACCAAAATAACATCAAGTGTTTCAAATTTGTAATTTATAAAGATCATAATTGATAATTTAAGAATTAGCCAAAGCAACCTGCACCAAATTTATAAAGTACTTGTGATCATATCTTTCATAAATCTATGCAATTTGATTGCTGGTGTGAAAAGTTAGGACATCATATGATTGCTCTCTTCATTCTTCGTCATACGCGCCCTTGGTGCTAACCTCAGCCTACCCCCGTCACTAAAGCTTCACTAGATTCACGCCCCTTCTACAAAACAGCCTCCAATGTTCGCCTGTGAACACATTGACAATTTATGAACTAGATTGCCGGCCTTTCCGGTGGGTCCCACCGTTGGCGACGCAAACATGCATAATTTCACTTGACGGTGTAATCACGCACCAATCAAACAATCCCACGGTTCCTCAACCTTGAATCCTCGTTCTGGTCATCACTCGTCACTACATTGAAGCTTCCGTTGGCTGGTTTAAATAGTATGTACACGCCTCCTCTTTGTGGGCGGAGTGAGGAGTCAAGTTTTGTCATGATACCCATCCAAGAAAATTTTAATATCACCAAGGAAAGGAAATAAAAATCCCGGCAGATATTATATGAAATTTGCAATTTATTGATTAGTGGGATAAATATTCAAAGCAAAATGTTAAAATGGGGCCAAATTAAAAATTGGGAAAGGTCCGAATGTTGTTAGAAATGGGGGATGTGTGGAATCCGAGACCGAAACTTTTGAACGATACAAATTGGCTGCAACTTTTTGAATTGAAATTCACTTCGACTCTATCTCTCTGATTTTGTTAGTTTTTCCTTTTTTTTTGTTTAACACATTATGAGTTGATTCCAGTTATTATATTCGTATTTACTCTCACAGAAAAGTAACAGGACAATTGATTATCGGTAAATTTAAATATATATTATAATTTTATATTCAGTATAATTATTACCAATATTTAATTTTTTATAAAAATTAATATTCAATATTTTTAATGAATGAAAAATCATAATTAAGTAATAAATTATATTTTATAATCATAATTTTTAAATATAAAATTTTATATTAATTATTTTAAAAAAATTATTACTAAAAACTATATTAAATATAATTAATTAATAATTTTTTAATTTTCATCGTTCCGCAAAAACAACCCAACTCTCGATATTATATTCCGATTTACTCTGACGGAAAACCTTGATTTTGACCGAAGGCCTTAAAAACAGAAGTCGGACCCATTTCTCTGTACCCGAACGGCATTTGGTGAGTTGGGTATGCGCCCCTGTGCAAGACTTCAACGTGACGTGGGTTGGACTTGTACCCAATGAATAGTGGTGGAATTTTTAATAAACATGGAAAGGGACATTAATAATTTTTATTTTTATTTTAATTATGGAGACAAAGAATTTTTATTTTATTTCAGAGAAACCTCTTTCACGAGAAGGGTGGCGGAGAGATAGAATATAGTGCCCTCGAAAGTCAAAAGGTCTGAAATTTGAGCAAGAATTATAGAGGCGTGTTTTGGGCCAAAACTGGTCAATGGTTTCTACTTTTTCCTTCAAAAAGAAGGAGTTCTTTTTCGGTAAAATCGTGAAGGTTTGGGTAGAATCAGAGGTAGCAGAAAAGAGTGAACAAAGGGTGCATATATGTAAAGAAGTAACAAAGACACATAAACGTACATAGAATCTATAATGTAATTTTAACAGAGTCCTTATAAAAAAAATACACTAAAGGAGCCGAAATAGAGGTAATCTAATAATTGTATCCTCGGTTATACTTGAAGATTAGAGTTTAAATTACAAAGAATTGCAAAAAAATAGAGTAAAAAGGCAGCAGAGTGCCGCAAATGTCAGAATGTAAAATGTGTGATTCGTTGCTAGTAACAACTTTGGCAAAAGAATTTTTTCGCTTTCACCTTTACTCTAATTATATTAAAAGGACTGAGTGGTTATTTGTTTGGAGAGTGGTTGCATATTTTTTAGAGCGGCGACCAGCCATTCACATAACACACTTATGTCATCTTTAATTATTTCACGAATTGCTATTAATTTTTTTATATCTTTAATCTTTTTGTGATGGCAAATATTCGATCCCCTTCTATTATCAAAATGAGTTACTTACAATCAAATATATATATATTTTTAATATCGCAATCACTCTAATTTAAGAAAGTATTCAGCTAAATTAACCTAATTCAACTTCATACTTGCACACTTAGACGTAAATTTTCGGATCAAAGGCTAACAAGATACATCTAAAATCTAATTCGTTCTTGCAATTCCACTAAATAAAAAGCAACTTACCGATGTGCATGTCTTTTGATTATAAGGTTGAATTATTCACGGATTACTATGGTCAAAGTTCCTAGTATATTGTCTTCTACTAGAAACACTGCAATTTATTCGTTAAAATAATAATACAGAAAAAGAAAAAAAAAACTGTACCATTTGGATTTACAAAGCCTTTAACACTTGGCTTAATCGTTAGACATAAATTTTTGCAGGGTGGAGTTCAGATGTAATGGATATGCGCGAAAGTATGTAACCCCTAAAATGTACATTCTGCTGCGCAGAAACACGCAAGAGTCCTCTTCCGTACAAACGTCCTCGATAATCCCGCGTATTCGCGGCGGAAGATTACACGTGACTTCGTGACTTATTGCTACCAGTTTGGCGAAGTCTAGAAAGATTAACGATTTGTACTTGAAAATTGATTTGTATTTAAGAAAAAATCTAAATCGGTATTATTATTATTATTTCGAAATTGAAGGCAGTGTGGATGCAGGGAAAATGTATTTCGACATTTGTAAACTCACAACCGTAAATGGCCCCTTTTTTTTCTTAAAAACTAATATGATTGATTTTTTTATAATTAATATAAAAATAATAATGTGATTAGGAGGAGGAAAATTTAAATAAAATATTTTATATGATTAAAAAATAATTTTTAATAAGATTTTTAATATAGCTATAAAGAAATTTTCATTTAAATAAAATATTTAATCATAACTTAATTTGAAACATGAATCGTATTCAAAGAAGAAGTAGATGATTAATGTAAATAAATATATAAACTCTAGAGAGGCTAAAATGAACAAATAAGATGCAGTAATTGAGTAGTGAATTTTAAATTTAAATTAATTTAAATTGATAATTTTATGAATTTCAAATGTTTATAGCTAAATATTGAAAATAAATGATTCAATTAGTAATTTTAACAAATTAAAAAAAAATTAAAGTGGAAAATTATGGAGAAAATAAAAAATATTTTCAAAATCAATTGTCTATAATAATTATGACCAATAATGGAACATCTCTAGTTCTTATAATTAGGGAGATATAATTTTTATGAGATTAAAGAGAAAAAAATTGAATAATTTATTTAATATGATTAGCTAAGTGACCATTTATAAAACAAGAAATGAAATACAATAAAAATTACAAAAGATGTTATTCGAGTGATTCTTTAATATAATAGAAGTAAAGAGCAAAAGTTAAAAAAAATGAGGAAGCAATGGGCTGAAAACTTTTAAAGTAAATGGTTGTTATTAGGGATGTTAATAAGGTGCAACAAGAGTAATTCCGCCTTCTTTTGATCCATGCCTCATTGTGGGAATAAAATATTATTTTGCTCCATATCCTATGGAGACAAAATTTACCTTATTCTTGTGGCTCACAGGGTTATAGAATTCTATGAAAACTTGTGAAAAATGATTAAAAATAAAAGAAATTAAAAATATAAATTTTAAAATTATAGATCACAAATTTTTATGTAATTATTATATGATATCAAACAACTATAAATATGGAAGAAAGAAAAAAATTTAGATTTAAATATTGTAAATTATATAGGTCTAAAGTGATATATAATTTATTTAAATAATTTGAAACTAGAAAAATAAATTAATATATAATTAACAAAATATTATTATTTTCTAACTTCATTTATTCAATTGAAATCTTAATGATTTTTAATTTTTAAATAATTAAATTGTTAAAATAGCTAAAAAAATTACATATATGTGCATATGTATGTATGTTTTAGTATATAAAGTAAAAATATAATAATTTTATAATAATAAAATTTTATAAGGTAAGGTAAAATATTATTGTGTTACTCTCATCATTTTATTTAAGGTGAAAACTTATCTCATATATTACTTTATGAGATAAAAAATCATATTATTTCCAAATTTCATCAAGATAATTCTTGCATGATATTATAAATTTGAGATATTTTACTATTATTGCTATTAAAAAACTTACATGTAGGAGAAAGTAAAATCATGGTTTAATATTGAAATAATTGATATATAAATAATAGAAGTGAATGCATAAAAAATGCATAATAAAATAAACAAAATTAAGGAAGAGAAATGATGTATGAATCATAAAAACATACAAAAATTTTAAAAAAATTAAAATTAGAAAAATAAAAAATAAAAAAAGGGTGAACGAGGAGTTCACGTGACGTGGGAGAAGAAGTAAAATTAAAAAAAAAGGAATTTTCCCTCGACAATTTATGAGTAAAAATGGAGTATTTTAGTGAGATAGAGTTCAACAGATTGCATGTTAATGTAAATCAAGGGCAGAAATGTAATCACACGTATTCAATAATCCAATTTGTTTTCTTTCGATATTCAAGATTTATTAATTAGTGCCGTAGAATTGTCCTTATTGGAATCTTCATCCAAGTTGATCCTAGTTTAGCACCTAGTTTTCCCAAAAAAGGACAGGTTGCTTGGTTCTATATGCTTGCTGCATTTTTCTATAACAACCACAGAAACTAACAAAAATTCCAAGATAACATATCATCTTGTATTAAGCTTATGAATTCATATATATGAGACCAAATTTTTTTCAGTCAAATTACTCTCATCTTTTTAATATACAAGCTAATTAATCTTAAAGTCATTTGATTTGATTGATAAAAGGTTACGTGACAAATATAATTTTTTCAAAAAAAAAAATTGAATGAATTATTTAATTAATTATTAAGTGTTAAAATGAGAGAAGTAAAATTTTTTAAAAAATTTTATTTTTTTATAAAATATAAGAAATATTTTACAATAAGTTGGACTTCTTGTATTTTATATGAGGTAAATACAAAGATATCCTTATTAATTTTAATTAATAACAACCTTATCCTTTTAATTTTAACTAAAATAAGTTAAAGGCAGATTTCAATCGCTTCACATTATTTTTTATAATGATCAATATTGCATTTTTTATATTTTTTTGATAATTGCTATTTATCTCTTATTCTTTTAGTATTTGTATTTGTCTATAAAATTTTGAAAAAAATGATAAACTGGATAGACTCGTTAGATAATTATTTTAATTTTTTATAGTTATGAAAAATAATAAAAACAAGTTTAAGAAAATTATAATATAAAGGATACAAGATTTATCACTTTAAAAAAACTTAAAATAATTGAAATTCATTAATATTTTTAATTTTTATTATGATTATAAAGAATATAATAGTTATTTTATTAATATTTTAAAAAAATTTAAAGTTGAAACAAACAAAATATAATAAGTTAATTCCTATAACGTGTCACTTTTTGAATATTTTTTACAAAGTCTACAAAGAAATTTAATTCCTCAAAAGTTAAATTTCTTGTGTCAATCAAATAATTCCTTATATCTTTTTTATTTTTAGAAATATATACCTACCATTTTTGTTTTTTAAAAAACAGCAAATATTGACGGATCCATCTACAACTTTGTTGGAGCAATACATATATATATATATATATATATATATTAATGATATATATTGCGGTATAAACTTAAGTAAAATTATCTCCATAACTTATCTATATAAGTTGAAAAAAGGAAAATTTATTTTAAACAAACATAAAAATATTTAAAATTCATTAATTACACATAATGACATATGTAAAAAGAGATATTAAAATAAATAAGATTTTATTTTTATTTAAATAAATATTCAAATTTTTATAATAATTTTATTTTATTATATATAAAAATATTGCTCCTATAACTTAAAATTTTTGTATCAGAATATAAGTATATGTTAAAAATAAAATAAAAGAGAGGTGAATATACACACAAATAAAAATCCATGTATATTTCTAAAAATAGAAGAAATTTGAGTATGATTAAGTTGAATTTTAAAGAATGTGAGTACCCACCTCTTTTGTATAGTTTAGATCTTTCTTAAGTTCTTGATTTTTTTTTACAATTTTATATATAGTCTTCAAAAAATAAATTTTTTAAAGGAATATTTTAAAATTAAAAAAATTGTGTTACTAAATGACTATTATTTTATCACAAAATCAATAAACTACATAGCTATAACCATATAAAATATCTGTAAGAATTCCTCTAGCTATTTCCATATATTATTTTTGTTTACCTATTTGTCATTTAATTTACAATAATTGTACCATGCCTTAATTTCATTTAATTCACCCACCAACTAAAATACAAAAATGGGGGCGTATTTATCTTGCGCCTGAAGACTCCACGCACATAACGCCATTTACTTACTTTGATTGATACACTTCATCTCAATTGCCAAGCTCTAACCTTTTTCTTTCCCTTTTCTCTCTCTTTCTCCCTTTTTATTACAGAAGGAAAGCCTTCCGACTAGCCCAACAGCGCTCCCTTCTCTCCGTCTCCAATACATGAAAAGTGGTGGCAAGAAAAAAACTCAGGCTATATTTTGAAGTTTGAACTAGAAATTGAGAACTGAAAACCATGACCATGGACCAAGCACAAAGCAGCTCCGACTCACCAACTCGAGACCTCAAAGTACTATCCATCGAATGCCTCAAAGGAAGCTCCAAGGCCGACGAATGGACCGGCGACATGCTCCAAACCGGTGATATCGTCGAGGAGCTCCGAATCGGAGCCTCTGCCAACTCCTTGATCCGATTCAAAGCTCCGTTCAAGAACGGCAAAAGTGGCGTCCAGAAGATCCTTCAGGACACCTACAAGAAAAAGGAGACCTCAATTCTCGTCCGGGTGCGCCGGGGACCCGAAGAGTTCGCCGAGTTGCAGGCATGTATTGTCCCTAACGACTCCACCGGTAAGAAGCAGTACGTGCTAAGGTCCATCAGCGATCCGAATTACGTCGTCGGGTTCCTGGATCGAACAGAGGCCGAATGTTTCCAGCTTCAAGGTACCTTGCGTGAGCCACCCACGGCGGCCCTTATTTTTTTAAATATGTTTTTGACTTTGAACTTTAGAACTTGCATTTGTACTGTTGGTCTTTTACCGGCCCATTTCTTTTTTGTTCTGACGCAATTTCAACGTTCCTAGCTTTTACACGTGGGCTAAACATATATTAATTTTTAAAAATTCATGAATGAAAGGAAATTTAAAAGGAATGGAATTTTCTCTGTGTTTGTTCAGGATTAATTAAGTGCATTGACCGTACTATATAATATACGATGTTAGGAAATCAGGATTTATATCTCATTATGCATCCAGTTGTATAGACAATATTTGGTATATGGTTGGTCTAAAAATATATACAATCATTATATTATATTATACTGTTAATGTTAAATTTAAACCATGAAATTACTAATGAAAAACAATAAATATTAAACCTCAATTTTTAAGATTTTGTGCTATTTCGCCGACACATGAACAAGTTGCGCATGCTTGGTTGGTGAGTTGAATTAAATATCAACAAACGAAGAATCTATCCATCTACCTTATCCTTTGGTCTGGTACCCTGTTTGCAGCGCATAAGTACAGCAAAATGAGTGTTATGCTGTAGGATGAATATGGTAGTATTCTTTAGTAGTTTTAGATTTAAATTTGATAATTCAATTTTAAAGTAGTATTTATTTATATATTGTTATATTATTTAAAATTATTAATTTTTTTTATTATCAATAAAAATTATTAATTATTATTATTATTATTTTAATAATGTATCATTTTTTATTTTCATATTCACTGATAATAAACATTTTATATTGAGAATACATCAAATTTAAACTTTCTTCTTTCTAGATCTTTTCTAAAATCTCGTTTTTGTATCATACATGTCGTGCTCTCAATAAAATATCTGTCTTTATTGCTAAATTCTTATCTTTACTTTTAATTTCTTACCTCAAATCATTATCCTTGACTTTTAGCAGTGCTTCTTAATTCTAGTTGATCAGACTATATCTCCTATCTCCTATATATTTACAGTTGATAAATAATTCTTAAATTATTCTTTTATATTTTTATTCACCTATAACTTTTCGTATATTAATGGGAATCAAAATATATTAGGAGGGAGAGCATGCATGAGAAAATGAATATAGCGTCGTTATAATCAGTGTCAGTATCAGTATACATTTGAAGCATTAACTTCTCCATGTGAAAGCTGCTAAACTGTCGCTGGATTAAAGCACCAATGTGCATGGTACTTGTGATTCTTTTTGTGTTGTTGACCAGAGTCAATGTAGGCGAATGGTGATTACAAGAGGTCCACCTAACTTCAATTATAGTCATTTTTTGCTATCACATTGAACACTTCTTTTATGACTGGGAATCAACACATTTCCCACTTCTTGTAATCGGTTCTTTTCTTTTTAATTTAAAAATAAAAAGAATTATCAACTTGTGACTATGCATCGGATGGACAATGATGCATAGCTATTATCACAGATTACACATGATCCAGTGTACGGTATATGTCTTTGTATGAATTCAATCTTACTTTGATATGTCTCAATTTGTATGCCATTTACCAAACTGTTGCAAATGCAGATTCTATATATCATGCGTTAAAATGAATTTCATATCCCTGTCCTTCCAAAATAAGCCATCACATTAGTAGTTTTCTGGCAATGTATATCCTGCTAGGTTAATATCAGTTTGTGGAGCCTATAATTAGGGGCTATATATATATTTATATATATTTGAATAAAATATGAACTATGTCTGATATTTTGTAAAAAATGAAATGCAACTTGCAGCTTCAAGGGCCACTAGAATGATGAATGCACTAACCAGGACTCGACTTCAAGATGGGTATGTCTCGTACCCATGGGAGAGAAGACTGCAGGATTCGCTATCTGTTCCCAATTCTAGCAACTTTCTTTCCTTCCTACTGCTTCCTAAAGCCTCAGATAGAACGGCATACCGCTACAACGATGTAGAGGATACCCTGGCCAGGGCAAACGCATGGCTCCATGCAGCTCAAGCTTCTGGTGTCCCCATTGTCTTCATGAACATCCAGACCGAGTCTCTACTTACAAAGGTCAAATTCCCTTATTCAGAATTTCACACTCTTACGTTTGTATCTGTTTTCTCTACTTGAATTGTGCAACAACTGGAGTTTCTCTTGCATTTGCGTGCGACAGATCTCCGGAGAGACAGCTTCTTCGACCGTGAATGCAGGGTCTTTGTCAGACTTGGCCAACCTTGCAAATGCAAGCCTATATGGGTTCGAGGATTACCACGGGGTAGACATCGGCGTTGTCCGAGCAGTTCGCCTGTGGTATGCTCCCATTGGAGGAGAATTTTCGATCGAGATCAAACTTAAAGAAGATGATACAAAGCTTGGATTTGGCATCAGCCGCACACAGGAGGTTTTTCCTTGCATCTTGCTCGTAATTCCACGCTTAATTGATATAAGTACCCATATTTTTGTCCCTCTTTGATCTAAGCTGTATCAATTGGCAGAGCCAATATTTTTAACTTGAAGAGTGGAGGTACAAAATTTTTTGTAGAACACAAAAAATTTTAAAGCTTTTAGGGGGCCAATTTAATATTGATATATAACAGGATTTTTGGTATATGGAGGTGCTATAAACGGTCATTTGGTAAAATATTTCTCAATGGAATCCTAATGTTAACCAGTTAGAATGACTAGTGGAGAGGTTAGGATGGTACCTCTAGCACGACATGTCAGCTTCTCCATTAGCCATCCCAAGGAGTTAACGGAAGAATTCATCGGAAAATGTGTTGTAAGTGGAGGACAAAATTGATCCAGAAATTGTCAGCCTGCTCAAATTAATACAACTTGACAATAATATGAGTTTAGTCAAAAGCAATGGTTTCATGGATTTTGCTAACAAGTTCCTTTTGTGACCACCAGGGATTCATTTTCATCTCATCGGTCATTGACGGCCAAGAAAACGGACCGGCTGCCCGTTCTGGGCTCAGCAATCTGTACAAAATAGCTACATCCACTTCAAGATTGTTGGTAGTTTCAAGAGTTTCAAACCAGAAAGTGCTTCCATGGATGGTTTCTTCTGCAGGAGCCATTAGGTGCTTTGACACCGTCTCACTGAGTCAGAAGCTTTCGTTGCATAGGCACACCAAGTTTCCTATTCTCATGCACGTCTTTCTCTGGGACAGAACATTGGCTTCCTCTAGTGGAGGCAGTACTAGACCTGTGTCCGTGTCTCCCTCTGTGTCTCCCTCACATGCATTGCCATTGCCACCAGAAGCTTTTCCTGCGTCCCATCCGAATGAGAATCAGATACAGCCATTGCCATCTGAATCATCTGATGCAGATGATGTCAGCACCGATGGGTCCATAAGCAGACTTGAGAGAGACACAGCTGGCGAGGTTTCATTCCGTTTCCATGACTTCTCCTTGTCCAGCAACTTGGTATGATTCTTTCTTTTGTTGTTGTACAGATACGATATACGTAGCTTGAGACTCCAGAGAACTCCCAAATTTAAGCAAGCCTTTTTTAGGGAGGAAAGTGTCTCCATTTCTCTTCATTAACTTACCCATTGAAGAGCAGAATAAAGTATATAGAATTGCTCACTTGCAGTTTGGGAACTACCCCTTTGTCAGTCTTTCCTTGTTGTTTTTGCGTCAATAATCAGTTTAGAAATAGAACGATCTTTCTTGGTGGTTTGTAACAGGCTAATGCTATAGTCAGTTTCATTTTATTCCCCAAAACTGTTGCTCTGCAACACTGCATAGAATTTGTTTAAATTGGCCCAAAATATGTATTCCACTTGTTGGTAAGGAAGAACACAAATAATTCACTGAAGAGGAATAGAGAAGAATGAATGAATGAGCAGAGAATTTAAAAAAAAAAAAAACTGCACTGATTTTCTATTGATTGATTTCTCACGCACTGATCATTCACTCTGTTCTCCCTCACAAATGTCACTGATTGGTCTCTTTCCCTGACTACAACTACGACGTCAGAGCATAGGAGCGTCCCTCTTATGATGCTTCGGCACATAAGTGTTTATTAACTAACTAACCACTCCAGAAGAAGATTTTTCTTTACAACACGAGTGCTTCAACTTAAATGCATATATCATATTAAAAAAACGAAGGTGACTGCTTGGTCTGGATGTGAGAATGATCAAATATAGCGTCCATGGATTGATACCTGCAAGAAGATCCAAATTTATGACCAGTCTATGAAATTACTGATGCAAAACTCGCAACCTGCGAACATTCTAGCCATTTCTTTAATGCAGAAACCATTGGCATGGAAAAAATTTATGAGAGGGGATTGCAGATCTGCAGCCACCGAAGAGAGGAGGACAATACTAACCATATGTTGAAGCTGGGTTCTAATTGCAGTCATATTTAAAATTTTGTTATGATTAATAAAATTATAAATAAATATAGAAGAATGTGGCCATACATCACAAAATTATAAAAAATTGCAGATGTAGTACAGTTCACAATAACAATATTGCAGCTGCGATCACAATTTAGTTGAAAGTAAGTTGTAAATAAAGTGAAAGCATAATTTTTCTGCTTTTATAGTAGGAATTAGTAGAGGATGCCACTGGTTGAATTGGCGAATTATCATCGCATCAACTTCTTAAAAAATCCACAATATCAACTGAGTTCTCGCGTATATGATTTGCCATTGGAAAGGTAAGTAGAAGCATGCAGAGAATGCACTCAATTTTATTGTAAACTCATAATTTCCTTTTTATAAATTTAATTATTTTGACTGGGATTATAAATTTTAGGCAATTGCTCGTTGTATAAAAAACCTGTTGTCTTTTTGAATTCAAATACCATTAGACGTAGAAAAATAACAGTGAACAAACCCGGTTCAGTTTGGACAATTGTAAACTAAAACAATAAAATCAGGGTCCGGCCCATCACCGGCCCACCCCAACCATGCGCGGCAAAAAAATTGGCGGGAAACAATCGGAGAGAGGAGGCAGGGTGTATGTACGATCTCACACTCGGGGTTCCTCCACATCTCTGCGCGCGGCCAAATGGACAAATACTTGGTCCCTGTCAAATCTTCAAAGGAAACCGCTAAGCCGTCTCGTAGGTAACATTTTTCTGTATGATTTCTTCTATCCGCTATAACATCTATATCAAAATTGAATGCAATTGAAGTCTTCTTGTTTTTCTTTGACAGGCTGCGTTGGAAAAGGGTTTGTGTTGAACTAAATGGAAGATTTGAGCCTAATTATCGACATGAAATGTCTGGCTTGCTTACTCGATCCTATTCTGAGGTGCAGCAACATAATCTACGTCCATGCTCAAGCTATATGGAATGTTTCCCTTTTTCATTTTTTTTTTTTTGCGTTTTTTAATTTGGTATATAGGTTGGAGCATTCCCGCATTTGTATCATGTAGATGGAGTGCCCTGCTCATCTCATGTATGTATTATCAACATATTTTATTTTTGTTGTTGCTTGTCTCCATGAATTGGCTACATTGTACTTTGTAATGCTAGATTTTAATTTGACGGAAGTCTCGGGATTTGCTGCACAGACGAATCGACTTGTTGGTGAGGCTAATAATGGGCACCACCTACCATTTAGAAAGTCAGTATCTCTACTTATTTTTGCGTGTGATATGATAATATGCATTACGATCAAGAATTGGACTAATGATAGTCCCTAGCTTTTGTTTAGTTGCATGGAACTCTTTTTCCTGTCGAGTTTTCCATTTGTTAGTTTGAGATATATCTAAGGTTTTGTTCTTTGTGGTTGGAAATCTAATGCTAAATACTTGACTGTTTTAGTCTGTTGACATTATACTTCGGAAAACTTAAATGTGAAGATCGTGGGAGAAATCTTCATCAATGAATAATATTTAACGATTTAAAATGGGCCCAAATGAGTGATCCGATTGGTGGTTCATAACATACAAAGTATCCCCTTCTTCGAGCTCTACTAAATCTTTGAATGTTTAGTTGCTGGAAAACAATAAACTTTTGCCAGGCATGGCATGAGACCTTGCGCAGAAAATACTTGCTTTTTCACTTTCATCTTGCCCCCGTCCCCCACCTTTTTCACCATCTGCATTATATCCGTATTGTTCATATTGGTTTCTCACTACAAAGTTTATGTTTGCTATCTTGTATAACAGGCAAGGAATCTCTGCTGTAGACTTTGACAACAAGGTAAATGCTAATAAATGAAAGTCTATAGGTTCCAAACGAGAAATTAATGTTCTTGGTAGGATCTATTGTAATGGTTCTAGAATTGGGGGTTGTCTCCATAATGGTTCAAGTTTACCCATTCTTTCACGAAACAACATAATGAGGTTATCCATAATTAGAAAAATCGGAGTTACTAGGTTATGCAAACACTCAATATAATTTAATGGATTGCATAAACCCTGTAATACTAAATTCCCTCAGTTGGGGAACTTAACATGCTCTGTTTATTGTGCTTTCAATATCACAAGTTTTATATTTTGGTTTATATTTATTACTTTTCTCTAGGTATCTCTATTCACATCTGCTTGTTATTTTAGTGCCTTTTTGTTTATTGAAATCTGAACTCAATTTGCTCCGTTAAGTTGTTCATGGCCATTTTGTTTTGGTTTTCTTTCGATTCTTCAGTGTTCTATTCATTCTATTTTCATACTGTATTCCAGGGAATATACTTGGTATCTGTGACAAAATCAGGTTGCTTAACTGTGCATGACTTCGAAGCTCTTTACTGCCAGTTGCATCAGTCAACATGTAAGCTCGGCTTCATGAGTTCTCTCTTTATGTATTTTCAAGATGCTATTGTGCGTAGAAATTCTGCAAGAGTGATGTGACATCCGTATTTATGTTGTTCAACGGAATCTTGTACTTCTGGCTGAACTATTTTTCTTCTATAAAGTTTGAGCACCATTGTGTCGTAATCAGTGTTCTAAACCTTCTATGAAGTTTTATGTACTCCATTGTAGCTTTGTTTGGATCAACTACGAATTGCTAAGAGAAATATGAATTGCGTGTATGCTCTTGACCTAAAACTTTGATATTTCTCAAACCACATATATTTCTATTTTAGAGGCATTGCATGACTCATCTGATGAAAGGTTTGAGATTTATTTCTACCTTACATCGTCAGAGGGTGGCCGAATTGTCAGTTTGCAAGGTCAAAATTTTAAACAATTTGATATATTAGTATTGAAATTATGATAAAAATTTTTGATATAAAGTCCAGTCTAACAGTAGGTGAAGTTTGTGCCTGTTATGCTGCACTCCAATTTTTTTTTTTTTTTTGTATTTGCTGCATTGCTTTTGTCTTCTTATCCTGGAATGAGACCAACACCATAGGATATCAGGATCTTTATATAATTAATAGCAGTATGTAAGCATTATTTAAAGCTGGTATTTATTAGGCATTTTTCCCCCTCTTTTCCAATCAAGTTTTTAGGCCAGCCAAGTTATGCTCTGAGTTTTCTTCTCCAGAACTTCCTTGACATTATTCATTTCTTTCAATGGGAGTGATGTCAAATGTTATGATATCATGGTTTCCTACTTTAATTGTTCTGGCAGGTCTGAAAGAAGATGAAAGCAAGCATGTACTGCACCTTTCCCTAAATCGACAACTTGATACTGTCCGATGGAATCCTCTTAACCAGGATGAGGTATTAAATGAATTATTTTTCCTTCTTACTGCATTCTACATTCAGTTTTATATATTGAATACTTCTTATTGTAAATCATATATATTGCATATATAATGTGAAATGCCTTCAGATTATATTTCTAATTTCTTCTGTTGTAACTAGAGTGTCAAAGCCAATATTCTGATAAACTGCCACCCAATTTTTTCCTATGAAATTAAAGTATTTACATTTGCTTCTTATGCGTTTGGTTGAAAAGCAGTTAATCAATCAACATTTTATTCCCCCCACCGTTTATATGTTTTCTCTTGTCCTTTTAGGTTTTCTGTGCATCTGTAAAAAGTAACGAAGTTCTTATATTTGATGTTGGTTATGTCACTTCTGATCCAGTTGAAGTAAGTTTCCTTTCGAGCTCAGTTTTTTCAATTCCCAGTTTTGTCCCATGTATATTTGCATTATTGTAGCCTAAGTGTCAATACAATACATAATCAAATTCAGTTGATACCAATTTTCTATTTTGTTATTCATTAGTGCTCTGCTCTATCTTGTGATATAATCGTTTAATTATTTATTGTGTAATAAATAAAATGTAGCACCTCTTGCAACCTTGATCCAAATCATTTTCTTCTGAAATAAAGACTACCAGGATAAAATCATCCAACCTTTTGTGTTTAGCATATGTAAGTTCAATGACCAAGACAAACTTTTTGGGAATTAATGAATTCATACATAGAAATAGAATAGTATTCGAAGGCATGAATGATGAAATTACTGGACTTTTGTCTAATTACAGCATTGTTCTTATCCTCATGTTTTAAGGAATATGCTTTTAACTAATTACTATACTTGGACTTCCATCATTTTGCCCGTGGTCATGTCTTGCAATAGCATTCCCCATTAAAATTTTGTGTTTTTTGACCTATATAACACAGGTGTTAAGAACAAGACATAAAGCTACAGTTCATGGATCCAGCATTCACAGAGGTCTGTCTGATGTTGCTTTTGTGTCAAATGAGTCAAGGTGGGTAAGGGAGCGTCTATTCAGAGTACTGCTTTTGCTGATGACTAAAATATTGAAATTTCTGATACAAGGCTTCAGAAAGTTCGAACTCAGTAATTTCTTTTCATTAAATCTCTAAAGTTATAAATGTAACTGATGAAAGATGGAGAGCCAGATAGAGCTTGATCTTATAAATTCTACTGATTTGTAATTACCTTGTATGGGTGCATAGGTTTAGATTCTTTTAGTTGATTGGGTATAGAGGTTAGGATATTGGTTTGCTTAGACTAAGCCTTAGTGACATAAAACACTCAATGATTTTAACCTTAGTCATTGTCCTAATCCTTTCCAGATATCCTCACTTTTGTTGGTCAATTTTAACAGGATACTTGCTTCTGATACACATGGTGTAATTAATGTATGGGATAGAAGAGTGAAAGCTCTACCTTGTCTTGAACTCACATCTGGTTCTTACAGCACCCTTAACAGCGTTCAATTAAATGCAGAAAATCAGGTTAGGTGCTATACTTGTATTCTATTGTTGGTGTTATTGGTGCATGAGATGAAACTACATTCAATTACACGATGCTATTGCATTTTCTTGCATTACTTTTTATTGTGTTCTGTCAATAATTTGATAATGTCATAACAATGATTATTCTATTTATTCCAGATCATTTTTGCAGCTGGGAAGCATGGAGTGGTATACTTGTGGGATATTCGTGGCGGGAGGGCATCTGCTACTTTCCAAAGTCACACGGAGGTTGTAGCTGGATTCTTATAATGAAATACACCTTGCAGTAGTTCTTGCTGTTTAATTAGAAGAAAAAGTGTGTGCTGCATGCTCCTTAAATACTTGGTTCAATTTTGTCTTTGCTTGCAAGTTACGAGCGCGGCCAATCTTTTAGTCTTACTTTAAGTGATTCTAATTTAGTGACACAACTGACTGTGACACTCCGAAGCCCTAGTGAACGAGAACTGAGCTTTACATTGAACCATACATAAGTCAGCCTAGGTGTTTTGCACCCCATGGTCATGATTGGATGTCTTGACTTCTGTTCAACCTTAGACATACGGTGCCGCCATCTTGGTCTCGGTAGCCGACACTACCTCTTTTGCAGCATGGGTTGCACGTACTTGCATCATTTTTTTGTTGCTGGCATAAACCACATGTAAATTTGTATCTCTAAGTAAAATACTATAATTTTGCCAGATATATTTATATTAATAATTGACATTAAAATCTTAATTTGTTTGTCTTTTAGATATGTCATCAGCCTTTAATGTCATTGAAGATTGCATCACTGCTAGAGAAGATTGTGTCTCTAAAGGTATGGTATTCTGCTTCCTGCTCTTCTCTGTTCTTTTTAAACGTGTCATATTTTATTTTCAAGTTTGAATTAACCAGCTCAAGATCAACTCAACCTTCAGGCTAAAGGTTCAAGTTACTTGTTATCTTATGCAAACCCATTTTTATATCATCAAGCAGGCACAAGCAGATATTTTTCCAAAGGAGATACACTCTATTAATCTTAATCCATCTTGCCCCTATCAGTTGGCATTCCACCTTGATGATGGTTGGTAGGTCACAGAAATTATCTGTTTGCTCCCTCTCCATCCATAAGACAGCATTTTGAAGTTTTTTGTTACTCCTTTGTTTATTGTGGAGCATTTCTTGAGTGAGTGATTTCTTTCTTAGCCAACTAAAGAGGAGGGTTTCATGAATTGTATTAATAATCAACTAAGAGTATCTACTTTTAACCTGGAAAGAAATAAAAATTTGACTATACAAATATTGATATAAAAAAAGTTGGTTTTGAAATGGAATGGAAAATAGAATTTTCTTCAGAATTGAAGGCAAAAATAGTTGGTTGTTATAAATCATAACATCCTAATGACTTAATCACTCGATACAGGCTTATATCTTGAATTTTTTACTTTGTATTAAATTTTACATGTCTGAGAGTACACATTTCTTTTCTTCTTTTACGCTGACTTAGATATCTTGTCATGATCATTTCATCTAGGTCAGGTGTTTTGGATATTTATAAACTACAAGTTACGCATATCCATTGCCCTCCTCCAGCTTGGTTGTAAGTTAAACTCTAGGATTGCTCTGTTTATGTGATGTAAAAAGGCTCTGCAAACTATATCTAATTACTCTGTATTTGTATTTTCTGTTTATTTCTTTCTAGAAATGATTCCTACATTCGAGATGATCTATCGCATATGAGAAAACCTTCGTGGTTACCGACTTGTTCAGTAAGAGCTTTTCTTGTGACACTTATTTTTTATTATTATTGATAAAATATCTATTTTTTAATTATTCATGTGGTGCAATCTAACATAGATCTACGCGGTTGGGTCATCATCTGAGCATGGCATTTATCTCTTGGATTTCTATCCAAACACCACCTCACCAAGTCATGTGGATTACAAGTAAGCAGCTACAACAATAACACATACAGTCTCTTAATATAACTTAGACGGACCTTATAATTTACAGGATATGTTTCAAGTGAAAACAGAACCCTTAAAAGTAAGATGAATCCGCGTAAAATGTCTTTCATGTAATTGTTCAAATACGTATTTTATTAAGCAATGTTTTAGTACTAATTGTTTTCTTTTTTCAGGGAGGAAATACTGGAAAATTCTGGTGTGAACAATAAAATTAATCAGAATAGATTTATTCCCTTATCTGAAGGAGTGACTGCATGTGCTGTTCATCCCATGAATAATACCATCGTAACTGGAACCAAGGTTTGTCATTTGTGGTTTATATAGTACAATTACCTCCATGATAGCCCTTTTTTTTATAACATCCTGAACTGATTTTGATATGTTCTCCAAATACCGACGTATTATTGTGATAATGTATAATTGTGTCACATAATTGGGCTAATATAAGTTGTTGATTGTTTTCTCAGCAAACGTCTTTACTCGTAATTACTCAGAGACACGAGACATGCTAATGGTGAGAGGGTGGAAGTGGTTTGGCCCGTGGCAAAGATGTTATGTCAGATGCTTCCTTAGGAAATATTTAAACTGCTTGTTTAGAAGTTGTCTGTGTTTCTCGTTTTCCTTCTTGTACTCTATTCTGTATCTAATGTTTTTAAAATTTTGTCTGTACAGGATGTAATGCAATTGTTGAAATAGTAATTTATTTATTTTAAAATTATTATCTAGACTTTACATCCATCATGTCCTAAGTTTTAATCCAGAATTTTGCTTGTATATATGAAGTGAATTATCACTCGTGTTCTTATTAAAATAAAATCATCTCATTTTATCCCATTAGTCTCATTATTCAATTTTAGTCGTTCAAAACCAAAACCATTTCAAATTTAATCCAACACTAACTTCTACTAGATGTGAACACCTAAGGGTGGAAATGAGTAAAGTGGCATATGATATAACTTATTTTTGATTTATTTTGGTCTAATTTATTTATCTAAATAGGTCAAATGAAAGTTGGTAAATAGATTTATTTAAATAAATAGATCAAATTTGTAAATAAGAAAAAAAAAAGATCAAATCAATTTTTAGTATGTTAGGCTTGTAAACTTATTAAATCAACTTATTTAATTATTAATGTTTATATATAATATAATATAACTTATAATATATGCATTTATAATGTGTATAATATTAATAATATTTTAATATATGGAGTTTATGTATAGCTCTAATTTCATTGTTGGCTTTTTTTTAAGGACCTTTGCTGATTTATTTGAATGTTTATTTATGTAAGTGAATCTTTAAATAGATTAATATGTTAGGTTAGGTCAAACTCAAACTCTAGTCTTATATAAGTTAACAATCAAGCCTAAGTGAATACTTTTCAAAGTAGGCTTTAACTTAATTAAGATAAAGTCTTACATATCTTAACTTATTTTTATCCTTTCTCTAAGTAGATTTTGGTTATATATAATTTATCTGTGAATTTTCTCATATTGCAATTTGATTTCTTCTACTATAATTGGGTGAGGAGGCAAATGTGAATGGACATTGAAGCTCGGAGAATGAAAGGAACTTTAGGTAGTTGACATTCTCAATTATTTTTAAGGCCTAAGATTGAAAGGAACTTTAGATGGGTGGCATTTTTTTATCATTCATGACAATTTTGTAATTGCATGTTCTTTCTGAGGTTTGAAGTTATAAGTTAGGAGAAAAAATACAAAACCAAATACAACCATATTTGATATACTAATTAACAGAATTCAAAGTTGTAAAAAGTAAAAAATTTAAAAGCCATTAGTTAGTGGACAAGTGGTGAGGGCCAATGGTCAAGGTCTTGGATAATATGTTAGAGATTGTAAGTTCGAACTTTTCCATTGTCAATATATCTAATAAGAAAAACTTTAAAAAGCAAGTGAAAAAAAATATAGAAAAACATGATTGATTAGAACACGAATGGTGAAATCAACACTAGAATAAAAATCCATTAATTTTTTTTTGAGAAATTAGATAACCTAAAAGAAAAAATAAATAAATACAAAAGCTTCATTACATCAAAGTTTTTTAAAATTGATTTCATTTCTATTTAATAAAAATAATTTCAATTTATTTATAAATGAATTCTATTGTTTGAAATTTTTTAAAAAAATAATGTTTTCAATTCATTTGCAAATAAATTCTTTTATTTGAAATGTAATAAAAAAATGCATGAAATTCAATCAAAAAGTAAAATTTAATTGTATCATTGTAAATGCAATATTAGAAAGAAGGTAAATTTTAAATATAATGCATGTTTTAAATTAAATAAGATGAATTTTAGTAAAATTCTTACTAAATTTGATAGAGTTCAACTCTTGAAAAATTGTCTAGATGATTATGGTATGATAGATTTTAGGTTTTTGGGGCATCCCTTTAATTGGTCAAACTCCCAACATGCCTTAAACCTAATTTAGAACTAGATTGATAAGGTTTATGCAAATTTAGATTGGATTTTAATTTATCTAATGCTATTATAGAACACCTCCCTAAAACTTATTCTAATTATTTCCTACTCCAATAAACCTATCTTTAACAAAAGAGAATTCCTTGCTTAAGCCTTTTAGAATGGAGTCAATATGGCTTAACCACTGTTCCTTCTCTCAACATGTGAAAAGTCATTAGTTTGGAACTTATAGTGATCTCCAAGAAACCATTTGTCAATTTGTTTTACGCAGTAAAATCTTAGAATAAAGAGACTTTTAGAAATATTTCCTTTAGAAAAGAACACTCTTTATTAAGCTTATAGGAATTGAAATCAAATTAACCTTTGTCCCTTACAATTATTTAACTAGTTTATAAAAAAGGTTAAAGCAAGAGTACCAATAAATTCTCTTTGATGGGGAGAAGTTCTAGCATAAAAAATCTAGGTTGCAATTGTTCCTAGAAGATGATAAAAATACTTACTTCTATCACTTAACTAATCTTGTGTGAAGAAAACATTAACAGAGTTAATAAATTGATAAATGTTAATGATGAGTGGATTAAAGACCAAGTCAGTGTTGCTAATTTGATTCAAAATCTTTTTAAAGAGTTATATGCAACTAATCAACATATAATTGAAAATTAGGACTTTCAAGGTGAATAGCCTTTCATTTCACCTTTTCATTCCCTTAAGATTATATCCTAAATATTTAATAAGGTTGGAATTAAGACAAATGTTTTTTCTCAAAAAGCCAATAAATCTCCTAGTATTGATAGGTTTAATTAAGGGTTTTACTAAAAATTTTGGATTAATACTAAAGTAAAGATCATTCCAATTATCTAGATATTTTTACTCTTGGTGTCATTCCGTTATACTTAAATGAAACCCTCCTTATGTTAATTTTTAAAATAAAGAATCCCTAAAATATCATTCGATTGAGGCCTATTAGACTGTGTACCACTGTTTATAAAACAATCACATAAGTCATAGTTAATAGCTTTAAACCTCTATTAGTAGAAATCATTTCTCCCATTCAAAATGTGTTCTTGCCTAAATGACATGCTATGGACAATATCATTGTCACTCAAGAACTTTACCACTTTATTAAGGACAAAAAAGGTTAGATAGGAGTTATAATGATAAAAATTGACTTGAAAAAGGCCTATAACAAATTAGAATGGTCATTTATTGGAAAAATGCTAAAGTTTTACAAGTTTTGTTCTATTGTATAACTTTAACTATTATTTCTATTTTGGTTAATGGAAAAAAATGATCAAGTTTCAACCTTTTTGTGGATCCAGGCAAGGTAATCTCATCTTTCCTTTCATATTTATTTTATGTCTTAACTTTCTAGGTTTTTTTTTATTAAAAAAAATTACTAATGTTAAGGTTTGGAAACCCCTTGTTGCTTCCTTATAATGTCTTGCTTTTTCTTATTTTTTCTTTGTAAATGATATATTCTTTTTGCTCAAGTAATTCCTAGCAATAATACTAGCATTAAAAATACCCTTTTCCTTGTTCCATTCTCTTTCTATCTTTAAAATCAAGAACATAATATCTGAGGTTATCTTTTCCTAGTACCTTTGATCATATTAGACAAGATGTAAACTTCATTTTAAATATAGCTAGTGCTTAGAACTTTAGGAATTATCTTATTTTTCCCATACATACCTCTAATAGAGATAAATCCTTTAATTTTGTTCTTGATAAGTTAATAGTTAAGCTTAGTGGATGGAAAACTAAATGTCTTAATCTAATTGGAGGGAGAATGCTAGTCAAGTTTATTTTAAAGAGTATCCTTAATCATTATAGGCAATGCTTTATTATCCCTAAAGGATTTTGTAAGAAAATTGACACTAGTTTTAGAAATTTTCTTTGAGGATCATCATTTGAAGTTAAGAAAATGCATTTAGTGGGCTAGAGCAAAGCCACTTAATCTTTAAAGAAAAGATGGTTCAAATTAAAAGAAACCCATTATAGGAATCTTATTCTCCTCACCAAGCTTAATTGGAAGTTCTTGAATGAGAAAGATAACCTTGAACTTAATGTTTCTACAAGAAGTATATCGATAATAGATCTAAACCTAAAACCATTGTCACTTCTATTTGGATAGGAATGAGAAATGTTAGAGAGTATTTGAGGTAAGGTATTAGATAGATTCCTAATAATAGGAAATCTATTAAATTTTAGGAGGATAGTTGGATAGGAATTGGAAAACTTAGAGCTAAGTTTCAAGGACCCCTAA
The DNA here is from genome assembly GCA_020226215.1 of Sindora glabra. Lineage (NCBI taxonomy): Eukaryota > Viridiplantae > Streptophyta > Magnoliopsida > Fabales > Fabaceae > Sindora > Sindora glabra. The sequence continues at coordinate 72,521,539 of CM035229.1, forward strand.
CAAAGGAGCAACAAAATTGGAATATTTGTGATTTAAACATAGCTTTTAGAATATGGGATATTGGTAAACTTAGCAACTTTTTGATGAAGTGATAATACATACTATTTAGGCCATACATGTTAACAAATGTAGTACATGCAAGGATAACTTGCATGTGGTCTTTTTAAGTTTGGTCACTTTTCTACAACTAAAACTTATGATTTAATAAAATATTTAAATGAGAGGTAGAAAAGCAATGTTAGTCTTAAGGGGAAAAAAGTTTGGAAGATTATGGTTCCCTTTAAAATCCAAATGTGTATTTAGTTATTTTTCAAAGATAGCTTCAAGACTAGAGCTATGCTAAAACATCCCAATGGTATTTTTAAAGATACATGCTTTCTTTATGTATATTACAAATCTTTGGCGAAGGGTGAGTGTTCCTAATCAATTGGGCCAATCTTTTAATGATTATGCTCACAGGTGAATTAAATATAATTGTGCTTCAAATTCTATTTTTTTAAAATCTAAATATTCTACAGAGTATTATTTTTGCCATGGGATTATGGAATATATGGCTTTTTAGGAATAACATTATGCATAGCATGCTAAATTAGCAGTAAGATGGCAATCAAATCAATCAATTAGCTCAATAAATCATAATCAAAGTTATAGAGACTTTTATTACCTTAAACAACTAGTTATCAAAATTGGTAGAGAATTACTTATCATTATATTAAGTGGAATCCTTCGAATGAAGGCTAGTATGCTTTCAATACTGATGGCATAATTACTGGCAACCTAAGTCTAGCTAATGTTAGAGGTTTGATAAGATATTGCAATGGAAGATGGTATCATGGCTTTTGTAAAAGGTTAGGAATCATGTGCATTGTTGTTGTTGAGCTTTGGAGTTTAATTGAAGAGCTTATACTTACCTTGAACATAAGGATCACCCTTATTTTTTTCATTTTTTATAGTTAGTCCGTGAATGCTTTCTTCTAGTTACTACTATTTTGTTTATTATATTTCCTAAATACTCTAAGTGTAATGTGAATATTGGTTAATTTGTTTTATTTCCTTGTTAATAGAAAAAATTCAAATATAAAAAATCTACTTTTCCTTTAACCAACATAAACTTAGATGTTAGTAAATTTCTAAAGTAAGTTTATCATTAAATTTAATAGTGTCAAAAGGCTTAAGTTCAACTAAGAAATTTAAAACCTAAAAACTTTAATGTCAAAATTAAAACTTGGCTAAAAATAAACACAAAAACTAATGGAAGTGAATATGTAATTTCAAATTCAAAAATTTCAATTACAAATGGTAGATCTTAACATTATAAATAACTAAAAATCCAAAGCAAAAGTAAGTAGAATAACTAAAATTAATACAATCATTTAATTAAGCCGTCTCACCCTTAATCCTACAAGCAAGTTGGATGTCCTTAGGCATGTTAGTGACTTTCTCCATGTGAATCGCATAGAGATTAGTATTCTTAAAGAAACTGACAAGGTAGACCTCCATTATTTCCTATAATGTAGTCATAGCACTACTTTGAAAATGAATATTGGTCTTATTTCCCTCATGAATCTTTGAAATGGAAGCTTTCAGATCAATAATTTAGTACTTTTTTGGTGCTTTCAAATCTTTCTTAATGTCATAGTTGCTAGCCTAAACTTATGGGGCTTTTTTACCACTCTAGTAGCTAGAGTAGACTTCTTAGCAGCTTTGATAGCTAATTGCTTCCTCAATGCCTTTCACCAATGGATTTGCAAGTTATTTTCTTGGTATGTGCCATCTTAAAGAAAAGTGTTGGATAGAAGATAAAAGATTAGGTTTGTACTTGGATAAAAGGAGACAAGTTTAAACAATTGATATGGTAATTAATTTACTTGGTGGATACATATAGTTGTAATGAAAAATGAATTTAACAAGAAAGTAACAAATTTAAAAATTTTCTTGAAACAAAGAGCATATATAAGTCATTAATTCATTAAAAATTTAATCTAATGCCTAAGCTCTAAGGTAGTGACTTTTTTTTTTGTTATAAAAGGAAAAATTTAAATTCTTTGTTTGGGAGTCCTTTTCACTTCCTTGCAATGGATAATAAATTTTTTGAAACTAGGTGCTAAAATTAGGATTTTGGGCCTTTTTCTTTAGTCATGATAATCAAACCTCAAATGTTTCATCAGTCTAACAAGACATCCCTATACATTAAGTCCATAATAAGTTTGATTTAAAGGCAATCCATTATTAAGTTCTTTGTCAATTCAATACATTAGATTTTTTTTTGGCTTTTTAAATTATAATTTACAATTTAATGCCAAAAGAAAAATAATAGCTTCAACTATCGAATTAAAGAAATTTTTCCTAAATTTAGACTGTTTAATTACTTTTATAAAATAGGTCTTAGCCTTGTTCCTACTAGCAAAATAGGTAAAATCATCTATTTTATATGTGATAATGATTGTGGTGAACTAATTGCATTGGTACATAATTGATTTAGATTATTGAATTCTATTCATTTATACAATATTGCATAAGATAAATGAAATCAAATGGCCAAAACCAATAGTGCACTAATACAACTGGTGCACTGAAGTTTCATCCTTTATACGTAGATTTGAGTATAGGAACATAAATTTGAAAGTAAAAAGAAAAAATGAAAAAAAAATAAAAAATACATTAACGATGATTAGATTACTAAAATAATGCAAAATGAGAAATATGTGTAAATAAAGTCATAAAGACAAGGACTATCATCATGTTGCCAATCCTTAGTGCACCATTATAGTCATGGTGCATCCATACTTCAGTAAATGTAAGGTTACAATTCATTGCTTAGCATTAGGCAGGAGGGGCAACCTTAAGCTAATTATTTTCATAAAGACATAAAAAAATGTGAAGAATTGTAATTGAGGCATTAATCTTGAGTTCCTGGCCTATGGAAATGCATAGCAATATGAAAAGGGAGGTTTGAGGAGGTGTAGTCCATGTGGAAAGGTAATTAATGTCAATGGAAATGATGTTATATGGTTAGGACGAGGAGAAGGAATGGTAGTTTTATGGGCTAATATCCAACATGGGAGATGAGACTGCAAATCATTATTATTATAGTTTGGTAGCTATGTAGAATTACATTTGCAAATTATGAGTTCGTGATATGAATATCCTTGATTAGAGGGGGAAATTGGAGGAACTACAATTGCATTGGTCGCTGCAGTAAACATTAGTAGATTATTTTCTCTATTTTCCTATTCATTAGGCTTTGGTGTTTTTGATCTGCTTTCTAACCTTATTTTAGAATGCCTGCAATAGGAATACCTCTCTCTTATGGTAGAAAGGCTTTGATGGGGGTTGCATTTTAGAAATGTTTTCCCTTTTGATCTATTAAAACCTTGCTTTTAAGGCTATTATATAAGTAACTATTTGAAAATTTTTGGATCAAATTCTTTTTTTACCCCATTATACTTTACCATTTTATCTGAAGTCCATAGTTCTATGGTTGCTATTTTAAAAACTTTGACACTCTAAGTTGCATTAATATGCAAATTATTACTAAGAAGATCTCATCTTGTTTATAGCTAAGTGGCCCCTTTAACAAGCTCTTTTGTAATTCTAATAAATTGGAAGGCAACATTAAAATTATTAATTCTTCCTAAAATAGGAACAGATAACTTGTTTTGTTAGCTACATGATTGCCTTTATATTATTAATTAAGTGATGTATTGGTACACCATTAAAGTCCATTTCTAGAAACCCTTAACTTTTAACTAATCCATGTGTGAAGTGAAACTGTTCAAAAGATTTCATGATTTCAACACGAGAAATATTTAACATATATTGCTTTCTTAACCATTAAGTTAGTTCAAGAAGTAAAACTCTTTCCTCATTTGTAAACTAACACATAACTCTTTCAATATTGGATGTTAGATAATCCATTAATTTCTTCCATACATATTGAGCCATTGATTAAAATCCTGACATTAGTTAGCTTTTTCATAAACTATTAGTAGAGATATTATAATTGGGTTCTATCCCCTTCCATAACTAATATAAGATATCTCAATAATCTTTCCCTCACACATCAAGTTATCAATATAATTAGGTTGTAATGTTATAACTGAACTTTTACCTTTTTTATAAGGTCAATTCTACCATGCCTTGAGTGAGAACTCAAGGTATGGATGCCTTGATTTTATATCAAAATATAAGCCATTAGATTGCATTTAATATATAATCAATGGCTATCCTTAATTAGTAAGTTAAAGGTATAATGAATGTATTGTCGATTTTTTAAAATTGTCCCAGTATTTAAGACTTAATATTATATTGATTCATAATTTTTTTGGTAATAGTACTTTTTTATTATATTATAATATTTTAATTTTTATTGATACTTAGTACATTCATTCCTTTTAACACAAAATATTTACATAGTAATTTTTAACAACTATATTAATGATATTAAGAAATATTATTAATGGAAATAAAGAAAAATTAAATCATTTACTATAATAATGGAGGGTTTTTTAAAAAAAATAAATTAATGTGAATTTAATCATAATCATATTTTTTTGTTCATTTAGATTTGTAAATGAATTTCTTAAATTGTTCTTTTTTTTTCAAATGGAAAATTTGCTATCAAATAAATAAAATATTACCTCATGTTGTGAGAAGATTTAAAAAGGATATTTGCTCCATTTACACTTAAAATTTTCATTGTGTCACCAGGGTAATATCATTGAACTAAGTAGGAAGTTGACAAATATTTTCTTATTTTTAATCCTAATGTGACATTATTATTATTTATTATAATTTTTTATTTAATAAATTGTTATATCTATTATATTTTAATAAATAAGGTACTTTAACATTATAATTGAGATTATTTATTTCCATGAAGAGTATTTTTTATAAAATATAATTATAAAATAATATTTTTTTGATGATGTGTCATCTTTTTATTCATTAATAGTGTAAAAAAAGGTTACATCAGATCAAATTTAAGCTTAAATTTGCATGTTATAATTGTGAAAAATCAAATCATTAATCATGGAGGGTTTAAAATTTGATTTATTGTCAATGTAAAATATTTTATTTTATACCTACATAAGGTTATGATCAATACTGAAAAAAATTGTATCAATTTTGATTCTTATAAAATTAAAAATGATAAGTTTTTTTTCATATAGTAATTCAATGTTCTATGTCATATACAGAAGAATTAAAATTTGAATATTTTTAATTTTATGAAAATTAAATTGATATAAATGTTTAATTAGAGATTAAATTAATAAAAATTTTATTTTAATAAAAATTCAATTTTATAGGAATTTAAATAGATTTTTAGCCAAAATTAAATAATATAAGAACGGGAGCATTCTGTTTACATACCTAAGTGACATTTATTTTACATTAAACCATTTTCTCAAAGGTTATTTGTTTCTGTGTAAAACAAAAAATATAGATGAGACAAAGAAACAGAACTAATTAAGAAAAATATTCATTATATTTAATATTTCATAAAATTATTAATCAATGCACATAAGAAAAAATATACATGACCTAAACCATTCAAATTTAAATTATATATTTAACTAAACACTAATAATTTGCAAGAAGAAAAATAGCAAACAGACCATGTTACTCAACATTTAACATTTGTGTAGTGAGGGCACTTGAACCCAAATGTGCCCGGTTGGCATGGGAATTGCTGAACCAATTCCCGTGCACTATTGTTATTTAACATATTTTAATAAATCTATAATTTCCAACAAAATTTCTATGCTTTTTTTAATTTTAAAAAAATTATATTCTATCTGAAATTTGTATGTTGGAAATGCAAAAAAAAAAATAATTTCTTTAATTAAAATTACAACATAAAAATTTTGTAACTTTTAGTAATAAAATTACTATGGAATATAAAGATATAAAACTTAAAAATATATAACGGAAGTCACATAAAAATATATAATTATCATAATTATTATTTAACAGTGAAATTTTTTTAATTAATATAGGTTTTGTTATATTTTTAGTCATGAATACTAATTTCACATAATTTCTATATGTCTAATAATTTTGGTCCAATACATTTATTTTCTTTTGGATTATCACAAATCCAATCAATTAGAAAAGTTTTGAGGCTCTTTTATAAATATTATTTCCCTTGAAAAGGAATGAATGCATTTACACAATAGGTAAATTTTTGCCACATGTTTATATCTCATTAATCTTTTAGGATAGGTATCCATGCCTTGAATTTTTACCCAAGACATGGAAGATATTACCTCCCTATAATTAATATGAGATAATTCAACAATTTCTTCATTAATTATTATACATTATATCATTGATTAGATTCTTAATATTAATCAGTATTCTTATAAATTATTAGATAAAAATATTATAATCGGAGCTCCGATAAAAATGTTGGTTGCTTTCTCAAATAGAATTGACACTTTTTCTCACATTTATATATTAATATCCGATCCTTTTTACATTCCGTATGAAGTAAACCAATTGCACGAGACACAACACGAGACGTAAGCAACACAAATGTTTCTCTCTCATAGGAATCTACAAAAGGCTTAGTTAAATTATACTCTTAAATGTATAAATAAAAGCAAGGATGAGACCAAATAGGGGTATAATTGTAAAGTAGATAGGCCGAGGTAAATTAATTAAACGTATGAAAATGGGAATCTGGCTTTGTAAGAATGTAACAAGGAAGAGAGGACAAAATCTAAAGTATACGAGGAGGAGGCCACCGAGTATACTTCAACTTTAAACCTGCCTCCGATTGCAGCGTGTTTGTACGATAACAATACAATACAATTGGTGCAGATCCCACCGAGAATGGGTGGTTGGTGTGGTAATTTTTCCTAAGAAACTGAACCATAGCTTGCAACTTGCCGGCCTGAATCTACTCCATGTGTTTGCTATACTGTTCCTCTTGTACTTTTGCTTCTGTTTTTCTATCCTTTTCCATTTTCTGTTTACAATATGTATAATGTCATAAATATGCGTAAAATATTATAATTCTATCCACAAAAGTTATAAAAAAATATTATCATTTTCAAATAAAATTTTCCACTTAAAAAAAAAAAGAAAAGCATGAAAATAATTCATAAAAATAATAGAAACACGAATGGATATGAATTGTTTGCATACGTACCAAAACAGAAATTGGAAGACCGATTAAATATGCCCCTCTAAATTCACAAGTATCATATAATTAAATATATTAAGGTGAAAAAATTTTAAATTTTAAGGAAAAAATTATAGGAGTGAAGAAATTTATGATAATAAAATATTACAAAATAATGCATATAATTTTTTTTATTATAATTTTATGATTTTTTAATTATTATCCTTCAATCTTTCTCAAATTTCTACAAAGGTTTTCACGTAATCTCAAAAACACTTACATCATATTTCAAACTTTTAACTATCGTAAATATTTATAACCAAAAAAAATCTATTTAGAAAAAAATTCCAATCCTACTTGAACATAAAATCCCAATACGAATATAAAAATAACTCATAATATGAAACAATTATTAATTTGAATTTGAATCAAACTTAACAAATTTTATATTAACACAAATTTTGTTATTTTTTTATCAATTTTAATGCTCCATTTATTGTTAAAAAAAGTCAATCATAGGGCATCACCTATAAGAGTCTCCCATCCTTATTTGATCTCTTCATCTACATGCATGTTACACATTTGCAAAAGCATCAAATCTCGTAAATATTTTCATGAATAAGTTTAAATTATTAAAATTTTCATCTCTATTATTAATTGTAACTTCTTTGTTCTTGCCCTAGCCAAAATCATTCTTCATTATATTAGTCAATCATCCTCTTCAACTCACATATGATCAAATTAACTATCTCTATAACATGCGTTATAATTCATCTTCAGTTCTCATATACAATCAAATTAGTACTACAACATCACCACCACTATCATTTATCATCATACATGTGACATCAAATTAGAATTTTGCTATCTTAGAACATCACTCTCACATGGACCAAACTATGATCTAATACTAATTATTGAAAAAAAATCTTTTTTCCCAGCAAAGACAAGTATCATATAATTAAATTAATTAGAATAGTGCAATATCTCAAATTCCAAAAGAAAATTCACAAATGAAGAGAAATTCATTACATTAAAAGATTATAGAATAATATATGTAAAAATTCTCAACTACAACTTCACAACTTCCTGGATACCATTTTTATATCTCCTTCAAATCTCTACAAGAATTCTTATGTAATCTCTACAAACATTCCAATCATCTTTCTTATATCTCAAACTCTTGACAAATACAAATATTTATTATATAAAAAATCTATTGAACAAAAAATTTCAATCCTACTTTAATATAAAATCTTAATGTAAATAAAAAATAATAATTAATTAATAATAATTTGAATTTAGGGCATAACCATACCCCCTTTTTCTTTCATTATAAACTGAGAATGAAGGGGGAAAGAACTTCATTTCTGATATCTTCACAAACACATACAAAAGAACTATTATGTGGGATTTAGGTAGGATTAATTGATCTGTTGCAGAGTGAGGATAAGGCATTGAACTAAGCAACAAAAATGATTTTAATGTATGTTATTTGTGTCCAATGTCAATTGACTTTTCCTATTACAATTATGTGGCTTTCATTATCTGGCGTCACGGACAACGCTCTTCTAGCGGTCCCATATTTCCTGTCTCTGCTTTTCTGAAGAATTAGAAGGCTTTCCTTTTATAGTCCAAGCAAGCTGCAGGGAACGAACACGAATATGATTGAATGCAAGTTGTCTAAGTGACCTTACCCCCATGTTTTTTTAACTATTAAAAATAACATTTCATTTTATTTTGAGATAATTTCTTTTTTAAAAGGTATTTTTATATATAAATAAAAAAATTATTTCATTTAATTTATAATTACTATTTTAATTATATGTGTATAGTTAATTTATCAAAGATTTTATTAAAATTTATTTTATATAAAAATTTTACTTTCTTCCTAATATTATATATATCATAACATCATCAAATTTTAATTTTTAATTGAATTTCATATATTTTTAATATATTAAAATAAAAATTATTTATAAATAAATTGAAATTATTATTTTTTATAATTTTTTCAAACAATAAAATTTATTTAAAAATAACTTGAAATTAATTTTATTACAATGAGATGAATTCAACTGTGAAAAAAAAAAAGAGGCACTAGCGGTAAGTCAATAGGAGGTAAAGTACGTAATTTTCGCACATCTTAGTCATTAATTAAAGTGGATTTATTTTCCATCTCACCACTAACGAAGTCAATTATTGGTGAACCCTACGTTATCTTACTTCCGGTGCAAACATTATACCATAATTGGTGATCTTGTGTTCTGCTTTTATGTCTCGTTTCGTATAACTAAAAATAAAATTTTATTTTATTTTTAAATAATTTTTTTATCCTTTATCTAGTATAATTGAAAATATAAATTTATTTTATTTTTAAATTTTTAAATAATATTTAACTTTAAGTAAAATAAAATTTTACTTCATTTCATTTATAATTTTTATTTTAACTAAATTTGTATCATTATGAAATCTATCTAATTTAGTAAGGAATTCACTAAAATTCATATTAATTTATCTAAAAATTATATTATATAAAATATTTATCTTTTTATAAATATTTTATTTATTATGATACCATTAAAATTTATTTTTTAATTAAATTTTATATATTTTTTAATACATTCTAAATAAAATGATTTATTTACAAATAAATTGAAATCATTATTTTTAATAAAGTTATCAAATAATAGAATTTATTTATAAATAAATTAAAATTATTTTTATTGAAATAAAATTAAATTAATTTAAAAAAAGTTACATGACAAGCGAATCATTAATAAGCTTTATTTATGTAATCTTTTGGAAATTATGAAAACAACGCGTCCAAAATCCATCTAACACTCTCCAAAGTTTAAAAAAATAGGGAAAATTTTTAGCACTGCATTAACATTAAAAATTTATTACTATTCTTATATGATTTTTGCCAAGCATATTACTTCCTCAATTTAAAAATTTAATTTGACTTTCCTTAATGTATTTTAAGGAGAAGAAATTAAATTTCATGCTCGATCAAATTGTTGAATTGAAAGAGAAAAAAACATTTAACAAAACTTATATGAGAGTAGTACTCAATATTAATATAACACTAATTTTTTTCCTCAAAAATAGGACTTGAATTACATTATTCAATGATAAATTAAAAATGTTTTATTTGTTTATAATTCCTGTACATGCTTTTATATATATATATATATATATAGTGAAAAGAATGAATTATAATCATTAAATCTTACATTGATGAATTGTAATTAAAATATAAATTATATAATTTTTTAAATAATTTTATATTTTTTATATAATTATGTAATTTTTAATTATCAAATATAAAATTTAATGATCATGATTATTCTCTCACCTCTTATATACACACTTTATTTCATTTAATATATATATATATATATATATATATATATATATATATATATATATTATAATTCGAACTTGATTGGTACATTATCTTAAAAATACGTAGAGTTAGTCTCATTTAGACTATGCTATTTTTTATCTGAAGGGCGAGCTCATTAAAATTTAAAAGTAAAGTATAAATAGTAAAAAATAACAAATTTGATCGGGTTCAAAATAATAAATCTTCCTAATGAATTTAAAACATGTACGAGACACGTGTAAATTAGATAAGTATGAATGAAAGAAGTATAAAAATAAAAATAATTTGAATGAATGTACTTAGTGTAAGAAGTTTAGAAATGCGCAAGCATTGCTAAAAGTGTTGGATGATTCACGATCCCAATCGAAAAAATAAAAAAAGAGTAATTTGATTAACAAAAGAAACCAAGATTAAAAGGCAGCACTTATTTAAAAGGATAATTTAAAACATAATGGTCCTTTTGGTCGTGGTGGGAGCACAAAATCTTCAGTTGGTTAGGGGAAGACTAAACACGACTTAATTCCCAACAACTCTGTCATCGTTGCTATTGTCAAAACCAAATGTATCTGTCTATGTTCTAATGAATACCAAAACTACCTAATATTGTAGACTATGGAGATCCCCTGCTTTTGGGGCACGTCAATTCAATTATCCTCTTTGTTTTCCATTTTTCTTCCCCGCTAATAGTAGAAATAGAAACTCATTTAATTTTGAATTTAAATTTTAATACACATATGTAAAATTTTGAATTCAAATCTTAAATATTATTAGAATAAAGAGTTTGTTTATTTATTGTTTTTTTAAAATTTTCTTTTTAAAATAAAATTTTTTCTTAATAAATTATTTTTCAAGATTTATTTTTTAAAATTATAACTTTAAATGTACAATTTAAAAATAAAAATAAAATTTTAATATATTTAACTCATTCTTTTGTTCTAAATACTAATTCTATAATTAAATGAAATATTTTTATTTACTTATTCAAATACTCTTTATTCTTTATTTTTAAATTTCAAAATAATTTTTAAAAATAAAAATAATTTTCAAAAATATACATATGAGCCAAAATTTTTAATGCAACATTATATACCTCTATTTTATTAAGATGCGGTATCTTCATGCATTCAATTTAAAAATATCATCAATTAAACAAGAAAGGACACTTTTTTGCATGTGGAGGTTGACAATTCTCGCTTGCTTTCTGGGGGGTGGTTGGCTCTTGGATTTTTTCTTTTTCCCATAAAATAATCACTTTTTCATGGACAGGATTTTTCTTCTTAACGGAGAAGTGCTCTACACACTATAATTTGTCAAACAATTCTTCTGTCCTACATGGAATTCCAATTCCTTCCGTATAATAATTGAAGCTGGAATTGGAATCCACGCGCCAAGAGAATATGTATTACTCCGTTTTCGAAAATAACCTTTGCTTTCTTGGAATAAAGCTTCACGCATTTTCCTGCCGGGGGTTGTATTTATGCACAGCACGATATGGGCTTTTGGTAATTTTGTAAAAAAATGGGAAAAGGCGAATTTGGTCCCCGCTGGGGCACTTGTGTTGTAAGATTCATTGTCAGTAAAGCATTTGGAAGGTTTTGGATATTTCGCTTCCCCTCCCGGGCCTCCTCTTGGCCGAAAAAACAACAACTTATACGGCTCGATGCATTTTATTTTTCTTCATTACTGTATAGACGAAATTAACGTCAGTGCCCTAATTGCATAGCCTAGGAATCTGTGAAAAATATTAAAATGTTTCATTTCATGACGCTTACTTTTACGTTACATTTCAAATTTTTGGTTTTACAATTTGATCGCATCAACAGGAATTTGGCGTAGTGTCATTGTTGAGTTTCCCCTTTTGAAAATTTTAACAAACCTTTTTGTCAATTGGACTGCATTATGATCCTAGAATTGCGAGAAGGACCACCGAGTATTTCCATGAAAATTTAAAAATTAAATTGGGCCAGTGAAAAGAGTAATCTTATTTGTATTTTCATTTTTCTACTTTTTTCTCACTTTATTATATTAAAAAAGGCAAATTGATTTAATTTATATTTTTATAAACTCAAAAAGTATTTTTTTAATATGAAAACGAAAGTGAAGGATGAGAGAGAGAGAGAGAATGCAAACAGTATTATTCTATTAAAAATTATATTCTTTTTATTAGATAGAAGTAAAAATACATATTATAACTACAAGTCCTTTTTTTAATAAAAATATTTTTCATAAAAATATAATAAAATAATAAAATATGTATTATTTATTCAATATTGAATATAAAAAATGTAATGATATCCTCTATATTAAAAGAAAAGTTATTTCCTTTATTATTGTATCATTATATTTTATAATTTTTTAATCACAGTATGAAGATGATACGTCAACTTTTTAAATTATATAAATAGATGAGATTTTTCAATAAAATAAATATCCCCATCAAAATAAATGGAGTTAACAAATATTTTTTCTAGGTTTAAGCTCCATTTCTCGTAAATAATTGATAGCTGATATGTTAGTTAGTAATTAATAAATTAATTAATAGTCAATAACTTATACTTTATTTTGTATAATAAATAAGTTAGCGTTTAAAGGTTTTTTTCACATTAGTTCATTAAAAAAATAAGTTCTAATTTAATAAGTTACCAAGAGTAATTTATAGTTTATAATCTACTATCTCTTCAAAAAAAATTTTTAATTTTATCCTTATTCTTTTTATTAATTTGCAATCAATGCCGTTTGTAATATAAATCTAAATATTTTTTTTCATAAAATATAATTAATTTGATTTTAATGTAATTACATCCTAATTTTAAATTATAAATATATAAATATATATATAAATAATATCATAAAATATAATTAATTAATTATATTTTAAGTAATTATAATTTTATTATAAATAATAAAATAAAAATTATATAAGTAAATAAATAAAATAAATATATAAGTTTATAAGATATAATTAATTAAATATTATATTTTTATTTTAAACTTTTTAATTATGTTAATATATTTTAATTTTTAAATAAATATGAATAATTTTAATTATATATATATTTCTATTAATATATTATTTTATATCATTTTGTAATTGATAACTGATATTAGTGATCAACTATTAATTAATTTATTAATTATTAATTAACTTATCAGTTATCAGCTACTACCATGAAACAAAGCCTTATAACTAATAATTGATAACTGATAAGTTAGCTTAAGGGTTTTGAAAAATTAATTGTTGAACTAACTAAAATTATAAAATAATATAAAAAGATATATTAATAGAAATAGATATATAATTAAAATAATTCATATTTACTTAGAAATTAAATTATATTAATGTAACTAAGAACTTTATAATAAAATATAATATTTAATATTTAATTAATTATATTTTATAAATTTATATATTTATTTACTCTCATAATTTTTATTTTATTATTATTTATAATAAAATTATAATTATTTAAAATATAATTATTTATATTTTATGATATTATTTATTTATATATATTTTTATATATTTATAATTTAAAATTAAGATATAATTATATAAAAATTAAATTAATTATATTTCATAAAAAATATTTAAATTTATATTATAAAAAATATTGATTATAAATTAATAAAAAGAATAAAAATAAATTTAAAAAAAATAAAAATTTATAAATTATAAATTATTTTAAGTAACTTATTAAATTTGAAGATGTGAGTATTTTTCCAAGGTTTAATGCTAGAATACTTAAAGTAAGCGATTCAATGGTCAATTAAGTGATAAAGTGGTCAAAGCACAGACATAAAAAGATAAGAATTCTAAAGTGGTATAGTTAGAAGCAGCAAGATAAATTGAGAGGGCTTCTTTTATATATTGATTTTTATTTAATTTAATGATTCACATGAAATTTTATATCTTTATGAGATAAAAAAATTAATTTAATAACTCATAACTTATTAATAAAATTAAATTATGTATATATTAAATTTTATTTGATGTACACAGAATTTGTTTTACATTTATAGTAATGATTTTACCATTTATATATAGAATCGTCTTCCTTTATGAGAAAGAAAAGCCACTCAGTACTCAAACCCGTTTAGCAAACAATTAGTAGGTGCAATTTCATTCATCTCATATGTAAGAATTTATAATTATGGAGAAGTTCAAGATACCAAATACGATTAACTTGCCAAACACCTCTCAATTTAATTAATTGGGATGTTCACCGACTCCTCACCATCATGTTTGGGTGAGCAGATGTACTTGATGCCTTCCGTGTTTCATTGGTCGCCATGATTGCACACCGTGTGTCAATGAGTGTTGAAGCAATAACTCGTTGAAAATAACCCCATTTGAAAGCACGCAGCTCGGAATGGTGTTGTTTGTGCTTTCCTTCTCATACAGTTTTTTTTTAAATGACTATTTGCAGGTATAAATGACTTGATTTTATTCAGCAAAATTATTATTCAACTGTATTTTTATGTTAAAAATTAAATAATATAAATATAAAATTTTTAAAATTCAAAACAAGATGGCAGGCACTTAAAAAGTATTCAAGCTCCCGAGAGTTTGATGTCTGTTAGAATTAGTTTTATCTTTTTAACTTCCCAGGCTTGTACCGGGGCAATCATGTGGACAGTGGCACCACCACCTTATGTTTGCCTTTGTGTTCATTTTTGGAGTATGTGGGGTATATCGCTAAACTGGCTTCACAGTGCCAATGCCCGCAATCACATATATAGATAGATAGAGTAAAATCCACTCTCGTTCTCTCTCTCCCTCTCCCCCCGGCTTCTTCACATCACATGCTTTCATTCCATTGATTCTCTCTTGAGGACAAAGACAAAAAAACTTATTGGATTTGCGAAAGCCTCTCGTCCATCATTCCATTTTTCTGGCTCTGCAAGATTCTTCCACCACCTTGGATAGATATGGTCTTCTACTTCATCTGTCCAAATCAAATCCAGCCGTTCAATTCTCACTCATTCATCCGCCTTGTTTTTCTCGCTCACTGATAAAAATTCCAAATTACATATCATCTTCTTACAATTTTCATGTTCAGCTTTCTTTTACCCTCTCTTCTATTTCATGGCTACAACTGCAACTCCTACCCAGATTTTTCAAGAAAATAGTAACAACAACAATGGCAATCCTGAAATAAGCAGGCAGGAAATCCAGTCCGCAATTGCCAAAGCAGTAGAGCTGAGAGCTCTTCATGCGGCTCTAATGCAAGGAAATAGCCCAGCCAATGCCAGATTCCCATCTCCTTCCCCTGCTTCACGTCCTGTTTCTCAATTTTCTGCACAAGATTACCCTGTTTTCACTCCGGTAACTTCTGCTTTTTCCTCTTTCTGCTTTTATATGCTCTTTCTTTGATGAAATTGGGTCTTCTAAAACTATTCACATGTCTTGTCAACAATAATACTATTTTGTCCAACTTATCAGAGCAGTGTCCCAAGAGCAATTAATTATTATTAATTTGGATTCTTGCTTTGTATTGCTGCCATGGAAGTTTTTAGGAATTAATAAACTCAACTGAATTGAATCCTGAGTTTCAATTCCACACTTATGGTGCCTTTTATGATATTAATTTCATTCCGGGAATCTGAACGCTATTATCAACACATTTTTTTTTCCGGTTCTTTCATGGTTTTTGGGTTTTCTGTCTGCTTTAATGGCTGGTGCTTTCATGATACTATTTTCTCTTTTCTTTTTAAATTATAATGGACGGTTACTGGGAAACTTATCATCAATTATGTAAACCATTGGCAGAGCTATGAAGATGAACCTCTGCCAGCTTATCATCATCAAAACCAAATGAGAAGCCGAAAATTATCTGAAAGCTGGGATGAAATCGGGGTTGAAACAGGAATCATAGAAACCATCTTGCCAGATTATAGGGAGAAATCAAACTCAAGAAAAGGACTGAATTCTGCTTTTCCCCGCTTCGAATCTCATATATGTCCCGCTGAAGACAGCAAATCTGTAACTGGTTCTACCACAAACCAGATTACTGTTCTTCAAAATTCTCCAGGAAATGATTTCTTCAAGTCCAGGAGGAGAAACAGTTTGGAGGATTTTAAATCTGTATCTTCCTGCAATAAATGCAAGCCTGCAGTCATAACGAGTGAATTTGAGCATACGAGGAACAGCAACAAAAATTCCAATATTGTTGTCCCACTCACAGATTCTCACTCATCTATTCAATCACAACCAAAAAGCAAGGGTGTGATTTCATGGCTGTTTCCTAGGTTGAAGAAGAGGCACAACAAGAATGAGAATTCCCCCAACAGGACAGAATCCGAAGAAGTTTCTCAGGTTCTCAAAGATTTGGGAATAATGTCCATTGAGACACTGAAGAAGGAACTAATTGAAGCAAACGAAAATAGAGACGCCGCCTTAAGGGAAGTTTCCGAGATGAAATCTTCACTAGGAGATCTTAGACAGAAGTTGGAGTACTTGGAGAATTACTGTGAAGAACTGAAGAAAGCTTTAAGACAAGCAACACAGGCCAAGGGTTTTCAACTTCATGAAAAGCTCAATAGTCTTCCTAAGAGAGGAAAATCATCTTTTGATGGCAATGGTGAAAATTTGATGCCTGTTAGTGAAGAAGTAATGGTGGAAGGGTTCTTGCAGATAGTATCAGAATCAAGATTATCGGTGAAGCAATTCTGTAAAACGCTTATAGGCCAGATAGAAGAAACTGATCACTCCTTGATGGACAACTTAAATTTACTTCTTCAGCCATATAAGCTCTCTCTGAATTCCAAGTACTCAAAGGCAGTTTTATACCATTTTGAAGCTTTCATAAACCAATCTCTCTTCCAGGACTTCGAGAATAGCGTATTCCAAAAGAATGGCTGTCCAAAGTTCTTGGATCCGCAACAGGATCGCCAAGCACAATTCTCATCATTTGTTGCACTGAGGAATTTGAGCTGGAATGAAGTATTGAGAAAGGGAACAAAATATTACAGTGAAGAATTCAGCAAGTTTTGTGACCAGAAAATGAGTTGCATTATCACTACACTAAATTGGACCAGGCCTTGGCCTGAACAGCTCCTTCAAGCGTTCTTTGTTGCAGCAAAATGCATGTGGCTGCTTCATTTGCTCGCGTTCTCTTTCGAACCACCACTGGGGATTTTAAGGGTTGAAGAAAACAGAAGCTTTGATCCTCATTACATGGAAGATATGTGTTTGGAAAGGCAGAAATCCAATGGTCAGAGCAGGGTTAAGATCATGGTGATGCCTGGGTTTTATGTTCAAGATAGGGTCTTGAGGTGTAAAGTTCTCTGCAGATATAAATCTGCAGCCTAAGTGAAAATTTGGTGATGGGTTTCATTGTCCATTTTCATTTGCTTTTTCCCCCCTGTTCTGCCCCCATTTGAGTTAAGCCTGTAACTATGTAGTTGATGCTTAATAATTGTTCAAAGTGGTTTATGATTTATTCTATTGCTAGTTATATGTCCGGTGTTAATGAATAAGTGAGGCGTTTGGAAGGAAATATTTGTAGTGCGCCACAATAGTCTATTACTATACTGCGTATTATCGTATAATATGTCTTAAGATATTATTAATTTAATATGCAATTAGATCTAATATTATATTGGAGTGTTGCACCATAACCTCTCCAATTTGGAAGTATAAACCATAAATTATAATGTTACATTTGGTTTATAATATTTTTTATTTCCTTTTCATAATTTAATTTTTTGAAAATTATTTTCATTTTTAGCTTTTCATTTTTTTTGAAAATGTGATGGGTATTTATATGAATATAATTTTCATTTTATCTCAAAATCAAATAATAATTATAGGATGATTAGAAATTTAAATAGTAATAATTGATAATGTGTGGTTATGATGATGGTGGCAAGAGACGATAATAATGTTAGCGTTAAACGAGGCGGTGATAGTAGCAATAGAAATGAAAATAATTATTGTAATGATAAAGACAATGATAACAATAGAGGCAGTGATAATAGAGGTGATAATGATAGTAATTAAAGTGGTGATAGTTAAGGTAATAATGGTGACAACAATGATAGATATGGAGGTAATAGTGGTTATTTTGAAATGATGGACATATTGATGGTATTGATGGAAGTGGTAGTGAAAATGGAGAAAGTGTTAGCAATAATGGAGTTGACAATTGTAATGAAAGTAGATAATAAATTGTTACAGTAAATGTGAATAATTTTAAATAGTTATAATATAAAAATAAAAATATAAAAATATTTTATATTATTTTCTAAATTTTCAAGAATAAGAATTTCATTTTATTGATGTGAACGTCAGATTAATGAGTTTGTGACATATCAATAATAAGTCTTGACTACTTGATAAGATGCAAAATTAAATTAGTATTAAGTAAGTGATTTTAGATATAATAGTGAATAAGCAACTAAAGGTATATAAGAAGGGAAGATATGAAAGTGTGTACGAATGTATCACTAAGGTTATACAAATATAGATAACACAGATAAAAAAATAAAGAAAGAGAGAGAGAGGAGAGGAGAGGAGAAATGGATATAAGTTAAAGTATAGATAAACTAAAATAGATATGATAGAGCAATAATTAGGAATAAGGATAATTCTTTTAGCATATTACGTGAATGAAGAATATAAGTTAAAAACATGGTATAAATGAGAAAAAATAAATACTAAGTTGAAGAAAATTGTATGATTGTGTAAGAGTTAGAGGACTGATATATATTAAGGAGTTAAGAATGCATATAACACGGAAGGATCATTTATATTGGCATAAATTATGTCATGCAGTAAACTAGTTAGTTTTTATGTAATCCATGCACAAGAAATGATATATAAATTCAAGGTGATAAAACAAGCAGAAAGTGTAGATACACATTGTGTATGCAATTGCTGGAGCCATATGCATTTATAGAATGTAGAAAATACTGAAGCCATCTCATAAACCAATACATGTCTATGTAAGTATAGACAGTATAAATATACTATGCTTTGGGACATAAAAGAGCACAACAGAAAATAATTTTTTTAGAGATGTGCAGAATCTTCAGCATAAAAATAGCTTTTATTCAATGCATACACAAAAAGCATATAACCTCAACAAAGTAAAATGGTCTTGTTTTTCAATGTTTTTGAATGCATAATTAGTGTGATGAATGCCTAGTAAATATATATATATATATATATATATATATATATATATATATATATATATATATATATATATATATATATATATATATAATTTTCAATGTAGGGTATGTAAGTCCTTGTGGTCTAGTAAGGAAACATACATAAGTATAAAATTTCATACTTTCCCAAAACTATCATATTCCCAAAAAAATCTTTATTTCATATGCATAGGCCAAAGGGATCCACACAAAAATGCATAGGTTCATACACAAATCATGGATTTAACAATAAGTAAAGTGTGAAATAAAGTTAATTTCATAGCATATTGAATCATCGAATTAATCATTTAAAATATACAAAATTTACACACACACACACACACACACACACATAGTTAATTAGTCATAAAAAAATAATTTATTTTAATATCGATTGTTGAATTAAAATTAATATTTCTCATAATTCTAGATTGATAATTATATTTACATAGCATAATTTAATTGCATATTATATGAGTAGTGTGAAGGAATTTAACAAATTGATTTACCTAATTCAGTGTGTAAATTCTTTATGCTTTTTGCAATATTGCGCTCTAATCACTTGAATCATAATTGATCTCTTGAAACACAATCAAACTCTAAACAAAATCACTCTTTCTTCTTAACCTAGAACTAACAAAACATATTTTGTGTGTAGTTAGTAAGATAGAAACTTGTCTTATATTAGCGAGTTAAATCATGATTTTACCTATCATAAAATTCAAACTTATTAACTAAAATTAAGCCTAAGTACCAATAAAAGCACAACACTTTATGTCACTAATTTTAAGTTAACTATATTGACACTAATTTGTATTTATGAATTATAGGAGGTGGTCCATAATAAGAAATTCTAATAGCTATTATCGAATAAAAAATATTGGTCTCTCCTATGTCCTATAATTGAGGGAAAAATTCACCACATCTTCATGTCCTATAGGAATTTGCAAAAAATAATAATAAAATTATAAATCTTAAAATTAAATGTTATAATTCACATGTAATTACTAAAAAATTTCAAACAACAACAAAGATCTAAATTTACACATAATCGACAATCATTTTAATTATTTATCTCAAATTGAGATGCTATGCATATTAAATATAATAAATTCATAAGTATATAATTAGAAAATATTTAATATTCTTATTTGAAAGGTATTACATATTGCATAGTATGATTGGAATAATATTTTTAAATATCAGCACATGGGACTACAAATTATACATTATCAAAAGGATGTATAGTAATAGATTGAAAGTTACACATAATTCATTTCAACAATCTTATCAAACTTTTTTTAAAAAAAGTTGAAACATAATAAAAAAAATATTACTTTTATTTACCTTTTTTATCTTTAATGAAATCTTAATGTATTTTTACTTTATTTTTTAAATAATTAAATAGTAAGATAATAAAAATGATTTATAGATATGTACACATATATGTATGTATTAATGTGTATGTTTGATTGTATTTATGTGATTACAATGGTAAAATTATAATTTCATTAGAGGTACTCCATAAGGAAATATAAAGTCTTATTGCTTTTTGCTTACATTTTATTTGAGGTAAAAACTTATTTCATACCCTATCTTATGAAATAAAAAATAGGTGTTGTCTATAGTGTCTTTGGGCAAAATAAAGGTTTAGAACCCTAGGTGAGCTAGCAACCATTGATTGGTCCATGTATTATTGCTGGTAATAAATGATATATTTGATATGCAGCCTAATAATTTTTAAAATTATACATTATACCCATTATAATTCAACCAGCCTTTTATATCAGTGTTTTTTAGAATGATATGATGCTTATTTTTAGCTAACATTTTATGTAATCACTATTAAAGCAAACAAGTATGATATGATGTATAATGAATAAAAACTGAAACTTTATAAAAGTAAAGTAAATGGTTGCAAATAGGTTGCCTGCGGTAATCAAAGTAACAAGAAAACTTTAAAATTCCCCTTGAGTAGATTTTCTAGAATGGACTAGCAATGGTGATGGTAAGCTTGCTATAAGGGAAGCTATGGCTCTAGAAAAAACTTGAAAAGGGGGAAAAAAATGGAATCTTAGCTCATCAATTTCTCATTCCAAAGCCTAATATAATCTTCTAACTAAAACAACAATTGAAATTCTGGGTAGTAAAAAAGAAAAAGTTTTACCTTGTACTATTTCAAATGGTGAAGGAGAGAGACAAATGGGTTGCAAAGAATTCTTTTCTTAATCTCATGCAACAAAAAGCTTTCTTATTATGATTGATTTTTCTATCCATGAATATTTCTTTTACTTAGGTCAGAAGACTCAAATGAAGGTTGCGAATCAAGAAAAAGTGGATGTGGCTGACGTGAAGATGAAAGGAAAGGTCAGAGTGAAATTAAGGGATCGATGGACACTGCAAAATATGGTGAAGATTAATGCAAAGATGAAAATTATAGCGATGCGAAGACAAAGAGAAAGGAAGAAGGAAGAGATTAGGGTGAGGATAAAGGTTGATGTGTTTAAGAATGAGAGGAGAAGTATAAATAGTGAAGGCCAATTTTGAACTTGATAAAAAGAAGGCTGCTTGGATGAAGGGTGCATAGATGGCGGGTATTGAGGCTGTGAAGGTGATGGTGTCAAGAGAAACGTAGTTACAAAAGGAATGAAGCCAAAATTTTTCAATTAGTTCCTATATCTTTCGATAAATTTTCCTTTCTTAATAAAATTAAAATTTTAAATGAAGGCTGTGATTATATAAAGAAAATCAAATACTTCCTATTGTATCATGTTACGTTAGATATTGAACCTTTTAGGGTACCTTAGACTTCACCTAAAAAATAATATCAATCCTATGCCTTATTGGGATAATTTTCATGAAGTATTGTAAAATCAATATTTTTTTTACCATTCCTACCTACGAAAGCTAAGATATTATTTAGTTAGCAAAAATAGCATAAAAAATAAAATTTTTTAGGAAGTAAAAAATTATTAAGTTATTTAGTTAGTTACTAACTATAAAAATAGAATATTTTTCACAAATTATGAAAAGTTATTTATTGTACTTCCTTAGTAAGAAGAAATTTTAATGTCATTTATTAATGGAAATACAAAACTATTCATACTTAATTTAATTAATAATTACTTTAATTTTTTATATTTATCATTTAAAAATTATTATATAATTTATTAATTATACAATATAAATATAATATTTTAAATATAAATTTTAGTGATATAAAATATAATTAGTATAATAATTATATAATAAATATAATGAATATTATATTATCAATATAAATTATAAATATAATTATAATATGAATTTAATTCTAAATAGAATTATATATATTTATTTATATCATTATTATATTATTTAATATTTATTATCTTTATTATTTAGCATTTAAATATTCAATTATAATAATAAAATTATAATTTTTATCTATTTTATTTAAATTTAATAGAGTTAATTATTTAATATATTAATTATTTAAATAATTTTTTAAAATTATGTTAAAATATTTTAATATATAATTTATATAAAAAACTTCTTAATTTTTTATATAAGTATTTTATTTCTTTAGTAAATTTAAAAATTAAAAAATTAAAAAATTAAAAGCTATATTCAAAAGAAAAATTAAAAATATATTTTCAAAAAAATGGAGACAAATAATTTTTTTTCATATTTCATATTTTTATATTACAATTTTAAAAAATATATTAATTATTTTGATAATACTTTTTACAAAGTTCAGAATTGATTTTTCAATTAATTTTTGGGAAATATCAATTGCTTTGTATTATCCAACCAATTTGCAGTTTTTTTTTCCAGAAATTTACATGAGAGTTTGTACTTTAAAAAATTTAACTTTTTGTAAAAATTTATATCCTAGTAAATCAAGTAAATCAAATGATATCGAAATCTTCGGAATGTATATATTTTGGGCTTGACATTAATGGAGCTGGACCTGTTTGACTTAAGAATTAATACTGGGCCTGGAGGAAAGGTATGAAGTCTTGGGCTACCTGCAAATCCAGAAACAACCGCATTGAATTCATGTCATATAAACAACTTAATAACCAAATGAAGGCGGCTCATATGGCTAACAAAATCTGCCTTACAAGAGTGATAAAAAGTAGTGATGGCAAAAATACAAGTATTGTCTTATCCAAACTGGTAGGTATTTACTTAATAAATTTTATTTAAATTAAATTTATTATTTAATAATTTGAGTTTAGATTTATTCGTTAAATATCTAATCGATTTTAAATCCTTTTGGAGTACTTGTTAATATAAATTTGTACAATATATGAATTCATTTATTTTAAATATTTAATGAATTTTAAATTTATTTTAAATATTATATTAAACTTGTTTAAATAACATATTTTATTATTAATCTATTATTATAGAAAAATTAGTATCATCACATATATAAAAATATTATAATAATTTATTAAAGGTAAATAATATTAAAAATATTTAAATTTATATTATATTATAAATATATTTTAAAATAATATTATTTTATTTTATAATATTACTTTATATAATGTAAAAATATCTAATTATAATATAAATAGATAAATAATTATTTATAAGTTGACCTAATACAAATCACATTTACTTTAAAACTATTATGAATAATATGAATGGCTAAAAAAAATAGATATAATTTGTAATTATCAAGTATAATTATTATTAATGGGAATGATATAATCTATATTTACTCTAAAGTTAATATGGATATTATGGATGAATTAAAATAAAAATAGATATAAATGAGAAAATATCTAAAAAAATAGATATAATTTATAAT
The DNA here is from genome assembly GCA_020226215.1 of Sindora glabra. NCBI lineage: Eukaryota > Viridiplantae > Streptophyta > Magnoliopsida > Fabales > Fabaceae > Sindora > Sindora glabra. The sequence goes on from CM035229.1 coordinate 72,546,016, forward strand.
TATCAAGTATAATTATTATTAATGAGAACGATATAACCTATATTTACTTTAAAGTTAATATGAATATTATAGATGAATCAAAATAAGAATAGATATCAATGAGAAAATAGATATAATTTATAATTATTAAGCTAATGATTATTAATAAAAAAAAATTATTTGTTATTAAATTTTAAATTATATTTGTATTAACAAGTTCAAATAGACTTATTTTAAATTTTTTAATTGGATCTTATTAAATATTTAATAAATTTAAAATAACAGACCCTTAATGTATTTAGATTTAATTGGGCTTAGGTTAGATCTATTTAAATTTTATCCATTACTAGAAAGGGTCTGGTTCGAATCCCACACTACCGAATTCCCTTAAAAAAAAAAAATCCTTAATAGAAATTAAAAAGTGCAGTGGGGGTTACTGTTTATTCTGCAACAGCCTGCGATCATCAATCCGAGGTTTCCAAGAGTGTTGGTAGACATTACGAGTGAAAACGAGTTAAGTTGAATCAAATTTTAATATAAATATGTCAGATTTATTTTATAAATTATTGCTTTAAACTTAAGCTATTAATATATATAAAATTAAAATTTGAGCCCGGCCTAAAAAATATATTTTTAGGTAAAAGTTAAAAAAAAAATAATAATTAAATTAGATTTATATTTATAAATATATATATTGAAGTTATATTAATATTATATATATGTTTTATAAATGAATATTATATTATATATAAACTTATTTATTATTAAATGCTTAGTTTAATAAACTTTTGCTTGATCTTACAAAAAAATAAATTTGATTTATTTAAATAAATAGATGGTGCTTTTTATGTTACCCATGGGGGTTTGGAACCCATGGGTATATGGCACAATATAAGCCATTAGATGAGGAAAGCCATTGACTAAGTCAACTCATCTAGTGACTTGTATTGTGCCACATACTCGTGAGTTTCAAACCCCCATGGGTAACATAGAATTTCCCTAAATAGATTTATTTATCTATTTTCACGTGAACTGTATAAATAAAAAAAATACTAAATTAACTAGATGGAAAATAAATTAGATCCGACGTCCTTAATACCTATTTCTACCCATACTTTAATAAATGTGTGAAGCTGAAACATTAAATTATATGGATGGCGAAAACTGCAGTTTCGCAGACAACGAAAAGTACTGGGATCGTGCCAAAGGGATGACCCTGCAATTGTATCATGCGTCGATATGGGCAGCATGCTGGGAACTTGAAACGTCGAACATTGGCAGTTACTTAAATGTTCAAATTATAGGTATAAATTATACTTACTTCTTTTAAAATTAAATATAATTATATTCATAATTCTTCAATTTTTAAAAATATATATTAAATTTTTTTATATACGACCATCTCTTTTTCTAAGTTAAGTATACACCCGCATCTTGTATTTTTAAAAAATAAAACAGATGTGCGTATAAATTTAAAAATAAAAGAGGTATGAATATAATTAACATAAGTTTTAGAAAAAAAAAGGTATAATTTATTCAATTAATAGTCATTTAATGAATAAAAAATAATTATTTAATTTTGTTATGTATTTTGAAAATTTCAAAGGTACTCGCACTAAAATTATGAGTACCACAACAGAACTTTATATGAACCGTTGGATTGAGACAACACAAATTTGAACCCTTGATAGCTTAATACCGCAAACCGTGCTAGTCCTGCAAAACAAACAAAACTTGAAACTGCCCCATATGATTTAAAGACCACGCCACCGAAGGCTTGGACCTAATAGTATAATACTGCGTCTTCCAGACAGTTTGACGCCATCCCCACCCAACCACCCAACCCCTTTCCCATCCCCTAATTCCTATCCCCCTCCCCCGGATTAAAAAGAAAAAAAATTGATTACACAAACCGGTCCTATGCACCATTCAATAGTGGAGCAGGGATTACTGTTAGAGTGGTCCTGTTTATATATATATATATATTATAAACTCTGATTTCTTCTAAAATTTTAAAACACATAATTATAATAAAAAAATTACGCACTTATATCATATAAGTAAATTTCATGAAAGAAATAGAATACAAATACAAATTGTGATAACATAATTCTTCCATGATTAAATTATAATAAGAATTATGTAGAAGAATTATAGAAATTTATACTATAAGTGCATAAAAAAGTAATATTATAATAAGAAATTTTGTACCCAATAAAATTAATATTATCGAATAAAAATAAAAAATAAATGTTATAATTCTGCCAATTAAATATTTCTCACAATGTCGTGGATGCGTAATAGTTTAGTTATGTTCAGAGGCAAAGTTAGAAAAAAAAAATATTTGCAAAAACTGAAACATAATTTTTTTGATAAGAAAATTTTAAACTTTAAGAGTTATATATTAACTTTCTTTAAAAAGAGGTTTAAAATTGTAAGTAAATTTTTGGAAATTTCTTCAATTCTGGGGTGGTTTACTAAGCTTAGCCTCCGGTTATGTGCAACAAACAAAAAGCATATGTGCACATTTAATGATCATGTGGAGTTGGTAGGTTCAACCATTTAAAAAGTTTTTCATTTTAATAAGATACATAATATAGTAGTCAAATTCTTCGCCATAACCACAGCTAATGACTTAATTCAACCAGTCAAAAGTTGGAAGGCATCAAAATCAAAATATTTATTTAAAAGTCTGCATATATTAAATACTTGGCCAAACCAAATGCCACAAATGCAAGCGAGCCCATTTTCCAAGTTCAAAATTCAAAGGTTGTTGAAAGCTTCACACCCTTTTTGTTTGAGTCCAACGAGTCATTAAACAAAGTTGCATTCACAAATTATCTGGACAGAGGAAGCCCCAAAGGAATGGAATCGCAGAGAAGGATCATCAGTCAATAATTTGACCAGTCTCTCTCTCTTTCTTTCTCCCTCTTTCTCTGCTTCCCTGCCCTGATCTCATCTCTGAATAACAATGGCATCGCGAAGTGAACGGAACATAGTGTTATTCCCATTCATGGCACAAGGCCATATCATCCCATTGTTAGCCTTAGCCCTTCAGATCGAAAAAAGAACAGACCACAATATCACCATAGTCAACACTCCTCTTAACATAAAAAACCTGAGAACCTCTCTCCCCCATGACTCTTCCATAAAACTCCTCGAAATCCCTTTTGTCAGCTCCGACCATGGCCTTCCTCCTAACACAGAGAACACCGATGTTCTTCCCTACAGCCTCGTAATCCGTCTCATCGAAGCCTCCATTTCCCTCAAACCAGCTTTCAAGCAAATCATCCAGAAACTCATCGACCCACAACTTAATCATCAGCATCATCGTCCACTATGTATTATAGCTGACGTATTCTTCGGATGGACAGCAAGTGTTGCCAAAGAGCTCGGTGTCTTTCATGTTGTTTTCAGTGGGGCCAGCGGGTACGGTTTGGCATGTTACTATTCTTTGTGGATGAATCTTCCCCACAGAAAGGTAAATTCTCCCGAATTTTTTTCGTTGCCTGATTTTCCAGAAGCTCGTTTGATTCATAAAACGCAGTTACCCACCAATATATCAGAAGCAGATGGTTGTGACGCGTGGTCAGTTTTCCAAAGTAATAATCTTTCCGAGTGGGTCAACTCGGATGGAATTATTACTAACACCGTCGAAGAATTTGATTCACTTGGATTGAACTTTTTTCGGAGAAAGCTTGGTTTGCCGGTTTGGGCAATCGGGCCTGTTCTTTTATCTTCCGGCAGCGGTTCACGTGGGAAAGGCGGCGGAATCAGCCCGGAACTCTGCAAAGAATGGCTTAATTCGAAACCTTCGAATTCTGTGCTGTTTGTGTGTTTTGGTTCAATGAATACAATTTCGGGTTCGCAAATGATGCAATTGGCCATGGCTTTGGAGAAAAGCGGAAACTTTTTCATATGGGTCGTTAGGCCACCAATTGGTTTTGATATAAATTCAGAATTCCGAGCAGAAGAGTGGTTACCAGAAGGGTTCCTGCAGAGAAATGGAGAATCGAAAAAGGGATTAATAGTTCATGGTTGGGCACCCCAGGTGGAGATTCTGTCACACAAAGCTGTATCAGCGTTTCTGAGTCACTGCGGATGGAACTCGATGCTGGAAGCACTGAGTCACGGCGTGCCAATTCTCGGGTGGCCCATGGCGGCGGAGCAGTTTTACAATTGCAAGTTCTTGGAGGAAGAAGTTGGGATTTGTTTGGAGGTGGCTAGAGGGAAGAGCAGTGAGGTTCAGCATGATGATATAGCGGCCAAAATTGAAGTGCTGATGAATGAGACTGAAAAAGGGAAGGAAATGAGAAGGAAATCCAACGAGATCAGAGATATTTTAAGGAATGCTGTGAGTGATGAGGATGGCTACAAAGGATCTTCTCTTAAAGCCATGGATGAATTTTTGTCAGCTTGGGCAGCTTCCACGAAGAAGGCTGAGAAGAGAACGGCGTGATTTTCTTTTCTCCCCCAACCCCCTTTTTCTCTGTCTCTCGGAAGGAAAATTGAATTGGGTTAGGTTGAGTGTTGAGCGAAATAATAGAATAAACAAATTGAGTGGAGATTGAAAAATGTAGTGACAGTTCATGTCCATGAAAGCTTTGCTTATAAAGTGAGTTCGCAGGTATCCTTACGTAAGAGGGAAGTTTTAGCACAAACGAAAATTATGGATATGTACTTTCATTGTCTTTTGTGAAAGCCGGCCAATCTATAAAATTGGGGCAAAATTAAATGAAAAAAAAAATAGTTGACATACAATTTTGTAAATTTGAGTGACATAATAGTGTTAACTATGTTCTAAGGTCGCTTTATCCTCTGAATTTTAAATTCTAATATCCAATTCTTAAATTCATAACGAATAAAATTATCAGTTTAAATGTTTTTTATGATAAAACTATTTGAAGTTTCACTTTACAAATTATTGACCCTTTCTCATTGGCCACCGCTCCTTAGACCGGTTTGGAAGTTGAACTTTTAAAAGGTAAATTGTTTTATAAATTTTTTAAGAAAATACTTAAAGTAATTTTATTTATTTTAAAATATTAAAAAAATTAATATACTAATAAATTTTAATTATCTTTAATTTTATTTTTTTCGAAAACATGTTCCGATCAGTTTTTTTTATCATAATTCATAATTTCTAATTATCTAATTTCCTATAAAAAAACTTAAAACAAAGACTTATATAAAAAAAATTAAGATGGTTTATATTACATAAATCAAGTAGAGATAATTTTATATTTTTATTTATAAATGATAAAAAAATTCTTCTTACCAATGAGTACAAGGCAACTTCCCATACTTAGAGATATTTTGACAATAAATGGCTAATTAAACAATTTATATATTTTCTACATTTTAGAAATTACACTTCTCTATAACTTTTTACCATCCAACCAAGCGATGACTTTCTAACATTTGCAATAGCAACAAAAAGGATATTTTTTAGGATGAAATTATAATAGTACGTTGAGGAACTCTTCCTTTGTTTCAACAACACTTGATAGTTTTATTTAAATTAAAACATTGGATATTTAAATGTTATTAGTTTATCCATTTGTTATATCACAAATCTTTAGGTTGTTATGAAAATAAAAAAAAGAATGGAGAAGTATTGTAAGTCACCTATACTTGTACCATTGTCGAAGGAGGTTAATCTTCAAGAGAGCATCATATTCTTCAATAAGAAAATGAGATTTGTGGTGTATGATGATCATATTCTACAAAAGGATGTGGTGGTTTAGGGAGAGAAAGGAAAATGATCTTATAAGGAAGCCCTAATGGGTGGTGAAGGGTTTGAGGATATAGTTGAGATGAAGCACTTTTTTGTGGATGAAGAATTGAAGGATGATGAAGATCTTAATGGTTTCATGGTGGAAGAAATTTTGGATGGGAAAAGGCCATGTCCATATTTTGTGATCTCACAAAAGGAGGATGAGAGAATGAATATATCTTGGCATAAAACATTAATAATCAAGTTGTTAAGGTAAAAGATTGGATTTTGATTGTTAGAATATAATTTAAACCAATAATGGGCTAGCATTGGAATTTTGGATATTATTAATCTCTCTAATGAATTTTACTTGGTGAAATTTAATGCTTATATGAACTATGAATTCACTTTTATAGGGGACTTTAGTTATTATTTGACCATTATTTGGTAGTATCTTTTTGGGACCTAAATTTTGATTTGGTAAAGTCAATTATTGATAAGATAATGGTGTGGATTAGAATACCTGACTTACTTTTACATTTCCTTAATAAGAATTTTCTTACCTTTGTTAGTAATAGAGTGGTGAAAACTCTGAAGGAGGATGTTACACCCCCATAATTATTAATAAATTAGACATTATGATATGAGGTTGAAGGAGTTAAAGAAACTGGTAAATTCAGGTGAATTAAGAATATTATATGTGAATTAGGAAATAAAATAGAATTAATAAAAGTAAAAATATGAGAATGTAATTCAAGTGAAATTTTATTGAGAAAGAATATTGAGGTGTAAAGTTATATACTAATATAAATAAGTATATGAGTATGAAAGAGATTTAAGAATAGTTTTTTAATCTACAAATTTTGATGTGATTAGAGTTAAAAAATCATCAAACTAGCCTTCTAGTATCCTCTTCCATACAAAGTGAGCAAATAATCTAACTAAATCTATAGATTTTGAGGTTACTTGAGGATATAGGTGAAATATGGGTTAGTTTGTGATTTTGCTTGATTTTGATTTATTTTGATGTTATGAAAGTAATAAATAATGGAAAGAGGTGATATAAGAGGTTAGATAAGTGTATTGATGATTATACTTAGGTTTGATGTGTATTATATGTGTATATGAGATGTTTTTGATCGGTTGTACAGTAAAAATTTCATAGAAAACTGAAGTTTTCATGCGTGAATCGATTTACCAATCAATTTTAGGGGTCTAGAAGCAAAACTGGGTTTCATAATCGAGTAACCAATCAATTCTGGGGGTGTACAGTTTGATGTGTATTGATGATTATACTTAGGTTTGATGTGCATTATATGTGTTTATGAGATGTTTTTGATCGGTTGTACAATGAAAATTTCGTATAAAACTAAAATTTTCATGCATGAATTGATTCACTAATCAATTTTAAGGGTCCAGAAGCAAAACTGGGCTTCATAATCAAGTAACCAATCAATTCTGGGGGTCTAGGGTTCAATGAATCAATTTCAGGGTTCTAGAGGCAAAAACTAGGTTAATGAATCCATTCATCAACTATAAAATTTTATGCCGACTTTGAAGAGGCATAACTCCTTTATCTTATATTCGTTTTAAACAAACCACCTATCATTTTAAAAGTAATTGAGTCTACTTTTAAATAGAATCCATTTTAAATCAAATTAACATATATATATATATATATTGAGATATCCTTGAAATAGTAAGCAAAGGTCATGAACTCTGAAATTCAAAAAAGAGAACTTTTATATTTAACTTCAAAAAGATATAATTTTTTTAAAACTTAGTTAATTTAAGCAAATGAGTAGTTTATGAAATGGTGATTCAACTTACTTTCATATGAAAAGACTTTCATACATAATACACTTATAATTTTTAAATTATTCCTAAAATATCACTTATAGGTCAGAATTATGGTCATCATATAGTAATCTATATTCAATCTATTTTATGTTTCCATACCTTATAATGGCCCAATATCGATATTTAGTCTCTAAGCACTGAAGGTATGATGGTTTATGATGAAATATAACATGAGAGTTATGATATGTGTAAATGTTTGTAGCCACATAAGAGGGCATGATGATACTGATAGATATTATGATGTACATTGAATTGAATTATGATTGTATTGGATAGAGTTTGAGCTTTAATGTCTAAAATTACACTATCAAACATGCTATGAGTAGCAATAAAGATGAGGAATATGATAGGAGGTGATGTTATGAATATTGGATGAAAAATTCTTGGCGACATGCCTGTGAAGGGTATAAGGCAAACCTTGAAGAGATAAGGATGGAAAGCTTGTGGAGGGTATAAGGTTGACCCGAGAGACAAAAGGAAGGTGATTGTATTTTATTCTTTACTTATTATTTAAATAAAAGGCCATTTGATTATAGTTATCCTCGAATGTTCATATATAGGACATAGAAAAATGAAATAATCATGTATTAATTTCATTGAACTTGGTTCTTAGTTTCTAATATATTTAATTATGATATGATTGATTAAGGAAGGATAGTATGATGGGTAAGTCTCAGACTCACTCTTCCGTATTTTATTTCACATATTTCTAGATTGAGCATCCCCATCACCTCTTTAGAGCTAGAGTTCATGGGAACTTGTTAATCGTATTTTGGTAGCATAGTTTCATGTATATAGGATATTTTGGGCCTCTTGTTTGTCATGGAAATAGATAAGGGGAATGTTGCACTGATTTACTATTGAGTTAGTTAGGTTTGCTTATTTTCATTTTCGGAGAACTATAAGCATACCTAACTTCTCCATCTTTTATAAAAATCTTATTGAAAGTTCTCTTTTTAAAATGCTAGATTCCTTATAAACATAAGGCATTTGTTATTTTGAAGCAAGGTAATTAGTTAGGAATAGGCTGGTAGAAATCAAATTGGGGTTCCAAGCCGGTCATAATTGGGTTAGGGTCGTGACAAGGGATGCTACCATTATAGATCAAGTTAGGAGAAAGTATGCTAAAATATGTACAAAAGTTAATTTATCAAAAGAATTGTTATTTAGAAATGCCATACAATATGTCACAACATATATAGGTCATGACCAATGTGAAATTAATTTCTTTATTTTTACTAGCTTAATCTAACCTTAAACTTGGTATCATCACACAAATTTTAGTAAACAAACATATGTTATGAACATTAGAAAAAATTATACATAAATAAAAGTTTACATAACTTCATATTCATGACACACTATAAGGCCGAAAGAGTTTTTATTTATATACTATCAACAACTATAGATGCCTTATATTGGATAAGCACAATGATTTTCACTAATAAGGTATTGGTGCAAGGGCAGGAGTTTCCACAACAGTATCTGAAAAAGAAAATATTTAAAAATATATGAGTTTGTAACAGCCCATGCTAATATTTATTTTTATTTATTTATTTACTTATTTACTTAAACTATCTTATTTGTTTTATCTTAATTAAGTCCTTTTAAATTTTTGAATTTTTAAATCTTTGGCATTTTAAGGTTTTAATTTAAAGTAATTATACCATTTAAAGTTTTTATATTTAATCAAATTTTAAACATATAAATAAATTATTTATATATATTTTTATTTTTTAAAAAAATTATCCATCCTATATTACAATATTTTTTATAGAAAATATTGATTAGAAAATAGGAAAAATATTTTTTTAAGAAAAGGGAAAAATATGGCAGAATATTTCATTTCAAACCAACGATCGAGATTTAATCTTAAAAGGATTTAAGTTATAATCACCCCTACAATATAATACCCCTAAGCTCCGTTTTAATGAAAAAAATGAAATCCTTTTATTTCTCTAAAAGAAAAACATTTGCTTTCGTCTTTATCCTTGTGCCTAGCATCATTTTCCTTTTTTTTCTTTCTTCAATTCACTATTGTTAGTTACTAGAAAGATGTCGTTTAGGGTGCATTTTCTTTTCCTCACCCATTTATCAGCCTCCAATAGCTTATGGATGGTGGCAATAGCTCCAATTCACAATAAAGTCGTAATGGAAGTAGGGAGTCTCAAGACCTTATGGCTGACGACATTAGCTATAATTTTTGGTGCTGGTAATGATGTCGATGACCTCCATGCAAGGAGGTAAGTCTTCTGAAATAAAAAGATTCTATTATTTCTATAAAATTTAACTTAAATTAAAGAAAAAGAATAAGACCCTTGCTATATTAATCTTCTATATTGGCAAATAATTAAAAGTGCAAGAAATTAAAAGTTTAGATTGTTAGGGAAATATAACTAGAGCCTAAAATAGGAGCTGTTAGGAAAGAATTAGCTTGTAACCTTATAGTTATAATCATTCCTTTAGATTGTTGAATAGGAAAGAAGATATGAAATATGGAGGTTCTAGAATTCCAGAAGGGAAATAAGATTTAAGGTGAGTATATATATCTTCCTTTATTTTAGGAATATATTAGATTTGCACATTTCTATCTTTGAATGTATAGATCACCTATTTGGGTTTTCTTATATAATTTTGATGATATAGTTACAATATCTTACTTTGATTATAAATAATGAGTTATAGATTTAATCAATAGTTGTTGATAGTTAATGAAATGTTTAATAGTGCAATTTGTAGTATTCATTATTTCTTTCCTTTTTAGTAAAGTTTTGTTAAATAATATTTATACAGGCTGTGCCATATAAACATACTATTGTTGTTAAACACTTATTTGCTATAATGATATTTACTTGAATATGTTTCTCATATTTAAAAGCTACTTTATGGCCATTCAAATGAGGCATAGTACTAATGTTCGTTAATGCTATTATTGTTATAATAAAAATATGTTTTTTAATTATGGTTTGCTTTATAATGTGAAAATGCCATAGTATGATTGATATATGATTACATGAGGAAATGATATATAAGAATTGTGAATTAGTACCAAACCTAGGAAAATATTTGTAAGAGGATAAGGTAGATCCTGAAAGAATAAGAATAATGTTTATGAGAGGATAAAGTAGACTTAAGAGTCATAAGGTGATTTAAATTACTTTCTTTATTGCTTGCATTGTTATAGTATATGTTATGCATGATAATATATTTGTATATTCATAAATAGAACATGGGTTGTCAAATTATGAATGATTTAAGGACCTTTATATTTAATGTTTTGTGTTTAGATATGTGGTATCCTTAACTATATAGATTATGGCAATTATGCCATTGGATCTTCAATTACAAAAGTCTTTATATAAATGTACTTGGAAGATTATGAATGAATTTAACTAATTGCTAAATAAAAGTTTAAGTATAGATTTGTTATAGGTGTTCTTTAGTTAATAATTAGGTTAAAAGTAGAATTATTGTTACTTAACTTTTGATTTTTAGTTAATTTTTAGTAAATATATAGTATTGGGTTTATAAAACTCATTCTTTATTTATTTATATTACATTTAAGTTATCTTGAATCTCTCAGTATAACTATTTTGGAAGGAAGTCTAAAATAGTTTAAAATAAAGTTTGACAGTTAGGGTAATAGTATTAACTATAAAATTGTGTTATCGATCATTATATGTATAAAGTAAGATATTGTCTCTAGCGAGCTACATATTACATAAATTTAGGATTACCAAGTTGCATTCTCTTTTAAGGAAACATATTCCTTTGTAAATGTTTTCAAATGAAAGAAACTCTATTGGTCTAGGTTAAGGTAATATGACACATTGGAATGTGCAAGCTAAAAGTATTTATTTATACTAGAGTCAATGCATTTCAATCACTCAATCAACTAAGCTTACAGATCTAGTTAAAAGGTTTCATACTGATCACAATCGAATAGGTTATGACAGAGTCTATGATTCAGTAAGTAAATAATGTGCATAATAGGTAATTTACACCATTAAACAAATGTGTGAATCATCACACTTGTTCAACCATATGAATTCTTATTCTTAGAGCATTTATAATTTTAATAGCAATTACATGCAATTCACAATACTCCCTTTAACCATATCTTTCTTTACTCACACCACATTCTCAAGTTCAACAATATAGTTACTAACATTTGATGATTCAACAGTATAAATAGCAATTATAAATAATAGAAATAGAAAGCATTTAAACTTTTTTGTGTCTCCTAGTTATCTTTATTCTTTCATAAACCTAACCTTATTCTTCCAAGGCTAACCTTATCTCTTCACAAACATTTTTTTAGATTTAGTATTAATCATATCACAATTCATTTTATCACTCTTTTTCATATTTAAGCCATAATTATTTTTCATATCATATTGCATCCTAACCAACGATTTTATCATCAAAACCAAATGCAAATCTAAGACTATAATCATTATATAAGAATTAAAAGCATATATCTACACATTATCATAAAAATTACATAAAATATGCAAGATTGGATGAAACATGGGAATATCCAAGTATATAATCACTCGTAGGGATCCAAAAATAAATCTTTGCCCTTATAATTAAGTATATAATCATTTAGAAGAAATTTAAGATTAACTCTAGATGCCATATTGGAGTATATACTTATTTATGGCTATTCAGAAAGCTCCTTTCTTAGGATACTCGAATATAGAATTTTAAATAGCAACTCTAACTTTTAAAGAGTAATTCTAAAGCCATATTCAAGTATATACTCGAGTATAAGCTATAAAATTACAAAAAATTCTGCAAAAAGCATTATTTATTTAATCATTTTTTCCTAATCCAACACATTTTCATCAAAATAGATAATACCTCGCTCGTACTCATAATCCATATTCATTCCTAAACTACCAACATCAATAATTAATGCTATAACATATCTTATCAATGTTAAATTTTCAATTTTTCAATATGACATCATTAACATGAAATCTTATAAAAATATTAATTTTAAGTAAATTATTTACTTATAGATAGATGGAAGAGGTGAAAAGAAGGTAGAAGTATGGTTGAATTATCCTGAACAATACCAAATCAAGGGCAAATTAGATTAAATCCTAATTTCATTTTCAAACCATTTTCTATAAAACTATTAATAAGGAACTTAGAAATAAGAAGGATTATTTTGAGTTGATTAAGAAGTATAACGGTTTACTTAGATTTCTTAGTTGATTATTGATAAATCTTAGAAAGAATGAAGTTAGTGAAGAGGGAAAGAGGCAATGTTGGAAATAAAATGGGTTGAAGTTAGCTTTTGTTGGAGATATAAAGCTAGAAGGGTGGTTTCATAATTATTGGGGTGATCGTGATAAAATGAGAGAAAGTTACCCTAAATTTTCTTCATATGCACTTACTCAAATCTAATTTCACATTAATCTCAAGTTAATTCAATTCTTCTTATTTATATTATAAAATCTTATTATTCTCAAGTAAATTCTCATCCTAAACACATCTAACATAATCAATTTATTAACATGTACACAAATATATTAATGAAAGAAAATAAAAATATATCCTAATTTTATAAATGATGTAATACAAGGGAAGCAATATTTAATATGAAAATATGCACACTATATATTTCAACTAATGGAAGTATAGCTATGTTAGGAAAAATTGCCTTGTTCTACTAAAAAAGAATAATGGAGACAAAGTGGCTAGAATTCCACGATAAAAGGAAGGAGAGCAATATAAGTACAATGAGTGGATGATGTCTCAACATAATAAGAAAATCTCATAAAAAATTGGACCCAAAAAATAGGAAGCAAGGTATTATGATAGGAATTACATGGAGTAGAATAAAGATTTACAATTTAAGGTGCTTAATAATGATATAATTAGCATTAATTACATGGATAAGGGATGAGGTTGGTGCTATGAACAATGGTAATATAAGAGAACAATCAAAGTTTTGATTGAAAAAAATAGATTATGCATGATATAGAAAAAACCACAAAAGTCAAGAACAAATTTATCGCTAGGGCTTAAAAGGCAGTTGGTGTGCTACGAAATCCTAGCATAGCTATTACAAGGATAACTAATATTGAGTCATGTGTTATAGTTCGCAATTAGAACTAAAGTCAAATGTCATAATTGAACTAAGGTATATGATTGATGTAGGGAGTTGCCTTTAGTAGCTTTACTTATAAAAAATAATGCAATTTTGAATTTATATTATAATGTTCTAATCCTTAAGGGATATAACTAACCTTAAAGATAAATATAGATGAAAGAAAAATTCATTAGGCCACGTATATACACATGTAGCATTATTTATTGTAATTATTTAGTAACTTATCTCAATGCCTAAATGCATAATCAGGCTCACTTCAACCCCAACAAATAGTTGTTAAGTACCTAAAGGAAAGATCTCTTATGGAAAAAATGGAAAACAAGATAAAATGATTTTTCATAAGAAAACTCAGTGATTAAACAAAAGTAATTAAAGTTAAATAAAACCTAATTATGACATTTTGTAAGTTCAATATCTATTTTTTTTGTATATTCCATTTAAAGAAAGAAAAAAGGATGATTACACTCTCTTTAGGAAAAAGACAAGTTTAGATTTTATCTATCTTAGGAGGGAATAAACATAATACATATGGTGTAAAGCTCAGTTATTGTTTCTTCACCTACCTTGCAATATTACACTCAATAGGAATGTTTAAATCCATAGACTTGTCTTGACACTAAGTCAATCATGACTAATGTGGAACTTATTTTCCAATTTCCAACAGTCTATTCCTAATTATTTACCTTGATCTTGATTATATCAAGCATATATTAAAAAAATGATACCTTAGAAAGAAAATATTTATTGAAATTCATTTAGGTTTTTACAAAAAATGAAAAGGTTAGGTATATTTATAATCCTCCCAAAATGAGAATAAGCAAATCTAACCAACTCATGAGGAATTAGTTTAAATATATTCTCTACCTAAATCTATAACAAAAATAAGGCCCAAAATATGCTAATGTACAAGAATTTGTGTTACCATTCGACTATTAATGAAATTTCATATGGAGGTTTAACCTGGAAATTTGTAAAATAAATCATGGAGAAGTGAGTTCGGAACTTAGTGAGTGAATAATTTATAATAATAATAATAATAATAATAATAATAATAATAATAATAATTTATAACATATATCATGTTTAAACATATTAGTAACTAAGGGCCAATAACAATGAGATTAACATATAATCATTTTATTTTTAATGAATCATACAATAATATTCATGAAATAATAATATAGTTAAGGTCATATTTCATTTAGAACAATAAGTAATAGATAAAATACATTTATCCACCCTTTGACTCTTAGGTCAATCTTATACCTTATCCACTTGTTTCCATCTTTGTTCCTTGCGGGTCAACCTTATACTCTATCTGCCTTATTATTGAGAATTTCCTATTTGGTATTTATATCTTCATCCCCATCGTATTTCTAATATTTAATGTCACTCGTGGCATGATTCATAATGCAATTTAAACATTAGAACTCAAGCTTTATCTAATATAATCATCATTTAATTTTAATATACATCATAACACGCGTCAGCACCATTATGTCTTTTTGTATAATTATAAATATTCACACATATCATAATAATCAATCTACAAAACATATCTTAACATATTTCATTTCATGATTAATACAATAAGTTCATTATAACACATTATATCATCCAACCTCAACTTTCTCATTTTATAATTGCTCAAGTCATATACTTATCTTATAATTATCATAAATCACTTTATATTTAATGCTTAAAGACTAAACATTCCAAGTTGGACCATTATAAATCATGAAAATATAAAATAAGTTAGCTATGGTTTACTATATGGACACCATGGTTGTGACCTTTGAGTGATATTTAATGAATAACTTAAAAATTATAAATATATTATTCATAAAATATATTTTATATGAAAATAGACTCAATTAACTTTTCATAAACTAATCATTTCCCTAAATTGGCTAAGTTTTGAAAGTGTTATGCTTTTTTGAAGATAGACACAAAAAGTTTATTTTTTTTTAAATCCTAAATTTTTTACATCTATCCACTCTATTGATGATATATTAAAATATACTTAAGATATTAATTTGAAATTAAATCTATTTAAAAGTATACTCAATTACCTTTACAGTGTAGATAATTCATTTAAAACGAACGTAAGATGAAGGAGTTATGTGTATTCAAATTCGATATAAAATTTTATGGTTGGTGAATTGATTAACTAATTGATTAATTCATCTGCCCTAAAATTGCCTCTCGACATTTAATTAATCACTTAATTATAACACCTAAATTCACTTTTACACCCTTAAAATCGATTGGTTACTTGATTCATACATGAAAATTATAATTTTTTTACAAAATTTTTTATTATCTTTCGAATCCTAAATGCCTTATAAACATGTATATTACATACTTAACCTTAATACAATTATTAATACACTTACCTCACATATTATATCACTTCTCTTTATCATTTATCACTTCCACCACATCAAAATAAATGAGATTCAAGCAAGATCACAAAGCAATTAATATTCTTTCAATATCATCATATAGCCATAAAATCCATAAATTAGTTATATTATCCACTCACTTTATAGGAAGAAGATGTTAGGAAATTAGTTTGAAGATCTTTCAATCCTATTTATATCAAAATTTAAGAATGATTTTTATTAAGACAATATTCTTACCTTGATTGGATTAAGAAATAAAAAAGAATTGAGATTCTCTTTACTTAATTAGTATAATAGTGGCAGAGATTATTAGAGAAAGTTGAGAGAATTTAAGAAAAAATGAGAAAGATTATGGTTTGGGGGCTTATAAAAGGGAAAATAGTGCTCTGGGGGCATTTTTGAAAAATTGCTTCTAAACCTCTTCCATATTCATACACTCACTTATATCAATACATAACTTTATACTTCATGATTTTAATAAGTTTTTCTTATTAAAATTTCACCAAACTTATTTTCCCATATTCTTAATTTTATTGACTCTATTTTATTCCATATTTCATACATAAGATTCCTAATTCAATCAAAATTTTCAATTGCCTTAACTATTTTTTCTCATAAAAGAATTTTAATTTACTAATAATTAAAGAAGGTATAATAATATTTCCCTTTTATAAAAGAATTCGTCATAGAATTCTCAATATTTGTTGCATGCTAAAGTTAGCATAAAAATATGACTAGATCAAACTCACCACTCATTAAGTAAATGAGAATATTGTTGCTGTATTTCAGACTTTAACTTTTACGTGGCCTTCTCTACTACGTGATGTTCCTAATAAACCTTTACAAAAAGAAGCTCTTTAGATCTTCAAACTTGATGATCTAAGGTCTCTACCGGCTACTTCATATAGGATAGTTTGGGATCAAATTGTAATAATCCATTTGGGATCAAATTGTAATAATCCATCTTGAATCACATAAGACTCATTTGATAGGTACCTTTTAAGTATAGATACATGGAATATAGGATGGGTGACTTGTAAACTATTTAGCAACTTTAACTGATAGGCCACCACTCTAACATGCTAGAGAATTAGGAAAGGCTCAATGAAATATAATGCTAATTTACCCTTTTTTCCAAACCTTACGACACCCTTCATAAGTAAAACTTTTAGAAAGACCACATTTCCCACTTAAAAGCCTAATGCTATTTTTCTTTTATCTACATATGACTTTTGTAATCTTGAGCTATCTTTAATCATTCTCATCTAATTTAAACTTTTTTTCAAAAGTATCATTTACTAAATCTAATCCTAAGATTTTTGCTTCCCTAGGTTTGAACCATCCTACAAGTGATTGATATTTTTTAATTTAGAATGCTTTATATGGTGTCATTTGGATGCTAGATTGATAAATATGGTTGTAAACAAACTCTATTAGTGGTAGATACCTTTTTCAAGTGTCTTCAAATTCTAATGCATAAGATCCAAGTATATCTTCCAATACTTGAATGATCCTTTTGCATTGCCTATTAGTTTATGGATAAAAGGCGATACTAAACTATAGCTGAATTCTTAATGCTTGTTGGAACAATTACTAGAAGTGAGATATGAGCTAAGTACCATAATTTAATAGGATAGTAACTGGGAATCCATGTAGAGGCAAAATTTTATTAAGTACACCTAAGCATATTGAGTTGTAGTGAAGGTAGTCCTAATAAGAAGAAAATGTGTTGACTTTGTCAATCTATTAATGATGACCCAAATGGAATCATATGCTTTCTGTATTTTAGGAAACCCAATCAAGAAGTCATTTTTAATAATTTTCTATTTCCATTCTGGTATTGGAAGCTTACTTGCTAACAAGTTAGACACTTCACTACATTCCTTTCCACTAAGACTTCTTTTAAGTCATGGTATATTTTTACTGTTCCTAGGTGTATGATGTAAGATGAACTGTGAGTTTGGTGCATCAATTCATTCTGCTCGCTTGTTGGAAACCAAGTCCTTACTTAATGGTGAACTACTCCTCTTTTATCAATAGTTAGATTAGATTCTAGTTCTCCAATTCCATCTTAGATCAGATTCTAGTTCTCCAATTCCATCTTTCACCAAGGTTGTATAGTTTAGATCTCTCTTTTATGCAACCTTGATTATTTCTATAAGAACAGAATAAATGGCCATATAAGTTAACACCACACCTAAATCTTTAGCTAGTACATCTATCAATTTACTTATAAATTTCATGCTAAATGTGTCTGCTATCATATTAGCCCTACCAATATGATATAAAATAAAGCAATCATAATCTTTGATTAACTTTATCTATCTCCTTTGTCTTAAATTGAGATTTTTTTTACTTAAAAATATAATTCAAGCTTTTATGATCCGTCTAGATTTCAATGGTTTCTCTATATGAGTAATGTCTTTATATTTTTAAGGTGAAAATTACTGCTATCATTTTCAAATCATATATAGGATAATTTTATTCATATCTTTTTAATTACAGAAAAGTATAAACTATCACTTTACTGTGTTATATATAAGAGTTAGGCACTGTTAGGTTTCAAATCAACATATGCAGTGAAAATTAAAATTTTTTATCCGAATCCTACCAATGATCCATGCAAAGGGGCATAAATTAATGTTAGGATTTTACCTTTTAACATATAAAAGAGTTAGGCACTGTTAGGTTTTAGATCAAAATACGAACGAAAATTAAAATTTTTTATCCGAATCCTACCAAGGATCTATGCAAAAAAGCATAAATTAATGTTAGGGTTTTACTTTTTGTGCATTTGTATTCTTTTTGAACAAATCTTTGAGAAATCAAGATAAATCATGAATCTAATGCCAACCAAAAGGTACAGCGTCTCTATGTATCTACACGTAGTGAACAATTACTTCTTACCCTCCACGAATTTGTTAGGATAAGTTTCTCTCACTAGGATTAAGATTAGTGTATTTTCTTATGTGATTTAGGATTTAATGGCAGCTAATGTGTGCATATCAAAGTGCTGCCTTCAAGTTCTTTTTATAGAATTAAGGCATACTACATTCGTAGTCTTACTAAGATAATGCTTTCAAAATTCTAATCTCACTTAATAATTATCATCTTATCTTTATCCTTATCATAGAAAGAGTGAGGAGAGATAGGACTTATATATTAATTATCTAATATTAGATAATAATATTATCTTATAATATAATTATCTAATATTAAATGGCATATATTTATCTTATATTAGAAAATAATGTTATCTCATAATATAATTATCTAATATCTAATAATATAATTATCTGATATTACTTTAATATCAAATAATATCATATAATATATTATATATTACGTGAAAATATATTATTATTTTAATAATATTTATATGCATGAAAATAAGCTCAATTAATTAAATTTTAGTCTAACTAAAGTTCAATTAATTATCATCTCATTCTTACTCCTTTTGTGTGACCTTGTAGGTTCTTACTATATTGATAATAGCCCATTTGTGGACTATAGACAGTGAGCAGTATCTAACAATACATCATTACTACCTAAGTAGTAAAAATATATGTGACTCAATATTTACTTAATATGTGAATAATACTTTGCAACATAGTCCCTTTTGTAACAATATCCAAATCAAACTAGAGGCATGGAATGCGTCATCTTCGTTGATGTTCAATTTATGTTTCTTGATATCAAGTAGACTAAATTAAACAAATGAACAATATCTCATATTGATTTATTTGAGCATGGCTATGCATTTCTTAATCTCACTCAATCAAGAGGCCTAAGGATATCACTCATACTATATAATAGGAACAAAATTCTCATTTACATCACTTACATCTTTCTGCATGATTTAAGACACATCCAATTAACATCCTACAATATATCCCGATTAAAGGTAATACAGGATGACATCAAAGTGTGTGATTCCTCATGTAGGGAACCGTAGTGACTTCAGGTCAAAGGACTACATGCATTGTGGTTATATGAGAATAACTAATTATATATGATAATCCATGTAGTTTTTCTCATTGCGGACCAGTCTAGTATATCTATTCACTAACAATGTACTCATGTATTGACTTGATATTATATATCCATGATTCATAATCATCAGTCACTATATATACTAGTCTTGATGTATTTATTACTATTTTTTTCGTAATAATACTTGATTAGGGGTATTTTAGAAATAGTAAAACTATTCTAAGGATAATGATTATATTAAATTATAAATTACGCAGATAAAAAAATAAAAATAAAAAATAATAATTGCATTGCCTAAAATAAAACATAATACATTGTGCATTATTAATCATTTTCATGATTGGTTCTTAGGACACACAGCAGTAGGCACTTTAGCCATTCAACTATGGATGCTTAGCGAGGATCCTCGTACATAGTGATAGCCAAATTACACATTTAAGTCTAATCCTCAATGCATCACAATATACCACATATCCTTTATTGCCTAATGGAAGTGCCAATACTAATATCAACGTCAAGCATGACTTTAGTTTTTGGAAGTTATTTTCACATACATCTTTCTATTCAAATTTGACTCCTTTTTATGTCAATTTGGTTAACGTTGCAAATATTTTAAAGAAATCTTTAACAAACTTTCAATAAAAACCTACTAACCTAAGAAAACTATGAATATTTATAAGTAATGATGACTTTTGCTAATTCTCTACTACTTCAACTTTTTAAGGATCTATCTAAATCTTTCCTATGTCACCACATGCCCTAGGAAAGTAATATTTGTAGTTTAGAACTCATATTTGGAAAAGTTTATGCTCTTGTATTGTTTACAAGATTGTTTGAAGATGTTAAACATGTTTTTCCTTATTTTTTGAGTACACCAAGATATCATCAATGAAAATAATGATAAATTTATCCAAATACAGCTTAAATACACAATTCATCAAATCTATGAAAGTAGTAAGAGCATTGGTCAATCCAAATAATATTACTAGGAACTAGAAATAGTCATATTAAATCCTAAATATAATCTTAGGAATATCTCTTTTATGGATTTTCAACTGGTGGTAACCTATATGTAGGTTAATCTTGGAAAAGTATGTCACTCCCTGAAGTTGATCAAAATGATCATTAATATGAGGAAAAAGATATATATTCTTTATGGTGACTTTTTTAAGTTGATAATAATCAATACACAACTGCATAGATCCATCATTTTTCTTCACAAAGAAGATTAGAGCTCTCTAAGGTGAAGAACTTTGATGCATGAAACCTTATCTATAAGATCTTGCAAATGCTCCTTCAAATTTTGCAATTTTATTAAGGCTATTCAATACAGAGGAATTTAAATAGGTTCAATGCTAGGTAATAAGTTAATGTGGAACTCAATTTCATAATCTAGGGGTAATTCAGGTAATTTTTTTGGAAATTTATAAAGAAATTCTTTCATCATTAGAATACTATTAACATTAGAAATGGGTTAATTCAATCTTACACTATTGCCAAGTATACAATGCCTTTTTTCTGAATGATTCTTTGAACCTTAATGCTTAAAATAATGACAACAAAATTCATCAACATATCTTTTTAGAATTTAATAGGTGCAAAACTATTTATTAAGAATGCTATGGATTTATCAAAATAATTTGCACATGCATGATACTTAGATAACTAATCTATCCCTAATATTACATTATAGTCACTTATATCAAGTAAGATCTTATATCAAGTAAGATTAAGTCTATCGGTATTACATGGCCATGAATTCTTATAGGAAAAACCTCTAAGATGGTTATAAGAGATTTCTTTATAAGGGTCATTACAATTAAAGAGGTGTCCATTACTTTAGTAGTTTTACCTAGGTTGGTAATAAGTTTCTTTAACACAAAGGAATAGGTAGCATTGAGATTAAACAAAACTTTAACAGAAAAAGTTTCAATAAAGATAGTACATGTCATAATAGCATTAGAGGCATGGGCCTCTTGGCAGGTAAATACATATACTCAAGCTTGATTCCCACTTACTTCTCCTTATTGGCTTAAAGTATTAGTATTCCTTAAAGGTGTCGAAGGACTTTTAGAACATGGAGCCCATGGAAGATATAAATTATTCTATTGAGATACAAAATAATTTGCACTTTAGCTTGTAACATTTCTAGGGCAATCCTTTACCTTGTGCCCAATTATCCCACACTTGAAGTATTGTCCCCTAGAATGATTACAAGGATCGCTATGGTAGGAATGACACTATGGGCACTAAGGTTTTAATGATTAATGTTCTTGTTGGTTAGGAGGAAAATTAGATTAAGTTCTTTACTGCTCAAAATTATTTCTTGAAAAATATTCACCACATGTGCCTTAGAAGGATGGTTGCCTCCTTGTGAAACCAATTCTACCATGCCCATAAATAGCTTTAAGGAGTATCCTCTTTAAAAAATGTTCTTGACTTAGTCCCTTAGATCGACTTCTTTTCTTACTCCTTTTTTAATCTTATCTCTCTATTCTCTTATTAACTCTTATTTCAAGTGCTAGTGCTTAGTTTACAACTTCTTGATAAGTGGCATCATGATCAGCATGAACTCTTTCAAAGTAGAAATCTTTAAGGTCTTGCATAAACCTCTCGATTGTGACCTTTTTTGTTAAAATGAAAGATAAAGCATACTAAGATAGTCAAGTAAACTAAGCATTATACTATGTAATAGACAAGCTTTCTTGTTTTAGAGTTCTCAAATTCTTAAACTCTTCCTTAATGAGCACTTAGTGATAAGAACTAATCCATGAATAGTTCTAAAAAAGCCTTCCAAATCAAAGGTTCCAATTGCAAATTTCAATTAGTTACTATGTTGGTAAACCAATTATGGTCCACATTATCTAGTCGATAACCCATTAACTTAATCAATAAAGAAACTGGGCTTTGTAACATCTTGCCCAACCTCGCCATGTGCTCAAGAAATTGATATAGATCTATTATTAGATCAAGATTGGTGTATCTTAGTAAATTTAATTAGATGAACTCATGTACGATTTTAAACCTATCTTTTACTCCCTTTGCAAAAGGAGTATACTTATGCTCAGGTTCTCTTCTTTGATCATAACTTTCGTCATGATTATTAGGGTTACTAGAATGCTCTTTTTAATCTTTTAAAGTATCATGCTCTAATCACTAGGTAAGGACCGCATTAACCCGACCTAGGACATATTTTAGAAAGGGCATAATCCAAGGTAGAAATTATTCATTAATTTCTCTACTAACCTCTTACCTATCATTACGAGCTTAAGGACGCCTAGATGATTCTTCATCTCTAAATGATTAGTTTGTGCTTGACGTTGTGTATTAACTATTTCCTAATTATTTATAATTTTTCTTAAACAATTATATAACAACTTAGATAATCACTATACAATTCATCAATCAATTTACAATACAGTTCATAATACACTATATAACACATAAAGCCCATCACCCACCGTTATAGTATAATAGGGTCGATTAAAATAGTATTGGTGATATGTGATCCTAGTTACACACGTATTATTGGTACAGTTTAGGTCAACACCTATCATGATGGCAAATAAATATAGCCTAAAAGTCGTATTCTATTAGGAACCTAGATCACACTCTAATACTACCTTTATCATAATTTTAATTTGATTATGACCTACATAGAACCCATTTTTTAATTTTCACTTGCCTATTCTTAATTATTTAACTTAATCTTGATTAACAAGTATAATGCATATATAAAAGAAAATGGTATCTTAAAAAAATATTAATAAAAATTTATTAAGGTTTTTATAAAAAATGAGAAAGTTGGGTATGTTTATAATCCTTCCAAAATAAGGATAAGCAAGTCTAACTAACTCATGAGGAATCAATTCAAATATCTCCTCTTATCTAAATCTATGAAAAAAAAATAAAGTCTAAAATGTACTATATATAAGAATTTGTGCTATTATACTACCATTAATGAGATTTGGTATAAACTTTTAGCTCGGGAATCTATAAAATAAATCACGAAAGAGCGAAATTGAGGCTCAGAGAGTGAATAATTTATAAGAGCAATAATAATTTATAATAGCTTACCTATTATATTATCCTGTTTTGATAATTTATATCATATTTAAGCATATTAATAACTAAAGGCTAATAATAATGAGATTAACACATAATCATTTCATTTTTAATATATCATATAATAATACTTATGAATAACTACACCTAAAATCATATTTCATTTGGAATAATAAGTGATAGATAAAATACATTCATCCACCTTTTAACTCTCAAGCCAATCTTATATCTTACCTACCTATTTCCATTCCTATTTTTTGCAAGCTAATCTTATACATTACCTATCTTATTATCAAGAATTTCCTATTTGGTATTCACATAATTGCCCTTGTCACATTTCTCATTTTTAATGCCGCACATGGCATGATTTATAATGTAATTTAAATATTAGAGTTAAAGCTTTATCCAATACAATCACAATTCAATTTTAATATACATTATAATACATGTTAGTACCATTTTATCCTCTTTTATAGCTACAAACATTCATATATATCATAGTAATTAATCCATAAAACATTTCTTAATATGTTTCATTCTATGATTAATGCAATAAATTCATTAAAACACATTATATCATATAACCTCTACCTTTTGATTTCTTGATTACTTAAATCATGTGCTTATCTTATAATTATGATAAACCACTCTATTTTTAATACTTAAATACCAAACACTCATGTTAGACCATTATAAATCATGAAAACCATAAAACATGTTGAGTATGGTTTACTATGTGGTCACTATAGTTGTGACCTTTGAGTGGTATTTTATGAATAACTAAAAAACTATAAATACATTATTTATGAAACTTATTTTTTATGAAAATAAACTTAATTAACTTTTCATATATTGGTTATTTGCCTAAATTAGCTAAGTTTTAAAAGTGTTATGCCTTTTTGAAAATAGATATAAAAAATTCATTTTTTTGAAATCTTGAGTTTTTAACTTTTATTTACTATTTTGATGATATCTCAAAATATACATAAGATATTAATTTGAAACTAATTCTATTTAAAAGTAAACTTAATTACCTTTATAACAGTAGGTAATTTATTAAAAATAGATATAAGATGAAAGAGTTATGCTCCTTCAAAATTAGTATAAAATTTTGGGATTAGTGAATTAATTGACTAATTAATTCACCTGTCTTAAAATTGCCTCTAAACAAATAGAATCGATTAATCACTCAATTTTGATGCCTAAATTTACCTCTGGACCCCTAGAATCGATTAATCACTTGATTCATATATGAAAAATCCTAGTTTTTTTATGAAAATTTCACTAGTCATATGATTCTAAAGGCCCTCTAAATATGTATATTGCACACCAAACCTTGATACAATCATTCATACACTTACTTAATATATCATTTTACCTCTCTTCATTATTTATTGCTTCTATCACATTAAAATAAACAAGATTCAAGCAAGATCACAAAATAATCAATATTCTTTCAATATTATTATATAGCCATAAAATCCATAAATTAGTTATATTGTCCATTTACCTAATATGGAAGAGAGTGTCATAAAGTTAGTTTGAAAATCTTTCAAATCACATTAAAATTCATATATTTTAAAGTTAAAATTCATATATTTTAAAGTTAAGGTTTATAATACCTAAAAAACTAAATAAATCTCAAATTTCTTTATTATTCAAGAAGAAATAGGAATTATTCTTGATAAAAGTAATGTTCTTATCTTGATTGGATTAAGAAATTAAGAAGAATTAAACTTTTCTTTGCTTGATTGGTAGAATAGTGGAAGATATTATTAGAAAGAGTTAAGAGAATTTGAAAGATAAATAGAAATGAGGGAGATTAGGGTTTATGGGTTAATAAAGGGAAAAATAGTACCCTATAGATATTTTTGAAAATTGCTCTTAAACTTTTTCTATACTTACACACTTACTTATATTAGTACATAACTTTATACTTCATGATTCCAATAAGTTTTTTCTATTAGAATCTTACCAAATTCATATTCTCATATTTTTAATTTTATTAACTTTATTTTACTCCGTATTTCACATATAAAATTTCTAACTCAATCAAATTTACCAGTTGTCTTAGTATTCTTTCTTATGAAAAAAATTCTAATTTATTGATAATTAAAGAGAGTGTAACAAGACTATTACATTCATACATCCAACCTTATTAGCCTATCATAACTCTACAATGTTATTCTTATATATAACTTAATAATAACAATACTTAACTCTTCTAATTCAAAAAATTTAATTCAAAGTAACTTAATAATTAAAAGAAAATAAATATCTTTGAGACTCGTAGTCATTTTATTCCTTTATAAACCTAACTTTATCCCTTTAAAATCTATCTTTTCTATTCACAAATATTTATCGAATCTATCTTTTATATCATAATTCAATAATTTCACCTCATTTTTCACAATATTAATATAAAATTATTCTATAGTGAGATTTTAATATTAGCAAACAAATATAAATGCATTCATATACCAAATAAGTAATCATACAAGTCATTTATCATCATAATATTATAAAATTTCATAAAATATTTAAAAATAGAGAAAACAAGATAATAGTTAATTATATAACCAATTATGAGGTACCAAAGGTGCAATCTAACACTTATAGTTAACTATGTAATTGGCTATATCCATTTAAAAGGCAACACTAGAAGCTATAGTTGACTATAGGCTTCCAAAGAGTAAATTTTCTAGTTATAGTCAATTATGTAGTAATTGACTATAAACTTGCTAAGAGTACTTCTTATGGTCGTACACATTTTTGTAGTTTTTTCTTCATATTTTTACTATTTATTTAACATTCCAACTATAATTTATTAGTATCCATAATCGTAAACCCAAAATATATTTCAAAACAAGCAATAACCTTAACATTTAAGCTAAAACTAACCAAAAAAATGTTACAAATAAAAGCTTGCATCAACAATCATCAAAACATTTAAAACACATATGTTTAGCTTTATATAATTAAATCACATAAAATTTAGTTAGTTTGAGCAAAATGCTTATTCATCTAGTTAGAGCAGATGATTGAAGGGTTGACTTTAAGAGTGGCTTGCCCTAACCAAAACAAATTCAATGAATTTAAGTTGAATCTCCTAAATCCTTAACCTTCTCTTTCAAGATAAAAATTTAAGAGACAACCATCAAGAACTTCAATTTAAAAAGCTTACCTTGATTTAGCTTGAAATTATTGATGATTGTTTAGGATTGATAGCTTGATCTTGGTTAAATTTGATGAGAAGAGACAGAATTAAAAAAAGTAGGGATAGAGGATGGTTAGAAAATGATGAATAAGATAGGAATTAGGTTCTGTTTTTACTTTTAAAGGATTTAATATAGAAAAAAATTGGAATTTTAAAGGTAAAATTGAAAAAGGATATCTTAAATATCCTCTATATACATTTATTTAATTTTAATTACACTTTAACCTTTAAATATTTTATTTCTCCCTTTCTTCACTATTTTACATCATATTTCATCACCTTAAACCTATTATTTCTTATAAAGTTTTCACTCTAAAATTTATCCTAATAAATAAATAATTATTTCTTGTACAAAAAATATTTAATTATTTTAATTTTTTAAGTGGTGTAATATTAGACTATGAAACTCCATTAATATCTTTAAAAGCAAAATAATAGTTCGCGTATGTTACGTGGTAAGCTATCTTAGCTTACCCATGTCCTTGAAACCCAATTTGATCAAGGTGTTAATACTTAACATAGTGAAAAAAGTATGCTAATGAGAAAGGAAAATATTATTCCTACTTAAAATAATTTTAGTTTTAATGAAATGCTTCTAGATAATCATATTAAAGAATGGGGCATAGCAAATAAAAGGGATCAAGTTATGTTCATAAGTGATGGAATTGAGGTACCACAAAGAGGTAAGGTAATGGATATTGCTTGAAATATACTTATTCATTCTCTTTCTTTATATGATGGTTACGAAGTTTATGGTTTGTAATTGGCATAGAGCAAGAAAAATGAATTTTGTCAATAAAGTTAGTACCTTCATGAAAGGTAATTTTTCAAAGGTCTTAACATTAGTTAAGACTAAAATTGTAGGAACTAAAGCAAAGAAAAATTTTCAAGATTTAGGATTTAATAGGTGTGTTCTTCAAAAAGGGATGGTTTTTCTAGAGTAATATGGTTTACTTAGAAGATTGCTAGAATTCATATAAATTTTATTTCTACTAACTTTTAATATGACTTGAAAGTTTGCGTAGAAAGTAGAGATAACTAGTTTGTTACTTTTGTTTTTTCTAATTCTAAAATTAAGATACTTTTTAGGAGAATTTAATTAGGTTGAGTTGCAGTTTGTTAGAGCCTTGGTTAGTACTAAGTGATTTTATTGATTTCATAACTTGATAAAAAAGAGAAAGTGCAACTTTCAATTGGCATAGAGTGAGTGAATTTAATTAAAGGATTAATAACTGTCATTTGTTAGAAGTTAAGATGGTGGAGGGTAGATTCATATGGAAAGGACCATCTTACTTAATTATATGAAAAGTTAGATAGGATTTTCTACTCAATGAGTAAGCAATTGAAGTTCAATGAAGCTTATTTTAAAATATTTCTAAGAGTAAGTTCAAATTATCATCTTCTCTTACTTAACATATTTTTTGACTCAAGTGATAGAGATTTTCCTCTTTTTAGATTTGAGTTGACTTGGGTCACTTATAAGAATTTCCTAACCTTTTTTCCTAAATGAATGGAAAGGAAACCATAGTATTGTTAGGCCTAGCCATGGAATAAGAATGTGTTCAATCACATTAAACAAAGAAAAAAGTCTCTTCTTATAACTAGAATTCAATGGTCTCCAGAAAGAAAAACTTATTAATTTCTTCAATAGTTAGAGCACTAACTTAATGATGAATTATCCCAAGAGTCAAAGGGGACATTCAAACTTACTATCTAATAATTAACCAAACTGTTTTAAAGAAGCATGCCTTAAGTGTGGTCGTGAAAGGCACAAAGCTAAAAAATGTCTAGAAAATTGCCATAGCTAAAGTAATGTTATATTATGTCTTAATAAATTAATTTAAATCCTTCGCCCATGAATTTTCCAAGAGAACAATCAGTGCCTTCAAAAAACACTAATATGATCAATTAAGATAGGTTTATGAGTTAGAGTTAAATGAAAGTTCATGCATTAACTAGTTTAGAGGCTCATGCCTTTATGTTATAATTATCGGTACCTTAAAAAATGATGATTTTTCCATTAAGTTTTAATTGATTTAGGTAATACACATTCCTTACTTCAGATAAATTTATAATATTAATAATGAGCGCTATATAAGTTTAAGAGTACACATTTGGTTACAGTGATCTAAGTTGATAAGTCCTTATTAGACACTTATAACATAGGAATTTGCCTTTGTAACCATCCTTAAGCATGTGCTTATTTACTAATTAGCCTTGCTTGATATAAATAATTTTGAGGTGTTTTTAAGGATAATGTAAATTTATAAGAGAAATTAATGAAAGTTAATGTATATGATACTATAGAACTTTTAGATAAGACTTAATTAATCATTTTAATATTTAGATCAGTAAAATTAGTCAATAGCAAGTGAGAAGGACCAAAAGTAAGCATAAACAAAGGAATAGTGTATTAAGTCATAAAGTGAATTTTAGTAAGAGCCTTAGATTTTAATGAGATTAAATATGTTAAAAAAGTAAATAACAGGGTGCGTGAGTATAGGGTTTAGTGAATAAAAGTTAATTAAAAGTGTTTAAGAAGTGTGCACAAGAACTGCACATATTAATTTTTATGATACATACATACATGCATATATATAAAGATGTAAAATAGGTTTAAAGCCTATAGGTATGAGGCAGTCCAAGCTAGAAAAAATGAAGCCCATTTTCATTGTGGTTGTGATCTTAATTTTTTTATTTTTATTATTTTAATAGTTACTTAAGCATTTGAAATTTTTTTAAATTCAACCTAATTCCCAATCTAATGTGCAATAGCCTAATATAATTTTTCTACACTTATTTGACTAACCCATTACACAAAATTAAAAAAATCTAATTAATTAATTATAATTTATAAAAAAAATAAATTTTTAATAGAACTCAATTTAATGTCTAATTGAAGTTATTTTCATTCATTTCCAAGGTTCAATTTTATATTTTTACATGTACCTTTCTAATAATTTAATTATTTTTAAAAGTATAAAAAAATGCAAACTACCCATAAGCTCCCATAATCCTAACTAGTTTGGCCTGCTTAAGACACAATCCTATGTAGGCCTAAGCCTGCCCTATTTTATATATGTATACATATTTGTACACAAATACTATAAATATAATTATTGATATTGTTAGTATATTCTTTATTATTATTATCATCATCATCATCATTATTATTATTAAGATTATTGTTGTTGATACTATTGATATTATCATTAGAGATGACATCAATATTGATGTTATTATGGGTGTGAATTTTGATGTTGCTAAACCTAAGTTAACTATATTGTTATAGAAGATGTTATTTATATAAATGATGTTATGATAGTGTAATGAGTGAATATCTAGATTATCTATATAATAGTATTGTCAGTGAAATAGGTTAGCATAATAACAAAAGAAGCTTTTGTACATTAAATAGAGTGTATGAATAGGGTGTGAATTAGTAAAATTTGAGGCTTAAGGGGTTCTACTACAATTATATTAACAAAAACATATAGAAAATGAATCTATGAGATTGAAATGAATGTTAAAACCCATTGTAATACTAGTTAGGTGTAACTAATAAGGAGTTACATACGTACACGATGGTTTTGAGCTAATAAAAGGCAAGAATAAGATTACTAGAAACATAAAGAGCATTTTTTTTAGTTAGGCAAGTTACTGAGTATTCAAACACCTTATT
This sequence comes from Sindora glabra, assembly GCA_020226215.1. Classification (NCBI taxonomy): domain Eukaryota; kingdom Viridiplantae; phylum Streptophyta; class Magnoliopsida; order Fabales; family Fabaceae; genus Sindora; species Sindora glabra. The sequence goes on from CM035229.1 coordinate 72,577,060, forward strand.
TAACATGGGAACAAATGTGTTAAAGGAAAATTCATAGCTATCTCTAAGATAATAATGTGCTTAAAATTAGCATCTAACTTTATCTCCTCTTAACTTTTTCCTTCTCCTCCATAAATCCTTTTTAATCAAGCAACTTAAGAGCAAATATTTATCAAATTGTTCATATAACTAAGGTAAGGTCTCTTCAATAACTAGATTCCTCAATATTTTCTTTGAATTTAAGGATATTTTAGTTTTAAAAAAAAAAGGGGAGAATGAACCTAAATATGAAAATCTTTGAACTTTTGGTTGAATAAGACTAAGAGATAATAAAATCAACCTTTTAAATCATCTTTTATACTAAGTGAGTGAATATTTTAGCCTTAATTTAAGGATTTAATTTTTTATTATTATTTTTATATGAGTTTTAGATTTTGTAACTTATATGATGAATGTGTTGATAAAAAAATGTTAGATGGATTATTAATGTTTTAAATGGTGTAAAAATGGAATCTTTGAAGTGGAATAAAGTTATATTATTAATTTTGTGTGGATTAGTGAAGTAATAGATGAGTTTAGGTGATAAACTCGATCATATGAACAATATTTTCTATGACATTCGATAGAAACCTAGGAGGATAGTCAATTTCATGCGTCAAGGTGTGCTTTTGGGTGGGCAAAGTTTACTACAAGGCTAAGAAATTATTGTTTGACCTCAGATAGTCCTTTACATAGTCAACTAAAAGTCTATGGAGTTACTCTTGAGAAGCTTGTAGTCAACTAGATAGTTGTTACACCCTTGAAGGATTTTAAAATAATTAGAATATTTTTATATATGAAAATAATTATTTAATTACTTTTAAAATATAAATTTTAGAGAAATAATATTTTTAATAGTGAAATATGAGATAAATTAATAAAGATAGGAAGAAATAAAATATTTCAAGGTTAAAGTGTAGTTAAAATTAAGTAATTATGTATGAAGAAGACTTATGGAGTGTTTGTTCAATATTATACCTAGGCTGCCTTTTCTTTCCTAAGTCATCCTTAAAAATCTCAAATGCCTTTATAACTTCATATACCCATTTCCTAGACACCATTTTTCCTCCATTTCCTTTCTTCCATTCTCTCTTGTTCTTGAACAAATTCCAACAAGACAAGTAATTAACTTCAACTAATTATCAATAGTTTTTAGTCAAACTAAGATAAATAATCTTCATTTGAAATTGTTAGGTAATTATTTTTTTAAATTTTCCTTTAAATATAGGAATTGAAGGGTTTGAGGTTAAAAGGAATAACTTATTAAATTTGGATAAATAAGGTAAGCCAACATCATTCTAATCTCTTTTCATCTCTCCTATACTTAAGTAAGTAAACAATTTACTAGGATTAAGTTAGTTAACATAATTTTAAATTGGTTTAGCAATATTGGAGAATATTAAGTACGCGATGATCAATTAATATAAATTCTAATTGGCGAAATGATTTCCTTAATGAAATTGGTTGGAATACTCTTATTCAAACTTGATTTTTATAAGTAAATTGAGCTTATGATTATATATGTTAATAATTTGAAGATTTAGTACTAAATGAATAGTAAAAATGTAGAAAATTTATAAAAATTGACCTCGTAGTTGACTATAACCCCAACAATTACTCTCAAGGGGTTTATAGTCAACTATATAGTCAATTATCTCATCTCTAGATGCTTATGATCAACTATATAGTTATTTGTGGCTTTTAAAGTTATTCTCTGGTTGCATATAATTAATTATAGGAGTTAAATTTTGCCTTTAAACCTTTATAGTCAATTATATAATTGACAATTACTTTATTATATCCAGTTTTATAAGTTCCATAGAATTTTATGGTATATGATAATATATGGCTCGTCTGTTTATATATTTAACTTATGAATGTACTTGTATATGATTTCTGATGTTAAAATCCTAGCATGGAATATTATTATGTTGAGATGAAATAATTGAATTGTGAAATAAAATAAAATTTAATAAATGTTAGTGAAGGGAGAAAGCTAACCATGGAAGTACAAGGTTGGGTTTATCAAATGATAATGTTGACCAAGAGTTACAAGGAGATTTAATTGCAATTCTATTCTTTCTTATTTATTATTATTTGTTTAAATAGAAATGTTATTAATTATTGGAATTATTATATATAATTACATGATTGTGTATTATAGTCTAAACAATAAGAATATGATCTATCTTTTTTCATGTGTAGTATTAAGTAAATTGTTTATTTACTAAATCTTAAACTCACTCTTTTATTTATTTAAAACTCCTCCATCACCATTCTCATAAATGTAAATCCTTTGTGGCTCACTCTATATAAAGTACCTATAATAATTAGTTTATTTGCAAATAGAATATACTTGCTTGGGTCTTGTTATGTGTTCTTGAATTCCCTATCATGAATATACTTTGCATATATTAGGGTTAATTAAGCCAACTCAATCGTAAATCACTAAAGTTAGTAAGCAAGTTTAACTTCCCTTATTTAGTAGCTTTGAATAGACACACTCAAATGTTTATACTCGAGATTTGTATGTAATCACGTATTGATATCAAGAATGAAAGTTAGATTAGGCTTGTAGAAATTAAATTAGTAGATTTCATACTAATCATGAGTTGAGAGGGCCGTGACAATAGTCGACTATGAGTTAATAGGATGTTTTTTGGACCTTTGCAACCAACAAGGCTGTCCATTAGCTCTTTGGGCACATGTATTCAACTATATATAAGAATATAGTTAATTATGGATGATTGCTATAAAATGAAGGATGCGAAATTAAGAAATGGTTATGTAAGAAGGTATAAATGAGTATAATATGCATTGAATCATAAATCCTTAATATGAAATGAGATGGGTTATAGCAAGAATATAAAATTTATGTTATAAAAGGGCATTTGAATATATGTGTTGTATGTCACTATGTTTATTCACTATGTGATGAATAAGGATGGAATACATTATGTAAGGCTATGCAAGAAGGCGTGATAATGTCATGGCAACATGATATTTGCATTTTGTATCTTAAAGTGCTTAAATGATAATGAATGAGTAACATAATTATATTTGACATATACTCTACAAATGAGAATGTATTGAATGATTTTAATGTGTGACATGAAAGTGGGGATATGATAGGAGTGGTATGATGGTGTAATATACTGTCATATAATGAAATGGTGTTGAAAGCTTACGTGAGGCTATCTTTACCAAAAGGTAATGTAATGGTGCTAGAAGCCTACACAGAGCTATCTTCACCCAAAGATAATGAAATAATATTGAAACTTGACATCTGATTGTCTTTGCTAAATGACCATAGTGTAGAAAGCTTACTAGATTGTTTTCACTATATTGTTATGTGTGCAACATGATGAGATCATGGCATGATGAATGTGTTTGTTTGAGTGATGACATGGATAAGAGTGATTGTTTATTTATGAATGTATTATTGCTAATGGAAATTGTGTTGTGATAAGTATGACTATATGCTTAGGTTTACAAAAGGGTAAATCCAATTAGTAAATTTACAATTATTATTTGTGTTTGTTTATGTTAAAGTGTTTACTCACTAAGCTTGAACTTACCCTTTTGTGTATTTTTCTTTTACAAGTACTCAAGTTGATTTTCTACCCTCAACTCGAAGTTAAGTTCTCAAAAGATTATTTAGTATGGCTTAAGTAGTATTAGGTATATTATTGTGAATGCTTTGGACCTTTACTTGTGTAGGGTAAAAAAAGGGTAAAAGTAACTTAGATTTTTATGGCTAATTAGGCTAATTTATCCTTGAGTTAACAAATTATAAGCAAGCTTAACTCCCTTTATCACTAAATTATATTTTATTAAATGAAGATATCTTTTTTTCCTTCTCATAACATGGAGAACCCTCCCAACTCTCATGCATATTTCATTTATGTTAAAATGGTTTGTGAATTAGATTGGTGAAAATCAAATAATGAATTCTACGCCACTTGCAACTGGAATTGGGGCATGACATGTTACCTTTAGTTTACAAGCAGGTCACTTGACATACCTGTTCATACCTTGTTTAGAAATTCATAATAAACTAGCTGGTTAAAAAATGAATTTTTTTATCTATAGCAGGAAGGGTGGTTCTTGTGCAATCTATTTTAGAAGTTATTCCTGCTTATTTCATGCCATCCTTAGCAATCCCTGATGTAACGCTATTAGAAATAGATATTGGGGATATAAACCAAATGAAAGGAGAATTCACGCAATTCCCTGGGAGATTATGTGGTACCTGAAAAATATGCGAGGTCCGGGGTTTTGCCGCCTGAAATTAATGAATGATTCATGTCTTATGAGGTTGATTTGGAAAATTGTATTCGGTGAAGTCTCTTTGTGGACTTCTATTATGAGGGGTAAGTACCAAAGACATTCTGTTTGGAGTCGTGATGTTATGGTGACTTCCTTTAATTACCATCTCTAGTAGAGTTTAGCCAAGCTCTGGATCAAAGGGTTACAGGGTACAACTAACCAACTTAATAATGGTTGTTCCTCTGTGTCTTGGGATGATTACTGGGTGAGACCTACTGATTTAAGAGGATAGGCGATAAAAGTTATTCCATCAGCCATGGACCAGGTATCTGTCTCTCAATTTGCTATAACAGTGGGCCAATGAGATTCAGAGAAGTTGAACTGCTGACTTCCTAATAAGGTGGTTTTTGCAAATTGTAGGTCTCCCTTTTCCTCATGTGAGTTTGGGTGAAGACTCAATTGTGTGGAAACACTCTATGGATGGCGCTCTCACTATTAAATCATCTCTGTACAATTTTTTCCTTCACCTGCAACAAAAGTTAGATCCATTTTGGAAGAAGATTTGGACCTGGAATGGTCCTCAACGAATTTGCTTATTTCTATGGAAGTGCTGTTCAGGGGCCCTCATGACAAATGTTGCTCAATAGAATAGGGGGCTAGACCAAGAAAACTTCTCACTGTGTATTCATGGAAGGGAGGAATTACTTCATGCCTTACGGGACTGTCCAGCGGTGAACTCCATTTGGCATTACTTGTTAAACGTCAATGATCGTGCTTTGTTTTTTGGGGTGGGCAAACGGGAATGGTTCCACATTAACCTAACGTAGCAGTTTGGCAAGTTTCAAGAGACAGATTGGTCTCTAATTTGAGGGGTTGCATGTCGGTGGATATAGTCTCGGTGAAACGAACTTATATTTCGAAGAGGAGATCAACGAGTCAACGACTGCATGATCTAAGCAGTTTCATTCCACGTTATGCGGGACAGGTTTCTATGGTGTAATCAGCATCTAATAATGTACATAGCAAAGAAAAGATTTCCTTGGACATACATTGGAACCCACCTCCAGAAGGTTGGCTTAAGATTAATATTGATGAAGCATCAAAGCATAATCCGGAAAGAGCAGGTTGTGGAGGGTTACTGTGTCTTGGTGATGGTCAATGGGTGAGTGGCTTTATTTGCAACTTGGGTATTTGTTCCTTCTGTTCAGCTGATCTATGAGATGCCTTACGCGGTCTTCAATTGGCACAACAAGTGAACTATAAATTGGTCATTTTAGAATCAGACTCCAGCCTTTGTTTTCAATATCGTCACGAGGAATTCAGACAGTGGCTACACATAAGTCTCTCATTCTCAAATGTCGGGATCATATTAAGAGGAGTTGGAGGGTTTCAAATATTCATACTTTTAGGGAATGAAATAAATGTGTGGATTGGTTGAGTTTCTTCAATTTGCAACAAGAGTTGGGTCTTCAAATTTAGAGCATCTCCTTGTGAGTTAGGGTATTTCGTTAATCAGCATTATAATCTGGATATCTACCCGTTGCGTAACTTTGTTAATTTTCTTTCTTTGAACTTAGGTCCGGACCATTTATCACCACACACCCCCCCCCCAAAAAAAAAAAAAAGTCTAAGGGGTGTATCGTGCATTTTACTTATTTCGAAAATTTGAATGACTTAAAAAGAGAAAGGAGGATCTTTGGAACTCTCTCTCTTTCCATCTTTGTCTTTTGCCATCTGCGTCTGTCTTCCATCCTCCACAAGTGGCAGATCGCGACTTGCAAAGCGAAACTCTTTTATGTATATATTTTTTATTTGGTTCTGTAATCTTCCACGATAGAATTTTTCTTCGTCTGTCTGATCTTTTGAATTTTTTGGGCGGCTGCTTCTACAGTAGAACTTTACAGATGCTCAAGGCGAAGGGAGTTTGGGCGTTTCTGAAGATCAAGCAGATCTTATTGCTAATTGGAAGCTTGTCAAGGACCTGAAAGCTACAAATCTTGTTACTGACTATAAGTTTGTAAAGGTATTGGAAAAGCTGCAAATCTATGTTATCTGAGGGCTCATTGAATTTACTCCTTTCCTTGCTAGTGAGAAATATTTGTTCTCAATTTTTGCATGTGAAGAACCTGGTCATTAAAATTTAGTGTTTTGAGAGAGAGAGAATGTCTTTGACGGCTCTGTAATTTCCTAATCGACAAAGAGAAGAGAAAACAAGAAATAATTTAGATAAAAAATAGATTAAGCGAAAATCAAATTGGTTGAGGATTTATTGAAAACTAGTTTTTTTCTTAAAAATAATTCAGATCATGACTGAATTTTCAAAGTATGGCCACTACAAAAGAATAAAAAGTCAGATCCGGCATACGTCAGACGAACCACATTCTTCTCCTCAGTTATCTTCCTTGGCAATGGCATGAACATATATATTTATTCAAAAGAACTCGTGGTACATGAATTTCAACATATTCACTGAATCGGGACAAAAGAAAATCCTCCACCAGATAGAAACATTTAAGCACCAAGTCATCCACTTTTTCAGAAAATCAGCAGTTTACATCGAACGATATTCCTCATACTTACGGCAGCGTAATTGGCAAAAATGATATCTATTTACATTGTCGGCTGTGATACAAAATGCAATGGCGGCATCAGAGATATCAGCAAAGCTATTTTGCATTATGCTCAGTTCTTTCTCTACAAAAAGAATGAAATCAACACAAAATCTAAGTTGCACCTGAAGTTTCACCAGCACTCCACCAAAAGCTTACAGAGAGACTATTTGTTAAAGAGCGGACATAGTGCCACCATTTTGGTGGAATATATAGCATTTCACCTTCCTCTAAAATACAATCAACAAATTCTAAGTCTTGCACCTTAGGAAAATTCATTTCATCTATGTTGTCCAGATCAACCTTCAAGCAACAGAAATTTCGAGTCAATATGGAGACAAGGGAATGAAAGGAAAATAAAATACATGCCTTTTCAGACGTATATCTACTCACTTAAAGGAAAACAATGAGAGAATCAACATAGCACTCCTGCTTATTCACGATATGAATGAAATTATGGAATGCCAACCCCAATCATTGAAGCTACATGACCATTTCTTTGGAATTCTAGATCCCCGTTAACAGCAAGTAGCATTGTCTAGTAAGCAATGATTTCTATTATTTGTGAAGAAAAATTTCTGCAACAAATAATTCATTCTAATTTAAAAAAAAAAAAAAAGTCTAATGCTTTTAGAGATGTCTGGCCCTACAAAAGGACATGCTACTTCTAGCAGTGTGCTTATAACTAAATGAAATTCAAAATAAAGACTCAATTTCAACAAGTTGAGATCAGAAAACTAGATACCTGGCTGGAGTTGCAAAGCATTGTTTCAGTGTATGGATAAAGTTCCTCGGATAAAAAGGCAGAATAAAGTCTTATATACTTCTTCCCAACAACCTGAAAGTAGGAAAGAAGACAATGATTTCACAAGTTATACATGTGCAATGATGCAAGGGTGTTTCGAAAATCATCCAAAATAAAAAAGAAACAGGAATGCACAATTAACATTGGGCCATTAGCGAGGGCCACAATTATTTGCATGTAGCTGTCATTATGAATGACTCATGAGGATAATTTTCGCTTTTCAGCAAGAATGTAGCAACATGGTTAACAAACCAAATAAGAGGAAAAACATAAAAACCATGTCATCCACACATGTTGAAGGAGTCTCTTGAAAGGTAACACAGTAATGTGCATTTTGTCTTTTTCCTAACTAGAAGTCATTGACTGTGCTATGCCAGATATCTGCCCATACAAACCCCACTACAATTGCACCATAACTGAGGCATGAAAGACCAACGCAGAAATAGCATTACTAGAAGTTGGAGACATGTTTTCCAATCCCTGCACCTCTTTTTCAGTAATAATTAAACTGGGTGTACATATGCACCAACAACAAGAACGAGTGGACCATAAATTCAGGAATATAGATTAAGCAGTAGAAAGGACCATAAAAGACAGCTATTTTGTAAATTAAATCCAGAATACTGCAACTGAGATACCTGAGCAAGAATGTTATGGTGTGGATCATGGTGTAATGGTGTCACAGTACCAGCTGGCCCAAACCAAGCATTGAGAGATCTAAGCTCCCCTCCACCAACATAACAATAGTCAGGAATAAAAATATCTTCCCGTAGCTCATTTATCTGTATTTCAACAACATTAGGAATTGAAAGCAGCATTACAAGTCCTGCAACTGCATGCCAACTTACCAAAAATTGAAATTTGGAAAACGAAAATTAGTACCTGATCAAATAATGGATGCTGAGCAAGATATGTAGGAACACCAGAAGAACAGCCATGAGATTCCATCCGCTTGAGAAACTCTGAAAATGTAATTAGCTCTTGCTTCCACTCTGCACATAAGTAGTTTTTCCCAACCTACAAGGAAGATATTAAACTTTGCCCTTTTCTTCCAATATTTATCTATCAAGGCATAGAATAGTAAATATAACATGTCACAAGCAATTAGGTTCTCCATCTGTCTCTCTCCCCCCCTCTCTCTGGATCTTCTGTATACTCTTTGGTCTTTGCCCATCACACATCACGATCGTAAGATAAGTATTGAAAAGAAATAGAAAACTTCAACAACCTAACTATGGTCATTCTTGTGAATATATTGAAAAATTAAATGTATGCATTTGATCTTAATCTTTTTGTAGTAATAATTACCTCAACTGGAACAGTGCGGTCACCAGCAACCCTATTCAGGTAATCTTTATCATTCCATTTTTTCTTGGCTGGCCAGTGGGCCATACAATCACTAATAATAACAGGGGAACCAGACAGGTAATGGTCTTTTAGGAAGCTTTCCAATGACAAATCGGACTTCTTCACCACCATCTTACCAGAAAGGGACTTGACCGGTAAAAGTTGGAACACCTACAAGTGTAAAAGCTATAGCATAAACATTAGAAGGGCCACATGATGTCAACAATCATCTCAGTTATATCCAAACAAATAGAGGGAGTAAAAGATGGAGACAGAAGCTAAAAAGGAAAAGCTTAAAATGCCAAAATTTAGTAATTAATATGTACCATAATTCAGGGCTGATACTACTTGTTTTATTTAGCGGAGATAGTTTGGATCCTGTCATCTTCTAGGATTTTAAAAATGTTAATTCCATATAGTCTTCTTCCCCATAAGGCGGGCAAACCTTTTAGATGTTTTAATTCATGTTCCATTAAGCTCCAGGAAACTACAATATATTTTGGTCACTCCAAAACATATTTAGATACCAGGTTGTGTTGATTTCACTGCCACAATCTAGCTTCTCATTAAATGTTGCTTTTCAAAGTTCAATTCAAAGATTAACTAGCTCCGTTGCTCATAATAAAACCCATTACCCCAGAATCAGCTTTCAAATCCGTGGCAGAAAGCATGTATATCCCTCTTATCCTTACATAAGAGGAGCTTCCTTTTAACATGAGACAAAGTTAGGCTAAGCAAATACCATGCTCTATAGTGTCAACGAATAGTGTCAACGAACGGTCATCCAAATCAGCATTTAATGCTAAGATTGACTAACAATAATGATGTTCATCTTCAGTTTTAGCAATGCATTGTCATCAATTATATCGATGATTAAAAGAAGGATGAACGAACTCACCTCAGCACTAGTCAACTCCCGATCAACAACACGATGTTCAGATTTCCCGAGAACTTGATAGTTTCCATCAGAAACCCTAACGTTCCTAGCCTTCTCCGATACTTTTTCCACAGCAGAGTCCAAGTCATTCCTCAGAAGCATCCCTCCCATGATCAATCCCATATCCAAAACCTTGAGGGCCTCCTTGAATTCACCATTGCTGTAATGATACTTTGCAACGTGGAGGCATGCCATGGAGTATGCATCACGCCACACCGGCAAAACGGAGTGCCACGGACCCGAGTGTAGCTGCTCCCACGCCACCTCACGAGCTGCTTCAGCGGCCCGAAAGTCGCCAGCGGCGGCCAGAGCAGCCATGCTGACGTAAGCATAGCCACCGTGTTCAGAAATGGACTGCAGGAGCTTGGAAGATTCCTTGTCTAGTGTCGGCGTATCAAGGGAGCCAGGGGAGTCGCCTCCAGCTACGGTGGCAGCACCGGTTGTTGATATCATGTTGCACGGCGGCACAGAGGAAGAGCTCCGGCCAGCGGTGTTGGAAGTGGGCTGTTGAAAAAGCTTTGATATTTGCGTGCACGCCTGAGTGAGCACTGGGTATAAAGGGGGTTGAAGGGCCTGAGTGGGCCCAAAACGCAATCAGATATTTCTTAGAACCAGCAGAAAGATAAAAATGTACGCAGAGATATTTTCTTGAGCTTTGCTTAGGAGAAAATAAAAAATTGCATAAAATAAAAATCTACTATTTTTTCTGCTCTTAATTTTTTTAATAAACCCATATTTATTTTTATAATAGTAGGAGTGGTTAAATCACTAGATACACATACAAAGACTAGAGATCGAACCCTAAATATAACAAAAAGTACAAAATTTTCAAAAATTATCAAATGCCACTTGAGACAAAAGTTCCCGGCATAAAACTATATTTTACTTTGGTTCAACTAAATGTAACATATCAAAGAAGAAAATTTAACTAAAACTATTTATGTACTTCAAGGTTTTTCAGCCAAAGAGTGATATATATTAATTATCTTATTTAAAAAGTAATTATGTTAATAATTATCATAATTATTAATAATAATTACATAATAATTATAAATATATTATAATATGATTAGAAAAATTTATTATATAATAAGTAAATAAAACATTTTGTCTAAATTTTATCTTATGCCTATATCAAATCCATTTTACTTACAATGAATGAAACAAAGATCTGAAAGTTAATTAAACGAAAACTGAATATGATTTAGGGGAGTGCTACGGTACTTTGAGGAGTTTCAAATTCTGAGTGGTGCAGTACAATCTTATTTACTGGATAAAATCATCAAGTCTTTGATAATTTCATCTAATGAATGAGATTGTGTCACACCACTTAGGGTTTAGAAACCCTTAGAACATCTTAAAATTTCCTTATGATTTATTGATAAAAGGAAAATATTAGATACAAACTTTCTCATTTTTAATATATAATAAATAAATTTAATTTAATGTTAAAATAATGAAACTATTAAATGAATAATGCTTAGTCAATAGTATAAAAATAGCTGCCACGTTAGTGTGCTTATGCGGTGATGGTGGTTAGAGTCATAGGGTCCGTTGAGAATGACGAAAATTACAATTTTAGAAAAGATATTAATTAATATTAATGAGCGAAGCTAAACATCGCTGATATTTCATTCTATTACTATTATTAGTTCGAGGGAACCCTATCATGATATCAAACATATAAGTAGATAGTTATAAGAATGATAAATATAGAATTATGATTTAGAAACTTTGATTAAAGTGATATATAATAATATTTGAAAGTTTTATCTTTCTTCATATCTTAAATTCAATTTCTAAAGTTTACATATGTGGTTTAATTATTTCTACTATTAAAAAAAATGATAAATATAGAATTGGGAGATTTATAACTTACATGATAATAATATGGATTTAAAGTTAGTACATTATTTATATTATTATTTGTTCATGTATTATTACATTAATAAAAAATTATTAAACTTTTTTACTTTTGGTAAAAAAAATTCTTAATTCTTATTACTTTTAATGATATATTATCTTTTTACTTAACCATGATGTAAAATGTTTTACAATAATTTTGGATCAAATTTGGATTTTAACAATATTATTTTCAGTTTTCATTTTTTATTTTGGATCAAATTTGGAATTTAATAATATGGAATTTAATAATATGGATTTTAATAATTTTTACACTTCATGTAACTTATTTTTTCCTCAATTAATGGATTAAATGAAAATATCACATCATCAATATACTAAAAATTTATTAATTTAATTAAAAAAAATTCAATTAGAAGCAGAAGATTTCATTTTAAAATTAAAATTGGAATCTTCATAAATTAGTGATGTGAGTTCTTAATGTAATTATTAAAATTACAATTTTAATTCTCTTTGTTTTTCCTCTTTTTTGCCTATAATTTATTTTTCATTTTTTTATTATTACATGTTAAGGTAATCAATACTAAATATTAATATTAATTTTCAAATCATATATTTATTTTAAAAACCACCACGCGATTATTAACTCTATTAATATTTTAATCATTTTATAATCACATTTTCAATTTAGAATATAAAATAGCATATTATAGGGAAAATAATTTAGAAATATGTTTATAATATAAATTTGACATATAATATTAAAGTAAATAAAAGAACTTATATTAATATTAACCTAGAAGCATATACACGAAATAATAAAAAAAGAAATCTTTTGTTTCTAATTTAATTATTTTTAAAAAATAGACTTTATGTATATTAATGACATGAACATTTCATAATGCATTGAAAGAGAAAATAAGTCACATAGATTGTAAAATTTATATAAAATGCATTTAATATTTTCATTTAATGCATTAATTGAGAGAAAAAGCAAGTTACATGAAGTGTAAAAATTATCTAAAATACATTTAATCTTAACCTACATTTTTTATTGGGATTAATGGATGATATTTAGTATGAATTATTTAAACTTATACCAGTGTCAAGAAATCCTTTTTCATATATGCAAAAAAAAATAAATATTGAAATTTTTGTAACTTTTGTTTGACTAAAAGTTGTAACTTTTTTTTTTGAAGTTTCACTGCTTATTACAGTAAAGTTTATTTAACATTATAACTTTTATGAGAAAATTACAAGATTTACAAAATTTACACATAATTCAGAAAAATTAAATTTTGAAATACAAGTATTCATAATTGATAAAAACAATCCATACCTAAAAGGCAAATAAATTAAGGAATACAGAATATTGATATATTTTTTATTGGTCTCACTTAATTTTTTTGCAAAGTCACTCATTTCTTTCAATGTAGATATACTCATATGAAGACACATAATATTCGTTTACTTATTTATTTAATTTCAAAAAAAATAGAAGATATAAATCTAAAATCAAGATAAATTAATTTATGCTTAAAGAAGGTAACTTCCACAAATAGATAAAAATTAGTGATGTCAAAATATTTTTTTTTACGGGAATAATATGTATATAATAATAGATAGATAAATGGTAGCAAATTTTTAAAAAACCCCACTATGTTATATGTGCCTCCACCCTGATTATAAGGTGCATTTAGTATGAATGAAGAGAAGAAGATATAGTAAAAATTTGTAAGATACTACACATATGGGGTCAGATGCATTCTTTATATTTGTACTGGTGCTGTCTATGGTTGGTGTTAAAATTGTATAGGATTACATATCAGATATGCAATGTAGAAAATATACTTTAAAAAAATAATAATTATGAAATTTAAAAAATATAATAATTATAGTTAATATATTATAAACAAGAGATTAATTATATTTACTCTTTTTGTCTTTTTTTGCGCTTCGTTGGGTCAGAGTTCCTGCTTTGACAAATATATCAATTACCACATTGAAGATAGTACGTGGAGAAATCGGGGATGGTAAGCCCTATAATCATGGGGCCCAAAAGCCCATGATGCACGTTAAAGTTCACTGCAATCCAAACGCCCACAGAGGACGCAACCTCTTTGAACAATTTGCACAGAGCAGAGCAACGTCGATGCCACTCTCAGCTTCTAACATATTTGATCCAGAAAACAATCATATATTCTTCCGAAGTTTTTATTTTTATATAAAAAAATAGACCGTCTGTAGATTGAGACAAAAAACATAAGTGTAATAATAATAATAATAATGACAATAATAATAGTAATTGCGAATGAGAAATAAAAGCATATAAAAGAAGAGGAATTTTAATACCTCCGACCACATTAATAAATCTAAACTGTGCAAACTAGCCACATTAAAGGCTTTGAAGAAACTGCGAAGTTAAGGAATTAAAAATGAAAAAACAATTGCGGCGGGAAGAAAACGGAGATTCACCATTAGAGCAACAAAGTCAGGGGCCAACAGGGTTTTTGTTATGATGAAGAGGGTCAGGTCCCGTTGGAACTCGCCTTGCTGAGTTTTCTACCATCCCAACTGGAGCTCCCTTCTGAAGTTTCTCAACCTATATCATTCCAGATACACAACAACCAGCAAGAAAGAGCATGTGTTCAAAGTTGAAAATGAATTATCAAGATAAAGAATGGCGTTTCCTTTTTTGCTCTAAATGAATACACAAAGGATCACATATGCGTACCTCTGGTTCTGTGGCCTTTTCTATCATGTTTCTTTTGTTGGAAAAACCTGCATTTTAACACAGCTTAATAACACAACCAGAAAAACTGGAGAGAGGAAAGAGGGGGTGTTTAAAGGATGAAAAATATCATTTTGATGAACTCACGAGAGATCGATGACGGAACAAATGGAAATGAAATCGCCAAGGTTAGGATCAAAGCCTTAGTAACCCAGATGAGAACTTTCATGGAAGCCATTTTTCTGGAGCTCAAGAGACCAACAGCAAACTCTTCACTTTTTCAGGCTCTATGACGCACAAAGAAATGAGGGATTTTTTTTCCTTCCTAAACTACGAAATTTCCTTTAGAAACCGCCGGCAGGCTGAGGGTCATTGATGGCTAATACTGGAAAGAGGAGGAAATCCCAAAATGGTCCTACAAATAATAGGTTTTCCACTGAGCTTTTTGTGTATGCAATATTACGTTTCCAGTTCAACCTCCGGATATTCGCAAAATAAAACGCAGTCTAACAGAGCGAGGGGCAAAATCGGCCTCGAATGGCATTCAAAATCAGCGCAGACTGGTACTATTGCGAGGTAAGTATACATTGGACAGTCTGGCACGCGATGGACAGGACAGATACCCTCGCAAGGGCCATTGGCGGCGTGATACGTTGACACATGGCGCGGAACCATGGGTGTAGGACAATTCAAAACAACGTAAGGAGGCTGATTCCAATCATTTTGGGTGGGGCCACGTTCATCACACTATTACCGCGTCATGGCTTCTCTGCGCTCTGCCAGAGTTCGCATAAACCCAATGTGAAACCGAGCGACTTATTTATCGGAAAATGACTAGTCATTCTACATTTCAGTACAGTATCCAAATTGCAAAGGGCAAATAAATGGTAACAAAAACAGGAAAAATTAATGCATAACATGCAGAGAATCAGATTAAGCCCGCAGATAAAGAATAAACAGAGAAGGAAGGCAAAGACTATTTAAAGGGTACTGCGAATTCCAAAGAAATTTATTAGAACATTCATAGACTTAAAGTTTAGCCAGTCCAACAAATTGCTTCATTTACATGAAACCCCAATCATAACTAAATGGGGCAACCGATGGAACAAAGAATTCATGATCTTGCCTTCATGTTCAGCAAATTGATATCAACATACAACATACAACCTCCAACCTCACACTGCAGCGATTCAAACAATACAGGATCCTTCAGCCAGGTCAGCATACCAAACACGCAAATTTTGTAGTTCCTAAATAAGCAGAGGAAAGGAACATAAGCCATTACATGTAGTGTAAATAAAGGCATGATTAAACAGAAGAATAGCACTTACAATTTCAGCCGAACCACCAATTCTTATAATCTATGCACCAAAGTACTCAATCATGTCGTCATCATTGAAAAATTGATTAAATTCATTAATGAATGTCGGACTGCTGAGTCTTCCCTCAAAATCCAACGGCAGGTTCTCAATTGGCGATCCAAAGAAAGAGGCATCTATTGGTCTAACTAGCTCATTCTCAAATGTGTCTTTTACATAATATTGTAAATCACTTCCAGGAATCTCATCCCCTTTCATATGTACCGCTGGCAAAGAGACCGTTTCATTCTCTGGCCTGATTGGTTCATTGGTTATATCCTGGAGCACATCATCGTGACTGGGCTCATATCCAGCCAATGTGTTATAGAGATTATAATGAGCTTCATGATTCATACGAGGGTTTTGCATCACAGAATTGTGCTGCAACGGCCTTCCATCTATATCCATGCTTTCTGTGGGAATTATGTTGTTAGAAGATGCATATGGGTAATGACCATACTCAGATGCTGATAGTTGACCTGGCACTTCATGACGTTTCTCCAGAGGTATCAAAGCAGAATTTGTCTCATAGCCTGGTTCATTTCTATGAATCTGAACTCCAACCATCTGTGTTTCGTTGTGGTTTATATCAAGCATAGCCCCTCTGGGCTCAACATGTAGACTCTGGTTGTGAGATGGTTCAGGTGGTTTGTCAGTGGAGTTTGACTTTAGACGGGGTCTTTTCCTGCGTTGCTTCTCCGCTTTCTCTTTGTTTTGGACACTGTGAGAAGTGTTCTTGTGCAAATTATCTGATGCTTCAACATCTGTCAACTGATTTCGCCTATCTTCTTTGGAAGAAACAGAACCAGCACCATCGTCAGTACCATAAACATCATAGTTGCTATCACTGCTAGCAGCAGCTTGCCTAGTTTCAGCAGGAACACCAGATGGCATTTCAGTTACTCCAGATGTGCCGTTATCACTACTAGACTGCCTAATGAGGGCTTCTTCTCGACTTAATACCCCCAACCAAATTGCACTTTCCTTTGCTGTCATCTTGTCCTGTAAGCACTTTGATTGGCGGACATGCCTCCTTATCTTTGCAATATTAGGTGACATGTGTTTTATCACAGCAGTTAAAACTCCAACTTTCCACATCTTCTTCAAATCATGTGGCTTCTTATAAGGCGGACTCAGACCATGGGGTAAACCCAATGGTACCCACCAATCTTCGTTCCCCACAGGCCACCAAGGTGGAGGAATACCCTTTTCCAGAGGGTACTTCCTCTGAGGAGGATCACAGTGTTGCATCAATGAAGATAAAAGAGATCCAAGTGTAGCATCTTGCAGGTCCTGGAGAATGCTCTGAGAGTTCCCATTTCGGTTATTGTCAGCCTCACTCATAGCAAGACAGTCAGCTTCATACTTGGCTATGGCAGCAGGCCCATTCTTATCAAACTTCACCTTCTCTTTCCACCATGCTCTAATGTTATCAGAAGCACCACTCACTGGCTTACCCTTTTCAGGAATAATTCCATATACAAAACCACGAGCTTGGCAGACTTCCATAAGCTTCAGCATATATTTAAGAATCCCATCTTGTGCCCTTGACATTTTCTTCCTGCGAGCTTGATCAGTGGTTTGCTTGGGTTTTTGCTTCTCTGCAGCTTGCTGCAAAGCGAGCTTCTGTCTTTCCTTCAGCCTCTTGAGTTTGATGCGATCCTTCCACATCCGCCTCTCCAACTCATCTGGTTCAATCTCTTCATCACTCACATCCTTCTCCGCTATATTTTGATATCTAATGTCATCTACATCTAAATCCGAACTGCAGTTCAATATGTCAACTGCTTGTTAGGAGGAGCATCATTCAATTAAATGATAATTCACTCTAGCCTGGAGTTGAGAGAACTTATTGAAACAAAAAGGGACATACAAATTATTACAGAGACATAGAAAGATCAGTACAACGCGAAATCTTCCAGCATTGCACCGCAATACCAGGATAAACACCAACGACAATAGAATTTATTCCTTCTCATTCCCTCACTTTCTTCAGAAACAAAGACGATAATAGATTATGCTTCTATTATAACAACATTCACGTCCCCCATGGAAGAATGGTGTTTCAATTTGATTCCTCAGCAGGATTAGATTATCACAAACGAAAACATTGTACAGTAGTCTCCAACTAATATCACATTAGGAAACCAGCGTAAACCCTTCGAAATTTTTATCGATGAGTCTAAATTACCCTTGCAAGTGACCAAACTATGCAGAATTGATAAAAACCCAATTCAAGTTCAGAGAAAAAAAAAAAACGCAAAGTGATACAAGAGACACTATCGATGCAAACTAAAAAATAAAATAAAATAAAAGAGAGAACAGGCGGATAGTTCTCTGCATGGCTTTAATGGAAATCATTATTTACAACATAGTTTGTAAATAAGAAAAATTATAGTTTCGTGGCATATGAAGATTTTAAAAGGCATACCAAACGTCAGCTCCAATTTCATCGATTTCACCCATCTACGAATATCGGAAGGAAGACCACCCAAATATATTCGAGCACCAAAGGTTGAAACTTTCGATTCGTTTTCGGTACCGTGATTTTGATTATTGTAGATGAAGTTGTAAGAGATAAGCGAATCCACCAAGATCGATAAGAACCCAGAAAGAGGTGATTTGGGAGCGAAATTGACAGGAAAATGAAAGCAGAGAGATAGATTTTAGAGAGAGAAACAGAGCGAAGACAATTGGGAGGAGAGAGATGCCCGACGGCCATACGAAGAAGAAATGGACAAAATTACCTCAAAGTGTGCCACTTGGGGGTTTGATTTCCTACTCCGCGCGTATCACTATTGCGGACGCCTTTTTTTTATTTTTTTTCCTCCAAATTGATATTTTTCCTCCTAAATAGTTAATACAAAATTATGTGAAATTTTTCCTTAAATTTTTCTAATGAAAAATAGAGTGTAAATTTAATTTACTGATGACATAACATATTTTATACTATTAATAAATGAGAGGAAGATGATTTATTAAAAAATAAAAATAATTAAAAATTTTTTATAAAAAAGAATTTTAATAATTTTTACAAATAATAATATAAAATTAATTTATTTTAAAATAATTATGATTCCTATTTATTTCTTATTTATGTTAATTCTATGGATACGTATACAAACTTTCTAATGTCATTTAAAAAAAAAAAATAGCCTGCGAGAGTGCGATACTTTTATGTTGAATTTGGTGATGAATTTTTTTTAATTCCTGGACAATGAAGCAAAAGCAAGATTAAACTAAGCTGATAAGCTTATCGTCCTAAATCAAATGCGAACAAATAAATGGACTCCCTTTTTGGCCCATGCTGTCGCACAACATTGGTCAATTTGGTAGAAAATTTGCATTGAACTTCTATTCTGTTTAAATATTTTGTAAATACATTAGTTACTTTTTTTTTAAAATAAAAACATTATTTGCTTTACCTTTCCAATTAAATTATTTTTTATAAGTATTTAATACTTATTTATTCTAAGTTAAAAATGAAGGTTGTTATTTTATTATCTTTTATTATTTGGTTCCAATACATCAGTTAATTCGGTGGAAATTTTTTTTTACTGTTAGATTTTCACTCTATTTTCACTTTCTCATTATTTTTATTCTTACTACGTTCATTGCTTATCTCTTATTTTTCCACTTAGCGTTTTTTTGTGATTTTCATCTAATACTCGGAGTCAAACCTTTTTACACCTATTTAAATTTGGAAAAAAAATGCAATTTACCTCAGCAAACTTTGATTGAATTATAAAAAAGATACATGAATTTAAAATTAGAAAGTTTATGTTTTGAAATTTTGATTGAATGATAAAAATAATATATAAATTTTAAAACTTTATACTTCACTACCCTAAACTATTTAAAAAAGTGAAATAATTAATTTTGGATTAAGTTTACTAATAATATCTGTTCTCTCTTTTTTTTTATTGCGTCAAATCAATCTTTGATTTAGATAAAAAAATTTAAGTTTAATGATAAATTTTCCAAGAAAAATAAAGAGGAATTAAGCGATTGGGATTCAAAATCATTTTTGAAATTTTAAAATTTGAGATAAAATTTTCTCTAAGAACATTATTTATTTTAACTATATCAATTTGCTCAACTTTAAAAAAAAAGGTATTAAGATAAATAAAATATTATATCTTAAATTCATTGTACTTTCACCAAATCAAAATCATCATTTATATACTTATCCTTCAAATAGTAATATATATGAACAATTTAAATAAAAATTTCTCCAAAGTTTATTAATTGCATTGGCCAAATAGTTTAGTTTTCAAATCTATAGAGTTAAAGTTCATCAAAATTAACTTTTGAGACCTTTTAAAAAGAAATTTATATTAAATACAAGTGAATTAAATTTCAATATTATAATTTTGTTTAAGTTTCAATGATAGTCACAAGATCTTCATGAATAAAGTATAAGCTTTAAAATTGATTTATTGTTTTTATCATTCAATTAAAGTTTATAGGATAGCTTTAGGTGAATAAAGTGTAACCTAAATATAATGATTTCACAATTTTTAGAGTGAATAAAATATAAAATTTTTAAATTTATGTATTATTTTTATCATTCAATTAAAGTTCATAGGATAGTTTTAAAGTTCATATACCATTTTTATCCATCACTAAAAAATTGAGGTGTAAATTGTATTTTTCTCCTTTAAATTTTGAATTAACTGGGATTTGAAATATATGGAAGGGCCAAAATGCCATTCATGAGAGATTCTAAATCTTAAATTTGAAGTGATTATGATTAAAGAAGAGATTAGATACTAGTGGCAAATTGGATGACAAAGTTGCTTTCATTAAAACATACACAAGTAGTTATAATCGAAGCTTACTTTACAGTTTGGCTTATAATAGAGTTATTTTTTTTTATTATACTAATGTTACAAATGATTTAAATTGTATCCAGATTCGCCTCAGATAGTTATAACTATGTTGCTATATTAATTATTGATTAGTATAAATTTATAAAAATATAAAAACCTCACTTACTTAGATAGTTATACATAATAAATATAATTGAAATTAATAAAAAGAATCCATATACATTTAAATTTGAGAGTTAGAACATTTTATTCAGCTCCCTTACCATCGAATCACCTACCAGTGATTTTGCTTAAGTTGTATTCACAATACATATGATGACCTTAATGAATAAGTTCTAAACGTATACTAACAATTGTTTTTCTATTCTCTTGTTAATTCATATGGATATAACATATTTGAGCATATCTATACACAAATATATTATTGGGCCAAAAATAGAACACTAAAAATTATGTACAAGATTGCAAGGCTTCCCAATCATCAAATTGATTTTACAAAGTGGCTCCTAAGAATTTATAAAGCCATTGTGTTTTGCTCATAGAAGAATTTAAAAGACAAATACAAACATTTTTCATTGACATGGAATGGAAGGGCCAACCATGCTTTAGCTATGTCATTGGTAGGGATGGCAACGAGGCGAGGCGAGGCGAGGCAATGACAAATTGATAATATATTGTCCTACCTCACAATTGGAAGAATTTGCTCTATTTCCACCTCGTCCCTAATTGCAAAGCAAGTTGATGCCCTCTCCCTAGGATCTACAAAACATTAATAATCCATGAGAAAAATAAAAAATATTAAAAAAATTTTAAAACTAAAAAAAAAGCAAACAATACCAAAAAAAATTACCCAGAACACAAACTTAAGGAAAATCAATCAGAAAATAATATTTAAAACACATACACACACACACATTAATGAGCAATAAGTCATTGTAGAAGAGAAAATAGTAGTTTATTCATTTGAAGCCAACAATGAACATTTAGATAGAATCCTTAATGAAACAACAACAAAATTAAAACCAAATCATAACACTTCATCGAGAATAAAACCCCCAAAAAAATCAAATAGAAAATAAAGGAATTGAAAATGAAATTTTAAAGAGATGCATAAAAACACCTTTCACTAAGAATAAAAACACCCAATTTATATTATGGTGTAATATTGTGGCATGAATCTTAGATTTAATAATGCAATTAACAAAGCATTATAGCGGAGTGTGGAATGTATTAACAAAGTATTAATAGCTTAAATATTATATTGTGGTGCTATGTGGCTAAAAAGGAAAGCCATTTAAGCTTTACTTATCTACTCAATAATGGCGAAAGTGGCGTGGTGTTATTTGGCTAACAGTTGGAACTTGGTTGAAAGCATCTCTCCTCTGTGAGTATAAGTAAGCAATAACAAGTCAATGATAACATGCAATGGCAATGACAATGGCACAACAAAGGCATCATGTAGTGTGGTGGAGTGGGTAGCAATGAGTTAGCAATAGCATCATGGACAGGATGTGGCAACAGCTTAGCTGAACTTTGGCTTCTTCAATCATTTCTACTCTCTTTCAATCCTTTGAGTCTCAATGAAGTTAAGGTTAACAAAAAGGGAAAATAGCATAAGCAAAGCCAAATGATGAATTTTTTATAATCACAATTTGATATCTAATGTTAAGTTAATGCCTTGATGGAATTTTTTTTAATTTATGAAATTACTAAAATAGATTTATAATAATATATTCTTATATATGATATAAAGAATAAAATTATAATTTTAATACTTTGGAGAACTGCGAGGCAAGGCAATATGATATTGCCCCATCCCCAAAGATCATTTCGGATAGTAAACTTACTCTACGCCTTACTCTGCAAAGCAAAAATTTATACTAAATTTGTGCCTTATGGGCCAAGATTTGAAATTCAAAAATTTGTCATCCCTAGTCATCGGTATAAATTGGAAGCATCCACAGTTGATATGGAATATTGCTCATCCCACTACCATTATTCATTAACTATAGGATAAAACATTATTTTAATCCTTACATATGTAAATATTTTCAATGGGATTCTTGTTTAACTTTTAGGTGGGTTCTTTGATAACAAAATTGAAATTCAATCTTATTACTTATCTTAGATAATATTTTTAACTAATTTAATTAATAACAAAAAATTAAATTTAGTTAATTTATTTCCTCAAGTAGTAACAACATTAAACATAACATTTGATGAAAAGTAAAAGTGGGAACATATATTTTTAGTACATTACAAATAAACAAAAATACTAAAGTCAAATACTTTATTAATATCTAAATTAAATATTAGATAATTGAAACTTAATGAGGGTACATATATATATTAATTCTAGAAAAATCACTAATAAGATTTAAGCAATATGAAATTTAATATATTTATATCAATTTTCTAAACTTAAATTTTTTATTTTATCTGATATGAGACTTCATAAAAAAATAAGAAAAATAATAATAAATAAATAACTAGTTTCGAAACCTCTTCTTTGTCTTAATTTGATTAATTTTCTTCATAAATTTAAAAAGATTTAGCATCCACGTTAGTTCCTTTCACTTAAGAAAAACTTAATCTTTAGTTGATTTTTGAATGTGTTGACCTTTTTGAAGAAAAGTTCTTGTATAAATCAACAATATTAAAAGATTTTGAAATTTTCTAATCATCAAGCAAATCAATAAAGAATCAATAAGCATTATCATTGATTTTTTTTAGAATCTTATATGGTATATATTTTTTTTGGCCGTAACTTATTATATTTTCTAACAAGGAATCTTGCTTTTCTAAAAAAAAATTATGACCATATCTCTTTCTTAACATCTCTTTTATCTTCTCTATTTATTTTCCACTATTTTGTATTTCACATTTGAGGCTTCAATCTTCTTTTTGACATCTTGTTGAATAGATTGGACTTGTTTTGCCATGTGGTTAGTAGTTATACTCACACTAAGAACTTTAGGTAGTTAAGTAAAATTTAATAGGTGTTTTGGAACTCTTTCGTAAATAGTAAAGAAATGTGAGAATTTTGTTAAGTTATATTTTGCACTATTATAGGCAAATACAGCTTGAGATAGTGCAAAATCTCATTAATTTAGCTTATTTTCACAAATGTTATGAACAAGATTTCCTAAAGTTTTATTTGTTCACTTAGTTTATTTGTTAGTTTATGGATGTTCTATGCCATTGAAGTTTAAACTTACATCAAAATGCTTTTAGAGATAAGCCAAAAATGTGATAGAAATTTAGAATCTTTATCAAATATGATGGTATTAGGAACATTATAGAATTTGATAGTCTCTTAAAAGAATAATCTTGCAATCTATATAGGATTAGAAGTCTTATGGCATAGGATGAAATATATCATCTTTAAAAATCTATCAATCATTAAAAAAAAAATCTACACCATGTTATGTTCTAGGTAATAGCTTAGCATAAAATCCATTGGTAGGTATTCCTAAATGTCATTTGGTATAGGTAATGGTATGTAAAGTCTTGTATTTTTAGTATACCCTTTATAAACTTGACGAATATAACATTTTTGTACAAGGTTTCCTTTATCTTTCTTTAATTAAGGCCACTAGTATTGTTTTTATACATTGGTTATTATTTTATCTCTTCCAAAATATCCACTAAGGCTTCCTCTATGAAGATTACAAATAATCTTTTCTCTAAAGGATACCATTGGAATACAAAGTTTATTTCCCTTACAAGATAACTTTTAACACATGAAAGTCACTTGTTAGCTATTTCAATAAGTACTTCTCCTATATATTCTTGAAATCTTCATCTATTTAGTATAATTCTTTTAAGCATTCAAATCTAACAATTTCTTCTTTAAAAGTAATAGGTAGAGTTGCTCTTTTATTTAAAGCATCTATAGCATGGTTGGAATCCTAACTTGTGCTTAATCACATATACAAATTATTTTAAGCTTGATGCCTACCTTGCATGTATCTTATTTAGTTACTTTTAACTTTTAAAATGTTTTAATGCTTCATAATCTAAGTAAATGACAAATTCTTTAAGAATCAAGTAGTACTTCTAATGGCATAATGTTTGTACTATTGTATATAACTTTTGTTTATGAGTCAACCATTTTCTTTATGCTTCATTAAATATATTGTTATAGAAAATGATTGGTTTGCTTCCTTGTGAATGAATTCCCCCAATCCTAACTCCACTTACATTGTATTTAACCTTAAAAAAATTAGGCAATGCTAATATTAGAGTTACGGTTAACTTCTTTTT
This sequence comes from Sindora glabra, assembly GCA_020226215.1. Lineage (NCBI taxonomy): Eukaryota > Viridiplantae > Streptophyta > Magnoliopsida > Fabales > Fabaceae > Sindora > Sindora glabra. The sequence continues at coordinate 72,602,095 of CM035229.1, forward strand.
TATCTTAATGAAACTCTTCTTAGCTTCTTTAATCCATTGAAACATTCCTTTTTTTTTAACAATCAAGGATTAGTGCAATAATATTATTAAAGTTTCAAATGAACCTTTAATAAAATGTTGCTAAACCACAAAAGTTTCTAACTTCATTAATGTTCATTAGTGCTAGCCATTCTTTAATTGCACACATTTTTTCTTCATCAACGTGTATCTCTTGAGCACTTATGATAAATCTTAAGAAGATTAAGTAGTCAATTATAAAGTTACATTTCTTCAAATTAATATGTTGTTAGGAATTTGAATTATCACATGTAGCAAAAATTTAAAATTTGATCCGAATTTTACTTAGGATCCATGCAAAAAGCACAAATCAATGATTAGGGTTTTACCTATTAGGCACTCATGTTTCTACTGATCAAAACTTGAGAGGGGATGAATCAAATGCTAGCCGAAAGGTACGATGTCTCTACTGCATCCACACGGAGTCAACAACGATCTCTCACCCTCCACAAATCTACTAGGATGCATTTTTCTCTCTAGGATTTAGGATTAGATGTTTTTTGAGTAATTTTGAGTTTTATGAAAATTATGATCGTGTATTAAAAGTGCTGCCCTCGAGTTCCCTTTTATAGAACTTAAGCAAGCCACAATCCTAGTCCTACTAGGATAATGCTTCTAAAATCCTGATCACATTTAACAACTCATCTTATCCTTATCCTAGAGATAATGAGGAGAGATAGGACTTATCTATTAATTATCTAATATTAGATAATAATATTATCTTATAATATAAATATCTTATATTAGATAATTACATATAATCATCAAATATCAAAATATTATTATCTCAGAATATATTTATCTAATATCTGATAACGTAAATATTTGATATTACTTTAATATCAAATAATATCACATAATAATAATTATATTTATTATGTGAAAAATATATTATTATTTAATAATATATATATGTACAAAAATAAGTTCAATTAATTAAATATTAATATAATTAAAGTCCAATTAATTATTATCTTATTCCTACTCCTTTTGTGTGACCCTGTAGGTTTTTACTATATTGACAATGACTCATTATTGAGTCATAGACAATAAGCGGTATCTAGCAATACATCACTGTCACTCAAGTAGTAAGAATGTTTGTGATTCGACATCCACCTAATACATGATCAACGTTTTGCATCATAATCCTTTTTGTAATAATATCTAAATTGAACTGGAGGCATAGAGAGTGTCATCCTCGTCAAAGTTCAATTTATATTTCTTGATATTGAGTAGACTTCAAAATAAATGATTAATATCACATATTGATCCATTTGAGTATAACCATGCATTTCTAAGTCTTACTCAATCAAGGGGCCCAAGGATATATCTTTTTTTTATAAGAGTAACAAAATTTCATCTACATCACTCACTTCCCTTTGCATGATTCGTGACACACCCAATCAACACCCTACTTGTCATCCTGATTAAAGGTGATATAGGACAACATCAAATTGAGTAACCCCTCATGTAGGGAACCGTAGTGACTTCAAGTTAAAGGATTATATGTAATTGTGATCATATGAGAACTACTAATGACACAAGTTTTATTCATGCAGTATTCTCATATTAGGTCAGTCCAGTACATCTGTTCTCTAACAATATACTCATGTATTGACTTAATTTCATATATCCATGATTCATAATCATCAATCACTATACATGCCAGTCTCGATGTACTATTACTATACCTTTCGTAATAATATTTGACTAGAGGTATTTTAGAAATAGTAAAACTATTCTAGGGACAATTATTTTATTAAGTTATAAATTGTACAAAATGAAAAATAAAATATAATAATTGCATTGCCTGAAATAAAATATAATACATTATGTATTATTTCAATTATTTATATGATTAGTTCCTAGGACACACACCAACATATGTAACTTATTGTCATGAAGAACATTCATAGCTTCTTTTAAATGACTCTTGTACTCATTTATACTTTCACCATGTCATCAAAGTAAATAATAAGTTTTTCAATGAATGGTTTGAGTACTTGATTCATGAAGCACATAAAAGTACTAGGTGCATTTGATAATTGAAATAGCATCACTAGTCATTCATATAAGTCATCTCTCATTTTGAAAGTTATTTTCCATTTATTGCTTAACCTTATGCAAACTCAGTGATGACTACTTCTTAAATTAATTTTGAAAAACACTTTTGAGCCTTGGAGTTAATCTAACATGTCTTCTAGTCGAGGTATTGGAAAATTATATCTAGCAATTATCCTGCTAATGGCACAACTATTAACTCACGTACACCAACTTCTATCCTTTTTATCTTTTCTGTTAGCAAGGTAATAATTGTAGATAGACTCATGTTTTCTTAGATGTGTCTTTTATGAATTATCTCCTCCACCTTTTCTTTCAAGACTTTAATCTTCGCTAGGCATATACTACAATATGATAAGTTTAGTTAACTTTATTCTGGAATTAAATCAATATAATGTTGAATATCCTTTTTTGGTGAAAGTCTATTAGGTAAATAATTTGGAATGATATCTTTTAATTCTTTTAAGAAAAGGCTACATTAACAGCAGAATATTGGCATCAAAAGTTTCTTTCCCTTTGATAACAAGTACAAAAGTCTATTGAGTTTCTTTAATGTCTTTAACAAATTCTTTTTTAGAGTTTGAAACATTGAAAAATGATTTTCCTTCTTCCTTAGAAATGTTAGTTATGTTAGGCTTTTTTCTAATAAAAGGAATAATTATATTTTTATCCTTTCACTAAAAAGTATATCCATTATCCTTGCCATAATAAGTTACATCTACATCATGTTATTGTGGTCTTCTAAGCAAAATATGGTAAGTACCTATATCAACCACATTATAAATAACTTTATTCTTATAAGTTTTTTTCAATTGAGATTGGAACTCTACAAATTTCTATCACCTTCATAACTAGTTCTTTCTTAATCCATTCAATTTGGTAAGGCTTGGGATAAACTTTTATTAGCTACTTTAAATGTTTGACTAATGCATTTAATACAATGTTCTCATAACTTTTGTTTTCTAGAATTAGATCATATACTTTTTGATTGATTAAACATTATAAATGGAAAATTTTGTTACATTAAGATGAATCTTTTTACCTTGGAATGTATAATAACTTTCAAAGTATACAAGATACATGCTCTCCTACTTTACTAGTGATCTCAATGTCCTTGACTATCTACCTTTAAAAGCATCATTATTTTCATTTATGTCTTTATTATAATCTATTATATTGATAAATTTATGTCCATAACATTCGTTAGATTGATGTCTAAGTTCACCACACTTGAAACACTTGCTTGATATAGGTCTAGCATAAGGATTCTTGACTATTGTATTTGATTATGTAAATTTAATGAGTTTAATTATTCCATTTACACTTGTAATAGCCTAGTAATTAAAATTTGAGGATTAGCCCCTATTTATTTGCATTTGGTTTTTTATTCTAGCTTATTCAAGCATGTATTAAAGAAAATGAGTGCATGGTTAAAGAATATGTAAGCAGTTGTGATAGCAATATTTCTGCCTTTAATGCTAGGTTATTTGCTTCATTGATTATCTAGATTAAAGTTAAAGACATTATATTTTTTATCTTGAAATCTAAGCTATTGATGTAATAGGCCATTTATTGTTCATCCGTCTCAAGTAAGTTACATTGTGTTAAAAATTTAAGAAATTCTTTAGTATATTGAGCCATAAAATATTAATGAAAAGAAATATTGTTAATAATTTGGAGGGAGAAAACTTTCTTAGAGTAGTCTCTTCATCTTCTTATGTTCTTACTATTTTTTCTCCTTACTTTTGATAGTTATTTTGTAGATTGCCCTACTAAGTGATTACTCTTCTTTTAAGCATACACGCAATATGTTTCACTTTTTTTATTATTTACAATGTTTATCATATTGGAGAAATTCTCTACCTCGTATATCTAGTGTAGGAAGCTTTCAATATTGAAGTTATTGCTAAAGTTAATAAGATTAACCTTTATATGATAATCTTTATTTCTTCATTTATATCATCTCCTTGTTTAATATTTTTCATATTCAAAGTCTAAATATTCATCAAAAACTTCTAGCCTTTGTTGATAATGGTTGGTTTTAATAGTAGTTGTGTCATTTTCATTTTTTATTATGAATACAATTGCAAACTTTTTAGAGTCTTCACGTATGGTTTCTCTTTCAGAATTTACATGTTTATAATGATTGATAGGCTAGTTGAAGGCATCATTTCCGATGTATTTGTCTTTATCATCTTCATAAAACCTATTAGTTTCTACTTCTAAGTTAGAAAGCATGTTGTAAATCTCTTAAGGTTTGTGAGTCATTCTCTCCTCTTAAGCTTGTATTATCATCCAAAGGGCTTTAATTCAACGATGATAGTCAATAAAAAGTTTGTTATCATGTCAACTGTCATCATTAGTTATCATCTTAAACTTTTGATCTTAAATTTTGGATCGTTGGACAAGCTCTAATGCCATGTAACGTAAGACAAAAAGCGGCAGTAAGAAAAGCAAATTAGGTTAGATATGGATTCGTCCATGATGAATTAATTGGTATTACCTATGAAAAAATGGCCAAATTTTAGAGGTTCCTAATTACTAAAATCAATGACAAATTGATCTGTAAATCAACTCATATCAGGCCAACCTATATTCCAATCTATAATACTAATGAAAAAAAATAGAACCAATCTAAAAAGGTTGAATCCACCAAAGTCCATAGAAAACTCATACTAGTCCATGAACTTAAGTCTAATTAACACCCTTACTAATGCACTGGAAATAAATGAAAATATTGGAATAAATATTTTTTTAATATTTGAATTGAATATTGGATGAATAAAACTCCATAATAAGGTACATATATATACTAATCCTAGGGAAATCACTTACAATATCTAAGCAATGTGAGACCTAATATATTTATATCAATCTCTTAAATTTAAAACTTTTATTATATTCAATGTAGGGCTCAACACAAATAAAGAAAATACTAATAAAAAATTAATTTAAAAACTTCTTTCTAACCTTAATCTGGTCAATCTTCTCCATAAACTTAAAAAATTCAACATCTGCAATAATTGATTTTAATCAAATCTTTCTATCCATTTATTTCTAACTTTATTAATAGAATTGATACTATAAAAGTTTGAAATATAACATAGCATCCTACAATATTTATTTAGCATATGTTATATTCTAAACACAATACTTGACTTTAATTCAAAAGTATAAATAAGAATAGTCACCTATTTTTTTTCTTTTTTATCATTTACTACAATATTATTTTAATTTGTATAGATAATTAATCCTCTTATACAATCATATTTAGTGTTTTAAATATGCTATAGACATAAAAAATGATATCCAAAATTGAATTTCAAATATTTTATATCCATTGAATTAAATTTTACAAATTTATCCTATTATCAAATATTTAATAACAACATTTAATTTACATTCAAATTCTAATTTTAGATCTCATTTTCAACAATTATAATAATACTATTAGTGTTCACAAGTGTTAAATACTATTATATCAAATGTTATACTTTCAAATCATTGCTCTAGTTAATAGGACAAGCTAGATTAGTAAAAGAATTTAATTGAAAGATATTGGATCTCTTAAAGACTAAATTATAGGTGAAAATTAAATAGAAATTGAATTGAAAAAACTTGAACTCTTGACCAAAATGAAGTTTTAGCTTTATTATAAATATATCATAGTTTGATTTTGAATTCAAATGACTTTAATTATTTTTTAAAAAAAATTATTACAATAAATTATTCTTCTCTTTCTATTTTTCCCTCAGGAGGTTATAAAAAATGTTATATATGATAGGCGCATGTCAGTCATGATGAAACACTTGAATAGAGCAGTCCTCCAAACCTTATTTCCTTCTTAAAAAAAATAGAGACCGACAAGAAAGAACTTGGAATTTCAAAATTGGATACCACTTGCCAGTTTCATGATTATTTTACGAGTATAATAATTAATAGGGATTAAGATCTGATTTCGTTTGCCACGGCGCACACTGCATGATATTTTATGTTCAATGGTGCCAATACACTTTCTTTCTTTCTTTCTCTTTTTTTTTAACTTAAAAGGAATAGTAAATCATTAAAATACATATTTGCATTTTTTTTTCATGTTAAAACTCAAACAACCAAAGGGAAAAAAACTTAAAATCTTCATAAAAATATTACTATATTACTAAAATCGTTAATGTAAAAAATATTTTTTTAAAACCATTATACCATCTTTAATTCTAAAACTTTTCGGGTATCATAAAATTCACTTGCATGCGATATATAATTTAGTAACTATTCGAATAAAGTTAAATCAGTTGGATCAAACCTTCATTTGAATATAGTAGTTATATAATCATTTTCACACTTTCTTGAAACTTTCATTCCCTCTTTGCTTATCTTAGTTTGCAATACTATATATATCAAAAATAGAATTTGAAATTGGATTCCAAATGAAAATTAAAGACCATCATTAAATATAATATAACAAAATAAATTTATAAAATTCAATCTAATAAATACGTTAATTTTCCAAACTCATTTTCCTATCTTAATTAAATAGAAGTAAAAGTATCCACAGTGCACAAATTCATGTGCAATTTAAAGTTAGGCTCTGTTTCACGCAAATAACTGATAAGTTACTTGATAATTTATAGTTAGTTGATAACTAATATCTTATAATTAATAGCTGATAGTTGATAAATTAAATAAAGTATTTCGTAAAATTAATTGTTGAGTTAGTTGAAATTACAAAATGACAAAAAAGAATATATTAATAGAAATACATATATAATTAAAATAATTTATATTTATCTAAAAATTAAATTATATTAACATAATTAAAAAGTTTAAAATAAAAGTATAATTTTTAATATTTAATTAATTATATTTTATAAATTTATAGATTTATTTACTTCTATAATTTTTATTTTATTATTTATTATAAAATTATAACTACTTAAAATATAATTATATTTTATAAAAATTATTTTAATTTATATTATAAAAGGTGTAGATTGTAAATTAATAAAAAGAATAAAAATAAATTTGAAAAAATTTAAAAAAGTAATAGCTTATAAGTTATAAGTTACTTTAAGTAACTTATTAAATAAGAACTTATAAGTTACATGGAATAATTTATAAATTAGTGTAAAAAATATTTTAAAAAGTTAGTTTATAACTTATTGAACAGATTAATAAATTATAAATTAATTTATTTATTACATGAAATAGTAGCTTAGAGTAGCAATATAAGGAAAGCAAGAGTAAGAAAAAAATTGGAAGTCCGGTGAACTTTTAGAGATATATTTATTATTAAGTCAACAATTTAATATTGACAAATTTAAATAACAACGTTTATAACAAGTAAATTGACATCGCACTGATAAAGCAAAACACGAAATTCATTTCCTTTTAAAACTTTTACTGCCAGTACTTTATTGAAACTGGAAAGACAAGGCACCTTACAAATAGAAAGCAACTTGTGTTTGTAATTTTATTCAAATAGCAAAAAGACTAACACTACTATTTATTACCTCTTATTTTGACCTGACTATCTCTTCTTTCATGGCGAGAGACAGAGCACTCAGATTGGCTTCATTCTCCACTATCACACCTGGCATGACCACAGCTCTGCTCCCCACAAATCCATCTTCACCAACTTTGATCTCTCCAAACTTCACCATCCCTCCTTCACCTTCATATATATGACCAAACAGCAAGGCTTCTCTTCCTATGCTCCCTCCTTTCTCAATCTTCACCATTTCTGGGTTTAACAAAGCTCCCACGCTATCTACGTAGGCTGCATAGTCAATTTCTATGTCTGCGCCCATCAGTTTCATCCACAGTACAAACAAAATTGACCCACCTGTCATTTCCATGAAGTAATCTCCAACTAAAGTTCTGATGGCCTGCCATGTGCTGTCCATTGTGATCTTTATACTCCATAAAGGTACTGTTTCACCTGGTTTCTTTATTCCCACGAAAACCCATTTTGCTATAACACAAGCCAATGCAGCTAGAGCACCTGAGAAAACCCAAAACAGGGGAAGCAGCCAATGCAATGGGAGTTTATGGGCATTCTTCAGGTAGACAATTACGTTCAGAGGAGCAAAGATTGCTAAACCCATCACAGCATAAGGCAGAATTGTTTGTAGCAAAGGTTGAATGAACAGTGCTAAGAATGTTTGGTATCGGGTTCTGGTCAAGGTCACTTTTTGTGTCTCTTCTTTGGGCAATGGTGGGGCCATTGGACAGGAGGACAGATCTACTTTAACATCTGACTGTTCTATAAGGGTCCTCCAGGCCTCTGGGAGTGGCTCCCCATTTCTCAAATGCTGGCAAATCTCGTAGATCAATGAACGTCCATGATCAATGGAAGCACATTGGGAGCTTGAAGTAGCGTTGTTGACATCCAACTCATGGCTTTTGCGGTAAGGATTAAAATCCAGCCTTTCTGATTCTTCCTTTGGAAGAATTTCAGTGATATTCATTTCTCCAACATCAACAAATGGGAACTCATTTTCATCCCATGGTCTGGTGCAGTCAAGTGCAATTTCGCGGGTAGCCTCATCAGCTGGTATTGGTCGAAGTTGAACTTGGAAAACATACCGAACACCACCTTGAGAGTTCACACGCCGTTGAAAATCATCAGCTAGGAATAGTAAAGGGCGTGTGTCATTTTCATCTCTTGGAATTGCACCTGTCTCTGGAGGGAGAATCCCAGTCGGCACAACTTTACCTGAATCCTCGCTAATGCTTGTGTCATAAGGCCGCAACTTGAATTTCACAAACATTTTCTTTCCATCTGTGAATCGAATGAGCCTGCTAACATTTGAGTGGTAGTGCAACTCAGCATACGAGTTAGTATTTCGAAGAGAATTCCACACTGCTTCTCCTACATGCGGTGTTTGCTTGGCGAGCTCCTCCCTTGCAGCAAGTCCACAAACAAGCCAAGTTGCAAAATCAACAATTGTGCGAGCATAAAATGCATTGCCTGTTTTGAGTGTTAGATCAAGGAGGGGTGGATCCGAACCTGGTCCATCTGAAAGTATTCTCAATGCTGCACCACGTGCATCAATCCTGGCATCATCATCAGCACTCAAGCTGTTGCTGTGCCGGACAATGACCGGGTAGCTCTTTCCAGGGGAAAAGATTTTGTGCTGTGGAAAACCCTCAATGTTGTCATATATTTTCAAGCAACCCTTCCCAGCAACGCCAATGCGATGAAAATATCTTGCTTTAGCCTTCAAAGTAGTGGCAGCTAAATTTGCGGCCAGATTACCAACTATTTTCTTGTATTTTGCATCCATCTCCTCTATCCGTTCATCTAGAGCACTTTCAGATTTTCTGATGGCCACTCGAGTTTGGGATCCAATATACACACCGCCCTCTTGGAGTACAGAATTCATTGGAGCAACAGAAAGTGCACCTAGAATGACATCCTTTTGCACCACAGAACCAGGGAGGATTAGACTTTGACTTCCAACAACTGAGTTATCCTGAACCTCAATTTTTCCACATGCATACCCATTGGAACAGTGGAATCCAGTAATTATCCGGCTGAAATCTCCGAGATGGACGCCAGCACCAATTGATATTAGCTCTGGGTTTGAAATTGGGTTGATGGCTCTAACGGAACAATGCTTGCCAATTTTTGCACCCAAAAGGCGGAAATATACGCAGAAGGCCTCTGTTCCTGAGAGAAGCTTTGCAAATCTAAGGTGGCAGGCAATAGTCGTTTGATGTTGAAGCCAAGTTTTGAAAGGGGTTTGCTTTTGACTGGCTATGAGGAAACGAGTCAAAGCCGTTAGGAAGATAAGCATAAGGCCATGGAGTATGTAGGCGCAAGCAAATGATATGGTAAAGGCCATGGGGCTTGATGGCACATCAGAAAACATGGTAGCATAAGCAATGATGGTAAACGGGATCCAGTGGAAGGCCCCACAGAGGCAAACAAATGAGAAGTGTTCAAATGATGGAGATTTCTGGGACAACCCTATATATAGGAAGTAGACTATAGCTGCTGCAAGTGAGCTGAGAAAGCCGATAAGATAAATCCCCATAAGGTGGTAGAAAGCATCAGAGCTAACACTGGGCTGTACTGCATCCTGAAATAACGTAGAAGAAGACTAGTCAGTTTAGATCAAGCTTCAATATATGTACGTGTACGTGTTCCGGCAATGCACAAAGGCATTGAATCTATGTTGAATATGTAGACAAGAGCATGACTTTCAGAAAGTATGAATCGTAAGGAAGCAGCAAAAATATTCTATCTATTCCCTAAAAAGATAAACATGTAATGTTTGAGCAGGAAGATGAAGCTATGCCAATTGCTACAAAAAAAATTTAGATGAAATGGCAAGTTTTGAGCAATTTAGGTTCAAATACCATCATCAGTGGTAGCACTAGTTACTTCAAAATTACGCACAGAGTAGTGTATTAAAGAGCCAAGCAAAATCAACTTTTAAAAATGCAAGGAACTCCTAAACCCACCTTATCAACATTTTTGAGCTTGGCAGTTGTGAACACCGGCTGACCTCCTTCAACATTTTGCAGGGGCTGCACCTCAGCGCCTTCTCCAATAATGCTTCCTTTTTGAATAACAGCGTAAGGTCCAATAGAAGACTTTCTGCTGATCCTGACAGGAAGAAAACTTAAAATTCCATTCCTTACCTCATGGCTTTGAATCAAAGCCCCCTCTGAAATGACAACTTCATCTCCGATTGAAACTAGAGATGGGTCTGTAATGTCAACTGTATCAAGCAACACTGAGGACCCAATCCTTGCACCAAGCATCTCAAACCAGTAATTTAGGAACACTGTTCCTCTTAGGTGTACAGCCAGAACTTTCGAAGAAATTTCCTGGGTTTTGTAGAGTGCCCACCACTTGACAAAATCGACTGAATAAATGGAGATCTTAGGACTAAGGGCATAATTTGGCCTCAAGAAGGAATTTCCGAGCAATGAGATGGAAATGCAAGTAGAGACAATGCAAAGGATCCAAGCAAGAGGTGACAGAGCCAAGGAAAATAAGTAAGTTGACCAAGGAATTCTACCTGCTGATTGATTGGCACTGGAGATAAAACGAAGAAAAGTAGTGATAGATAGATAAGGTGGAGAGACCAGCATGATAGAAATATAGATAAGTGCTAGGAGCTGGAGTATATGGATACTCAATTGGCGAGATTTGGGCACCTCTACAGCAAATTCAGTAGAATCAATCTCAACTTCTAGAGCATGCGATGCATTGCTCGTTTGAGGTTGAGATTTCAGTAGAAGATTTTCTAAGAAGTTAGCCAACTCTACAATGCAGGATGCAGTGAAGACATCTATAGCCGCAACTGGTACTCCTAGGAAGTCAGAGAGTTGCTGAGTTAACTTAACCACACCAATTGAGTCGACTCCAAAGGTAGTGAGGTTGTGCGTGACTGAGATATTGTTGACAGGAATTCCAGTCTGCTCAGAAACAAGCCCTTTCACGAATTCCACGATCTCCTTGGTGGTGATTCTTGGACCAGATGCGGAACCACTTCTCACTAGCTGGGGCCGCGGTGTTATTCCATCTCTACATGTTCCTGTGGTGTAAGAGCGTACCAATGTTTTCTTTGTCAAAAGAGGTTGTGGTACCAAATTGAGTGTATTATCTGTGAACTGTTTGAGACATTCAAATCTCTTGATCTTTCCTGACGTTGTTTTGCTGATAGTTCTGGGCTTCACTAACTTGACAGAAGCAACAGTGACTCCATGTTCTTCAGCAACACGACTCTGAATATGCTTGATTACGTCTTTGCTAACTGGCTTACCTTCCTTTACTTCCGCAATCACAACCAAGCCAACCTGGTCAGAGCCATCAGGAATGGAAATCCCCTTTGATGATAGAACTTCCTCCGGAACACCAATAACAGCACAGCACCCTGGCCGAAGATATTCAGATGTACTTTCAACGGTCTTTTCAACATCAGCTGAGTAAACATTTCTTCCAGCAATAATGATAAGATCCTTAATTCTGCCAGTAATGAACAGCTTCTGATCTATTATTCTTCCCAAGTCTCCAGTTCTTGTGTATTTACGTCCAGGATGATTCTGAAGCTCATTTCTGAAAGTTGTCTGACTCAATTCTTCCTTTCCCCAGTATCCAATCCCAGCACTTGGACTACTAATCCAGATTTCCCCCTCCTTTCCATCTTCCTTAAGCTCTTCACCAGTCTCCGGATCAACTATTCTAATGTCAATATCTTCATCACCAGGGTGAATATACCCACAACAGACTCTTCCTTGCCAATCAACAAGGATAGGATTCCCTTCTCCATATGCACAACTTACAAAGACACAATTTTCTGCTAAACCATATCCAGGAGCCAACACCTTCTGAGAAAAGCCAAAAGGGCTAGTTAGCTCCATAAATCTTTTTAGAGTCTTTGGTCTCACTGGTTCAGCAGCAACCATAAGGAAAGTCATTGATGAAAGGTCTAATTTCTTAAGCTTATCCTTGTCAGACTCTAGTCTTCGATTAACTAGCTCAAAAGCAAAGTTGGGCCCAGCACTATGAGTTGCTTGATACTTGCTCATAGTTTCAAGCCATAAGAGTGGTTTTTTGATGAATGTCATGGGAGAAAATAAAACTGCAGATCCACCACTTACAAGAGTTGTAAAAAGTCCACCAATCAACCCCATGTCATGGTATTGAGGAAGCCAACTCACTGTCATTGTCTTTGAGGTGCTCCTGTATCTACTCCGCATCAACTTCACATTGTGGATAAGTCCACCATGAGTTATCATGACTCCTTTAGCATCGCCAGTCGAACCAGATGTAAATTGTAAGAAACATACATCATCAGGTTGAGGTTCTGACTCATCAGCCAGATCTTCCAATGTCAGACTCTTGGTATTCTTGATCCAAGTATCAGTGTGTAGCCATGGAAGCTTAGGCCACTGAGCTGAGGATTTCCCATTTTTTCCTGTTAATGAGATCAAATTTTTCAATGAACCTGCACGAACTGCTGAGTGATAACCTATGGTTGATAAAATTGCCACAATGCCACATGATTTAGCAATATTTTCAATCTTTGTGAGTGCTTGTCCACTTCTTTGCATGGGATCTGGGGGAAGAACAGGGACTGGTAAGACTTTAGCCCTTAAGCATCCGAAGAAGGCATCAAGGAAATCAAGACCAGGCACGTAGACCAGAAGAACCCTGTCACCAGGCTTAATAATTGGCTTTTGGCTTGTTAAGAGTTTATGAGCAATGCAAGAAGCATTTGAATGCAGTTCTTCATAGGTCCTCTGACACATTACTTTCCCTTCTTCACTAATCCAAGTGAAGAGTGTTCTGTTTTGAGTAACTGGATGAGTTCCCCAGTACTTCAAATAGGCATTCAAAGTGGACAAACTAGGAAATTGCACTCCTGGCAATTCCCCTAATTCTTTAGGATCCTTTCTTTGCCACTCCAATTGCAAAGGAAACAAACTCTGCAATAAAACATGCTTTTATTAGAAGCAGCTCTATTTTGAAATAAGGCTGTCCAACATCTGTAAAAAGCCAGATTTTTTCCTCATTCATTGACTTGAAAGTATATAATGCCAGATTACCTTAGTATAAGGAAACATAGGCAAAGCATTGGTATTTGCAAAGTTCTTGCAGATTAGAGTCATGGCATATGATGAATTTCTCTCCGTAAGCTCAAATGCCATAAGTCCACCCACATAGTAAGTGTTCCTTGAACCTTGAAGTTCCGATTCCAGTTTGTCATAAAATCCATCTTTCATATCTGCATTTAAATTGTAGACTTTAGCAATCTCACTTAGAGGAGGAAAAGAAATAAAACAATTGAAATACCTTGGCTGCCAACATGAGGGAAATACTTAAATCGGCGTTGAAGAATGACATTCTCAACTACTCCCCCTATGGATTTTATTGTGTTTATTGCCATCTTAGTGACAGTGGGACCCGTAATATCAACTGAGTTGCCATAAGACCAGAACAAGAATATATTAGTGTTGGCATAAAATTTCTGCATTGCCACTGGATATCCAATTGTATGAGGATCTTCCATATATTCACTGAAATAATAAAATCCAACTGGCATGTGTTCAAGTCCTTTAATCTTTAAAACAGTAGTATAGTAGTCGTTTGTCTCCACTTTGCTGAACAAATCCTTTTCAAGGTCACTTGTATCCATCACCTCTGTCTCATTCTCTGCAACAATAGTTACTTGATCAGATCAAGAAAACAATTAAAACCATATGTAGACACCGAGGAGCAAGAAGTGTACACACCTGTACAAATTGCAGATGGTGATCGGTAAGTTCTTCCATATTTTAACGGAAATGAACCTGAGATTATTATCTTATCAAAGTCCATAGTTTTGACACCACCAAAACTCTTGGCATTAACAACAACATCGTCAGAGTTGCGTCTGACTGCCAATACTTCAGTATCACAGTGAAGTTTTATAGGAATAGATTTAGCAATCTTTTGCCAAAGACTACTATAGCCACCTTTGAAACGTCGAATTTTTCCAGCCATGGATGTTCTGATGAACTCATGAAGATAGGCATAAGGGATGTCTTGAACAAACCCATATCCAGAAGCTGTGTAACCATATACCACAGATTTAGGAACGGATTTGTGTCCACGACTCTTGAGATACTCTGGAGCTAAGTCTGAAGCAACTTCACTGACAGCATGGACCCCCACATGACCAGAATTCTTTGCCTTTTCCTGTCAGTAGCACAAAGAGGAATTAAAATTCATGAGTCACAGAATTAATTTCTAGGATAGAATTAATCATAGACTTAATGAATAATAGGGATCTGGGTCTATAACAGTAAAGACTAACTTGGAGTTCCAACGTAAGTGAGATCACTGATACATAATCATCTGCAACTTTGAGATCTTCATATTCTCCAGTGGAGTGATCTATAGTGGCAAGCTTGTGGGAGTCCATTTCTTCTAGTTCACACCCTGTCTCTTTTGCCAAGTGAAAAATGACGGGGGCACTGCTTGCAGCAAGAACTTGCCCACCCAGATCGTAAACTTTTCCTGCATAGACATTATATGTATAGTTTAAAATTCACGGTAAATATAATTAGCCAGGGGTTGCTATCTAAACCTAGTTACCTTCAATTTCAACTGATTCACACATGCCACCAACTGTATGATGCTTCTCCAAGACAGTCACATTATTATAACCAAGCCTGGCCAGTGCAAAAGCAGCTGACAAGCCACTTGGACCAGCACCCACTATTCCAATTCTGGTGTTTATTGGCATGGATGGATGCAGGTTGGAGAATTGATCCTCTATCGGTTTTTCTGGATCCATCTTCTCTGAATTCTATACTTACTGTTGGCTGAACCTGTTGAAATCAATTAACAAACTCAATCCAACCACCATCAAATTCGCATGCATACTCCATCAACCTTTAAGACCAAATCCAACAACACAAAGATAAACTTCATATAATAGCCTGATGCTTCAGGGTTGTTTTTCCTGAGAGTATGCAAAGGAAGGGTTCTTCGGACTCAAGCATGTAATCAAGATAAAAACAACAAGGATATTGGAAACCATTGATCAATTTAAATGAAGCTCAAGTTTTTGCAGCCTTGGATGATGCAGAGGAGAGTTGCAGTGACGTTATATAATCATGTAAGCACCAAAAGATGGTTTAGATTGATAATCCCTGAAACATGTAGTGTCTACCTAGATAGAATCATCCTTCTGACAACAAGCAATTTGCAGGATAAGAGAGGGGATATCAAGCAAACATACGCTGCTATCCTTAAGAAGAGTTAGAAAAGAAACAAAAGCTCTGCTCAAAACATGAGGTAGCCTTTCATCATAGAAGTCGGATATCTAGGCTCAGGAGTGATTCATTCAAAATGTTAATATGCTTAGATCACAAAAGAAACTCTTAATGCCACTGACTCTCCATCAGACATGTTCCCTCATTTCAAACCAAGAAAATGAAGAAATATTTGGGGGAAAAAGTCAATAAAGAAGTACCTTAGAGAATGTACTAGTATACCACTTCTCCCGGAGACTTGCTAATCTACTTGGCGCACTGCAGGAAGTCCTTCCTGTAATGGCAATGTCAAATGACCGTAAAATGTTAAACTTAACGTGGAACACGCAGTAAAACAGAGGCAACAAATTTATCTTGAGAAAATATAACAGGGACTCTGTTCCCATCTCTGAATTGCTTTTACTGGGTCACGCTGTCTTTCTCTCTCAGGCCACATATCAAACACAAAAAATGATCCATGAAGTGAAAGTGAAAAGGGCAATGGAACTCCAACGAGAAAACTAACCTGGATAGCATAAAACAACGAATTGTTCCAAGTGAATGCCAAATGGCGATAAAGAACGTTTTTTAAAACATCCCTTGCTTCTGAAAACTGCTGAGCTCATGAATGATATATAAATGAATTGTAGGGCTTCCTCGTTTCCAACAAGTAGCGACAAAACAGTACTGTTGTTGTAGCTGTTGGCCCTCGATGACTCCGACAATTTCCCCACCATCCTTGAGATATTCCCCCAACGATTCCTTAGTCAGTATCAAAACATTTGAAGAATCCGTCCTAACAGCGACAATTTGCCGTTAGATATAACAGCACCGATGTGCAGCAGATTGGATCAGAAACAGACAGAAGGGCAATTACACCAAGAGATTTATACACACAGACTTAGATTAGTGGTTTATATAGAAATAGAATAGAATTTCCTAGTTGGAATCTGGGATACGTCGGCGGAAGTATTAAAGTCCGATGATGCCTTCTCGTTACTTCTAGGTTTAAATTATGTCAGCAATTGTTTTTGTGGATAAATGAAGTACTAAGAAATTGCGCGGGAAGAGAAGGCGTTGTGATAGTGACAATCCCTCCATCTATACCGTTATTAACGTCCAACACCGTCGTATTTCCAGAGGCAGCGCCATACCAACACTCCACCCGATGTGATCTACCGAAATATAAATCTTTATCATCCAATTGTTTTTTGCCACTTGGATCAATTGCTAGTGCTGAATTTACAGCATTTTGACCCCTTTTTTTTTTTTTTTTTTTTGGGGGAGGCAGGATTTGAAGTCCATCAAAGGATTCAAATCAAATCAAGTTAAAAATATATATTAAAATATGCCAATGGTTACAGAAGTAGAGTTTTACTTCTTCTGCTCATTATTTTGGTTTCAAACTATGCAGGTTCGCAAAAGGATTAAAAAATTAAAAATTAAAAAATATATATATAAATCTGCCATCATTTCATTAGAAAATCAAGTATTATACAATTCGAATTTTTGATTTTATGTTAAATAACACATGGTAATGTTTGATTTATTGAATCAAATATTTTTGAAAATTCTAATATTTTTAAAAATATAATTTCTATGAATTTAATTCATGAAAAATGTGACATTCCTATATTTAATTCGACTAAAAATATTTTTAAAATATTATAATATTATATTTTAATTAATTAAATATTATTAAAAATATTATATAATTATTAAAAATTAAATAATTATTAATAGTATATAGTGATTAATAATGAATACCGATATTAAGGGGCAGTGATGATAGTAGCAATGGTGATGGTAACAGTGGTATTGGATAATAGTCACTAATAGTAAGTAATAGTCAATAATAGATATTAGAGGTAGAGAGTGGTTAGTAATAGTCATCAATAATGAATGATAATCGACAATAATCATCGATAATAGGTGGCAATTAGCGAATGGTAGTTGACTATAGTTATTGACAATGGGTGATAGTTGATTGTGGTCTTCGATAATGAGTGGTGGTAGATAGTAGTAATTGATAATAGGTGGTGGTAAACAACGATCACTAGTAGTGTGTAGTGGCCAATAATAATCACTAATATTAGATAGTGGTTAGCAATAGTCATCAAGAATGGGTGATAATAAACTATAATTACTAACAGTGAGTAATAACCAATAATAATAATCTAAAATAAGTAATTACTAGTGATTGTCACTAACAATGTGTAGTGCTAAGAGGTAATTACTACTAGTATGTGATAGTGGATTAGGATTGATCACAGTAAGTGATAGAATAAGCAAAATAGTTTTTCCTATTTCAATTAAACATTCATATAGGTATGGAAATGTAAGATATATACATCTCTTTATGATAGGGCTGATCAGGAAAAGTTAACCCGACCCTAACCGACCGCCTAAACTCGAGTTTTGTCGGTTAGGGTCGGTTAAAATTACATTAACAGTCAGAATCGAAGGGAGTAAAATGAAATTTTTGTAATTCGATCGAGGGCGATTTTATAATTATTAACTATGTAAAATCAAAATAACTTGAAAATTAGAGGTTTAGCTAAAAATTTTGAACGGCACCGTTTTTGGCCCTCCCCTCCCCAGTAGCTGAAAAATTTGAACGACACCATTTTTAGCCCTCCCAATGCCACAAGTCCCACCCAGTGACCCATACCCTATTACGCACTCAGCCAGCCAGCCTCACTCTCGATCTTTCATCCTTACACTCCCTCCTTCACCAGAGAAAACCCTAGAACCTCCCTCTGCCACTTATGACTACATCGCTGTCAGTCCTTGCTGCCCCACCAGATATTCTCTCATTCTCAAACTTCTTCGCACCAAATAACCAATCTGTTTTACCATCACACCGCAAGCATTGCCTCAGATCGAGACGGGAAGGAAGCCTGTGAAGTGTGAAGTGCGAGTCTCTGAGAGTCCAGTTCAAGGCATTTTCTAATCCTATACGAGTCTTATTCAAGTTTTATTTGTTGATTTTAAATCTTGATTTCATCCTTTGCATCTCTGTATTTTTGGATTTCTTCTCTTCATTGTTTAGGGTTTTGTAATCTATAATTTCATTTGTGATTTGTGTGCCTGTGCGAGTTTATAAGTAGATATTGCCTCCTTTTCATTATTTAATCTTTGCATTTTGGTCGAATATTTTAGGGTTTAGGGTGCTTCGAGGCATTGGGTTTGTCTCTGTGTTGTTTACCTCTGTTAATGATGACTTTCTATTTGTCTTTGAATATGGGTTATTCGTTGGTTATGTCTGAGTTCATACATGTCTAGTTGTTTACTATGATTTCCTTGACTGCATCCACATTCTCAATATGATAGCTATGTTTAGTTCATACATGTTTAATTGTTTATAGTACTTCTTTTTCTTGCTTTGGTTTAAATAACATGTTCTGTTAGTTAGGTAATACCGAAGCCTTAGTTAATTGTTTTCTTTAATATTAAGTTATCTTCATTTGAATATTATAAACCTTACTTTTCCCTTAAATTTGTAATCATTTTAATTGTGTTGTGTACCCTTATTTCATGTATAATTGTGATAAGCGTTGTTTGTATTTTCATTTTATTTAATAGTATTTTCAATCTGAGATACTTCTTGTCTATAGATGTTTTGTCTGATTCTATATGTTTCTTTCAAGTTTGGATTATTGATCAGATTGTAGAAGTTTTTTTTTTATTTTTAGCAAACTTGAATTCATGCAAAACTTCTATTATATCAGGAATGCTTGTCATTGACTACCCAATATATTAGAAATTAGTGATAGGTTCTTTTTTTTCAATGATGTTGGCTGACCCATTGATTACCAATTGATTTTTGGTTTTACAGAAAACTAACCAATACAAAAATACACATTACACTTTAGTTTATTTGTTTGATAAAAAATATCTTCCAGTTATTTTCATGTATTTATAATTATAAAATATTAAAATAATAATAAATATTTTATTTATCCAATATTAAATGAGAATACAGTAGAAAGTACTATCATCAATCATTATATATAAATACTATATCCTATTTTATAAAAAATATTAACAGTAAAATAATGTCCTTTAAAAACTTATAAAAAATATTATATAATCTAATCAATTTTATAAGAATAATAGTATTCTATTATTCTACTATGTGTTTGTGCATGGGTCTGATGGTGTACAGCTTAGTATTCATCATTTACCTTCTTAAATTTAAGATCATGAAGTTAAGCATTTTTCTGCTTGTTCACCCACCATTACTTAGGATTTGAGGCAAGAGTATATATTTGTCTACAATTTCATTAAAAAAAATCAAGTTGGAAACATTGAATTAATATATGGAAAGAAAGGGCACCCTTTATGCAGAAGCCTAGGACAAAAATCTAAGATCTTAACCCAGAATCATATTGCTTTTTCTTTTTTTTCTTTCATGCTTTTTTTAAAAAATACCAAATAAGATTTTCTTTCATATAGTTTTATAAGCTATTAAATTAGATTAGATTGTAGCAAGTTTAGTCCTATGAATAGTAAATGTTAATTTTTATTTGTGGAGTCCAAGTTTCTAATTTGCTGTGAGATGTAGAATATGTTGCCTCAAAGTACTAGCTTTTGATCGAGTCTCTTAGGTTCGAGCTTCTTGACCAATGTTGTAGTCAAAAGAAATAAAAGGTAATACATTGCCTAAAATTTGAGATTTTCCTTTGTTCTGAACGGATAAAAGAGACAAACTAAGGCTTTGTACAAGTAATATGTTCAAAATCATGGATTTTTTACTAATGAGGATGTTTTATTTGTTAAATATTAGTGTAGCTTGTTACTGTATGCTTCCTTGATGCTTCCCCTTTTATATGATTTGTTGTTATCTTTTTTTTAGATTTATATGACTATTTTACTTATAGTTTTTTAAATAGTTTCCTTTTTGCAGATTTATTTGACTAGTTTACTTGTAGTTTTTTTTTACATGTTTTACTTATAGTTTTTATTTACAATGTGGCTTATAAAATCTGACATCACATTTGTTTTTCCATTTGATAGGTTCCAATTAAGGCATGGAACCTAATGAACCTACCCTCAGTAGGGTAGTAGCTACTACTCCAAGTTAGCAACATGCTGATCTACCAAGTCAGCCACTAAGTCAGCTTCTAACACTAAGTGAAAAACCTTCAGAAAATGCAAGCAAAAAGCCTCCAACTGCAGCCCTTAAGAAGAGGAAGAAGATTATGTCAAGAAAGCTTAGTGCTAACAAGCAAGCTGGGATTCAAACAAGAAGGAGGTCACCAACATGGGAGCAATTTAGAAGAGTGCCAGATGAAGAGGTCAGTGAACTAACTGCTGAGTGCATATACGGTGGTGTTTGATTTTTATGTGATAGCAAAGAACATGGTACTACTAACTTGCTTACCCATATACCAAAGTGTCCCAAGTCTTCAAATACCCTTGCCAATGACCTTAATCAGAAATTGTTAGAATTTGATAGGAGTTCTTCTGGTAAACAATTAATAGGTGCCTATTTCATATACAATTGACTTGAAAGAGTGTAGAAAGCCAATTACATATTTTATCATGTGTAATAAGCAACCCTTTAGGGTTGTTGAAGGGATTGGTTTTAAACACATGTGTAAAAGGTTGTGTCCTAAGTTAGATGTCCCTTCTAAACATACTATAGCTAAGGATTGCCTTAAAATTTATATTCAAGAGAAGGGTAAACTTAGGCCATTATTGAAAAATGATTGTGAAAGGGTGTGTTTAACCACTGATTACTAGACATCAGTGCATAAACCTTAATTACATGTGTTTAATTGCACATTTTATAGACAATGAGTGGAAATAACAAAAATGTATCCTTAATTTTCAAGTTATTCCTAACCATAAAGGGGAAACAGTTGGTAAATGCATTGAATCTTACTTGAATGAGTGAGGGGTCAGATGAGTGTTCATAATAACTATTGACAATGCTAACTCTAATGATGAAGTTATAGCATACTTGAAAAGGAAGGTGAAAAATTGGAAGGGTTTGGTGTTGGATGGGGATATGATGCATATGCAGTGTTATGCACATATCCTCAATTTAGTTGTGAATGAAAGGCTTAAAAAATATCATGATTTTATTTTTGTTGTAAAGCATGCAGTTAGGTATGTAAGATCATCTCCAAGTAGGCTAGCTAAGTTCAAAGAGGCAATTCAAGTAGAAAACATCACTTCTAAGTCTTTAGTGTGCCTAGATGTTTCCACTAGGCGGAATTCAACCTACCAAATGCTTCAATCAACTGAAAAATTTCAAAAAGCATTTGAAAGGTTAGAAGAGGATAATGGTGACTTCACATTTTACTTTCATGAATTTGAAACTAGAGGGGCAACTCCAACTAATTTAGATTGGGAAAATGTGAGGGCTTTTGTAAAATTCCTCAAGATTTTCTATGATGCTACTTTGTCTTTGTCTGGTTCATTGTATGTCACTTCAAATACTATGTAAAATCATGTTTCTCTGGTGCAAAGTGAGGTAAAACACTAGACAAGTGAAGATAATGCAGATTCCACATTATTCTTTATGGCAAATGAAATGAAGGTCAAGTTTGACAAGTATTGGGAAAAACTTGAAAATATGAATCCAATAATATTTATTGCAAATGTCTTAGACCTAATGTACAAAATGGCATTCATTGAATGGTCTTTTGAGGACATTATGGAGGAAATCTTGCAAGAACTATGGTTGGGAGTGTGAATGCATCCATGGTAAGGATGTATGAATGGTATTCAGCTGAATATGAACAACCTCCTAGAAATGCAATAGATAACCAGACCATATTAGGAGATACTACAAATCCTAGGGATCCTAGGCTTGGAAGCTTTGCTTAAAAGGCAAAGAGTGCTACTTTTAAGTCACATCTAAAGAAGAAAGACACAATTGAGGCAAAGAATTAAGTAGGTAGGTACTTGAATGAGCGTTGTGTTGATGAAGATGAAAATTTTGATGTTTTAGCTTGGTGGAGAGTGAATGTATCTAGATTCAATGTGTTGTCCATAATGGCAAAAGATGTATTGGCTGTTCCGGTGTCCACCATTGCATTTGAATTTGCATTTAGCACAGGGGGCCGTGTGTTAGACATCTATAGGAGCTCTCTCTCTCTAAAAATAACAGAGGCACTAATATGCACACAGAATTGGTTGAAGCCCACCAAATTTGATTTTAAGGACATTGACATGGTTGATAATCTATAAGCATATGAAGAGATAGAAAAAGGTAATTAGTAATTACAAATTATGCCTCTTTTTATTTTAAATTCACAGTATATTTTATTATTATTTTATCTTTCTTTTCAGATATGGTGGCTGAACTTGAAGGAGTCAACAAATCTGGTAGTAGCAAAAGTGGTATTGGTGTTGGAGACAAAGACAAAGATGCAAATCAGTTACAATCACAGCTTATGGCTGTTGATTAGGAGGTAGTTTTTTTTTCTTCCATTCAAGTGTTATTTTTTTCTATCCAACCAAATTTTAATTTATCATTTTTACTTTCTTGCAGGTTGAACAAAGTTAGTAGACAGTGGTGCTAAAATTGACTAATAGATGGCACCATTGGTGTAAAAAGCATATGCCAGTTGTAAGTTCAAACTTGCAGACTTCCAAATATTTTGCTTTTGAAAATATCTTTTGGTGTTAGAACTTAAGAGTAGTTCATAATTGTATAGTGCAGTTGGGTTAGCATTATTTTTTTTATGTTGCTAGCTTATTCAACTTTAGGCAAGGAGGTATATAAAACACACACATAGCTTTTAGACTTTTAGGCTTTTAGCATTTGTTTCCTGCTAGCTGCTGCCATAATCTACAAGTACAGTAATGTGGATGGCAAGTAGATGGAAATTGGAAGTTGGAACCATGGCTTAACAATATTTTTTAGGATGGTAGACACTACACTAGGAAGCATTTTTTGGTAGACAATAGCTAGACTAGCTAATTTTTGGATAGAAAAGGGAATTGTAAAGTGTGAATATGATTAGTTTCAGACTCTGATGATATATTTTGTATGAAAAACTTAAACTCTAAACATGTTTAATGAAGGGGAAATTTTATAATTTTTTGCTTGTGATATTTGATGCAGTGTTTTAGTACTTTATAGAGTCTATTTTTTGTTATACAATGTTGGCTGACAATTTTTTTCTGCTCCCATGCCTGTTTGATGTTGTGTATTTTTTTTGCTCTATTGCATAGTATTACCCAGCAGGTCAATTTCAGACATCATGGGTTTTGAATAAATTTTGCCCAGTTTTTATTTGATTGTGCCCAGGTTTTAGTGTTGGCTGGCAGTTTTGGACTGCCTTTGGTCTGTTTGTGTATGTTTTTTTCTACTCTCAGTCATTGTACAGTACTGGCCAACATGTCAACCTCGAACAGCATGTTTTGAATAAATTTGGCCCAATTTTTTACCCGACTATGGCCAAGCTTAACCAACTAGAACTAAAACTTTCAATTTTGATCGATTAGATATGGCTAATCGGTCGGCTTCGGGTTAGGATTTTTATGAAATCGGTTAGCATCGATCGGTTTAAATTATGTTGTTAACCGACCATACCCGATGTTTGATCACCCCTACTTATGATAATATTTTAGAAAAATATCAGATTAAAAATATTTTTAGAAATGTTCATATTTCTGATAATATTTTTTTTAAAAACTTTGAACAAAATGTGAAAATCTCACATTCTCTTAAAACATTTTCGGGAATGTAAGAAAGATTTTACAAACCAAACACCATCATAAAATGCTACTAAGTGATGTTAGTTCAGTGAAAATTGTGTTGACCCTAAAAGGATTTTATCTATTAATAGATAGGAATTTGAATTTTGAAGATAACACTTACCCTTTGTTTGGCATACTTTAAAATGCTACTAAGGGATGTTAGTTCAATAAAAATTATGTTGGCCATCATAAGATGCTACTAAGGGATGTTAATAAAATGAAAATTATGTTGACCCTAAAAGGATTTTATCTATTAATAGATAAGGATTTGAATTTTGAAAATAACACTTACCCCTTGTTTGACACACTTTAAAATTAGAATTCATTTCATTTTGAAATAAATTTTATTAAAAAATCATGTTTGAGTTTAAATTTTTTAGATTTTATTTTATTTTAAAATTTTATTTTATTTACGTTATTATCATTTTGAAATCTCATGAAATTGGATAAGATTTGATAGGAATTCATTTTATTTCAAATGTAATATTTTTATTGGATAATTTTATCTTTAATTTTTTAAGTTATTAATAGTTATCTCTCTCACTCTTAAGAATAATATTGTAAATATAAATATTTGAAATAAATCTCACAAGTTTTAATAAAATTTTAAATGAAAAATTTATTTCAAGATAAAAAGAAATCACATTTTATATAATTTATCTCAAATAAAAAAATTTATTTAAAAATAAAATGAAATAAATTTTATTTTTTAGTTTGCCAAACAAAGAGTTAGAGATAAATTCATTAATGCTCTAGTCCTTAGAATGTGATGATTAAGAAAACAAACAAAAAAAGGTATCCTATCAAATTCTTTCTTCATATTTTATAACTGTTATGCTTAAATCCCGCCAAGATTTATTACATAAGTTGCTATAATTTCTCCATTTTATTTTAAATTATTCACATTTCATGCGAGGTGTATGTAACATATATGTAAAAGGGTAAAATGTAATTTACCTCTAGAATTAAGCAATACATGCAAATAATCTCCTAATTTCAAACTAAAGGTAATTTAACACTTAAATTATGATTAGTGAAAATTTAACCTCTCCTAACGTTAAGTTATAATTCAAATTGATAAGAGTAATTTGTTAATCCTCTCTTCATTTCCTTTTATTGACATTATTTCCATTCTCTCTCTGCAAGATATCATTATCTTAAGACAAAAAATCTTTTATTTCTTATTTCATTAGTCCATTTCTTTTGCTTTTTTTATTGTAAAATTATGGTATATTTGCTTTTAATTTACTTCTTTTCTTTTATTTTAGAATAAATTTTTGAATGATTAACTACTTATGTTTCAAACCAATTGTTTTTATATTTTATTATGTAGTAATTTTGTGGATTGAAAGAATTTGTATCTATATATAAGGAATAGATTATTGTCCAAATAAGTAGATATTTTTCAAAAAAAAAATTCAATTGTCTTTAAATCTCTTCAAAATAATTAGTATAGAAATTAATAAAGAATACTAAAAAATACATAGTATAATTGCATCTAAAAATTAGTTATTGCACATAAGAAAATATGATTAGGTAAAATATGAACTAAAAAATTAATAAAAAATTATATTCTAAACCATGTATCACTACATTGAACTAAGATATATAAGGAGCACAATATTATTATATTACATATTCAATTCTTAAAAAAGGACAAATAAGTTTAGTATTCGAAGAGGCCACAATTGTGACAAATTGCAAATTGGAATATTCTCCTATATAATGACTTGAATTTTTATAAGTAAAAAAAAAAGTAAACTAAAAATGGAGATCATAGAATTTCATGGTAAAGAAAACAAGTAAATTAAAATTAGAGATATTAGAATTTTATAATAAAAAAGATTATGTATTAGTAGAAGAAGAAACAAGAAGATTATTTTCAAGACAATGATATCTTGAAGTGAGAAAATGAAAAGAACATTAATAAAAGAAAATGAAGAAAAGATTATGGTGCTATTCTTATCAATTTGAATTACAATTCAATATTAAGAGGGTAATTACATATCAATCATAACTTAAATATTAAATTATCTTTAATTTGAAATGAGGAATTTTTTTCCACATATCTCATAACTTAGTTACCCCATCAAAATTGTAAAATTCTTAAGCAAATAAAATAAAAACAGGCTTAGTGTTCTGACATATTTAACTGCTTTGCTATCTCAGATATCCCAGAAATATTATGTTCATGAGCTATAAACTATATGCGGTCCTTGGATTATCTACGATAGCTTTGTGCATATAAAAATGCATAAGTTATGGTTTTGTGAAAGCGATGTCTTAAGGTAATATACTGCGTATGTTATAATAACTAGTCGAGTATATGCCATATATCCAAATAATAAAGTAATAAAATTAGCAATTCTTTATTACCAAAATATTGTAATTTTTTGGTTATGCCAAGGATTAACGTCAAAAGCAATGGCGTAAAGTGAAGTTTGCTATTCATATTTTTGAACTGTAAAAAAAAATCTATATGCTTCGAAAATGAGATCCGAAATTATATTTTAAATGTAAATTAGATATTATTAATTGAATATAAAATGATATTGTAAATTTGTAAATATAAATTTAATAAATATAAAAGATTTAAAATTTAATTTTGATATATATATATATATATATATATATATATATATATATATATATATATATATATATAAGATTCCTAGTTTCACTTAAAATCTAAGATAAAATAAAGTGTGGAGGATGAATGAGGAAGTTAGTATTTTGGGTTTAAACTTATAACGTGGTCAGCTGAATTTTATTGTGCTTGAAAAGTTTTAAAATTTGAAGTGATGTGATAATTTTAAAAATTATTAAATTAAAATTATTTGATTATATTTATTAATAATTGTAATTTAACAATTTTAAAACTAATTATATTATTTCAATTTTTGAGATTTTTGAGACATCATTTTGCTTTTAATCGTTTTTCTTCTGTCTTTTAACTTGATGATAATGGAAATGACTTTCTAAAAGGATGAACAATTAATTATTAGTTCAAATAGAATGCACCTAAAAATGTCAAATATTGTGATGATAATGAATGTGATGTTAATTAAGGGCTAATTCTATTGGGACCCGCAACTTGGAGCGGCACTTGAGATTTCCTTTTCGTTGTGACCAAATATATATATATATAGAAACCAATTGGGAAATTTGATGCATATTGACAAGGAAGAACTTTTTAACGAAAATGACATTGCTACAATGATATAAATTAAATTTAATTAAGTCAAAATTTGAAAAATAATATATATAATGGTTTTTCATATTATTTTGAATGTTTTTGGGCTGCTATTCGGCGCGCGCGCGCGCGCACACACACATATATATATGTGTGTGTGTGTGTGTGTAAGATATCTACATTCCAAGAATATTTTAGAAAAATATAGGATTAAAGATATTTCAGAAAATATTCATATTTTTAATAATTTTTTTAAAAATTTGAACTAAATATAAAAATCTTACATTCCCTTAAAATATTTTTGGGAATGTGAGAAAGATTTTATGAATCAAAATGCCATCATAAAATACTACTAAGAGATGTTACTAAGGGATGTTAGTTCAATGAAAATTATATTGACCTTAAAAGGATTTTATCTATTAATAGATAGGGGTTCTAAAATCTTATTTTATTTACATTATTACTATTTTAAAATCTCATAAAATTGGATAAGATTTAATAGGAATTTATTTTATTTTAAATATAATATTTTTATTGAATAGTTTTACCCTTAATTTTTTAAGTTATTAATAGTTATCTTTCTCTTTAAATTTTCTCTCTCTCTCATTCTTAAAGATGATATTGTAAATATAAATATTTAAAATAAATTCTACAATTTTTAATAAAATTTAAAAAAAAAATTATTTCAAAGTGAAAGAAAATCTCATTTTATATAATTTATCACAAATAAAAGAATTTATTTAAGAATGAAATGAAATGAATTTTATTTTTTAATATGTCAAATAAAGAATTAGACATAAATTCATTAATGCTCTGGTCCTTAGAATGTTGTGATTAAAAAAACTAACAAAAAAAGGTATCCTATTAGATTCTTTCTTCATATTTTATAACTATTATGCTTAAATCTCACCAAGACGTATTGTGTAAGTTGCTATAATTTCTCCTTTTTATTTTAAATTATTCAAATTCCATGTAAGGTGTATGTAACATATATGTAAAAGGGCAAAATGTAATTTACCCTCCAAAATTAAGGGGTATGTGCAAAAAATCTCCTAATTTCAACCTAAAGGTAATTTAATTCTTAAATTATGATTTGTGTGCATTTACCCCTCCTAACATTAAGTTGTGATTCAAATTGATAAGAGTAATATTTTAAATGTAAATTAGAAATTATTAATTGAATACAAAATGATATTGTAAATATAAATTTAATAAATATAAAAGATTTGAAATTTATATATATATATATATATGATTTTAATAAAGGCTAAGAGATATAGAGTAAGGAAGAAATTATATGGCTTGAATGCAAGAATCCTAGTTTCACTTAAAATCTAAGACTAAAATAAAGTGTGGAGGATGGATGAGGAAGTTAGTATTTTGCGTTTAAACTTATAACTTGGTCAGGTGAATTTTAGTGTGCTTGAAAAGTTTTAAAATTTGAAGTGATTTGATAATTTTAAAAATTATTAAATTAAAATTATTTGATTACATTTATTAGAAAATGAGCCATTGTAACTTAATAATTCTAATTTAACCATTTTAAAACTAATTATATTATTTCAATTTTTGAAATTTTTGAGACATCATTTTATTTTTAATCGTTTTTCTTCTTCCTTTTAATAATTCTAATTTAACAATTTTAAAACTAATTATATTATCTCAATTTTTGAGATTTTTGAGACATCATTTTATTTTTAATCGTTTTTCTTCTGTCTTTTAACTTGATGATAATGGAAATGACTTTCTAAAAGGATGAACAATTAATTATTAATTCAAATAGAATGCAACTAAAAATGTCAAATATCGTGATGATAATGAATGTGATGTTAATTAAGGGCCAATTCTATTGTGACCCGCAAATTGGAGCGGCAGTTGAGATTTCCTTTTCATTGTGACCAAATATATATATATAGAAACCAATTGGAAAATTTGATGCATATTGACAATGAAGAACTTTTGAACGAAAATGACATTACTACAATGATATAAATTAAATTTAATTAAGTCAAATTTTGAAAAAATATATATAATGATTTTTCTTATTATTTTGAATGTTTCCGTGCTGCCATTTGGTGTGTGTGTGTGTATATATATATGTACACACACACACACACACATGAATGCATCGCATCATTGTTCTATTTTTCAGTTGTTATCGCATCATTGTTATGATGCCAACTTTCTGGCTCCTTCAAGTAAAAAGATCATGTAAATCTGATTTTTTTTTTTTTTTTTTTTGGGGGGGGGGGGTTCATAACACATTTAATTTAATTATTGGACGGGAAAGTTTCAATCAGGAAAAGAGAAATCGCGCCAGTAAAGAAAAGTTCAAGAGTCTTGTAAAACTACTTACCAAAAGGAAAAAAGAAATGGAAAAAGCACTCCTGTATACTAAATTAGGATCTCAAAAGGATTTAGCGCAAGTGATATATACTTGAAAATTCTGTTCATAATTATTGCTCTTATTCTTCTTTTTAATATTATATTATTTTTAATGGTCGTTCTTTTTCAACACAGTCAAAGAAAATAAAAATCATCAGCTACCCATCAAGGCATGGAAAAAATTTTCTAGTTCCATCATAACGTTAACATTTTTAATGCTACTTTCTATTTTTTTAATAAATCAAAAAATTACTTCCTTAATCTCAAAAATCACTTAATCATAATGTCAAAATGATAGTTATATTTATCAAAATATAGCAAGAAATAATATTGAAATATTAATGCTGCAATAGGAGTAGAAAATTTTTTCCATTGGCCTAACCCATTAATTCAACATAAATAATAGAAAAGGAAAAAATACAAAGCATTCTTTCTTAACATTGAGATTGTTGAATTTTATCTCCTTCAATTATAGAAATTTGAAAATCATACCTTAAATTACATAAGACTTGGAATCAATATTCATTGCCAACTTAATTAATCATTTATCAAATTATGTAATTTTTCATAAATTTTTTGAATAAGAATTATAATATTATAATATATTAATTTGTCTCATCATTTTTATACAATTATGCAATTCATTTTTGTCTATTTAATTAAATTTTTATATATTTAATCTAAATTTTATTAATTATATAACATATAAATTATATAAAAGTGATGAGATAAATCATTACACTATAATATTTTAATTTTTATTTAAGAATTATGTAATTTTCTAAAATAGTTAATTAAAGTAATGATACTTATTGATTCCAATTTTTGTGTAGTTTAAGAGTATGATTTCAAAGTTTATAAAGTTGAAGCTTTGAAGGAGCAGAATCCAAATACCTTGACTTGAATGGTTATATGATATTTTTCAAATAAAAAACAAGTAAATGAATAAATATGTAGAGTTATAAAGTATAATTAATTAAATTTTAGATAATTATATTTTTATTTTACATATTTTGATTGCATCAATATAATTTAACTTCAAAATAGATATAATTAATTTGTTCCATATATTTATTGATATTAACATGTTGTTCATATATGCTATTTTATATTAATATGCTAGTTCAATAGCTAATTTTATTAAATACTTTTAAGTGAAATAGTTAACTTAATATCTTTTAATTTTTACGTAATAGTTAACCACTAAAATGGTTCACAACTAATTTAATAGTTACTTGGGCTAAACAAAACCTTGAGAATCAAATTTTGTTTTAGTATAGTGATTGAATAATTGATTATTTGACAGATTTGAATATATGATTTGATTTTATGTTTTCTCACTAAAATCCTTTAACATCAATTTTTTCACAAAAAATTACTTATTATTATAAGTCATGTGATTTTTCTCTTATTAAAAACATTTAAAATCAAATTTCTATAAAAAATTAATTATTAATAAAAACCATACCAAATATAGAATATAAAATCAGTTTATGCACTCTATTTATAAATAATCAATCAAAACCATAAGTTATACCAAGCACACTTGAAAAAGATTGTGAAGCACGGATGACTCAAGGGGTGACTCAACGCATAAAGTGACCTAATGCTAAATTATAGAATAAGGCATTGTTTTTTAATTAGACAAAATAATTTATTGAAAGTTTTATAATGTTTTATTTAAATTTTATTTTTATAACTTTTTGAGATGCAAAATTACTTATTAAATTTCTGTAATCAATTCGATTTAATATTTCTTTTCAATTGATAATATAGCCAATCCATTTCATATTTGCTGAGACATAGTCAATCTTAAGTAAGATTCTATTAATGGAAAAAAAATGTTCGATCACTAGAATTTAAAATTAACTGTAACGTGTATATTGTGTTTGCTAATTTTCTAACTTGAAGAAGATGTTAATTAAACTGGAATTGTGCAAATGAATTGCAACATCCCGAGAAAAAAAAAATAACCTGAGAATTAGAATGTAATCAATTTTAAGATAGAAAAATAAAATCAAATATTTGCCTTATATGTCATTTAGCATTATATTGGGATGAAAATAAAGAATATTACGAGACCTTGTTAAGAATAATAAGCAGTTCTCTAGCCTAAAACTTTGGGCCTAGAGCAAGGACTTCAACTGGCTTATGGTTTAGCCGGGTCGCGCAGTAAAGTCCGTAAAATTCTTATTTGCTCGATATGGTACAAACTACAACAGATGGCTTCTTCGATGGATAGAATAAAAATTATTAGTTGCACTCATTATCTTTTACGCTTGTATGTGCAATCCAGTATGATCAGCCCGTGTATGCAGATATGGAGAACAAAGTGCTATTCTTACCACGTATGCAAATATGGAGAATAAAGTGAAGAATGGTACGTGCAGTTGTTACTAATCTAACGGAATAAAGCTTGGTTTTTTTCATAGTCCAACAATCTCAGTTTTTCCAAATCCTAGGTTTCCGCATTTAGTGCCCAAACTGTGAAAGATGAATTGCAGAAGGATAATCCAGTCACTGGGAGCTAAAGACAAATATACCAGCAGCACTATTGAATACCAAAAGGGTGTTTATATATAGATATTCAACAATACTTAGAACCAATGGAGATTCGATTACGACTGAAAGTAAGAGAACATAATGATCCAGAAATCTGCAATGGGCACGAAAAGTTTTCCACACTGGACAAAATTTACATACCGCTTTAAGCCATGTGAATTACACAAAGCATTTAGTTGCACGACTGTTTCTTCACCCCGGCGAGGCACAATAATATCCGACGGTCAGCTTGGTACAAGGTGGCCATCCCACTTACAACATGCTGTCTGATCTTGCAGGCAACCTCCTGAAGAAGTTGAGTGGAACTGATGGAAGTCTCTGGCGAAACCTCGGATGCCTTAGCACATAGAAGCCCATCAGAAGGCACACAACTTGGAAGGGAGTAACATAGAGAACTCCAGCTGCAATAAAACAGAATATCACAAACAAGGCGGTTGCTCTTGGATCTCTCCAGCTTAGAAGACTCTGGAACCTTTCTCCTTGAGTGGCCAGGTCACCTACAACGGTCTGAACCCTGCCGGCAATGCTTCTCAGTCGATCATATCTCATCCGGACAATATCTGATGGCCGGGAAGTTGGGAATGTGTCAAATTCTTCATCCAATTCATCCGGATGAGCAGCATCAGCATGAGACAGTCGTGTGTCCATATGTGGCGGGTGCCTTGGCCTCCACCTGAAGTTCCAAATCCCAATCAAGAAGAGGTAAAGGAAAATTGTAGGAAGTATTAGCTCAGGGTAAAGAACCAATATTATGAAAAGGAAATGGATCAGGACAGTTGTAAGAGGGTTTTTCCAATTGCAAATTTGATCAAACCACTTCCCAAAGGCAATCAATCCCCCTAGAACTTTCATTATTCTGAAGAAATTAGCTTTGCTTCTTCTCATACTCCACATGTGTGAATCCACATCCAGCATATATTCCACAACCTCTTTCCTCAGTGGTGGCTCAGCCCGGCTCAGCCTCATCGAGACAATCTGCATTGCTTGATGCCTCAAATGGTCGAGCTGAATTACTGATAGAGGATGGATGTAGTGCATTTTTGGCAACAATGGCTGTGAATACATATACAGCATGTTAATGAAGGATGAGCTTGTGAACCTCACAGCCAATTGTATTTCTCCCATTTTCTTCACGCCTGAAGTATGAAGTGCCAATAGAGGATATGAGTGCGTGTAAACCCTATCAGCTTCAAGAGTGGATAGCCGGATTCTCACCTTCCCAATCCGCGAGTCCTTAGACCCACCGGTTTTGTCTCCTCCGACTAAATGACCATTATCAAAAACCCCAACTGTTATAACAGTGCAAGGATCAAAAACCTCCCAAGTATACTGCTCATTCCACTTTGGAGCAAAGCTATCTACGATTGTCCTAGTTCGGATCCATTTCTGCCCATATTTAGCTACACAATAAGCATCCGTCGTTCCACGCCCATCTCTCGTCTTCATTGGCATCAGCCCGTGAGCACTTATAATCCCCACTTCAAGAACCCCAATGCTGGGCTTCCAGAGTTGCTTTGCAGTTGGCCTAAGATCACTGCTGTAGTGAGTTGATTCATCCAAAACATGATATCCGCCATCCAAACAGATCCTCAAGTGTATTCTACTCGAAAATTTAGTATCTTTCTTTTGTTCCCCTTCAACAACCACATGCTTCTCAAGATTGTACCACCTAGTATTGACAGGCTTATGGTCCAACCTCCTTTGCACAAGATGTAAAGGAATCACACACTTTCCCAAGATTTCATCCTTGTTTGGTCCAACTCTGTCTTCCACAGACAGAATCAAAGGTTCCTCAAATGGCTCAGCAGCAACAAACATCAAGTCCTCATTCCAAATAGGATTTATGGTCTTACTTTGAGATATTCTAGTCCTCAAAGATTGAGTACCTATATTAACCTTCACATAAACTTCCGGGTATCGGCTTTTGTCATTTGGTATTAAGTCCTGAGCTTCAATAACATTGACCCTAACATACCAAAGCTTAGGAGAGAGATACACCTTTGATCGAATGTTTGCAACCGCTTCCGGCCCAACTGATGCTGCATCAGAATGCCATGAATCAGGAAATGCCTCATCTGCTTGAGTTCCCATCCAAACAGCTAGCATTAGCTCTCCCTTAGCTTTATCACCCTTCCGATCCTCCAACCTATACCATTGTGGAGCCAACGGGCTGTCTGGGGGAACCCGTTTAGGGATTTCATTCAGATCAAACCAAACCCTGCCAATGAAGTCATCCACAACAGCATCCTTATCCTTCACTATAACTTCCAAAACCGAAGCTTGAATTCGATCTTTGGAGAAAGCAAAACACTGGTTCCACTCAGGATTGGATTTCTTCTCAAAATGCTTGGTAAGTCCCTTGTAGTTTCCGAGTTTAACTTCAACATAGGGATCACAGCTACCGGTGACATCCTTCCCAGGCAAATCCTTGGCTTTGACGACACGAACGTACAGATATTGCATCTGTTCGACCAAGTCATAGGTACAAGTCAGCTTGTCCCCGGCGACTGAGCCTGCCCCAATGTTGGGAGAGGTCTCCTTCAGGGCAAAATCAACAGGCTGTGGTGGCTTCTGCATTTTTCTCTCTACAATACACTTTCAAAACCTGAGTTCATTCAGAAACACTAAGCTGTTTTAAATGAAGAAACAAAGAAATTTAACAAATGAAGTTCAATTAACCAATCTCAACAAATCCAAATTCTTTGTCATTTAATCTTATAGTAATTAAGAAACAAATTAATTACAGAATAAATATGCGACAAAGCTGATTTAAAGGAACAAGCACACGAAAAGAAGAGACTAAGGATCTAACCGTTGTTACAACAGTGAACTTCTGCAGAAACTTGAACTGAAATATCACAATAACCTGCATTGAAGAGCCATCAAAACCTCTTCATTTATTATTGTACACTGATTTTCAATTGTGCAACACCAAAGGTTGAATGCATGCCTATACCAATTAGCCATCCACTGGTTTATTTTGGAAGTTTGAAATAAATAAATTGGAAAAAGAAACAAAGAAAAGAAAGTTCGCATGCACCTGAATGGACCAGGTTTTCATCCGTAATTAAACAGTGGTTAAATGGAAGAACAACGTAGCCAAGAAAGGAAAATGCATTACAGTGAAATGGTGAAGTTAATTTGAGAAAAAAAAAATTAAAGTTGGCCAAAGTTTTGCTTTAGGATTATAGATCTAAAGGCAACAAAAAAGGGGGAAAAGGACCCACAAAAACAAAAGCCAAGTAGAGAAGCAAACTCGTTCAGATTCATCAACTTCAACCAACACTGATTCCGTGAGACAGAGTTTCCACAACAACTCCAACCAAACTAAGACGGAAATTTAAGAATGCATTTCAAATATATAGAAGCAAAGATTAAAGGAATGCGCAGTGTTAGTTGAAGTTACAGCTCAGTACACGCAACGGAGTTGAGTATACTAACCTCAGTCAGCACAGTTTGGAGAAGCAAAATAATTCTGAAGAAAGATGAAGTTTGTGGAAGGAGGATTAGGGATAAAAAGGATGCTATGTAACAACGAAAATGAACAGGTGTGAGCCGGTGAGTGACTGAAGATCTGTGCAGCAAAGAGACTCCCTACATCTGTTTTCAGCACCAACTTATTTTTTTCAAATACATGAACCCAAGGCACACGTACGCTGGAGGATTTTGGTCGGTCGTGCAGACTCTCTTTAATGTTATTTACTCCTTCATTTCTCAGAAGCTAATATGTGAAATAAATTAATTACGCATATTATTCATTGCTTCATATAAATTTCCTTAAATATATGAAAAAATTTATGATATACTAATTTTTTAATAGTGTAAATTTATAAAACTAAATAAATTATTATAATTTAATTAATTTTAAAATAATAACAAATGTTGCTTAAAATTAATTAAATTATGATAACCAATTTAATGATATAAATCTGTTTCATTAAAAATGTACCATAAACATTATTTAAATATGTTACGTCTTATCCAACTAAAAAGAAAGAATTAATTTAATTTAAAATGTATGCTATGTAAATGTGAAAAAATATATCAATATTGTTGCAAAATATAATGCAAAGAGAATAATAGTAAAAGCTTGTCACCATTCCTAATTCTTTTTACACAAATCTAATTTACTTAACCTTAAAAAAAATTAGAACAAGTTTAGCTTAGACGTGGAACGATAGTGACGATACGTTTGTCTTTTGTCTTTAGAGTCGTCAAACGGTTAATTTTATAATTTTTAATATCTTAAAAAATTATATTATATTCTTAATATATGTGAATTCAATAAAATTTGCAAATAGATGACAAAATTTATCAAATAAGATTAAAAATAAGGCCCCGACACGCACTGAACAATAATTGGATAAATAAACGGTTAATTTTAAAATTTTGAATATCTTAAAAATTATATTTTTAATATATAAAATTCAATAAAATTTTCAAATACGTGAAACAAATTTATCAAATAAAATTGAGAATAAATCTTTGTTTCACACATTGTATTAACAGTGTAAGGTAAACTATACTATTATATTGTGTTTGAGAATTTCAAATGAGTTGCAAATAATATGCCGTTAAGTGTGAGTCACGCAGCGTGCCTATCCTCATTTGATTATGGGAAGAGTTGGGCGATTACAGTGGAAATGATCGTAGGAAATCTATTCCTTTGTGGGACCTACTGTACTCTGTTTAATAATAGCAGATGTCCGTGATCATCAGACACACGCGCACGTCAAGAGCGTGTTCAATTGCGGACATGGATGTTGAACCAAACCTTGGACCACGCTTTGACTCGGCTCAGCTGATTCCATCTGCCTTGGGTAATGGCAGTTTAGTTATCAGAATTTGTTGGCATATGTAGATATATTTTTATTTTTAAAAATAATTTTTTATTAAAAATAAAAAATAATTAATATTGTAAATAAGAAAATATTTTATTTATTTACAAATTTAATTTTTAAAATAATAAAATAAGTTAAAAATAATTAAAAATTATTTTTTATTTTTCTAATTTTAAGTTTCATATTTAGAAAATAATTTTAAAAAATAAATTTTAAAAATAAATTTTTTATTTTTAAAAATAAAAAATTAAAATATTATTTTTAAAAACCAAAAAAACAAATCTTTTATTTCTTTTGTAAGATAGTATTTTCATGCAAAGAGTTACAACATTTTTTCCTAAACCCTAAAATTACATTTTATTTGTATGTAATTTCACTAATTTTTATTAAATTTACGTATACTTTTAAATATTATAATTTATCCATATATATTTTCTATCACTAACACTTTATCTACTTATATTTTTATTTAATATTTAACAAAAAATTTCATATATGAAGTTAAATAAAATTAGATAAAATAAAATATTAGTAAATTAAAATTTTATTTTATATTTATATAAATTAATATCATAA
Organism: Sindora glabra; assembly: GCA_020226215.1. NCBI lineage: Eukaryota > Viridiplantae > Streptophyta > Magnoliopsida > Fabales > Fabaceae > Sindora > Sindora glabra. The sequence continues at coordinate 72,640,246 of CM035229.1, forward strand.
ATTTTTAATAAAAATTAAAATATATTAATTTTGTCCCTTTATTTTTATAAAGAATCTTAAATAGAAAAAAATTACAATGAGGGCATATGTAAAAAAATAATTAAAACTTTGAATGTTTATGAATAATAAAATTTATATATTTTATTGTTAATAATTTTTTAAATCAAATAATAATATATAATTTTTAAATTTAAATTAAGGAGATGGGGTTAATATAATTTTTATTTTTAATTAAGAATTTTGAACATTAATTTATATAAATATAAAAAATTATAATTTATTTTTCTATAATTTTTTTGAATTTACTTAACTCATTTATTATAAAATATTTTATCAAAAATTTGAAAAACAGTTTAGATAAATAAAATATTAATATTAAAGAGTACAAATGAAGAAATTACAAAACTAGAAAATACAAGTTAGTTAAGTAAAAATTAACGAAATTAGTAAGTAAAATGTAATTGCCATTAAAATATATTTTGAAACCATGATTTTGTAATTTATTTGAGTGCTATTTTACTTTTATCTGTTATTTTTAAAAAAAAAATTACTTACCACTTTAAAAATTGAAGCATTTACTATTTTTTTATATTTTATCTCTATTATTTTAATAAATGATCAGTAATTCTACATATCAATTAATTTTTAATAAAAATAAATAAGTAAAATATAACCCTTTATTTGCAAATGAGATGATTAATTAATTTCTTTATTCTAGTGTATTTATCTACTTCCATGGTTAAAAGTATATATATTGTTAGTAAAAATATTATATACATTAAAAATAAAATTTAAAATTAAATTTTGGATATTTTATATTTATTAAATTAAATTTTATAAATTTATCTAATATCTTGTAATTTTTACGCAGAGATTTACAACAAAAATTCTGAATATGTTTTATTAAATGGCTAAAATTGGCAATGCAAATGTGTTGATGAGTGCATCAAAAGATAAAGGGCCAGCGACACCGCGCTGTATTTGTAAAAGATACAAAATGTAACCGGGGGAAAGCAAAAGGAGGGAAGATGATGTAAGCAAGACGGCGGTGATTTAAACAAAATAGCTTAGAAGCACATGTTATGTCAGAAATCAGAATATTGGTGCGCATGCTACTTTTTGGCTTCTCTTTCTTATTTTTGTTGGGAATTCTACGGTACCCCGGGTTTCAAATTCGGGGTGATGTGATGCATTGTGAATCATTAGATGAGATTATCAAAATTTTTAGTAATCTCATCCAATGGCTTGTATTGTGCCACGTCACCCCGGATTTAAAAACTCCCGGGATACCGTAGCAAGCACCATTTTTGTTTGTTTTCTATTAGGATTTAAGTAGAATTAATAATTTTATTTTTAAAATTATAAAATATTAATAAAATAATTATTAAATCATATAAAATTATAATTTTATATTTGAATAATAATTTATATAAATAATTTTATTTCTTTATATAAATTAATATTAATAATTTTACCTCTGAATTATTATATAAAATAATAAAATTATTTGTACAAATTATTATTTATAGATAGAATCATAATTTTATATAATTTAAAAATCACTTTACTAATATCTTATAATTTTATGTACTAATTTATTGATTTTTTCTATAAACTATAATATAATGCTTTGGTTATACAGAGTTGCTTCGTGGTATCATTTTCACGACGTAAGAGCCAGTAATCGATCCGATTCCATACCAGACTCTTCCCTAAATATAAACAAATCAACGCGATAGGCCCGAGAAATTGACGCAAGACTCTCTCATTTTTCTTACTGGAAGAATGCTCGGCTAGGGTGAGCATTTGATGAGTTGAGCTGTTCAGCCTTTTTAAGTCCTCAATAGTTCAATTTGGCTTAATTTATAATTTGTTTTAAGGGCAAGATTATAATACCTGGAATAAATTAATGAATATATACCAAGACACATAATAGACATGAAGTAAACTAAGATTTACAGATAAATAATAAAGAATCAAAAATTTCCCATCAATTTTAATGTCTAACTACCGACTAATTAATCAAAATAATAATGATTTCATACTTTATATAAATTATATAATTATTTATAATTTAATTGTCACAACGTGTCCCGCGGCGGGATCTGAAAAAGACAAGCGAGTTTCTACGCATCTTCTAAAAACGTGATTATTATGTGTGGTGTGAATAAAAAGAAGATGGAGTCGCCACCAATCATTTTTTATGGTGTGATTGAAATACCAAAAGTGATCTACAATTTCAAAGTTGGATTTGGGAGTTGGTTACATATAAGAAAGGTATTAACATATTACAACATCCGTTCAAAGAACAGTTATTTATTTATTCTAATTCTATCTTTTAAATTAAATTATAATGATCTTTATTGTATTACATATTTTTTTAAGAATATAATTTTTAATTTTGGTTAACTTATTAATCTGGTTATTCAAATTTATCCGACTTCATGGTAGAATTCGAATGAAAAGTGTTTCAATAATATTAAGTATTATTATGATCACATCTACTATCGAATTACTTAATTTTGATATGTCATAGGCACAAATTTTATTATTTTTGAAAGATTTTTATATTTTATATTTTATATTTTTAAATTATTTTTAAATAATTTATTGATTTAATTGTTAAATCCTTTCAACTTCATGATAGGATTTGAACTAAAATAACATGTTTCAATAATATTAAGTACCATTATAATCGTATCTACAATCAAATTACTTAATTTTCATATGTCATAGGCACAAATTTTATTATTTGAATAATTTTTTATTTATTATATTTGAAAATTATTTTTAAATAATTTTTATTTTATTATTGATGAATTATTATTTTATCTTTTTATAAAGATTTTCATTTCATTATTTTTAAAATATTTTTTAATAAAATAATCATAATATAAATTTTTTAGGAAACAAAAATTATTTAAATAAAATTTATTTATTTAAAAATATTATATTAATAATTTTTATTTAGATTTCAAATTTATTCAACTTCATGGCCAAATCTACAGTAAAAATTTGAAAGAATTGAAATTATAATTTCAATATTATTTCGTAATTTCAAAGCATTAAATTTATCAACTTCATGATCAAATCTGAATATATAACTATTCAAGAAAATTAAAATTATAATTTAATATTATTTTTATAATTTTTAAAATATAAAAAAATTTCAATTTCATGGTCAAATCTAATTAAAGAATTGCTTAGAAAAAATTAAAATTATACTTATTACACCTGCAATTAATTTCAATATTATTTTGTCATCACAAAATGTATATAAATCATATATGCATATAAAAAGTATAAGATAATTTTTATGTACAAAAATATTGAAATCTTTTAATTTAATCAGCTCATCCGATCTTTAAAAATATCTCTTACATAAAAAATATTAAATAATTTAAACCTTCAAACTATTTTATTTTATTTATCATAGTAATTGTACCAAAAATATTATTGATATCATATATTAAATAAATATTTATTAACTAATTTTAAAACAAAAACTTAAAAAAAAATAAACCATTTCACCTTATTATTGAATTTTTGAAATGAATGGAGGGGAGGGACGTCCTTTTGAAGAACATCCTTCTCCCCCCATTTTTTAAAACTTTTTTTTATTTTTTTAATTTATAATTTATTTATTTAAATACTAAAATATTAAATAAAAATAGAAATAAGATAAATAAAAAAAGAAAAGTAGAAACGAGGATGGGACATAATAAATAATATATATTTAAAAAAATCTTCTCTTTCAATAATTCTCTCTTTTTTTTATATATTCTCTTCCTTTTATTCATTCTGTAAACTCTTACACTTACTCTTCCTCTTCTTACTCTTCTTCTTCTTCTCTTTTTCTTCTTTTTGATCTTTCGCCCTTCTTTTTTCTTGTTCTTTAAAAATATCCTTTCTCCTCTTTTTTTTTAGAAATTTTCTTATCTTCCTTCTCTTTTGGAAGTATTTTCCATCTCTTGATAAAATGCCTTTTCTCCTTGAATAACTCACCTCCTCTTTCGAATCATTCACTTTTTCTCCCTCTGGCTCTTCTCTACCTCTTCCTATTTTTGGTGCCTGGCCAACAAGTTTATATAAATAAGAGCTTACGTGACTTATTTTGCTTAATTAGTGGAGGAAGTCAAAAGAAGCGGCTAGAAAATAGAGCCAAGATAGAATAAGAAGAACAAAATATATGAGCATTTAGCATGTTGTTCATCAAATTCAATAATGGGGGATTCGTTTTGAAATTATCAAAGAAAATCTGGCCAAGTGGTAGCTTGTCATAAAGAGGATTTATGTTGTATTGTGATATGAATGTGATAGGTGTAGTAAGTGGGTGAGATGCAGTGTCAACAACTTCTCATATTGTAAAAAAATATTTTATTTTATTTTTTAAGTTTTACTATTTTTATTATTTTAAAATTTTTTATTTTTTAATTTTTTATTATTTATTATTATTTGAATAAAATTAGGTATTAACAACTGCCCCCTTTACTCATCCTTCTAGAATTAAGAGGTGAGTAAAATTGTTAACACACAGTTATATTCGAAACTACTAATTTATTATAATAAATAAGAATAATTATGAAATCATTGTACCAATTACAGCCCCTCAGGGTTTTATTTCTTCACAACATTGGCCAATAACAACAGTAGCATGTTTACTATTGTCGTAGCAATTAATGCACTTAGGATTCCATCTGGTAACTACTTCTTCATGACAAAAGCCAAGAGCAGTAGCAGTATGATCACAATTAATATAACAATCAATGTTGTCCAATCATTCACAAAACAAAGATTCATAATCCATCTTCGAAAAAAAGGGCAAAGCATCCCCTGTTAATCCAATTCTAATGACGGATAACCATCATGCTGCCATGGATCACAAATCACTGCACAAGCCAGAGCTATAGCTTGGAGAATAACAGCCAAAACATATAATTTCCATATCAGGGTGTCCCTTCAAGTTTCTACAAGATCAACAAGCTTTCAAAACTTCCTATTTCAAATTTCTACAAAATTAACAAGCCTTCAAAACTATCATAATACCTCTGTTTTGGCATAAAGCAGGGCAACAATAATCTAAAGTAGAAGTAAAGGAAACTAATAAATTGAAGAAAGGTAAAGGAATCAGGTGATGGAAGCTAAAAAAGATTAAAAGTGGTGGCTGCCAATAAAAATTAAACAGAGACAGATGATGGAGGCAACTGAAGGTAATGAATGGTATTAAGGAAACCAAGTTGAAAGAGATTAGATAATGGAAGAGAGGAAGGTGCTCGAAGTTAAAGTAAGGATAAGGGAATAATGAAAGTTGATGAAAAAAGATAAAAGGTAATTAGGTGGTAAGGATTTTTGAAGATAAGGGAAAGATAGGATAAAAAGATAGGGAATCAGGAAAAAAAGCATAGTGCCAAGAATGAGGAAAAAAATTTTTATGTGTAGGGATCATGGTATTAAGCAAAACTGGAAGGAGAAAGAGTACAGTTTGGTCTTACTAACATCAAGTTAAGAAGGGTAAATCAACTTCACAGGTGTAGCCCAAATTAATTGGATTAATTCTGACATAACAATTGAAATGAGATAAGTTTAACCCAAATTAATTAGGATTAAAAGAAATGACTCAAATAAACATAGGCTTGGCCTAATGATAAGAGGGAAAATAACTTAAATTAATGTAGGTTCAACCCAAATTGATTAACTTTGATTTAACGATGAAATGAAAAATAACCTAAATTAACGCAGGCTCGACCTAAATTAATTGAGTTCGATTTAATGAAGAAATGTAAAATAACCTGGATTGACACAGATTTGACTTAAATTGATTGAGTTCGATTCAACAATGAAAAGTAAAAAATACCTGGATTGATGTAGGCTTAACCTAGTTTAATTGAGTTCGATTTAATAAAATAAAGGAAAATGACCTGGATTAATACAAGCTTAACTCAACTTGATTGAGTTCGATTTAACAATAAAAATTAAAATGACCTGGATTGATGTAAGCTTGACCTAACTTGATCGGGTTTGATTTAATGATAAAAAGTAAAAATGATCTGGATTAATGCAGGCTCGACCTAACTTGATCGGGTTTGATTTAACAAAATAAAGGAAAATAACTTAGATTAATGCAGGCTCGACCTAACTTAATTGAGTTCAATTTAATGATAAAGAGTAAAATGACTTGGATTGATGCAGGCTCGACCTAGCTTGACTAGGTTCAATTTAATAATAAAAATTAAAATAACTTAAATTAACATAAGCTCGACCTAACTTAATTAGGTTCGATTTAACAATAAAAAGTAAAAATGATTTAGATTAACGCAGGTTCGACCTAACTTGATCGGATTTAATTTAACAATGAAAAGTGAAAAATGAGGTGGATTGACGTAGGCTCGACCCAGCTTGACTGAGTTCTATTTAATAATAAAAAGTAAAATTAATTTGGATTAACACAAGCTTGACCTAATTTGATCAGGTTTGATTTAATAATAAAAAATAACCTAGATTGAAGCAAGCTCGACCTAAATTGATTGGGTTCAATTTAACAAAATAAAAGAAAATGACCTGGATTGATGCAAGCTTGACCCAACTTGATCAGGTTTGATTTAACAATGAATACTAAAATGACTTGGATTGACATAGGCTTAACCTAGTCTGATTAAGTTTAATTTAACTTGGATTGACACAAGCTCGACCTAGTTTGATTAGGTTCAATTTAACAATGAAAATTAAAATAACTTGGATTGACGTAGGCTCGACCAAACTTAATCAGGTTCGATTTAACAAAATAAAGAAAAATGACCTGAATTGACATAGGCTCGATTTAACTTAATTAGGTTCGATTTAATGAAATAAAAAAATGACTTAGATTGATGCAGACTCGACCCAACTTGATTGAGTTCGATTTAACGATAAAGAGTAAAATAACTTGGATTGACACAAGCTTAACCCAGCTTGACTAGGTTCAATTTAATAATGAAAAGTAATAATAACCTAGATCGATGCAGGCTCAACTTAACTTGATCAGGTTCAATTTAACAAAATATAGGAAAATGACCTGCATTAACGTAGGCTCGACCTAACTTGATTAAGTTCGATTTAACAAGATAAAGAAAAATGACTTAGATTGACGCAAGCTCAACCCAGCTTGACTAAGTTCGATTTAACAATGGAAAGTAAAAATAACTTGAATTGACGCAGGCTCGACCCAAATTGATTGAGTTCAATTTAACAAAATAAAGGAAAATGATCTGGATTGACACAAGCTCAACCTAACTTGATTAGATTCAATTTAATGAAAAAAAAGTAAAAATGACTTGAATTGATGTAAGCTTGACCCAAATTAATCGAGTTCGATTTAACAAAATAAAGAAAAATGACTTGAGTTAATGTAAGCTTAACCCAACTTGATTGGGTTCAATTTAACGAAATAAAGGAAAATGACCTGGATTGATGCAGGCTCAACCTAGCTTGATTAGGTTCGATTTAATAATGGAAAGTAAAAATGACCTGAATTGATGCAAGCTCGACCCAAATTGATTGGGTTCAATTTAATAAAATAAAGAAAAATGACCTAGATTGACGCAGGCTTAACATAACTTGATTGGGTTCGATTTAACAAAAGAAATAAAAATAACCTAGATTAACTGGATTTTATTTAAAGAGTGAATGCTGCAAGAATATGATACATGTAGTAACAACTTTGATTATTTTTTAGAAAAGTTGCTTTCTTCATTCTTTTAAAGACTTTTTCCCAAAAAGATCTTTTTTAGAGAGTGCTGAATTTTGTACATTTTCTCTTTGTTTAGCTTTAACCTTTCCATTAATATTGCCCCATGTTTTCTATCTAGAAGAATTGAGACAATCCCAATGCTTGGTTTAAACATATTTGCATTATTGATTTTACTGAGACACATTCAGATGGGTATGATATCTTATAGTATTCCAATACACACTTACTATATGAAAATACATGATATTTTCACAAGAAACAAATGGGTGACATAATGATTATCATCATTGCAACAAAGACTAGGAGCAAAGCATGGATAGCAATACATATCACTTACAATAGAGCTTACAAAGGATTCTAACCCTTTCACAATATGTTTTAAAACAATAATGTCAGTTGCCCCATACATATGGTTTAATAATCATAAAATATGAAACTAATCCTGATAAGCTTCATCAGAGTGTGTGATTCTTCCAACCTATGTTCACATCAATTTTTTTTTAATAGAGTTAGTCATGGCTTAATATAAACAATCTTTGTTAAAACTCAATTGATCATACCAAGCCTGGATCTATCTAACCTCTCTTAATGGTGACAACTTAACTCAAGTGAGCTCAATTCACAAAATATGAATAGTTCAAGCTTAATGAGAATTTTAGGGAAAACTTAAGAATGAGGCAATGGAAATTGATTTTATAAAACTTCCTCAAGCTTTGACATAAACATTTATTATCATTAAAATTAAGAATGTATAGTCACAAGCAAGAAAGTCATTACAGTGTAAAGAGATCATAGCATTTATGAATCAACAATGTATGTCATCCAGAGTTAAAAGTATGGTAACTTTATTTAAGAAAGAAAGAATCAAATGGGCTGTAACTCACAAGTCATACTTCCAATCTCTCAAGTGTTTAAGGGTAAGTGTTTCACTCAAATTCAATCCATTAAGAATTGTTCTACTATAGACTTGCTTAAATCCTCAATCTTCATTACCTAATTCACATGTATAAGGCAAATCAAAAGGACTTATTAAAGGTTATAATAAGGTTAAGGTAAACGAGGGTAATATCATGGAAAAAGAAGCTATCAACGAAAAAAATTAAAAGAGTATTGATGGATGGATTATAACAGTAAGCGATCAAGAAGGTATATAATTGGAATTGTAGTTACCCTAATGATATATCATCCTTTCTTTTATCTATTTCTTGTTTTGCTTTTCTTTTTTTTATTTCTTTTTCAAGCATTTGATATACTCCTATTCTTATTCAAAAACTCATCCTTTTGTTGATTCAATGCTTTTCTAACCTCTAAGGTTATGCAGAATATTTTTTTTTGGCTTGAAATGAGCTAAAAATAAAAGAAGGTAAATTAGGCACAAATGGGGTATTCAATAGATATGCAAAGGTTGGCTATTTAGGCATAAATGATTCATTGAAAGAAAAATATCTTAATCATATTTGCTTAAGTATGTGAAAATATAATCTCAACAAGAATTAAAGCAAGTTTTAGGGTGATAACCTAATAGGTGAATCTCTCATACAAGAAAGATAATCATAATTAATTAAATAGGTTCAAAATCTCACAATTAATTGTTGTCAAACTTAGTTCTTTCAATTTAAAATTCATTGCCAAAATTGTTAATTCCAAGAAGCAAGATAATTATTCAATCATGCTATAAAATCTTCAAACTTGATTAACTCATGCTCCTGACTCATACAATTCTTAAAATAAGTGAAAAGCATCTAAATAAGCAAGAAGACTTAGAACAATTCAAATAGAATTTAGAAACAAATCCTTTCTTCTTCTTCTTTTTGGAAATAAGGACAAATCATGAAGAAAAACATGCTACAAATGGGATGTGTATCAAGAGCTAAAAAATAACTTTTTACTCAGTCATCCTTTACACATATAGTTAGTTTAATGATTTCACTAACAAAAGTTTTTTTTTTTTTTGGAAATGAGGATAAATCATAAAGAAAAATATATTACAAATAGGATCAAGAGTAAAAAAATGACTCTTTACTCAACCATCCTTTACATACAATTAGTTTAAAAGTTTCACTAACAAAAGACTTTTTTTAAAAATTAGGATAAGTTATGCAAGGAAAACATACTACTTTAGGATGTGTATCAAAAGTTAAAATAACTCTTTATTCAGCTACCTTCATGCACACAGTTAGTTTGATAGTTCTACTAACAAAAGATTTTTTTTTTTGAAATGAAAATAAGTCATGGAGGAAAATTATGCTACTAAAGGGATGTGTATCAAGAGCTTAAAAATAACTCTTTACATTGTCATCCTTTATAAACACAGCCAGACTGATAGTTTTATTAATAATTCTTATCATTCCTACTTCTCAATTTAATTTGGATATCGTTTCCAATGTCTTTATAGATGAGGAGAGGTGCAGAAAAGAAAAATGAAAACATAACAACAAAAACAATGGAAGTAAAATTATGAGAGTGAAGATGGTTACAATCGAAGAGCAGTATCTAACTTATGTTTCTTCCTGCTATCCTAGGCTTGCTAATCTATTTGTTTCATTAATGGGTCAGGTCCAAGTATAGAAATTTACATTTGGTCAATCAGTTAATAGTAGTTAAGGAAGATATTATGAAGCTACGAATCGCTTGAGAGATGAACCCTTATTTTACAACTTGATCAAATAAAGATAATAAACCATTATAAAAACCATTAATATTTAATAGTCCTAATGGGTTTTTATAAAAGCTTAGTTTAGCCTAATATGTAATGTTAGAAATTGCTTCCAATGTTACCAGACCTCTAGGTAATGCGATAAAGGCCTCGACATTATGAAACATATACCCACAATGCTTGGGCAAGCTTGAAACCTTTAACTTATTACCCAAAGCATAATTAGTAATGATCTTGTCATCCAAACCTCTCATAGTGATACTCAAGACTTTATTTCCCTTAATGAGTGTAGATGTTACCGTGGATCCCCTTAAACCTTGGATTCCTCCTCCATACACAAGGTTGATATTTCTAGTGGCTAATGCTTTACCAAATCATTTGCCGCTTTCATAAACTCTTCATCTTTTCCTCAACTAGATCCACTAAAAACATAGACTGATTTAAATCTATAGATTGATAGTCCTTCCACTTTTTCCTCTTCCTCAAGATGAGCCATATGTGTATTGATAAGTGTAAATATGTATATTTGTATAGCAAAAATGAGTAGTAAAAAGATTATGCAAATTAACTATTATCATAAAAGTTTAAAATTTAAGGAACTAGACATAATAATTTTTAGAAAATGGTAAGAAAATATATAGAAAAAGTCAAAAAGGTCATGCGAATTAATTATTATTAGAGAATATAAGATTTGAAGAGGAAAAAGTTAAAAGTAGATCTCAGGTGCAGTAATAATATAGAAAAAGTAGAAATAATTACATAAAAAAGTAAAAAATGACTAAAAAGTTAAAAAGAAAATATATGTACATGAACAGTCATTATAATTCTGGCTTACATCTTCCTCTGATTTTACATCCAATAACGGTGTAAACGCCTTTTATGAGTTTAGGATTTACTTCTCATATAGTTTTCTTATAAAGTGGCAAATAGGGTCTTCTAATGTCAAATTCCTAAGTTGGTAATACTCTTCTTCTTTATGGAATAGATCTACTAAATCGAGAAGAACCTTATGAACGTCCCCACTAGGATGCATCTTAAAAGCTTAGAGGATATCATCTAATAACTCTTTATTCAGTCTATCCTTGATAAACTTGATTTTATCTTCCCAATTGTGGGAAACCATTCCAGTGTGCCTCCATTGTGCATTACATATCCACCTTGCACATTTATAACAAACTTTCATTCTTTTAGCTCTTCGTTTCTTAGCATAAGAACTTCTTCCCATTTCTGACATGTGTTAACAAATGAATCATTACACTCACTAGCTAGATGTACCTTAACTTCAATGATCCAGGGCACGTCTTTAAGAAGACCTAGACGTATGAGTACTTTCATTCTTTCAATCTGGCATTTGTAGATTTTTCTAAGAAAATCCTTAGGAAAAGTAGGGAACCTAATTTTGAGTTTTGTGAAGGCTTCCTCCATATTTTCTATGATCCTTGCTCGAAAGCAACATAAAAGCGAGGTTTCTCTTCTTAAATAGGATATTTAAATGGGTGCATGCATTTATAAGCTATTTATTCATTTCTTTTTTTAATGGCTTTGTGGCTTATTTCAAACTGTTCATAATCATAGACTTCTCATTTTTAACAATTTAAAGCTAGTAACCAATGGTCAATAAGTTCAAATGACTTTGGATGATATCTATGTATGATGAAATGATGGATGCAAAAGGTCAAGGAACAGCCGCATTCAATTGGGTAGAAAAAGATATAGGATAAGCCATTCAAGCAAGCTACCCAGTTTAATCGATATATGGCTTAATTCATTTTTTAGGTAAACTTGCATGGCTTAAAAAATTAGTTATGGAAAAATTTCCTTGTGTATTCTTGAAGGATTTTTCCTAGGTTTAGAATTTCCTCACATAGGATAAACTTCTCTCAAATAAAGTAGCTTTAAGTTTATTCTAATTTGTCCTTAGTTTAGGTTCTATGATACCTAATTAACGAAAGGTCCCCAAATTGTCCTTATTATCATCATTATAGGCTAGTAAGGCATCTAATCCTCACCTATGATAGGCTACAAACAAAAAGGATTCAATTTGAGTGAAGGTGTTTCATTAGCTTGCACAGAAATTAGTGATTTCACGAAGGCATCGTTCTTTGCCCTTTAGCTAATCTTGAAAGGTATTCTAAAGCTCAGGTAAGAGGCTCGTGATATGTGTATGAGATCCTTAATGTGCAGTGTGTGAGAGAGAACATCAATCATTTCAACGATTTTCACATGACTAATTTACCATAGATAAAGAAAGTCATAATGAAACAAACATGATAAATACATGTAAAGAAAACATTGAATCAGAATAGACCAAGAAAATTCAAAACTAAGATAGAAAAAGAAGAAACAAAATGGCCTAACCCTAATTTACTCCCTACTGGAGTTTTAAAGCTATCGCGACGTGCCTCGTGGCGAGATCCGAGGGAGGTATGTGGGCTTCCGTGCCTCTTCCGGAAACGTGATTTTTGTGTGTGGTATGAATAAAAAAAAGATTGAATGCCACCAATCATTTCTTATGGTATGACTAAAATACCGAAAATGGTCTACATTCTGAAAGTTAGATTCTGGAGTTAGTTACATGTAAAGAATATATTAACACTTTACAACGTTTGTTCAAAAAACGGTTGCTTATTTATTCTAATTTTATCTTTTAAGTTAAATTATAATAGTCTTTATTATATTACATATGTTATTTTAGGAATATAATTTTTAATTTTGGTTAACTTGTTGATCTAGTTATCAAAATCAATTAAACTTCATAGTAGAATTCGGATGAAATGTGGCTTAATAATGTTAAGTATTATTATAATCACACCTGTAATCAGATTACTTAACTATAATATGTCATAGGTACAAATTTTATTATTTTTGAAAAAAATTATATTTTATATTTTTAAAATATTTTTAAATAATTTATTAATTTAGTTGTTAAATTCTTTTAATTTCATGATATGATTTGAATAAAATAATGTGCCTCAATAATATTAAGTATCATTATGATCGCACATGCAATTGGATTACTTAATTTTAATACGTCATAAGTAAAAATTTTATTATTTGAATAATTTTTTATTTATTATATTTGAAAAATATTTTTAAATAATTTTTATTTTATTATTGATGAATTATTATTTTATCTTTTTATAAAGATTTTCATTCGTTATTTTTAAAAATATTTTTAATAAAATAATTGTAATATAATTTTTTTAGGTAACAAAAAATGTTTAAAGTAAATTTATTTATTTATTTATTTAAAAATATTATATTAATAATTTTTATTTAGATTGTCAAGTTTATCTAACTTCATGGCTAAATCTAAAATAAAAAGTTGAAAGAATTGAAATTATAATTCTAATATTATTTCACAATTTTAAAGTATTAAACTTATCAATTTCATGACTAAATATAAATATATAACTGCTTAGAAAACTTGAAATCATAATTCAATATTATTTTTATAATTTTTGAAATATCAAACTTTTCTAACTTCATGGTCAAATCTGATTAAAGAATTGATTGAGAAAAATTGAAATTATACTTATTACATTTGTAATTAATTTAAATATTATTCCATCATCACAAAATCTAAAATAAAAACTTGAAAGAATTAAAATTATATTCCAACATTATTCTACAATTTTAAAGTATCAAATTTATCAATTTCATGATCAAATTTAAATATATAACTGCTCAGAAAAATTGAAATTATAATTTAATATTATTTTTATAATTTTTAAAATATCAAAATTTTTTAACATCATGGTCAAATCTGATTAAAGAATTGCCTAGGAAAAATTGAAATTATACTTATTATACTTACAATTAATTTCAATATTATTCCATCATCACAAAATGTATATAAATTATAAATGCACATGACAAATATAAGATAATTTTTATGTACAAAAATATTGACATCCTTTAATTTAATCAGTTCACTCAATTTTTAAAAGTATCTCTCACATCAGAAATATTAAATAGTTTGAATTTCCAAACTATTTTTTTTTCTGTCATATGAATTACATTAAAAATACTATTGATATCATATATTAAATAAATATTAATTAACTAATTTTAAAAGAAAAACTTGAAAAAAACAAACCGTTCCACCTTATTATTTGATTTTTGAAATGAATGGAGGAAGGGACATCCTTTAGAAGGACGTCCTTCCCCCTTATTTTTTAAAACCTTTTTTTTATTTTTTTATTTTATAGTTTATTTATTTAAATACTAAAATATTAAATAAAAATAAAATAAATAAAAAAGAAAAGTAAAAATGAGGATAGAACATAACAAATAATATATATTTAAAAAAATTTTCTCTCTCTATTATTATCTCTCTTTTTAATATTCTCTTCTTCTTTTTCATTCTACAAATTCTTTCTCTTCTTCTTCTTCTTCTCTTTTCCTTCCTTTTGATCTTTCTGCCTTTCTCCTTTCTTGTTCTTTAAAAATATCTTTTATCCTCTTTTTTTTGAGAAATTTTCTTATCTTTCTTCTCTTCTACAAGTATTTTGTATCTCTTGACAAAATACTTCTTCTCTTTGAATAACTCATATCCTCCTTTAAATCACTCACTTCTCCTCCCTCTAGTTCTCCTCTACCTCCTCCTTTTTTTTGTGTCTGGCAAACAACTTTATATAAATGAGAGTTTACATGAATTATTTTGCTTAATTGGTGAAAGAAGTCAAAAGAACCAGTTAGAAAATAGAGTCAAGATAGAATAAGAAGAACAAGACACATGAGTATTTAGCATATTATTCATCAAATTCAATAATAAGGGTTTCAATTTGAAAACATCAAAGAAAATGTGATCAAGTGATAGTTTCTCACAAGGAAGATTTATGTTGTGTTACGAGGCAAATGTGATAGGTATAGTAGGTTGGTGAGATGTAATGTTGGCAACTTTTCATATTGTAAAAAAATATTTCATTTTATTTTTTAAATTTTAATATTTTTATTATTTTAAATTTTTAAATTTCTTATTATTTATTATTATTTGGACAAAATTAGGTGTCAACATTAATAAACTAATAATTAGAAATAATATTTATTAGTATATAATTATTAATTTAATTTAAATAATATAAGACTTTGAATAATCATTTATTACAACTAAACTTTTATTTATCATTAATTTGTTAACAAATATTTAGTATAAAATATAAAATAACATTAATATAAATTATTCATTATATATTATAAGTAATATAATTAATTAACAATTTTTTACATTAAAAATAAATAAATTTAAATTAAAAAATTCTATCAAAAAATCCAAACTCATCCAAATTTGTTTGGTTACGTCTAATGATATTTAAAAAAAATCTCAAAATTATTTGCAGAAAAAAAATAAATTGGAACATCTCTACTGCGACTGCCAAATTTTGAAGGATCAAAATAACGTAAAATTGTTCCAATATTATATTTACCGAAATAATTAACATTTTTGAATTAAGGACGAAATTTGATTAATTTATAATTAAAAGGGTTAAAGTGTGTATAATTTAAGTGTACAGATTAACTAGTAACGCAATGTGTGGCAAGCTTAGTAGTTGAACTTTGATTTTTGAAGATGCAACGGTGAGCATTGAAGTTTTTTAGTGAGAGAGGGAAAATATGATGCAAAGAATTTTAGTGAGAAAAGGACGATAAATGAAGCTTCAATGATGCTTTTGGATGACTTCCTTTGTAGATAGAAGGAAAATAAAAAATCAATGTCCCAGTGGTAATGGATTTAATATTTTTTAAACAAAATTTTAAATTTAAACTTTGTGAATGAACACAAGATAATGGAAAGATTTTCCCTAATTAAGGTTTGTCTCGGTTCAATCTAAATTGATCAAAAGCTCAATATAATTGTTAGATAGTGAAAATTTAGACAAAAAAAGAAAAAAAAAAGAAGGAAAATAAAAAGATCAGTTTTGTGTGTAGAAATTATTGTGTCCACACAATATGCAAGAATTCTATATTTTTTTATCTAAAGATAATTCTTGATTGCATTTAAAAAAATTAAAGTTATATCGTTACATATTTTATGATTTTTTATTAAAATTATTTTTTTATATATCAAATTATCCAAACTCATTGTTAAATTACATCTAGTGACACTAAAAAAACACTAAAATTTGTTTACTAAATAACTAAAGTTTATTTATTAATATTTTTGGGTTAAATTTTTTTATTAACATTTGATTAAAAAGAAAATATAGGTAATACGAATTAAATTTTGAATCTTGATAAACTATAAATATAATTACACCTAGTACTTGTATAACTCATTAAGCTGTCACTTTTGTTTCTTTTTAATTAAAAAAAATCAAGTTTAGCACATTATTTAGTAAGAATAAATATTCCTATAATTTTGGGCGAACTTAGTTTAAGAGAAATGTGGGCAAATACCCACACTGGGCTTGAAAACCACTTATATATAGTATTTGTTTCCTTTTTTTTTAGAGATCAGTCCTCTGTTTTAAATTTTGCCAAAACACCCTAAAATTAATCACATTAAATATTTTTTATAAAAATATAAAATTTGTCTATATAATTTAACAAAAGTTATTATATACGTAGATTATTTTTATATTCAAATGAGAGAAGTAATTTATTGTAAGAAAAAAATAAATTATAACTATTATGTTTTCCTTAAATGATTATAAATAAATACCATTTAATAAATCATTTGATTAATTAGAAATTACATGATTCTTTAATTAAATAATTAAAATTTAGATATTACACTCTCACAGCAAGTTAATGATTTCTTTTACTAAATTGACCATATCAGTTGAATCTACTTCCACATGCAATGCCAAAAACAATACAAAAGGTTCATATTTTATATGCATAATTTTATGGATTAAAATTCAACTTACTTTTTAAATTATTTGGGTAATATATTAATTTTTTGACAAATTAAAATATATTATTCTATAGATAGAAAGTATTAGATCTTTCTAGCGTAACAAGTGCACGTATTGTATTTAATAATTTTTATTAAAATTATATATTGATAATTAATTTTTTTTTACGATATATCTGTGAGGGCATAAGTATTTGCCCCCCTGACGTATAGGTCTTGCATCCACCAGCAGTTACAACAACGCATCCACTTCAATTTTTTTTTTTTAAAAAATCAACAATATGTCTAAATCAAGCTTAACTAACAGCAGAGCAGTTTGACCCAGAAAAATAAGTAGAATACAAAATAATTTGTTATACATTATTGAGATAAAAAGATCGCATAGCTTCAAATATTTAGATTTGTCTTTTTAAAAAAAGGAATAACTTTAATGTGTGAAGTAGTTGAAAACGTATAAAATATTGCATTAAAATGTTATTAAAGCACAAAAATAAAAAATTTACAAAAAAGGTAAGTGAGAATAAAATTTACCACACACCAAATCAATTTAGAAATAAAAGTAAAAGTGTAATGAATAATACAAACACTAAGTGTAATTATATTTTTAATTTATTGTAACCTAAAATTTAATCTACATTATATGTACTTTCTTTTTCATCAAATGTTAACAAACAATTTTATCAAAAAAACATTAATAAATAGCCAACACATTAATGATGCAATAATACTTAATGTTGTCTTAGAAACTTTTATTTTCTATTGTATTTAGAGTTCGAATCTCATGTGTTTATGTTAAGTGTTTGGATTTGAAAGGGGCATAAATCAAGGAACGACAAACTTATCTAAAAGGCACATGCATCATAGAAGCTTGTTTTCTAGTGGCGTGTGAAGCCCACATATCTATGATTAAGGCAACGTGTATAACATTTTTTGGTAGTGCATTTTTTTGGGAAATCTTTGGCAACTTCTAAACCTCCTTATGTGGGTGGTGGAGAATCTAGTACTTCTAAAATGAACTTTTGAATTCTTGGATATATTTTTTTTGTGAGATTTTTTATCATGGTTAATCAATTATTATTTCTAGTATTATCATGCTATTTGAACTGGTTTTGGTGGATTTTAACACTTTTGGATGCAAATAGGTTGCTTTACTTTTGGGTTCTAAACTTTGATCAAGTATTGGATTATGTATTTTTTGGTCATTCTTGTTGATCTATTACTACTATGGGTTGGAAATCTCTATTTTTTTTCTAAAGTTTGTTTAATGCTATATAAAACTAGTTTTTGATTTTGTGATGGTTCTGGTTCATAATAATTAAGTTCTTTTTTTATGTTATAGTCATCAAGAGGTTATTCTTGTGAGATTTGAAGTTGATTTGTTATTTTTAAGATTTTTTACAAAGTTTTGGTATAGAGTAGCATTTTGGTGCTTTTTGGCAAATTTTCATGAAGATTGATGTGGTTGTGGAGTTAGTGTTGGCAATACAAATTCTTAGTGTAATCATCATATTGTTTTGTTTTGATTTTGGGTGTGTTATAGCTGTTTAGCATGGAGAGGTATTGTGGTTTCATGTTTTCCATTGGTATGTTGATATTGAAGTTCATTATTGGGCTAGTGAATATATAATTTGGTGAGCTACTATAGGGATTAGCCTTTCCAAATATGTTTTAGCAAAGATGATTTTAATGCCCAGAAGATGTTGAGTGTAGCTTCGATTTTTTATAATTTTATTGTTTGATTTTATATACATTTGATTTTGATGGTTCAAATCACAAATTGTGGTGTCTCTATATAATTTAGAATACTATTTAATAACCACTTGTGTATAAAAAAGTTTAATTTGGTAAGGTCATCCTTTATTTAAGATAGCTAAGACCGTTGATTTTTCTTGGCTATCATTGAATCGGTTCGTGCCTAATTTGTGCTTATCAAATATAATTGAAGGGCTAGTTATGCAAAGTACTAGTATTTTTTTTGTTAAGAAAGTTGGAAGGACTTTTGAGAACTGTGTCCAACATAGGTATTGATGTTTTTGCTACGAAGTTAAGAAAACAACTCAAGAAAAACTAGTAAAAGATTTTTAAAAATTGATGGTGTCTCTAACAAAATTTTGGAGTTTGTGAAATTTTCATTTAAGGAGAGTGCTTGCAAACTATTCATGAAATTTGAAATTTGTTAATTTTTTTAAATCAAATTTGAAGTTCATTTGAGATTTTTTTTGTGAACTCTATAGTATTCCTAAGGTTTTAAAACTTAAGGTAAAGTAATAGTTTTAGAAATCATTACATTGAGATTGTTTAATCACATCAATTAAAAAATAGACAATTGTGATTATATAATTTTAATGTAACAATTTCTAGACTTGTCATATTATTTCAGGTTTTGAAACTCTTAAAGTATCATAACAAGCATTAGGTCTTTTTTTTTATAGTTATATTTTATTTTCTTTTGATGTTAAAAGCTAAAGTTCATGTAATAAGTTTAACCTTTGTAAACTTTGATTTTAGGGTAAGTACTAAAAGTATGTCATGTTAGGAAATTATCATAGATTAAGAATTATATTATATTAAAAAATATTTTAAATTAATTATTATTAATTTTAAATTAAGTTATGAATTTATTTATCTTGCACCCAAAATCAAAGATATTAATTTTTTTACATTTTTTAAAAGTTTTATATAAATAGAATATTAGTATTAAGTCTTATGTAATAATTCAATCTTTTATTCGATGAATAATGTATCAATGTTCTCTTATTAATTTTATCCCTCTTCCCTCTGCTTCATACATTGATTTGATCTTATATGTTGGTTTGAAATTGACTTTCATTATTTATGTTAGAAATTCATCTATATCAAACCAGTGTCTAAATGTCCACGCCTTATATGCTACTCATTTTAAATTAAAGGACGTGGTTTAGAAGAATCATTGCAAATGCCCGATAGGCTTTGGTGACTAACACTAAAAATAATTTTGTTAGGATTACCCGTCCCATTAGCGAGCCACTTGTTCGCCCAGCAGTCAAATATATTAACTCAACCACATTTTCAAATAAACCGAAATGGGATGACTCGGAGTCGGATGCCAATGGCTAGACATAACTTCCTTCGTCTATCACCCGAATAATGTTCTGTTGTGGTATTTTGGCAGAGTTTACATTAATATACGGTGAATTAAATTGAATCGAATTTACAAATTTACAATAATTTAATTTTTATTGCAGGTGATAATTATAATCTATATATATTCATCTATATTAATTTTAGAATTAAAATGGTCATTATTAATTCCTTCGATTATAGGTCAATATGAATCAATTCATGGGTGATATGAAATATTATTTTAAAATATCATACATTTTTTGCCCCTTTTGACCGACAAACGCGCACATTTGACAGGTCTTGCAGTTGAACTAACCTATAATGATCAATAATGTCATTAGAAATGGACGGCGGAACATGCAACTCACCTCTATCTCCTATAGTCATTTTTATTGTGCTTATACTGATAATGTTTGGTTTTAGTTGAATATTGAGATAATTATGATCCATGGTTTTACAATAAGTGCAACTAAATCGACAAAACTTGTAATTTACTATTTTGATGTTGTAACTTGACAATGTCCTTACTGTACAACTAGGGATATACTATACATATGTCGTAAGTATTTAACAATCTTGTTAGGCGATAAATTAAATTGTTGAATTTAATTATTATTAATTATTTTTATTATGAATTAATTTTCTATTTAAGTTAAGTTTTTATATTAAAGTAGGAGTGATTTTTTTGTCAAATAAATATTTTTAAGTTATAAATATTTGCATTGATCAATTATTTGAATTATAAAAGAGATAAGATATAAATGTGTAAAAGTTATGACTTATGAGGGAATGTAAAAATAATGATTAAGAAGTTGTAAGATTATAATTAAAAAATTTTATACGTATTATTTTATAATTTTTAATAATATAATACATCTTTTTTATCTATAATTTTTTTAAAATTTTAAAATATTTTACATTAAATTATTAGCATAATTTATTATTATATTTTTTATTTTGATTATCTGATACTTATGTATTTGAAGAAAAAATATTTATCTCGATACAAGTTAATGCAGATCAATTGCGTAAAATTTGTACGTGTCAATTACTGTCTAAGAACGTAACCAATAGATTATTATAACTGCATTTTAAATGGAAAAAATCTAAAATAATAAGTGAATCAAAGCTGAACTGAGATAGGAGGAATGGAAATGAAGCAAGTAACAAATTGACAAGTACGTGCGTAGCTAAATAGCTCCAAAGTAATCTGGGATAAACGTTAGACGATTATACTATATAATCTAACAATTGATTTATAAGTATTACAAGTTGTTTGAATGGAATGAAAAAGAATCGAATAGAAGTGGGATAAGGAATCTTAGTAAAAATAGGATGAATATTTCTTAATTTTATTTGGTATGATTAAAAATTAAGTTATCATTCCTTTCAATTTTTATGTTTCGTATAGTAAAATAAGACAATAATAAAATGGATCAACAGTATTTAAAGACAATAATATTAAAATTAATAGTTAATAAATACCTATAATGGAAATATATTAATTTGATAAATGATAAAAAAAAGTTTTATTTTAAATTCTGTTATTAAAATTTATTTCTACAATGATTATAATAATATAAAGGAAAAAATATTCTTTATTTATATGTAGTATGATCTTATCCCCAACAATTTATGATGTGAAAAAGGGATCGAACTTTTCCAAATTACAAAATGCATCTTAAAGGTTAAAACAAGATATCACAATTTTTGACAAAAAAAATTAAGAGATCAAACTTTATTAGATAATAATAAATTAAAAATGTAATCTTTAAATTTGTAAGTATTTGCTCCTTTGATTTTATCATCAAAGGCTGTAATATTTCACTTTATTCATTAAAGCATATATTGTACTTTAAAATTTTAATTTGTGAAAAAAAATCATAAGTAATTTGTATTATTAATATTTTATCCACTTATATTGATTTCTATCCAAATTAAGAGTGTTAATCACATACAATGTAAGTCACATGCTAAATTATAACCCGAATTTCACCTAATTTTACCCCCAATTTATCATTAGTTTTTACCTCGAATGCTCCCATGATCAAATTCTTTTTCCTTTTGTGTTCAATAGATCAACCATATTCACGTATTGTTTTTCACAATTGAGAAGAAATCTTTGATAGAAAATCAAATTTCCAATTAACAGATTACAAGAAAAACAGAAGATTACATTAGACGATCTCCCACAGTTTAACTACTATGCAATGCAATGAGTTTTTTAGCAGATTGCCTTTTTTTTTTTTTTTAAATGACGACTTATCCCGCGGGGGGGGGGGGGGAGTAAAGAGGACACATGGTCCCATATTTATAAACGGGTAGGAAGTACTTTAGCTTGGTTATATTCCTATAGTTAAATAAAAGTTCATTTGGTTCGCTTAAATAATATAAAAAAATTTATTTTTGAAAAAGTAAAAAATATATAAATTATTTGATTGATCATTATTTTATAAATTGAAGGAAATAAATTTTTTAAAAAATTTTATTTTTTACAAAATATGAGAAATTACTTACCCATCTCTCCTAGGTAAATTTTATTTTTCATGATATTTATAAATACAATAATAAAATTATTTTTATTAAATTTAATTAATAATAACTAAAATTTATTACTTTATATTATAATAATATTGAGGATATAATAATTATTTTATTAATATTTTTTAGGATATTCAAAGTTGAACCAAACAAAATATAGAAAGTTATTTCTCAAGAAATATTACTTTCTATATGTCAACTAAACAACTTTGAATATTTCGCAGAAAGTTCGTATTGGAAGTTCAATTTCTTACAGAAAATTATTTTTATATGGTAAATTTTATTTTTCATGATATTTATATATACAATAATAAAATTATTCTTATTAAATTTAATTAATGATAACTAAAATTTATTACTTTATTTTATAATAATATTGAGGATATAATAATTATTTTATTAATACTTTTTAGGATATTCAAAGTTGAACCAAACAAGATATAGAAAGTTATTTCTCAAGAAATATCACTTTTTATATGTCAACCAAATAACTTTGAATATTTTGCAGAAAGTTCGTATTGGAAGTTCAATTTCTCACAAAAAGTTATTTCTTATGTAAATCAAACGACTCCTAAATATATAATAATTTTCTCTGGAATTATACAATTATGTATCTACACATCATTAATTATGTTAATTTAAAAGGAAATTTTACATAGTGAAAAAGTATTAATGATGTAAATTATATGTCATTTCTTTTCATACTTCAAATCACATGTGAATAAGTTACAAATAAAATTATATTATATATGAGTAAAAGCCATGTTTCCCTAATATAAATTCTAATTCATTGTTTTTCTTTTATTTTGAATAATAAATAATACTTATTTTATAAATAATATAAAGATATCCTATTTTAAATTCTATTATTAAAACTAAAATTAGGAAATTAGTTTTTATGATAAACTTATTGAAAAGTTACATTGTTTTATTATTTATCAACGCAAGAATAAAAGTGTAAATATAGACATTCCATCACTCTACCAAATAGCTGTGAAATGGTGTTTCTACTATTTTGGTAAAATGGTTATTCCCACAAAAAGGAGTATTCCCATTCTCATTCTAGAATGCTATTCGGAAGTAGAAATAGGTTAAGTTGAACTAATTTTTGCCTAAATAGGTTGAGTTTGTATCAGAAAAAAAAATTAACATGCCTTAACATATAAGCTTTTATTAGGTTTAAATTTTAACCTAACATAGATCATTCATAAAATTTTCAAGGTTTGAACTAACTATTAACATATATGGACCTATTAATAATTGGTGAATTAATATTTTCTAAAAATAATATTAAAAGTAAAATTATGTTAAGTTGAGCCAAGCCAAATTTTAATATTATTAAGCATAATTCAATTAATATAGAAAGTTATTCGAATTCAAACTAATTGTAAATCATTATTTGGCTTCACGTCAACCAAAAATCGTGAAACTTGAAGCTTGACTTAATTTGAACTCAGTTAAATTTAAAATAAATATAAATATTATAATAATGATTATTAGTAAATTTTTAAATAATTATAATATAAATTAAATTTTAAAAAATTAAAATGTGTTAGAATTTTTTGTAAAATTTTTGAGATGTATATATATTTTATTATAATTTTAAATATTATATATTTATATATTATATAATTTTATATATAAAAATATAAACAGGTTTGCCATACTAATAGGCTAAATTTTAAATAGTCTATTTTGTAAGTGACCTGAAAGTTGTTGGAAAATGCTAATCTTTATGACAGTTA
This sequence comes from Sindora glabra, assembly GCA_020226215.1. Classification (NCBI taxonomy): domain Eukaryota; kingdom Viridiplantae; phylum Streptophyta; class Magnoliopsida; order Fabales; family Fabaceae; genus Sindora; species Sindora glabra. The sequence goes on from CM035229.1 coordinate 72,664,875, forward strand.
AAATGAAAATCTATTTATAGGCTTATGATATGTGGAAAGTAATTAAAATTGGAAGAGATAATATATGAAGATGAGGGAGAAGTAGCAGCAACAATAGCACCACAAGAAAAAGGAAAAGAAATATATGATATTGTAAAATCAAAAGAAAAATACAGAGAAGAGATCATTCAACAGAAAGGATCTGTAGAAGATGACGAAGATGTTGATGCCAATATTGCAACTGAAACTCCAGTGAGTCCAACAACAAAAAAAAAATCATGAGAAACGACTACGTGTTTTTTCTAGATTAAGGGAGAGTGTTAGAAGATGCTAATATAGAAAAAACATAAAGAAATATATCATATACGTTCTATTGAAAAAAAAAAGAAAAGAGTTGGTGAAGATGTGTTATAAAAGAAAAAAAAGTGTGTTAGGTTTGGTTAACTTGTAAAATAGAAAATGAAATATTGAATGTCTAAATAGATATTTTGTAAAATGTTGTAATTGGAGCTCTTAAAAGAAGAGATAAAACTCCCCAAGTACAACAATACTTGATAAAAAATATAATATTATGAAGTTATGTTTCTGCTGTCATAGTCTCTCCACGTTTCTATTTCTGCATCTCTGTTTCTGTCTCTGTTTCTACGTTTCTGTTTCTGCGTTAAAGTTCTGCTTTTCCCTATTATTCTTTTGGTTTTATCAACAAAAGTAAACATGAACAAAGATATATATATATATATATATATATATATATATATATATATATATATATATATATATATATATATATATCAAGCGGTCCAGATTAGAGTAAATGGAATACCTTCAATAAACTGGAAAAGTAGATGTGTCCGGCTCGAAGATTCTGGGAGTTTATTGGACTCAGCCCCACCAGGCCAATAGCATAGCTGGTCCCGTTGAGTCATGACTTAAAGTCCCATCATATAAATCGAGTTAGGAAGAATATAATATTTTATTAATATTAAAATGTATTGATTTATTATTAAATTTTATTATATATTAATTTTATTTTTTAAAATTAAATTTAATATATTATATAATAATAAATTAATAATTAAATTTGATAATATATCAATATACCGTTACATTAATAATACATAATAAAATTTTTTGTGAAGTTATTATATTTTGAGGATTAAACTTAAGATTGACTTGAGTGAATTTCAAGATCAAATTCTAATTTCACTTATAAAAATTTGGATCAACTTTCTATTAACAATTTAAAATAGGTTCAGTTTATTATTATTATTATTATTGTTGTTGTTGTTGTAGGAGGCTTACAAATACTAAATATCTTGCAAATTTTGGATTCAAACAAATGTATTTAAATAGACACAACAAAAATGTCATAAGCCAATGGCCTAGAAGTCTTTACAATAATATAAAAATAGTAATTGACCTATAGTTGGGCTAATAAAGTGATATTAAAATTCAAGATTATCACAGGTATCATGTACACAAAATATACAATTTAGTGCCATTATTTTATAAAAAGAAATACAATAAAAAACTAAGCCACACACCGTTTAGAAAAAATTAAAGGTGTATTTGAATATATTTTTATTTTTATATTTTTAAAAATTATTTTTTTTGAAAAAATATCTTTGAATAAAAAATAAAAGATAATTAATGTTATAAATAAAAAAATATTTCATTTAATTATAATTTTAACATTAAGAATAAAATAATAATTTTTGAAAATATCTAAAAGTTAATTTTATTTTTTATTTTTAATTTATATATTTGGATTTATAATTTTTAAAAATAAATTCTAAAAATAGATTGTTAAACAAATTCTTCTATTTTTAAAAAATAATAAGTAAACTTACCTTAATTCTCCCAAAAAATATGCCGATTGAGCTCAGAATCAAATGAAATGATTTGTTTGCTGTAGATACGATAGGAAATTATGTGATGTGAATCGCTGGCTAAAGTTTATTCGGAACATATTTTTCGAAATTATTTGTCGGGTCGTATAGAATGCTGCACTCGTTTATACACATTGGATGAAAACGTATTCGTCTACGTATTTATAAAATTTTAAGTAAGGCATACCAGGACATATAAATCATTAGATTAGATGATAATGAAGTAATATACTGGATGGAGAATATTATTGTTGAAAGAATTTTATACTTTGATAAGTTTTAATTCGATTCGATTTTAGATTAGTCAAAAGATCCTATGTGACTTGGTATTTTGGGTAATATATGTAATCTGATTAAAAAAGAAATATGTCTAGAAAATAATATTATAATAATAATAATAATAAAATATTAATAATCAATATTATCATCTCTTCTTTTTTCCAGGTTTTACATTTAAAAATTCATCTGCACAGCCTTCCTAATATTATAAAATATATGCAGATTTTTCTAATGATTTTCAACATCTTTTTTTCTCTGAAGTAAATTTGTGATGTTATAAATGTCATATAATATACTTCGATTGAATTTCAGATAAATAAAAATTTAATTTTATTGCATAAGATCATCAATAATCTTAATTGAGTTAAATATTTCTTTCTTATATTCTTTCTTCTTAATTTTCTATTCATCCAAACATGATAAAAGAAAATATTTTCCTTTTTATTGCACTCAACATAACAAAAATGTAGCGTATGCTTTTCCATTCATTCAACCAAGTGAAAAAGATACTTCTTTCTTCTTAATTTTCTATTCAACTGAACTAACAAAAAGAAAAATCTTTATTTTTTTCTTTTTCTTTCTTATTTCTTTTTATTTATTTTGTTTCTTTCCTTATTACAATTAAATAAAATCTTAATTTTCATTGGGCTTATATATGTTGAGGCATAAATCAATTTTTCTTAAAAATTAGAAGACCGTAGTGAGAAGATGAACAGAAAAGCTGATAATTTTAAGCAAACTTTTGGTGTCTGGAGTTTGATTGCCGCTGTACATATACAAGGAAATTAGATTAGATTCCAAGTTCAAGATCATCTGGAGTATATGAAGAAATTTGATCCCAATGGATTAAGTATGCAAATTTTTTAGATTTTTTTTTATTTTAGACGATCAACTTAAAATTAATATATATAAAAATAAAAATGTTAAGATATTAGGAAGGGTCGGCTAAAGATCTGGTTTGTGACACAGTCTTTTCTTTGCCACTGCATATATTTTAACTTTATAATTGAAAAGAAAATGATAATTTAGTTTGTGAAATTATAAAAAAGGGTAATATAAAATTTTCAATTTTAGGGTTCATTTAATTTGTGAAATTATAATGAGTGGTAATGTTAAAAAAATTAAACTTTAGTGTAATTGCAATACATGTGCGTATTGCAAAACTAATAATGTAGGCAATGGAGATGCAATGCTCGGTAATGTGGCTATCTTGTTGATGAAATAAATGGAAAATAAATTAGATTTATAGAAGTTTTTATAAGTTGGAATTTGACTTTATTAATTTTTATTATTATCTAACTTATTTGAGTTTAAAATTAAATAGTTTATGCTTGTCAAGCTTTCAAATGTTTTTGGGCCATCACATCTACAAAAGCCCAATTATATTTTTCCATGTGAAGAAAATATTTTATAATTTCTTATTTATTTCTATTTTTAAAAATGTGAAACTTGCTCATCAAATAAAAATCCTATTGGCTATAACATAGTATAATATTTTTAAAGGAAAGATGACAAGATCCAATAACTAATATTTATAAGTCATTTTGAGCTTTTGATTTGTTACGAGTGGAAAAACAAAAATGAGAGAAAAATTTAATTTTTGAATAGCTTAAAATATACTAAAATTAATATTGAATTGTATAGGTAGTCTTGACACCATTTCATACTTGAATAAACAATACTAGCTAGATCAGTATTATAGAAGAAAGTACAATTTTAATGAAATAATAGCGTAGTTGCTATCCTCTGTCGAAAACCAAGAAAAGGTAAAAAAAGTGATTTTAATTTTGACATATACAATACTTGATATTTTTAGATTATATGACATATCAGGAAACTTTTAAGGCAAGCCAACATCTATAGAGCTATTTTTTAAATTTCAAATTACTTAGAGTTAAAAAGAAGCTTGGAGCTAAAAATTTAAATTTAAACTTGGAGTTAAAAGACAACTTGGAGCCTAAGTTGGTTTTTATCAATAAATAGGCTACATGATATATAGTACTTACTTGATATTTTCAAATTGTATGACATCTTAGGAAGCTTGTAAGGCAAGCCAACATCTATAGAGCCATTTTTCAAATTTCGAATTACTTGGAGTTCAAAAAGAAGTTTGAAGATAAAAATTTAAATTCAAACTTAGAAAACAAGTTGGTTTTCATCTATAAATAGGTTACATACATACGAAAATGAGATGAGAAATTATTGAAGCCTTACACTATAACTTACAAATTTCCTTTAGCTTTCTCTTTAGAAAATTTAGTTCTCATTTTCTATTCACTCTAGAGCCAAAACTTGCATATCCACTCAAAAGAATGTTAGTGAATCAAATCTTGTAAAATCTTTTAAAGAGATTGTGAGCAAATTCCTTCTTGTATTCTTTAAAAAAATCTTAGTAGAGATTGGAATAATATTGTAAAGTTAAGTGGTGGTGAAATCCTAATTGAGATTAGTGTATTTTGTAAAGTTAGGTGGTTTTAAAATCCTATTGATCGAAGTATCTTGTAAAACAAGATGATTGAAAATCCTAGTGAAGATCAAGAATATCTTATAAAGTTAGGTGGTGTAACTTGATATAAGTTAGTAGATATCTCAAGTGATACTTGATAACTTGAAAAGAAAAAAGAAGAGAATAGTAGACTTAAAAGACATTCCTTTTGGATAATTGAACCTCTATAAAAATACTTGGTGTCATTTCTACTCTCCTTTACTCATCTCTTGTTTTATTTATTTTCTTATTATTTTTGTGTCTTGAAAGTTGCATTACTTCATACAAAAAGAAATTAGCTTTTTCATTGCATTTATTAAAGATATTTTTTTAAAATGCATTTTAGAAAATACTTTCAATAAAAGATTGCATATTTTTGAAATTACATATTCACTCTTTTTTAAGAATCTTTTAATCAATTTTCATGGTTTATTATTTTGATGTCATTAAAATTATTTTATAAATTTTTTATTAAAGTCAATTCATCTCCTCTTGGTTTATAAACTCTATCAATTGGTATTCAAGCTTAGTCTCACTTTTTTAAAGTCTAACAACTTTATGAGTAAAGATCTTGTAAGTAATAGAGCTTTTTAGCTAAAACCATAGACTAGAAGGATATTCTACCATTAGGCCCCTATTTTTTAATAGTGCAAACTATAACTAGTGAAAGTTTAGAATAATGATCTACATCTAATCTACTGACATTGAAGTATAGAAAGTTATCAAGAACAGCTTTGAAGCACCTACAAAGATGGAAAGAGAAATGAAAGTGCTTAAGCTAGAAGAAGAATGGACGGAAGTCGACTACCAAAAGGAGGCAATACATGCAAAAGTAATTAATGCCATTACATGTGCTGTAATACCTAGTGAGTTTAAAAAGATCCCTAAACGTACTTCTACAAAATCAATGTGGCATAAACTTGAAATAACCTATGAAGGTACAAGTAAAAGAAATTAAGATCAATATACTTGTGCATGAATATGAAATATTCAAGATGAAAAAAAATTAAAAGATAGAGCTTATGTTTAAAAGGTTCTCAGCCATTGTTAATGATCTTCATCCATTGGAAAGAATCATTATCGATTGAGAACTAATAATGAAAATCTTAAGAACCTTTCCAAAATCATGACAATTTAAAGTAGATGTCATATAAGAAGGAAACAATCTCTCTACTTTTGAGCTAAAAGGAAAACTCTTATTGTATAAAGAAATATATATGAAAGAAGATCAAGAAAAGAAAAAGAAAGTGACAGCATTTAAAACATCATTACAAAAAAATGATGAAAAAGAGGATGATCTTGATGAAAAAATAAAAGAATAAGAAGATAAGTTAGCATTTTTAGCAAAAAAAAAATTTAGAATACACAAAAAAAGGAAGGTTTTAAGCCTAAATTTCTTAAAAAAAGATAACATAATAAAGAATCAAGTAACTAACCTTTAGTTTGCTTTGAATGTAAAACGTTAGGACACAAGAAAAGTCAATGTCCAAAATTAAAGAAAAAACCTTCGAAGAAGATAACCAAAAAGAAGGCTATGATAGCAATATGAGATAATGAAGATATAACCTTCGAAGAAAAAGCAAATGATATTGCTAACTACTGCTTTATAGCCAAAAGTGAAGAAGACAATGAAGTAACTGATGATGAATTTAAATCTCTTTTATCTTATGATAAATTAATGAAAGATTTTCACAAAATTCTAATTAAATATTTTTCTTTGGAAAAATTTTACTAAGAAAGAACAATTGTTTTAAAAAGGAAAAGGATTTTTCAAACTCTTTTGAAATTGAAAAATAAATTTTAACAAATGATTTAAAAATTTTTAAAAATGAAAATAAAGCTTTTAAAAAAAATAAGTTTTAGAAAATAATCTTAAATTTCTAACAAAATTGATTTAAAAATAAAAAAAGAAAATCAAGACTTATTAAAAGAAAATGATTTTTTCAAAGAAAGAAAAATAAGTTTTAGAAAATGATTTAAAAGTTTTAAAAATAGAAAATCATAAAATAAGATTTAAATTAGAGCATAAATATTTAAAATTGAAAAAGTAAAATAAATACTCTAACAAATAATCTTACAAAGTTTGTTAACGGAAAAAATAATTTGGATACTCTTTTAGAAATTCAAAAATATTCTTTAGAAAAAGAAGGGTTAGGATATCTTCACTCACATTATAATAAAAAGTATAAAAATATCTATGTGAAAGCCTCTTATCCATCAAGTTCATATGTGACTTGTAATTATTGTGGAAATAAAGATCATATTGCTACCTTTTGTTATTTAAGAAAAAGAACACCTTCAAAGAAAAATTAATATTAAATGCTTGATAAACAAAATGATAAAAAGACATCAACTAACCTCCAAGGACCTAAAAAGATTTAGGTACCTAAAAAAAATCAATCTTTTATTATAAGTGTGTCTTAAATCCACAATAAAAAAGGATGATTGGTTTCTAGATAGTGGATGCTCAAGACACAGGACTAAAGATCAAAGCAAGTTCTTATCATTTAAAATCATAAACAATGGATTTATCACACTTGGAGACAACACCGAACGCAAAATCATCAGTATAAGTGAGATAGGTATAGGTCTTACCTTTATTAATAATGTTAGTTTGGTTGATAGTTTTAAGTATAATCTTTTAAGCATTAGCTAACTTTGTAATAAAGGTTATAAAGTAATTTTTGAATTATCACATTGTTTTATTCGACATACAAAGAAAACAAAATTTGTTTTGTTAGAAAAAGAATTGATATGTCTATGTTTCAAATATGCAAAAAAATTTTTCAAACTCTTTAAAATGTCTTACATCAATAAGTGATGAAAGTTGGCTATTACATAGAAAACTTGGTCATGTTAACATGTGTCTTATTTCAAATATTTTAAAGAAATACTTAGTGATAGGTTTTCCAGAAATAAGTTTTGAAAAAAGATCATATATATGACGCATATCAACAAGGTAATCAAGAAAGATCATCGTTTTAACCCAAAAATGTGATTTCAACTTCTAGTCCACTAGAATTTTTACATATGGATTTATTTGGTCCTGTTAGTCTTAAGGTTATATATGATGAGTTTTGATGATGACAAATAGATATTACAATAGCATTATATATCTTGTGCCAAAGTGATATATTGTACAAGCTTTAATAAATATACTATGTTATGGTTGATGCTTATAGGTGATATAATGATTATGCTTATTCTTGTATATGTATGATGAAAAATGAATGTTATAATAGAATTGCATGTCTTTATACTAAAATATTATAAAATCTTCAATAGACATACTATACTATAGTTGAAATGGTAATGTTTGATTATGTGTTAAAAGAATTATATTTTATACAAATATTACTAAGTAGATGATTAGTCAAGATACATGATGATGATTATGCATGTTCTTGTGCTAATTTGTCATATACATGAATATTGCATGTTAATATCTTAACATATTAGATTGGACTAACTATATTTGATTTGTAAAGTTTATGTCTATTATATAGGAAAGTGCAAAATGAAGAAGAGTGAGAATTAAAGTAAAGAAATAAAAGATCATATTATACTCAACTTAAGAACAAAGAAGAAAGATAAGAAAGAAAATGTGATCCAAGTATTGGAGGTTGAGAATATTAAAGTGTTAAGCATCAAGAAAAGTTAAGGAACTTAATTGGTATAGTTTTTTTATCTTAGGTTTAGACTTTCTTATAAAAAATAGTATTTCATGATAAAGAACTCAAACATATTTTTCATAATCTTAGCTTGATCAAAATATTTTAAAAAGATAACCCACAATCATATTTTTACAAGATAGCTTGTGGGAACATGTTAAAAACTAATGAGATATGAGATTATGATCTTTTTAATTTTGACCTTTGGTCATTGTTTTAATCATATCTCATAGAATACTTATGATTTAATTGTCAAACCTTTTCCATATGAACATAGACTCAAAGAGCTTTTCATAGACATATTATTTGCCTAAAATAATTAATATATGAAAGATTTATGATCATTTCAAGCTGAGTTTAGGAATTAATTTTTTGCATTTTAGCTTTTTTTTACCTATACTAGTTGTTTTGACAATATCTTGAAAAATACAAATGATATGGGTATGAAATTATTTTTATATGAAAATAGAATCAAAGAGCTTTCCTCCATGGATAGGTCATTTGCTTAAAATTATCAAGATATGAAAGAGTTATAAATTATAGAAGTTAAGTCTTAAAATTAGATTTTTATAGATTCACTATTTCTGACCTTTGCTAATATTTTTAAACATATCTCAAAAAATATATTAGATATAAGCATGAAACTAGTCCTATTTAAAATTAGACTTAAATAACTTTCTAATGGTAGGTTATTTGCTTAAAACAAACTTAAAATCAAGAAGTTATGACCTTTTAAAGTTGAGTCTGTAATTTTGCCTAGGTGAATCAATTCACTAATTGATTCTGGACATCTAAAGAGCATCCTAGACATCCTGAATCGATTCTAACTATCCTATACATGAATAATAGTTAATAATGACTAGTTTTTATTCCTAACAACCCCAAACGACTATAATATTTTATGGACTTCCTATATAAGTTACGAAATATCAAATACAAAAGAAAGATGGCCTAAACTTTAGCTTGAAATATCATTTTACACTTTCCTTCATCCAAATCATGATTTCAGCTCTTATTATGAAATTTCTTCTATTCTAGAGCTTCATTAGTCTTATCTACTCTATAGGAGTGTTTATTTAAGTTAATATCCATCTTGTATCATTTTAGAATTGTAAAGGCCGAGGTATCCCTCAAAAAATCATTGAGAGGGTGAGAAACCCCTTGTAAAGAGAGATTTTGTTCAAGGAAGAGCAAGGAATTGTAAGGCTTCTTCAAGTACCAATTGAAACTTAAAGAGATAGTGGTTTGGTACATAAGCTTGGAGAGCTTAGCAAGTAGATGTATATTTTGGAGAGGATATCTAAAAGAGGAACCACTATAAATCCTTGTGTTTAATCTCTCTATCCTATCTCTTTATTGTTTTTGAACTACACTCTATTTTTCTGGTTACATGCTCTATTTTGCTATTGATATTTGTTGAATATGTTATATTTGAATGCTTATGTTGATGCTTAGGTGATTAAATGCTTGAAAGGAATGTATATCTATGCACATACTTTTTGATTATTTTATCTATATATAATTGAATGAGTTACTTTGTATAAGTGAATTGAATAGTGATATATTATGTGCAAACTTCTCTATTAAATTATCTTGGATTGATTTCTTGATAATTTATTTATGCATAGTGGAATAAGTTAGTTTGCACTAAATCTTTGAATTATTATATCTTAAATGCAATAAATATCTTCATAGAACTTTCTTGGAATTGATTAAATTAAAATTTTTCTCATGACTTCCCAAAATCAAAGTAGAAGAAATTTCAAAAAAAAGAAAAGTTTTAAAAATACCTAATTTACCCCCTCTTGGGTGTAGATTACCAAGGCTTACAAGTCCTACCCAAAAAATGAGCCTTGAAAGAAAAAGATATGATTTGATAATTATTAATGATTTCTCTAGATTTACTTGGGTATATTTTCTTGCATATAAAGATGACACTTTTAAAGTATTTAAGAAATTTTGCAAAAAAATTCAAAATAAAAAAGGCGTTTATATTATAAACATTAGAAATGACTATGGTGGTAAATTTGAAAATCAAAAGTTTGAAAACTTTTGTGATGAAAATGGTATTGATCATAGCTTTTCTTGTCTTAGAACTCCCTAACAAAATAGGGTGGTATGGCTAGAACCATGCTTTGTGAAAATAACTTACCAAAATATTTTTAGGTTGAAGTTATTAATACATCATATTATATTTGAAACAAATGATTCAGAAAACCTATTTTAATGAAAATATCCCATGAGTTATTGATGGGTAAAAAACCAAACATTAGCTATTTTCATACTTTTTTATGCAAATATTTTATTTTAAATAATAGAAAAGATAATTTTGTAAATTTTGACTTAAGAAGTGAGAAAGAATTTTTGTAAGGTATTCTAATACAATTAAAACATATAAAGTATATAACAAAAGAACCCTTACTCTTAAAGAATCTATACATATTATCTTTAATGAATCTACTGCATATTCCTTAAGAAAGTAAGCTAATGATGAAGGCCAAATAATCTTAAAGGAGTAAGAATCCAAATAACAAACTGAAAAAAGCCAAAGAAAACTAATTCTAAGACTTATTTCATAGAAAAGCAAGGAGACTGCTATCTCGAGTAAAATGCTAAAAATGAATAGAATGGTTGCTATCTGGAACAGAATAGCGAAGTTATAAATAATCCAATTGAAAAGTAGCAACATACACCTTTAAGAAGTAAAGGAAGTCTACCAAGAGAATGGAGAAATCAGCTAAACTATTCAAATAAATTTATCATTGCTGATCCATCTCAATATATGAGAACTAGATCCTTTTTTAAAAATAAAACTAACTTAGTGTTATTATCACATATAGAACCCAAGAATGTACAAATGCTATCAATGATGATAGTTGGGTCAAAGCCATAAAAGAGAAATTATATCAGTTTGAGAAAAATGAAGTATGGAAGCTTATACCATCACCTTCAAATCATCCACTCATCGAAACTAAATAGATATTCAGAAATAAATTGAATGAATTTAGTAAAGTGGTAAGAAACAAAGTAAGATTAGTAGCTCAAAGTTATAATCAACAAGAAGGTATTGATTATGATGAAACCTATGCACCTGTAGCTAAACTTGAATATGTAAGAATACTTCTATCCTTTACATATTTAAAAATTTTCAAACTTTATCAAATGGATGTAAAAAGTACTTTTCTAAATGGCTTTCTAAATAAAGACGTTTATGTGAAATAACCTCCTAGATTTGAAAATAGAGAAAAGCCAACTTATGTTTTTAAACTTACTAAAGCACTTTATGGATTAAAACAAGCTCCTAGAGCTTGGTATGAGAGACTTAATAAATTTCTTATTGAAAATAATTTTTCAAGAGATAAAGTGGATATTACTCTTTTTATCAAAACCATTGAGCATGATATATGAATTATCCAAATTTATGTTAATGATATTATCTTTAGTTCTACTAATGACCTTTTATGTAAGGAATTTTCAAATATAATGAAAAATGAATCTGAGATGAGCATGATAGGAGAACTTATATTTTTCCTTAGACTTCAAATAAAACAAATAAAAGAAATATTTATAAATAAAACAAAATACACAAGTAAACTTCTAAAGAAGTTTGGAATGGAAAATGCAAAAGCTATTAGCATGCCTATGAATCCATCTATAAAATTAGATAAAGATGAAAATGGTAAAATGATTGATGAAAAGCAGTATAAAGGTATGATTGGTTCACTCCTTTACTTAACTGCAAGTAGACTTGATATTATGTTTAGCATTTGTATTTGTGCTAGATATCAATCAAATCCTAAAGAATCTCATCTATGTGTTGTTAAAAGAATTTTTAGATATCTACTAGGAACTAAGAACTATAGCCTTTGGCATCCCAAGGATGGTTTTTTAGATTTAGTTGGATATTTAGATGCTGACTTTGCAGGATGCAAGTTAAATAAAAAAAGCAATAATGGAGCATGTTAATTTTTAGAACAAAGAATTATATCATGATATAGCAAAAAGCTTTAGTTACCTTATCTATAGTAAAAGCAGAATATATAGTAGTAGGAAGCTATTACACACAAATTCTATGGATGAAAAGAAAACTTAAAGATTATGATTTGAAATTCTCATCCATACCAATCTTTTATGATAATACAAGTGCTATAAATTTAACGAAAAATATTATTTAGCACTCATGAGCAAAGCACATTGAAATTAAATTCCATTTCATAAGAAATCATGTACTTAGAGGAGATATTCTACTTGAGTTTACAAATAGTGAGAATCAAATAGCAAATATATTTACAAAACCCTTACATGAAGATAGGTTTTATCATATTAGAAAGGAACTTGGTATGATTTGCCTTGATTGAACCATTATATATGTGTTATTTCATAACTACGTGATGTGACATGCATCATTTCTTAGAAATAAGTTCATGTTAGTTAGGAAATAACCTTAGAATTACGAGATAGCAACGAGCTTGCTATCTTAAGCTTCTGGAAGGCTTGAAAATCTAAAAATTAAATTTTTGAATTTTTTGGATTATGTCACAACTATGTGTTATTTCATAACTATGTGATGTGACATGCATCATTTCTTGGAAATAAGTTCATATTAGTTAGAAAATAACTTTAGAATTGTGAGATAGCAATAAGCTTGCTATCTTAGGCTTTTGAAAAACTTGAAAATTTGAAAATTAAAATTTTGAATTTTTTGGATTATGTCAAATCACCAGTCTAGCGCCAAAAGGACATTCTTACTAAATTTATTGTTATATATCATCTCCTTTTTTACTTAAAAATACTTCCTCTTTTTTCTCTAAAACAAAGTCGGCATTTTTTGAACTATGCTTTAACATTTTAATCATCAGTTTTCCTACTAACTACTAAAATTTAATGAAATCTAAGATTGTACTTAATTAAATATGTTTGTTTCTTTTAAAGGAAAATAAAATTTATTTTAAAGCAAGATAGTTTGTATTCTTCCTTGTAACCCAAAAAATCGTTCCATTTTTGCATTCCTTGTTTCCAAAAACCCGTAACCCTCAATCTAGATTTCTTTAAAGCATCTAATTAAGAAACCCTCTAGTAGCATTTCAATATTTTCTTCATATACCTTTTTAATACCATTCTTGTTTCTCTTCAACAAACCTTTCCTCCATTAATGGTGCATTCTATAATATTCAATGAAAATGATTTCAGAGATGTGTTTGCAATAAGTAAATATGACAATAATATTGAGATGAGAAAGTTCATGAAGCTTCAAAGAGTTGATATTCAATTGCTGGAAAATGAAGGGGTAAAGTGTTTTAAATGGTTGAAAGAAATACAGAGGAAGAATTTATGAAAATGGACAAACTGGTATACAAAAAGCACACAAAACTCTTCTATACCAATGTTGAATCCTTTGGGGATAGTGAAAGGTTGCAGATTTATGTAAATGGAAAAGAATAGAAGATTAATCTGGGACTAATGAACTACCTTTTGGGGTGCCAAAATGATGGAACTCGATTAAACCCAAGAAGAATCATTAAAAATGAGAATGGCTTCAATTTTAGAAGATGGATTTTGAAGTTGGGTTCAAAAGCTAGGAAGAAAAAATATAGAAAAAGCTCCTCTAGCTAACCAACTAATAATGAACAAAAAGGTCCTACACTATTACATCTACAATGTCCTATGTCCCAAAATGTAAGTAATTTTGAAGCATCTTGTCATAGCTTTAAATACTGGATTTAAGATTAATTAGGGTAACTAGGCAAATTCTATCTATTAAAGGTAAAGTTAATGCTCATATAGGAGATGGTATGGTGATTACTAGAATCCTAAGACATTTTCAAGTAAATTTGTCTAGGGAAAAAGGACAAAGAGTTTTTTATGACAATGTCATGAATGACAGTTAGTTCAAAACACGAGTTTTCAGTAAAAAATCTAAGCTTCCTACCAAAATGAATAGAAAAGTTATTAACTTGAAAAATTATATAGGTAAGGTTCATAGAGTTAGAAAATTAAGAAAGAAATCTATAGAAAATGTAGAAGAAAAAAAAGGAGAAGGAAGAAATAGATAATCCTTTTTGAATGCTTGCTAAGGGAATATATATAGTGAAAGGGAAATTTCAAAAGAAAGAAGTCTAATAAAGGGAAGTCTAATAGATGGAAAGGAAAAAAGGAAATTGGAAGAAGACCCTAGAAAATTATAAGCTAGAGAGATAAAAAGAGTTGTTAAAACTCTAAAGACAATAAAGTTTGGAAGTAGCAGTGGCAAGAAGAAGGAGATTAGAAAAAAATATAAATAGATTGCTAGACATTAAAATTAAAATTGCCATAACCAGAAAGAAACAATTGGAAGAAGAGATTAGAAAGCTTAAAGAAGAGCTTAACATAGTGGACATTGAAGAAAAAATAAAAGGGAAAGAGGAGGAAATTCAAATAGGTAAAGAAAAAGAAAAGGATGAAGAATATAAATGAAGGAAAAAGAAGAAGGATGGTCTACTGGTAATTAGGAAACTAAAACTTGATATAAACCATTAACTGACATAAAGGAAGAAACTGATATGGAAGGACTTGAGTTGGGAGTTGATATAAAGTTTGGTATACCAGTGCATAGGGAAGCAGAAGAGCATGTGGATATTGAGGTAGAATCTACAAAGGACACTAATGTTGTTCCTAAATTTGAAAGCAGTAGCAGTTCTTTTCAGAGTTCTTTTGATCTATAACCTCTACAATTTTGCTTCAATTACTTGACTTCATGAGTTCCACCATCTCTTGAAGATTCTTTTCTAATATCTAACTTGGTTGAGCTATATTTTTATGAAATAGGAAGACCACAAGCACCAATCCAATGCTCTCTTAGCCCCATAGTCACTTAGTTATTTACAATTTAAGATAATGAACCAAGAAAATGGACTATCTTGGTAGAACAATCTAATCAAACACTCTCAACCTTACCATACTCTTCAACCATACCTGCAGAATCACCTGATTGAAGCTCCTAATCCAGTTGTAACAACATTTGCTGAAGCATCACCTTTTGAACCACCTTAACCAAACAAAGCCAAAGACCTTGCAAAACCACAGCCTTTTCCACTATACTCCAACTAAACAATACTTAATCCTTTTACTTTCTTTATCGATCCTAGGATGCACGAGGCTTACATTTCGACCATGCCTTGTTTTCCAACTATGGCTGAACAAGTAAGTCCATCCAATTCCAAGCCAAGTAATGAATATAGAATTGATAAGCTCGAAGGAGATCTTGTTAATCTATCCAATAAAGTTAATAATGGATTCCAAGATTTACAAGCTCAAATGAAAATAGTCATTAATTTATTACTATCATAGACCAAACCCTCTAAGAAGCCTCAGATAGTATAATTCAACTAATCTAGGCATATGCATTATAAATTTTAGGAATTTCACCTTTGCATATGCATCTAAAACTATTAGAATAAGTTAACTTTTGTTAACAGTTTTAGTTGAGGGTTTCACATGTGTTAATGCTACTTATTTATAGATTTTACAGACAGTTATATAATCACTTGCTATTTGTTACTTCTCATCTGATCTTTTGTCTGTTACATCATTATTTAATTTCTATTATTGCTTGTCTGTAGCTTTTTTGTTGGTATATTTTTCCATTATTTCTATCTAATTTCTTGATATATCTTTTCATGCAAAATTAACTCCTTCTATTATTTTGTCATTTGTATGATTTGTTGCTTTGATTTTTTTAATGACTTTTAATTTGACCATATTACATTCTAATGTTCTTTATTTTCTTTCATGTTATGATTTTCATAACTATTAATTTCCCTAGCTTGTTTTTTTAGCTATAAATAATTTTTATACTTTTACCTTCGTCTCTTTATTATCACATGCCTTTGTATTTCTAACTTTTTCTCATTTCTTTTTGCTTTGATATTGTTTTTTTTACTTTGATATGTCTACTCTATATGTATTTTACATTCCTTTCTTTTTCTATCGCTATTATTATTTTCATGCTAATTTTTCTCTACTTTTCTTATCCAAATGCTATTTTTACCTCTATTTATGCCTTGATTTTTCTCTACTTTGATAATTTTTTATTTTGCTAATACAAAAGGGGGAAAGAAAAGGGGATACAAAATTTTAACATTTTTTTTGAAAAAAAAAGATGCAATTTTTTAACAGAGGCTGCAAATTTCTAAAAGAGAGATGATTTGAAAATAAATACCTATGTTTTTAAGTAGAGTAAAAAAATTTTAGACTACTTAGACTCAAAGGGAGCATTTTAAAGCATTATATGGTTCTAATATAATTTCTCCATGCTTTGATAAATTAAATCATGCTCTTATATTTTCTCAATATTGGACTGCTCTAATATTTCCAATATACTTATAATGTTCTAATACCTTTTATATGATTATTCCTTTCTGGAATAATTATAAAGGTTGTCATCATTACTCTAACTTGAAATTATTCCTTTTTAGCAAAACTTTGCAAAGATTTATCATTATCAAAAAAGGAAGAGAATGAGGAAATAAATTGGATTCATGAAAGTTTTTATAAGTTAGAATTTGAGTTTATTAGTTTTTATTAATATCCAACTTATTTAGGTTTAAAATTAAATGGTTTATGCTTGTCAAGCCCTTCAAATATTTTTAGGCCATCACATTTGCAAAAGCCCAATTATATTTTCCCATGTGAAGAAAATGTTTTATGATTTCCCATTTATTTCTATTTTTGAAAATGCCAAACTTGCTCACCAAGTAAAAATCCTATTAGCTATAATATAATATAATATTTTTAAAGGAAAGATGATAAGATCCAATGATTAATATTTATAATTCATTTCAAGCCTTTGATTTGTTATAAGTAGGAAAACAAAAATAAGAGGGAAATTTAATATATAAGCTATCTTGACAACATTTCATAGCTGGATGAACAATTATGAATAGTACATATGTAGTACAGACTAATTGGATCAATTTTCTAGAAGAAAGTATAACTTTGATGAAATAGTAGCGTGGTTGCTATCTTATACTAAAAATCAAGAAAAGGTAAAAAAGTGGTTTTAATTCTGACATATACAATATTTACTTGATATTTTCAAATTGTATGACATCCTACGAAACTTCTAAGGTAAGCTAACATCTATAAAGCTATTTTTCAGATTTCAAATTACTTGGAGCTAAAAAAAAAACTTGAAGCAAAAAATTCAAATTCAAACTTAGAGCTAAAGGATAACTTAGAGCACAAATTAGTTTTCATCTATAAATAGGTTATATGCATATGAAGATGAGATGAGAAATTATTGAAGTCTTACACTACAACTTGTAAATTCCCTTTGCCCTTCTCTTTAGAAAATTTAGTTCTCATCTTCTATTCACTCTAGAGTTAAAACTTGCATATCCACTCAAAAGAGTATTGGTGAATGAAATCTTGTAAAATCTCTCTAAGAGATTGTGAGCAAATTCCTTCTTGTATTCTTTGAGAAAATCCTAGTAGAGATTGGGATAATCTTATAAAGATGATAGTGAAATCCTAGTAGAAATCAGTATATCTTGTAAAGGTAGGTGATTGTGAAATCCTAGTAAAGATCGGAGTATCTTGTAAAACTAGATAGTTGAAAATCCTAGTGGAGATCGAGAGTATCTTGTAAATCTAAATGGTGTAACTTGATAAAAGTTAATGAGTATTTCAAGTGATACTTAGTAACTTGTAAAGAGAGAAGTAGACCCAAAAGATATTCCTTTTGGACAATCGAACATCTATAAAAATTTTTGGTGTCATTTCTACTCTCCTTTACTTATCTTTTCTTTTTATCTATTCTCTTATTATTTTTATGTCTTGAAAGTTGCATTACTTCATATAAAAAAAATTAACTTTTTCATTCCATTCATTAAAGATATTTTTTTAAAATACCTTTTGGAAAATACTATCAATAAAAGATTGCATATTTTTTAAACTACATATTCACTCTCTTTCAAAAATATTTTAATCAATTTTCACTATTTATTATTTTAACATCTTTAAAATTATTTTACAAAATTTTTATTAAAAGTTAATTCACCACCCTCTTGACTTATAAGTTCTATCACTTGCTATAATGCCAAAATACTAGTTATAATTATAATATAAGACATATTATATTCATATCTCCAATGATTTGTTTCAATTATACTTAACATTTTTATTTTTTTTAAAATTATATCCTTTCATTATTTGATCATTCTTCCATTATTATCAAATATAATGACATTAATTTTTAACTATAATCTATTCTTTAATGATTGAAAATTTATTTTTTATATTTTTATGTACAAATATGCATTTTCTTTGAAAAAAATTGTAAACTTACTGTATTTGTATTCTTCAATAAAAGGATATTTTTTTATGTAAAAATGTAGAAAAATTATCTTTCGATCATTAGAATTAATATCAAAAATAATTGTAATTAAAAAATTAAAATTATTGTATTTTATATTGATATGGAAGAATAATCAAAAGATGGAAATATATAAAATGAAAAATGTTAAGTGTTGTTGGCTAAAAAGGATTGAAGTTGGTGGTTGGGAAGATTTGGTTCTCTATTCAAATCAAACAAGAAGTTCGAAGTTAGGGTCACAATTTCCTTAATCTTCTTTCATCAAAACCTAATTAGATCTTGATGGAAGAAGAATAGCCATGAAACTTGCTATAGACCGCAGGTGTTGGAATTCTTTACTTTGATGAGATAAAATTTTCAAAAATTGATGAATTTTCTCTTAGAAGAGCTCTAAGGTTATCGAGTGTTTAATGAGGAGTGCTAAAAGATGAAGAAATGAAAAAAGGTACTTGACATTTTATGAGGAAATTAGAGGAAAAAAAGCCAAAAGGGCATTTTGAAAAAAGCAAATTCTATAATTTCTTTTCAACATTTATTTCTCCCTAATAACTAAACTCTAATTATAATGAATGCCTCATAAATACTCCCTATTTCAATTCATCATTAAATCCAATTAATTTAATAAACTCTTCTTTTATTAAAATTTTTCCAACACATCCATTTCCTTATTTACTTACTCTATTAATCATTTCAACAATTCATTACTTTTCCTTCCCCTAAACTCATAAGACTTATGATATGTTATCAAAAGCAGATAAATAAGTTAGTAAATAGTTAAAAAATTGAATAAATAAATTTTAAATTTTTAGTGGTGTAATATATTATGTGCTCGACCTCCCTCATAAATCCAACCTCAAGCAATTTTTAGACATCTTCTTTAATTGCTTGCCTCCTCTCGGCTCCTAAGTTTCACTTTTTTTTTTGGACTAGATGAATTAAAGGATTAATCGGTAAGCTATGATAGGTGACTAATAGGTTGATTCCTAGCATATTTGTTAGCGATAAGGTAAAAACATCACTGTTTTGTTTTAAAAGTTATGTAAGGATTTGCTCATCCTTTTCTGGTAGTTCGACTTCAATTTTGATCAAAGTTTAACTTTTTCAAACTCAAACCCCAGCTCAGGTCGTCTATTGTTGTCTATTTGTATATCCAACAAAGTGGAGTCCACAGCATGGCATTCCTTAGATAGGTTGATGATGATTAGTTTTGTGCTACTAAGGTTTAATGCTTTACCTTTTAGGCTTAATATATAGTAGTAACTCAAGATGACTTGTCGATTACCTTACATGTGCTTGACTCTAATTAGAATGATGAACTTCCTTAGTAAATGGTGAGTTAAGACTATTGCCCTTGCTATGTTGAGCTATGGCGTACCAAAGATGGTATTGTAGGCGGTGTTATATACTACAACAATCAAGAAATGGACATCAATGGATTTTGTTTATGGTGTTGAGCATAACACGTGAAGGGATTGTGCCTTTCACTTAATGAAAAACTAAAATATTATAAGAAAATTGTTGAACAGCATTCAATTTGGTATATAATTCTCAAGAAATTTATACTGCAACTTTTATCCTTTATTTGATATAATAAAAAAACCTATTTTATTTTTAAATAAAATTTTTAAAATAGTATTTAATTTTCAATAAAAATAATTTTATTTTTTCTATAATTCTTATTTTAATTATATTTATATTATTATAAAATTCATCCAATTTAACAAAAATTTTACTAGAATTTATTTTATTTGATGTAAAAACATATATATAAAAAATTTATTCTCTTAATAATATTATTGAAATTTATTTTTTAATTAAATTTTATATATTTTTAATATATTTTAAATAAGTTAATTTATCTATAAATAAATTAAAATTATTTTTATTAAAATAAATTAAAATTAATATTAAAAAAGTTACGTGTAAGGTGAACTTTTTAGTGTCCCCTTAGAATAATTAACTAGCAAATAGATGCACCAAAATCTTTAACCCAAATTAGAGGTTGTTTGGTTCAATTAAAGAAAGAGAAATGAATCAATAAAGGAAAACAAGGGAAAAAGAAATAAAAATGTCATGAATAACTATTTTGTTTGGTTCAAATAGAGAAGAGGAATCAAATATTTCTAATTTACTTTACTAACAATTATTGCATTAAAAATAATTCATTTATGATTATTATTAAAATAATTATTATAATTATTATCTTATTATTTTTATTTTATTTATTAATATTATAAAATTTTAAATATTTATATTAATTATTAATATCTTGTTATTACTTTTATTAATATTATTAATTATTTTCATGTTATTAAATATTTTATATTAACTAATATTATTATTTTCATAATTATTTAATTTTAATTATTAATATTTTATTTTTATTTTTATTTTTTCATTTATTACTATATTATTTATTTATTATTTTTTGTAACTTTGATTTTTATTATTTTATTATGAATATTTATTATTATTTTATAATTATGATTAAATTATTAATTTTTTATTAATATTATTAATTTTTGTATTATTAAATAATTTATTATATTTATTGTAATAATTATTATATGATTGTTTGTTTTTTATTTAATTAATTTTATTATATTTTATTATTTCTATTATTAACTATTATTTAATAATTATTTTTATTTTTACTTATATTATTATTTTATAATAAATCATTATTATTATCAAGTTAAAGATGATAAATTCAAAATTTAGAATGAGAAAATTAGATTCCTTAATAAATTAGGAGGAATCACCATTCCCTTATTTGGAGTAATCCCATTAAAGGAAAATAAAAAAAAAATAATTTTTTTTAACCAAATAAAAATAAAAGGAATGAAACCTCATCATTCCTTTTTCCTTTCTTGATTATCCCTAACCAAACTATCCCTCACTACTTTTGTTTGACGTGAGTATTATCGCTATTAGAGACTCAAGGATCAGACCATGCCCTAGTTAAATGTGTGAAAATAGGTTAAGTTTAACGGGTTAACTTAAAACTGGTATAATTTTATCTAGTTTGGAACTGTGATTGGTATAGAAAATGATAATATTGACCCGACCTGTAAGAAGTTGGGACTAGGACTAATTAGTCTAACCTAATAAAAGATTGAGACTAGTAAATGTTAACTCATCACGTTATTGGATTAATCTGTTAACCTATTAACTTGATAATAGTAGTAAATAATAATTAATTAATTTATTATTAAATATTTAATTTTTATAAAAATATTAGAATAATAATTTTTAGTATATTAAAAGTATATTTTAATATATATAATATTAAAATTATATATATGAGCAATATTAAAAAATAATATTAAAATTAATAAATTTATATATTTAATATTATCAATATATATTATATAATTTTATCAAATTAAATAATTATATTAAAATTTAAATTAGTACTTTAATATTAAAATTTTGAATTATTTAAAAAATTTTAATAAATAATTTTGATATTAATTTTAAATATTATATATATAATATCATACATTATTATTTATTTTTTATTATTATATATAAATTATTATAATTATTTTTATTAATATATTATTTATATAATTATTTATTTATATATATTTGATAAAATATAAATTATTAAATATATTTATTTTTATATATAATACTTTAGGCTTGATCAATATATATTTAATCATATATATTTATTTTATTAATTAAAATAAATATATAAATATATAATAATATATAATATAAATTATTGATTAATATAAAATTCAAATTATTTTATTAAATGTATATATTATTAAATGCAAATTCATGCATTTATGAGATTTTAATAATATATATTTATTTTATAAATTATATATATTTATTTTCATATATAATATATATGATGCATTAATATATATATAATAAAATTTTAAGTCATAATAATACTATACAATTATATTTAATAAATAATAATATATTTTAATTAATTAATTAATGGTGTAAAATTAATAATAAATAAATAAATAATATGATAATAAAAATAGGTTATAAAAAACTCACTTGAACCCATCTAGTAAATGTCGATCTAAGGTTGAGATTGAGATTTGTACTATAACAATCTGATTTAGACCCAACTTGATGACAAAAGTAGTTCGGTCTAAGACTAGTATAACATATAATTTTTATCTATTAGGTTAGTCTGATAAGGTTGAGTTAACCTATTTTGACAGATTTAACCTTACTCATAGACCCAATATTGGAAGTAAGATAACACATCCCATGTTCATGCATGCTTGTGGGCGAAGAAATATTGATATATGGGTAATATTATGAAAAATTTTATTTTTTAAGAGGTTAACTATTTTTATTATTAAATTATATTTAATGATTAAATTTTATATTTTTAATTTTAATTTATTTATTTTGAAACTAAAAAATATAATTTAATAATAAAATATTCAACTATATAACCTTCCAAAATATTACTTTTTATATTTTGGATTGGCCTCATCTAAAATGTAAGATGCACTTTAGAGGGTAAAGCGTATTATACATGTCATTAATGAAAAAATTAATGGCTCATAATTTTATAAATAACAATAAATAAAAATAATAATTTTTAAATTTATGATTATCTACTCCCTTGATTTTCTCATTAATGATTTGGATGATGCACTTTACCCTTTAAAGTGTATCTTGTACTTTAAAGGAGTCAAATCCTTATATTTTCTTGCTATAAGCCTATGACCTCTCTTCACTTCCATTGAAAAAAGAACAAGTGTATCAATTTTGTTATTCCTACAATAGTTTTATGACACTAATTTGTATTAAAAATTATATTTTTTAATTTTTAAGATATTAAAAATTGTCATTAATTTTTTTTTTATTGAGTGAAAGTAAGGACTTATCAATTTTGTCGGACCTATGTGTATTAAAAATTATATGTATTAAAAATTATACTTTAGAGGAGTCAAATCCTTATATTTTCTCGCTATAAGCCTATGATCTCTCTTTACTTCCGTTGAAAAAAGAACAAGTGTATCAATTTTTTTATTCCTACAACAGTTTTGTGACACTGATTTGTATTAAAAATTATATTTTTTAATTTTTAAGATATTAAAAATTGTCATTAATTTTTTTTTTATTGAGTGAAAGTAAGGACTTATCAGTTTTGTCGGACCTATATGTATTAAAAATTATATTTTTTATTTTTCAAGATATTAAAAACTGTAATAACTCTGCTCATTGAATGAAAATATGGATACATGTCCTGTTATGGTTGGGGTACGCAGAATTTTCAGCTTAGGGCGTTGGCAGAGGCTTTTGGCCAAGTATAATGCTTCTTGCAGCTGAAGCAGTTGGGGAAATAATAACAAGAGATAAAAGTCATTGGCCTGGTTAATTAGTCCATGTTTCACTCGTTAAAAAATATATTGATTGCCGTTGGTTTCAAATTTTAAGGAAATCCTAAGACCTAACCTCGTTGCTAGGAAATTTCTGGTAGTTGTATAATACTACGAACATAAACTGCTTGTCTGTTGAAGGGCGGGGGCATGATCCTCAAGAAACAATTCAAGTATAATTTTTCTTCGCCAAAACGGACAACCTTGCCCTCAAATTATATCGAACAAAATAAAATATGTCAGCTGGAAAATTATCTGTAGCTCAAAGTCAGCACAATTTTAAACTCATTTTTACTTCCCCTAAAAGGCAAACTAAATTGCACAAGCAAAAAATTGAACCAAATCTCAACTCTTTTGCATGATGCACTAATAATGCATGCTGTGCATGGTGATCCAGTGGCATGCGGGATGGCATTCAACAATTTAATGTAATTCACTGTCAAATGAATTGTAGTTTACAATTTGCTGGCCGCTCATTAATGCAGTTATCTGAAAAATAGTGCTACTCACACGTGTTTATGAATTTCCTTACTCTCGCTTGTTAAGACTTAATCTGAAGACATGCGTGGACTCTATCCTTGCAGGGACTTCATAAGTAAGGGTAAGCAAATCAAAGTGAGGAAATCAGAATGAATCACCCCACGTTTTCAATGGCTTCTGAGCAACTCAGTTTATTGCAGATGCTAGTGCTTCTCCACAATAAAGTCAATAATCTATACAAATCCCGTCCAATCACATTGATTTCCTGATTCTTTTAAAGCCAATTTATTCATCTACATTTAAATGCTGTTCTAAGTTCAATCACTCGAGATCAATCCATAAGATATATCCAAGTCTACTCAAGATCAATCCATGATTAGTTCAAAACTTCTTCACGTTAACTAGTGCACCCTGCCTTGATCCAGATTCAAGAATTGCCTCAAGCACGGCAACATCTCTAGCACCTTCTACGAAAGATAGGCGATACTCAGGTTCAAATTGACTCCCATCCTGCCAAAAATAAATAAATAAATTTGTAAATAGATCAAAGAGTAGCTTCAAATGCTGAATTGATATCTGTTCCCAAATTACATGCGTATAGGAGCTAAGAAGTTGTTTATGTTGAGTTCAACCCAAATACAAATTGTTATAAATTAGTATGAGTTTTCCATTGTAAATCATCTTCCTATTCAAGTTAGGTTTTTTTGGTCCTAAGGTATGATTGCAAGTGCTAATCAAGTAAATATTTTGGGCTATAAATATTTGTATAGGTTATGCAAGAACCCTCCTACAAGTAAGGTTTGGGAGAGATGTTAAAATAAAAATTAAAAAGTTATGAAATTATAGTTGAGAACTTTTATACATATTATCTAATAATTTTCATATTATAGTGAATATCTTTTTTTCCATAGTTTTTCCCCTAGAATTTGAGGTTTTTTTTAAGTTAAATTATTTGTGTTATTATGCTAGGTTCATTGTTCTAATTGCTTGATGCTTGTGCACATGGAGATTAGATATTTTTCCTAGCAATTGGTATTAGAGCCTAGTTTGAAGTCACATGTGAATTGAGCATAATAAATGGTGATGTTGCAAATCCAGTTAAATTGCACGCACCAGTTAAGAACACTGGATGATGATACTGTGGAGATATCTAGTTTGATCCTAAGTGAAGGTAGCAGAATGTGGTTATACATGAGTTAAGGATGATGAATGATGTGGTGGAAACTGGTTTGATTCTGTATCAGAGTTATGATTATTGATGTATCTTGTTGATATAGACGCGTTGGTCAGGGCAAGAGAGAGAGTTGCTATTGATAATTGAGATAAAGATTTGAAGAGTTTATGCTGATTCATGAAAGTATTTGCAAGATTTTGTGTTGTTGCATATGCATGTGATACATGTAGATGAAAACATTATGGATAGACTCTAGTAAAGCTTGTGACATTCAATTGACTTGGAGCCACTTCATATGCAAATGATAGCTGCAGTTTTTTGAAAAAATTCCAATGATATGGACTTTTATTGTTAGTACCCCATGATTGGTGTCATTCGACAATAAATGGAGCTAAATGAAGATAGTGAAATTTGAGTCCAAATGGAGATTGTTAAATTTGATTTAAATTTAAATTGTTATCAATTAGTATTAGTTTTCTATTGTAAGTTATCTATCTATCCAAGTTAGGTTTTTGTAATTGTGTATAATTGTAAGTGCTTATTAAGCAAATATTTTGAGCTATAAATATGTCTATTAGACAAGAGTTTTAGAATAGTTCTGATATGGGTGTTTATAGGGGTTATATGAGATCATAAAGGTTTGGAAGAGATATAGGGATAGCAATTAGAGACTTATGGGATTATGGTTGATAATCCCCATACACATTATGTGATGTTGATATTACAGTGGATCTCTTCTTATCAGTGGTTTTTTTTCTTTTTCCCCTAAAATTTGAGGATTTTCCATGTTAAGTTACTCATGTTATTGCACTACTGTGATCGTTTTAATTGCCTAATGCTTATGTTTTTGGAGAGAAGATATTTTTCCCAAGGTCTTAATCTAAAGGCCTAGATACATTAACATAGATAGTTGAGGTGTAGAAGGTGATATGATAAACAAAGGAGAATTGGAGGCAAAAGAGCTTAATGTTGGATCAGTGAGAAATTCTAGGACTAAAATAATATTGTCATCATTTTAAATAGCAAAGTTTATCTAACAAAGCTAGCCCTTAGTAGTGCAATGGCACCCAATGTTGCCTCTAGGCTTTTGTCCATTTGTGCCTTGAGTTCGAACCCATAACTTTTATTAATGTGTTAAATGATTTGCCGCTCTTGCTATCACCAAAAGTTTATCTAACAGAATGCATTGTCCATTAGAACTTCAAATCCAAATTAACTAATTTGCAGCCGAAATATTATCCCAGAGTGAAAATTAAACAGTTGATAGAAGACCAGAAAGGTTGAAGCATAAAATGGAACAAAATATGAGTACTGGATACATATTAGCGTACATCCCAATTACCTTGAAGGTGCGTTTAGTTGCATCATTTAAAAAAGCTTTGAATTCTTCGGTCACTCCACTAAATGGGAAGAAGGAGCTCTTTTTCTGTCCGTCAGCACTGTAGAATGAAACCTGTAATAGCATTATAAGGCATCAAAAGGAAAAAGTGCTTGATGGAGGACAAAACAGAATAAACTCGAGAGATAAATTACAAGTCTGAAGTAAACATAAGGAAAACCTCAGATGAGAGTCATGAGACTGAGATTTTGCATTCTATCTCAAAACTCATAAGTTTTTTTGGTGATTAAAAGTTTAGGAGTAGGATGAAACTCGTAAGTTAAAACTCAAGCTGTAGCTACTCATAAAATATACCAGATAGCCATGTTGTCCTTGATATCCACGCTCAAGTTGAACTGTTCCTTTTAAGCCAACAACTCGCCACAATATCTAGAGGTATTAAACGTAATGAATATAAACTTGTAATGGTTCATGATTAATGAGGGAATATGCTGCCTTGCGGGGTGTGTGTACGTGTAAAATAAACAATCGTTTACCACGTGCCTGGGGTGATCTTGAGGAAACAACCATTACAAATACCCCCGAACATCCATTCTCCATATGGCTATAAGGCAACAAATTCCAAGGTAAAATTCAGATTCAAGTTGAGTCTTGTAAAGTTAACCCCGATAAAACTGAAACTTACAAGACAGATGATATATTATCGGGGGGTGGTAAGGTCGTATCCACATGATATGTCATAGCTGAAACTGAAACTACCTCGCACCCAACAATCTGCATTCAAGGAAAAAAGATAGACTTACATACCAAATTGTGGCACTTGCTGTGAACCAGAAGTAGCCTAAGATGTTCCCGCATGTTATAGCTTTAGTTACAAAAATCCAAGTTTTAATCAATTATCAATGCTCAGAACCATTCATTATATGGAAATTAAGCCATAAATCAGATCTTCTCTAGCATTTCTAACACCAAGTAAAACCAGGTATGAACTGTGCAACAGCTCTGTTCCTTTTAAACTAGATGAGAAGATGGTAATTTCATCAAATTTTAGACTATGACATAAGAAACAAAAATATATAATATGGATGGTCTGCATTAAAACGTTTGCAATTACCATTCTCAACCCTGCTATGTAATGCACACCCATATCGAGAATGAAGCCTCCCTGCCAAATAAAAAATGTTGCTTCACATAAGGAACAAAAAGCTAGTTTATTATGACAGCAGAGGAATAAATCGTTAGGTAGGTGACATAAGAAGGAAAGCAGATTCCCAAGATCCATTACAGTCTAGTATAGCCAAAGAAAAAGAAACAAAGAAACTAAAATGGTCCTCAACGTAAGAAGGTGAAAATTTGTACTTCATGGTTCAGGCCATATTATGAATCAGTTCTTGAGATAAAGTCAATTCTCTCAATCTTACTTGTAACCAGCATATGGTTTAGGACTTATAGATATCATGTCTTCTGTATTAATTACATTTGATCCAAACCATGAGTATCAAGACAAATGCCCCTTAAAGCTAATAGATAAAACAGATTGTGCAACTTTGTTACAAATGCACATACAGTGAAATTGCGTCTCCAAGAGCTTGAAAAGTAAGGATTTGAACTGTTCATTGATCCTTCAATAATAACTTGGACACTCATCATTTTCCCAATGTCACCAATTAGCTTCTTACACTGCAGAAAAGATTATGTGACCAGAAAGCCAGATTCATAGTCCAGGATATGAAACATTCCAGATGCAAATACCTCCACAAAAGCAGGCTCAAATCGATAATTTTCAGCCACAGCCCAAATTAATTGGTCGGAAGCATCCTTAGAAATAGATTTGTAGCTATGTAATGCAGTTTCCAACTCGCTTGTGCCTACAGCACCAGATTGATAGTAAAATAAACTGATTTTAAAATTTTAGGAAAGCAAATAAAATATCAAAATATTGCCAATACAATACATGATGATAATATGATTAATCAATTCCTATATTTTGTTTTCCATTCAGTTACCTAAATATTAACTGAGAAGGTAAGCAGGATAGACATTGTAAATCTGAAATTTAGTTAGGACTTAGCATCATGCAAGACAATTATAACTGTTGAAATAAACCCCATTGCTATCCTTCATTTAATCATAGACAATTATATATACATATATTACAAAGAGAACGAGAAGAAAAGAACATTTAGCAAGGGTGAACAACAATGTTTATAAAATATATAAAATCCATCATGAATTACTACTTACAAGCTGCCGCAGGTTTCTCTTCAGATCCACAAAATTAGCCGTCCAATACATACAAATTTCCAACAAAACATGAAACTTTAGTAAATTCTACAAAATCTACATAATAAAGAACAGTGATTAGATATCACTGATTAAATGATTAAAATCTACATACAGTAAATTGACCAAGCAAGATACTCGATGATTAAATAAATGGCCTCACAATAACACTAAAGTAGCAAATTAACCACCAACACATGCATAACTTACACAGAAATTATTACCTTGAAGAACATGTTTTCCAGCCCTTAGCATCCTCAATGAGAAATCAACCTGCAAAAATTGATTATTGAAGAGACAAATGAATTAAAATTTTGAATTCTGAAGAATTCAAGTAAAAAAATCCTTTGAGTTACAATAACTATATAGTTGACTTTTGGTTAATGTTATGAACATTCATTACCCTTCTGAAAAGCAGGGACTCAACACAACACATTTATCAATCCAGGGCTACAAGATTGACGGCTGTAATTTGCAGGAAACCAATTCCTGAAAGCTAATAATCTAGCTAAAGTACAATTGCAAGTAAGAATTGAAATCCCAAAACACACAAATGACTGCTCATTTATTATCTACTCATAATTCTTCATAAATTGATGAGAGAAGCAGAAAGAAGAGAAGTTAGAGACCTGAATTTGTCCTGCTAAAACGACAGCCACTGCAGTTATGGATTCATCTTGGGTGATCTCATCAAGACCCCTATCTCCCCACTTACATTCGACTCCAGGAAAATGTTTATGAGCTATGTCGACAGTACTTTTTGCTGATTCCTGTGAAGAAAAGTGCACCATAGCAAGAAAAATTCCATTAGTGACCTCTTTATTCCCAAGGGCTGTTTGAATTGGTTGGAAAATACTACTTTCCTAGACCTATTAAGAAAATAAATTCAAAAGTATGATTTAGTTCCTCAAGGCTGCTCATAACAGTAAAACATGAACACTTAGATACCAATCATTATATATCGTTCAAGCCAAATATTCAAGTTAATAATGCCCTGAAAATAGAAAAAGTGAAGGAACATAAACTCATATTTAGGCACATCGTCCATTCACAGATAGTTAGATTTATTCAGCTGATTAAGTATTCAAATAGAAACCAGAAGTATTTTCAAGCCATTCATCATTTTACTCTTCCGAGTTAGTTCAGCTTAAGACTTGTAACAACATTACTTTCATTCATTCTTCGGGAATACAAAAAGAACAACTCTTTGTTCCTAAGAAGACATCAATAGCCTAGTCAGGTGGAACCATATTTTCCCCTTGCGGACTGGAAATAAACCATACTTCACGGTAGTAAACAAAGCAATAGATGGATTTTTATAATGAGCTTGAGTGATAGCATGATGCATTTCATCTTCCACCGGGACTGTCAAAACGATCTAAACTAACTGTTTGCCATGAATCTATTAGTATGCTTGTAAGAATCCTTAGTTCTGCGAAAATAAGCATAAATATAATTTCAATTCATGTTTAGCAAGACAATCCTAGGAAGGGAAAATATAGGTGGAAAATCTTGAGAGGACCTCAGTACGGCTCCAAATGGCTTTAACAAAGACAAGATCGGAGATTTCAGAGAGTCTCGGAATGTACTGAGTCCTCACAAAAGTACCAGCTCCCAGAATGGCAATCTGTAATTGTTTCGCCGTCGCCATTCCCGATCTGCTGATGCCAAATCGAATAACTCTACTTATGCCAATTCAAATCAGGACGCGTTTCAAAAGATTTGTTCGTGCTTTTATTAGGAGATGCAGACTGACGCTGGGATTGAGCGTGATCACCAGACACGTTTATTATTATTTTCTCTCCATATTTCGGACAAGGAAAGCATATTAAAAACCAGTTGTTTGCATAATCAAGGCCAATACTACCAAGCTTTTGTTAAAATTCAATATACGCATAAATTAATTTTATTGATAAATTATGAATTATTAAAATAAATATATTTCATTTAAAAATTATAAAATTTAATATAAATTATTAGATATTTGATACATAAAAAATTTTAATGATGGAAAGAAAGAACACACCTAAGAAAAGGTTAATTACAGTTTTTGTCTTAGTATGCAAATTCACCACATTTGGTTTCTGAAACATAATATTCTATTCCACATTATAAATTTTAATCAAATCAAATATTAAAAATCCTAATCGATGATTATCGAGAAAAAATCAGTCACATATCATGGGATGTTAATGACTAAATTATAAATTTTTTACCTTTGACAAATTACGTGAATTGCAGGTATTCTAAGTCAATAGCAAAACTATTTTAATAGTTCAGTAACTTACGATTATAGAAAAACATGGAAGTGCACCTTTTATGGCTACAACGAACTTTATTCAATATTCATCCCCCAAAGATTACGAGTCTGCTTGTTTGCTGTTTTTAAAAACAATTTTGTATTTTTAAAAATAAAAAAATATATTTATTTAAGTATTTTTTCTCTTCAGTTTTAAAAACTGTTTTCAAAATATATATTTTAAAAATAAGAAAACAAAAATAATTTTAAATTTTTTTTTATTTTCAAAATACATTTCATCAATGACATTTCTGTAATTTAAGATTATTTTTAAAATAATTTGTCAAACACATTCTTTTCTTTGGTTGTTTTCAAAAATTATTTTTAAAACATATTTTATAAAACTATTTTAAAAACAAAAAACTGAAAACACAAACAAACTCTAAATCCATGAGTTTAAAACTCTTGCTCTTAATGCAGCAGTGAGTTTCAACAGAGACAATAAACTTTCTTCTACCGAAGACCTAAGTTCGAATTTCGGAAAGTGAACAGGTATTTTAGTCCCTCGTCTCTTATTCAGTAATTATAAAAAGAATGACTTTGAAATACCATTTTTTAAGCCAATGGAAGCATATACTTATATTATTACTTTAAAGAAGACTTCTCGAGTAATCTCAACCTAGAAAATACTAGTACATTTATTATAAATTTTATTCAATTTCCTCATAAAACTCAACATTTTATATAAAATTTACACTTTTTATAAAAATTACATAACAATTCTTCAAATTTTCGTATTAAAATATCACTATTTAATATTACAAAATTTATGAATAAAATTATGATATTTTTATAAAAAAATTATAAATTTTATATAAATAATTATATAATATATATAACTCATATAAAAAATTACACATTTTATATAAAAAATTATGAATTTTATAAAAAAATTTCATAAAATTTACAAGTTGTATGGACACAATCATTCTCGGAGATCGTATCAAAATAAACCCTTGAAGGGGCCTTTAAAAGAAACAACTTTCACATTTAAAAATATTTTCTTCCAAAAATTAGCAGTATAGATGGGCACGTAATGACCTAAAAATTTGGAATCCACCACAGGCACCACTATCCAATCAAACTTATTGAATTCGGTTAATGAGAAAGAATAGATACAATTATTATTCCTTCATGTACTATATAATACAAATTTAAAATAACACTGAAAAATCAATTTTTCTCACTTTTGAATTAAATTTATATCTATTGAATGAATCTGAAAACAAAAAAGGGAGAATGTAAATCAATCATCTTGTCTTCTGCTTCCAACGGCTGTATGTATATAGTTTCTCTGGGTTCCTCGCTAACTCCACTCTGGGTGGCATACTCTAGAGCCATTTCATAGTCCACCTGCATTACACCACAAATATTAAAGTGTCAGCCATACATATAACATCCCCACAGTATAGCCTAGAGTCTAATGTGCCCATCGAAAACAGTCACTCGCAATTATTCTTTGCTGTGGTCGAGGCTATAACAACTCCCAAGCATTGGCGTGCAAGATAAACGCAAAGAAAAGCTAGACGCATAACATGGAAAATGGCATAACAAGACGATATGTTCGTGTTGATATAAAGAAGCTTTCTTACAGCAACTGGGACGAGACCAATTTTAGATCTGTTCCAACTACCCCTGTTATAATAGAATTATATATCTAGATATCTAGATTTTAATTTAGATTCATTTGTTCAGATAGAAAAAGAAGCTTTCCGAAAAGTAAATTTTTAAGAAAATGTATTTCTATGAAATAATTGATATATTGTTGCTTGGATAATTGAGAGAAAAATACTTCTTGCTTGGTGCATAAATGTAAACTATTTTCTTTTTATTAAACTATATTGTTATACATACAAATTTCATCTTTATAATCATAGACACTCATTTTGTTATTAAATGTTTTCATGATAGGTGTCAACAAATCTTTACTAGTAAAAATCAAACATTAAATATATTTTATATAAAAATAAGATTCAAAAAATAATATTCAAATCTTTCTTTTTTTTTTAATCTTCATCGTTTCTTCATGAAATTAGTTTATATTAACGGACTTTGACTGTTAACCACATTTAGCAACTCTCTTAATTGTCCAATTTCTCAACACAATTTTAAATATAATTATCAAATATCAACATTCGTAAGCATGGAAGAAAAGAGATTGGAAGGAGGGAGGAAAGGATGGAGAAGGAATAGAAGGATGTTGAGGGGGGAGATGAGAGAAAGAGAAAGAAAGATAAGAGGAAGGGAGAAGAGGGAGAGACAAATAAAGAGGTTAGGTGAAAGGGGAGGGAGGGGGGAGAGAAAGAGAGAAGGAAAGTAGATTAACATTGGATAGAGAGAAGGGCAGAGAGAGAAGGAAGTAAAGAGAGGAAGAGTGAGACCATATAAGATAAGATGATTAGAGAAAGTGATTTCTTTTAATTAAAAAAGGAAGTCACTTCCTCTCTAATACTTTCTATTAATCAGAATTTACATTTTGTTGACTAATTTTCTTCCTGGCTCAAAAAATAAAGATGGGAATAGTTTCCAGACAAGTATTTTCCTCTCACTATATTTTCCCTGAGAAAAAAACCATGTCGTTTCTTAGTATAGTTTTTTATGGCCACTTAAAACAATTCCCATCTATCGCAGATCCAGAGGCACCCTTCAATTTAGAAATTTGGAGAATCCTATTAATTAAGCACATACACCCATGCAATGAACTACAGAGCATACCTGTTCAACATGTTTAGCAAGCTTTTCAGTCAGCGTCTCTTTAGTAATCAAATTTGCAGAGACCTGTCTCATTAGTTCCACATCGTCAGCCCCATACCGATTTTTCTTTGATGCATGTAATCGTGCCATATCTTTCAGAACATTGTATACTGCACCAGTAGCATCCGGAATATACCTGATAATTGATAGGAGTTTCGTAAGACTTCACACAAAATGGAAGCACGGCATCATACAGTTGTGTCATGCAATTGCAAGGGACAAGAGTTGGGCAGGCATACTTGCTTAGATTTCGTTTCCTCTCTTGCTGCTCACGGGCTTGCATCTTTCTCACTATCTTGGATTTTAATTGGATGCAGCACTGCTGAATAGCATACTGCAAAACTGATGCTGTTAGCTTGATTAATATAATCATAAATGAAATTTCATAAATCAGAAACTATGGACCTTTACAGCAGAAGCTATATCAGTTATGTCATCTCCGATGTATTCTTTTCCAGTCCCTTTGAATGGAATTTTTGTGCTCACAATGCTTGCAAAGACACCAATCTTGTCTTGCATCTGGTTAATCTTGTAACTATTCCAGCTGAAATGGTATTCATGAAGATCAGTGTATGCTCGACATGAATGAAAATCAATTATTGACTTTAATACTCTCATCTCAAAATCAAAGATTTTAGTGGAAATAATCTAGTTCTTATTTACTTGATCCTCTTGAGTGCAGTTCTGGTGACAACATCAGCGCCTTGCTCAAAGAGCAGTGGAATTCTATTTGCAAATCGAAATATGTTCAGACCCTGGAAGCAAGAATTATATGCTTCGTTACCAATAAACTATTGTTTGGCCAGCTTAGATTTCAAATTATTTTCAAGAGCATTGATATCCAGGTTATGGCACTTACCTGCTTGACATCTTTTCCACCTATGCTGACACCAGCTTCCACAATGAATGGGTGACCTTCAAAAATTTGAGCACTGTGCACCAATAATAAAGAAACTAAACTTAGAAAACAAGAACTGAATCAGTTACAAGCAGAAAAGAAAATCACGAGACAAACATCAAGAAATATCTAAATTCACACTTTAAGACTCTTTAAGAATGGAGTCAGGAAAAAATCAGGTTAGTTACCCATCATCATTACAAGGATTTATAATTAAAGGTACAATGCAGATCTAGCAAAACTTCAATATCAAAACACAACCTGCCTGAATAAGTTGCAACCATGTCAGGGTGCAGCTCCTTAATAATTCCTAGACGGAGATTGTATTCACCTGCAGGACTAAGACACTAAAGATAGGCATATTAAGTATTATGCAAAATGATGAATATAAGAGGAATGCACAATGGAAAAAGCATAGTGAGAGATATATAAAAGATCGAATACAACATTTATTCCCTCATTTATAGAGCCGCTAATTAGTATGTCACCTAAATTTCATCACTAGCATCAGGAATCTCTTATTTTTATTTTTGCTATAATTATTCATCCTTCCCTTTACTTGAAATGCTAAAATAAATGAAAATTACTGAAGCGGAGTGCTATACTTTACCTTGGAAATGCCAAATATGTACTAGTTTTTTAGCTATTATCTTTCTTTTCACCATTTATTAATTTTATTTTAGCAGTAATAGTGCAAGAAGGGATGAATAATTATATATTAAAAAAAAAATTAGGGACTACTTGTTCTAGTTATGAAATTTGGAGGATACGATGGTCATCCTTATAAACAAGGGACTAATTGTTGGGTTTATTCCATAGAGAATGGATTCACACTGAAGTCTGGTTAAATTACATCACCACTTGGGTCATCAAACTTAGCTTGACGAAACAACTGATGGATGCGCACTATTTGCTGAGAAGTTAGAGACTTTACGGCCATTTTTGGGTTGAAGTCTGGACCCATTTCTCCTGAACAATAAGGAAAGGTCACATCAGATAATAGATTGAGCATTTGTAATACGCACATTAAAAATCAAGTGAATATATTAATCAACTTATCATCATTCTCATTATAATGTTAGAAGCAACCCAAGAATTTAAGCATCTCTGTATCCCGAAGTTACCCCAAAAAAAAAATGAAATACAACATGGCTCTATATGTTCCCTTTTATAAGTATGCATCCAATTTTTTTTATAGAAGAATACAAATTCAGTAGAAGCTTAAAGGAGAATCATCACCACGACCATATTTCTAAAGTTAATTAATAAATATCAAGTTTCACAACACTCACAAGTTATGATCCATTCTTACCAATCAATCTTTCAGCATAAGATTTACTAATATTTACAAATTCGTGCTGCAGAAACTGCAAGAGGTTCTGCTTTGAAGTTTCAGCAATAAGTCGTTTAATTAGTAGCAAGTCAACAGATGAGGGATGATGCTTTGTCTCCAGAGGAACTGATGGCATTACATCTGTTCTGCGTGAGAATCTTACAGTGACATTCTTGCTGTCAAAGAGAAAAACTTGAATTAGACAACTGTATATAGTAGTAGTACATTAGGAAAGGACGTCAATAGAGATAGACTATATACTCAGGTGCATCTGACACAAATTTAAATAGGAACTGCGCATAAGGTGTGATAACAGCCATTTGTCGCATGTAGTGTAGTATTTTTGACTGCAAATGCAAAGAAAGGAACCCACGTTAATATTATTACTATTTGTTGTTCAATACAACCAATAAGCATAACAAAATGCACTTTTGGAAACTGGAAACTCAATTATATGCAGAGTTTAAAGCAAAGACATAGGAAAAAATGCTAAATAAATACTACTTACACGGTAGGTTGTCCAATTGCCCTCAATGACCACTTGAATTTCAGCTCCATGCCAACAATCCTTGTTCTCCCGTTTTTCATGCAAATGTATGTGGGGAACATTCCTAATAATTTAAGCATTTATTTATTAATTTATTTATTTGAAGAAGGAATATAAAAAAAAAAATCAATTCATTTATATAAAGGTCATACTGATGAATGTCTATATCTAGCCTGCAAAATGAAATATAACTTTGGTTTTGCATTGATGAAGAGATCTCAATAGGCAGCCCAGTGCTCATTTTAGACCAAATTAGTGCCTGCACATATGAATAATACAGATTACAGATCAACAAATCCAATTGGGATGCCAGGACGCAAGGATGCAGTTTACCAGATGTGGGTAATCGGGAAGTGTTATGGTTTAATAAGAATGTTATGTAAAAACCGAAAATGGAAGGTGGGAAAAAAAAGGAACATTTAAAATCGTCCATGTAGACTATACCATCTTTGCACCAAGACCAAACTTCCCCCGTGTCTGCTTCAAGCCATATTTTGTCCCAGAGAGAACTGCATTATCAGATAAGCTTATAGTAATTTTAATTTTAATGAAGAAAGACTACAAAAAACTAATCTTTAGGTCAAAATGACATATTTATCAGCAGGACAATTAAATTAAGATAGCAAGTAACTGATTGACCTCGGCCAAACATATTTGGGATGTCATCATGCGGCATTCCTTTTCCATTATCCTGCAATTGGTTATTGGCATGACTCATGAGACTTTGGTGCAAGTATAACGTATAAGAATGGGGAATGACAACCACAAATGAGGAAGTAACTGCCAAAGCTGAGAAATTGGAAATCCAAAGCAGATCATTTATCTTCCATAACTAGATCAAAATCAACAAGTCAAGGCGCAAATCAAAACAGTACTACAAAGAACACCTGAGGAGGTAACTGTACACACCTTGCATGTGACCCTGTAAAATGAAGCCTCACCTCGACCCTTAATACCCTTTGGGGCTGGGGCCTCTTTCACTTTCTTTCCAAGGGCAGCATTCTTTGCCTGAATTTCCTGAGCACGGGCCTCTTTTGCTAATCGTTTCTGCATGGAAAGGGATGATGTGAAGGACAATTTTGTATAGAGTGTGTTCCAGTAAATCAACAAACATATACCAATTCTTAGTCTACTAAATTGAAACATGGCCATATGAAACAATGTTATAAGGGGAAAGTAGCTATGTGAACATAGTGTATAAATCAACAATTCAGAGAAATCAAACTTCCCCTGACCATGTAGCCTTATATCACAGCTCAACAACCAATTTAACATAACAAAGGCAACTAGAAATCTACAATAAAATAAACACACCTCACGAGCCTTAACAGTTTCATAATCATCGTATAATTCCTCGTCAATGCGTTCACGGTGAACAAGGCCAATCATAGAATTAAATTTGTTTTTCCCTATCTCCTCACTGTAACAACCAAATCCACATGAAAGGGATGATTTACAAACACAAAAGGCTTTAGCTCGATGTTTGATACATGCTTCTACAGAGATCCAAACTCACATAGTAATTTCAACCACGGGAAGCTCGGATATGGATTCTGCTGAATCAAGCGAGTTCTCAACAAGCTCTCTAACAGTGGTATAGAGACACTTTCCTGGCTGAAATCGACAGCGTTACCATAAGCAAAGCAGGAAATATAAGAAATTAGAATATATCATATATGTATCTATAGAAATTAGCACATAATCAGAAATTTTAAGATAAGCAAATAAAAATGACGAAAAATATGAAAATAAATTAAAATATGTAATTACACTTACATTATCAAACCCCGCGATGTTCTTGTTCTCGGCAAAAAACTCAGCTGGAGATTCTGGGAAAGAAAATGACAAAAGGAGAAATCAACTGAAAGATGCATACAGTTTATGAATGCGCAGATTGCAGCCATTGACACAAATAGAGAGACTCACTCTGTTTTAGAAGGCTCTCTTTTGGTTTCCGAGGGGTCTTAGACTTCCCTTTCTTTGGTTCACCTGGACTTTCATTACTGCCAGCAGCATCCATTGAAATGCGGAAAAAACTCAACCCAGAATTTTAAATACCAAAATCAGTGGACTGAAATTGAGAGCTAGAATAGAGCTTGCACTTGAACAGATGCAAGGCAGAGAAGTTAGGGCTGGAAAGTTGAAACAGACACTGTGCTACGATGTTGTCATCCGCATTGCAGATGATTCTGTTGAGTTGATGATCAATCGCACGATCATGAGAAAATGGATCCGTGCCCTGTTGAGCGCAAAATATTGGATGGAACGAACGGCCAAGATTTACAAGAAAACATAAGTTTGCGCTACGACTAGGTTGTTATTGGAGAACTCGCGATTTGCAATTTGCAACGTCAGAATTTCATGGTATTTCCCGCCAACCCCATTTGTTCACACACTTTTACTCAATTTTTTTTTTTAAAATGAAAACTTGTTCAATGTAATTCATCTATATTCTAACCTTGGAGCAATTTCCGTGAGTTGATAATGTTATAAAACGGGCCACCGGTCCGGGAGTCCTACGGGCTACCCGCCGACATGGGTGAGGGAACTTTTACTTTTCTCACCCAAAAAAATATATATATTTTTATATTCATTTTAAATATGAGCCCAAACGGATCGTACAAGTCGAAATCCATTCAGGCAAATTTATACTATGTCTTCACAGGCTAGCCTGTGAATTTGTTTATTTTTTTAATCTTTCTACTTTAACATATTGTTTATGGCTAGAAGAATAAATCCATATATACACTTAACTATGATTTAATAATTTTTTTACTATTCATTAATAATTAACTGAGATTTATTCAACAATAACAATAAAATAATAAACTTTAAAAATTAATATAGATCGTTTGCGGGCCTATTCAATTGATTGTGAAAGAATATGAACTCTTTTCGGTAGAATAAAGATGGATTTTTAAGTCTGTTTGAACATATCCCGCCTGTTTGAACCCATGGTGTTAACACGTCTACTACAAGTAAAAATAGGTGACCGCCAGTTCGTTGTCTTACTTATTTTCGATCTAATTTAATTTTGTTATTTAAATAGGATCGGTTAACATTGATTAATAAATTTATTTATATAAATAGGCTAAATCTATTTATTATAGGCCTTACTTATAAACCTATTATGTTGATTTATTCAATAATTAATATATTTATGTAAAATATGATATAAAATTATATATAATATACATATCTTTATAAAATATGTATATAATATTAATGTTAATTTAACACATGCTATTATAAATATAGACTTAATATAATTATTAGTTTAATTTAAGCTTTAAAATCTTTTATTTATTAACTTAGAAAGTTTATTTATATAAGTAAATTTTTAAATAAATTAATAAAATAGATAAATTTTTTTAAATAGATTAAATTAAAATTTAATTTTAATCTTATATAAATTAATAAATCAGATTCAAATTAATAATTTATAAAATAAAATTAACTTATTTAAAATAAATTCTAATTCGATCCAATTTATTTTCCTAGATGCAGCTACCTAACGTATTTATTTTCTACTGTACATTCGTTGTTCTTTCATCCCTACGCGCCCTCGAGTGCAACATAGAATATTTTATTTTTTTGACTGGAATGCAACTTAAAATTTGTACCCACAGTCTTTTAAACTACGTTTAGTTTATAAAATCTTATATACTTTTTAGAAAGTATACATTTTTTGGAATCTAATTTTTGAAAATCGCGTTTCTTGCAATATGACATTGTTATATTTGATTTAATATAAATATTGCCAAAAATATTTTTTCAAATCTTTAGATATATTATATTATTATATTTGATTCATATTTTATATTTCTAAGAATCTTATTAATTTTTAAAAAATAACTTTATCCATTTTTATTATAAATTATACTAAATCATAATTTTAATTAAAATTATATAAATACGAACTTTTGATCACATAATAAATTAATAATTTAAATTATTTTCAATTGAAACATGATAAATGCTTAATATATAAAATATTAAAATTGTTAACAATATAAAATTGTAATATAATTAATTAACTCATATCCTGAAGTAATGTAAATGAATTCAATGAAACTGCATTGAATGGCTTCATCTTGAATAGCCATAGGATTTCTACATATCTGATAAGTGAAATCAACTAATTCTTATCTATAATGATATAATCTATACCGCAGCATAATTTTTAATAAAGTTATATCTTCGCCATGAGTACAAGCTAATTAAGCATTTCATAAATGCACTAAAGGCTTGTAGCATCTACCTTCCTCAAATCAATTCCACATTTTAAAACTTGAATTATTTGTACTATAATCCTAGCTCCAATCAAAATGCTTTTATATTATTAATTGAAATTATTAAATGAATTAAACAAGTTAACACATCTTAACATATTTAATAAATAAATTAATTCAATATGACATATTATTATTTAGTTCAAACTTCAGTTGAACTTGTTCGGAAGATTACTATCATTTAATATGATATGGATTTGACATGTGAACATCAATTATCATTTTTAACAACAGCATAAAATTAAATTAAAATTCTATCATTCAACTTGTTTAAAAATTCTTTTAAATTTTCTCTCATATAAAAAGTACCACTTTTGATAAAATAATATATAAAACATAATTTTTGAAAAAAAAATTATAAGAGTACATATTGATTTGTACTTTTATGAGTTTTGTGAAAAAAAAAATTAATGTTATTAACTTTCTCGTTTAAAGTTATAGTTTTATATAAAAATGAAAAATTATTAAAGAAAGTTTTATACAATGTTAAATAATAGAAATTTGACTTTTCATATATTTATTGCATATAAATTTTAAATAAATTCATATTATTTTGTAAAAAATTTTGAGATGTAATATGGGAAAATTGCTTTTATAATTTGTATATTGCTTTTTTTTCTTATAAAAATCTCATAAAATAATGTAAAATTAATAATACCAAGAAATTTTTTTCCTTCTAATAACTTCACTTTATTGGTGAAGATAGATGATAAATGTCAAAAAATTTAAAGATTTATTATTGTATTATATAACATATAACAAAAATTTAATTTGCACCATTGAAACCTCCTAATAAAAAATAAAGGTAAAATTATTCTTTTATTTTGGTATTAATATTTCCATCTTATAAAAATATAATATAACCATATTTTCCCATAAGAATATTGGAGGAAAAGTTAGGTCATAAAATATTATTGGGAATATTACATTCCCAAATAAAATTTTTAAAATTTTAAAGTATCATGACCCAATTTCTAGGTGTTATGACTAATGTACAGACATCTATCTAATATTAACCTATTAGTAAAAATATCTTTATAAACCTTTACAAGACTTCTAACTTTCTAATACTTAATTTAAACACCGGTAATAATAGATATCTATGAAAACTAAAATTTACTACACAAACATTTAAAATTCAAAATATAATTTATATTTATGAATAAAGTTATATTAAAGTTCTAAAGTTTAAATATAAAAGTTATTATACAAATACTTAAATAAAAACAAATAAAGTCCTAACTCAAACCATCTTACTATCAATTAAGATCCCCTTCTAAATCTGATCCGATAGATGGGGAATGCAAAAGCATATTCATTGAACTAGAACTATTTACTACATTCTCTTAAGGATGGTTTGACAAGACATGATTTATCACAAATGGATTTATCTCAAAATTTATCCTTTTGAGGTTCACAAAGTACTCAATTTGAGGCTTCTATGCAGATATATGAAATATATACTAAAATATAATCAGGAAAGTGCCTTATAATGTTACAAGTGTCCTAGTACAAATATCAATTATGCTAGGGTAAACCACCCTCAGAATCTGTAAATAAAATATTAACAATAGAACGTGTAAGTATTAATATACTCAATAAGTGACTATAACTTTCTTTTTTCTAGGAAGTTCTCACTTTAATAAATAAAAAAAAATATAACAATAAATAGTGTAAAATATATATATGAAATAACTTTTGATTTATTTAATCTTACTATATCTAGTATAGGCTTTCTATATAATAATGGCAAAATTCTTTCTAACAAATGGCAATAGTTAGTATATCAGTTTCTTTTTATATCTTTAATCTAGCCTTGTCCCCTATTACCCTATGTATTAAGCCTCCAACATTATCCCCCAACCCTTATCATTCTTCCCTTCTCTGGAAAAAATGTAAACTTCCTCTCTAAAATTTATTGTATAGAATGAGTAATAATAAGATACCGGCCATAACATCAATTACTCATTTCAAATTCGTTAGGTATGGTCAAAATACCTTTGCCATAAAACCTAACTACATTTATACACATTTATATTCTATCAATTCTTGATAATATATTTAAGAATAAGTTATTATCAACCTTCCAACAAATTTTTCTATTCTCATGTATTCAACTTCTTTAACCATATATTATGGTAGTCAAGGGAATATAAATAATTTTTTCATTCATATTAATAAAAATATGTAATTTACATAAATAGCTAATAATAATAATATGATTCTAATTTCATTGTCCATTCTATGTAATCAAATTTATTCTAATATCTCCATAATTGCAATTCTACTTTTTTTTTTTTATGTATATATCATGATTTAATGTCCTTCAGAGCTTTCAAATTAATTCAAAATTTCACCAAAATTTGTCTCAACAATCTTAACATCATATTATATATGAAACATAAATTATTTTGCAACATTTATTTCCACAAGTATTGTTCATCCAGAACTTAAGTGAAAGTTTCAAAAATAAGGCAGCAT
Organism: Sindora glabra; assembly: GCA_020226215.1. NCBI lineage: Eukaryota > Viridiplantae > Streptophyta > Magnoliopsida > Fabales > Fabaceae > Sindora > Sindora glabra. The sequence goes on from CM035229.1 coordinate 72,708,775, forward strand.
GTGCACACATATAATTCATGTCACTTTTTACCACTCAAATTCCAAATTTTGTCATGACATTCTCAACATATTGAATAAATAATAAACCAATTATTGTTCAATTAATTTCATGATTTTGTCTTTGCACAAAATGCATGAACTTAAAGTTGCCAAATTTAAATAGCATTAGAACTATAAAACCAAAATCATCATTTAAGCAATCAAATCAACTTCAGATGCTACTGAATTTTGATGCAAGATTACCAACATTCTAAATAACATACTTGTGAAGTTTCATAATTTTTATTAATCATTAAATGTCTAAAAAAATTCTAAATCCAAGACCAACTAGAACGAGGTTCTAAAATGAATAGTTTTAAGTCTTTCACCTATAATTTAAATTTTCTCGTATCTAAATTTTTTTAAAAAAAAAATCAATTTCTTCTACAATCATTTTAACACTGAATATGATTTTAAAATTTTAAAAATTTAAACTTTAATAATTTCTTCCATGCTTATAAAAAGAAACAAAACCATGTCATGGAATCTTTCTTACAATACTTTAATCCTAAAATTATTCTATGATAATTTTTTGAAGAAAGACTTCACAAAACATCTTCAACTCATTTCAATACTATAATACTAATATAACATGATCATAATAATATATATGCAGCTCCAAAATTTAACCATTTAGCATCACTACATATATTACATTTATAATAACAATTTCATCAATTTTATTTATCTAATTTGTGAAAACTCAATAAAATAAGCGATAATTACCACTCACCTTAACCTTTTGAATCCTAACCTTGTAAAAATCCTTTGCAATAGCATAATAATATCTATAATGAAATAAATTAATTTTTAGGAATTTAGAAGAATAAATAACCATGAAATCTTGAAGAAAGAGAAAGAAAACCCTAAGTTACCTTGCGAGAAGGAAAAGCTAAATTGCAAAATCCTTTGAGTTGTGTTATAAAATTGAAAAATTTTGGCAAAAAGGTTGGAGAGTGCACGATTTTGCTGATGTGTGGGCAGGAAAATATGCAAAATTTTATCTTAAAATCCTATATATATAAATCCCTAAAATATTAAAGTTTTTTTATTAGAAATTTGTAAAATTTTCCTTCATGGTGGACAGCAAATGGAAGCACATTTTTATTGCTAAAAATCAAAATATTTTTGCCCAAAATTTAATTAAAATGAGCCAAATAAATTACCTTAAAATCTCATTAAGAAATACATTTAATTTTGCACTTATTTACCAATTTACTAAATCAAATTTAAGCCTTTGAGGCCTTATCATTTTGATCTAAAATTTCTAATTTAAAAATTATATTTGGACTCTAAAATGTTGTATTAAGTTAGCCTAAATAAATTAAAATATTTTGAATTCAAGCTCAATCTTTAAGTTTTTGGGTTAATTGGGCCATTTTTTAATTATCCAAAATCCTAATTTCCTATGAAATTTCTATAAAATTTTTCTAAACTTAATACTAGGCTTTAATGATGTTTTAACTCATACTAATATCTTATATAAGTTTGACAAAAATTCTAGATAGATATACCTTAAATCTAGTTTTACAATTTAGTTGAGTTTTATCCAATTTCATTACTAGACTTCTATCAAGGTAAATTTTTTATTGAAAATTTCTTTTGTATCTTTTTTGGTTTGCTCCGTTAGGCCATTACATAAACCAAATATGAAAATGTAATATTCTCATTAAATATTCTTGGGAATGTAAAAAATATTCGACAAATCAAATATCTCTTTAAACATAAACCTACTCAATGAAAATGAGGATTCTTCAATTTTCATAAGAAATTGAAAATGTGAAATTATAAAATGAACAAATACAAAACTATATTTTTGATAAAATTTAGAAAAAAATCTTTTGGGTATTTATCATAAATTTTTTCATTTAAATTACAATATATGTATTAATTGCTTGATTACAATTAGGTGGTTACTATAAGGTTTTCCATTCAAATTACGATATGTATATTAATTGTTTTATTATAATTATAATATTGATAATTATTATAATTATTAAATTAAAGTTATTAATAGTTAATAAAATAATTAATACACTTGTCATAATTTGAATGGAAAATATCATGACAAGCACATAATGAATTTTATCTTAATTTTACTCCTTTTTTGTGTCAAAGTGATATATCATACATCCTAACTGAAAATTGCGCAGTTTAAAATAAATGATGATATGATATTATCTCTTCAAAATTTTAAAAAATAATAAATCAAAATTGAGGAAATTCTAATTCACTCATTAAAATATAAAACATCTTGGTAAATGTTAATTACACTGCATTTTGAAAAAATAAAACAAAAAATTTTCACTTTTCTTTCCACGGTCGTCCCCCATTTTGTATAAAAAAAGAAAAAAAGTGGCTTTTTCTCCCCCTGATTTGTATTAAATAAGCATAGTATGAGTTGAAATTAAAAGGAAATTTTACATTTGGAAATTTGATAAAACTAGAAAAAGTACACGTATGTTATGTTTACATAACAGGAGAATGATAGCGAAGGAAAAATTATGTCATAACATTTTTGGTTTTGTTCGTGATTTAAATTACAGGAGCAAAAAAATGGAAGATTTATGATTATTTTTTTTAAATCCTTTAAATCCACCGCTAAAAATTATTTTATCTCACTGCAATTTAGATAATTTTAAAAGCTTCTCCAAACATCCAAACCAAACCAAATAAAAGGGAGGAAGAAATCATGACTTAATGGCTTTATTTGTTTTGGTGAAAAACATTTTTAATAGGAACATAATTATTAATTATTAAGATAGTAAAAAATATTTTATATACTTATGCTAAATATAGAAAATTTAATGGAAGATAACTACCCTTTTTTTTCAAAGGAAAAAAATTATTTTCTCCCACTACTATAACTTTAAGTATCATTTTTTTTAATAATAAAATATATAAACAATATATCACTCCTTTATTTACATAAGAACATATGAAATTTTTCTATAAAAAATGTGTTTTGAAAAACAAACAGACCCAACATTTATTTTCCTTCCTTCCATTCTTTTCTATTTTCTTCCATTATCTTCTCTTCACCACCTAACTTCCAAATATATCATTACAAATAAATATGGCAACTTTTCATGTTTCACGACCAACCACTAGAGATCTCAGGATATTCAATGGGCTAAATTCAGATAAACTAATACTATGCAATGTCAGCCTGAATAGCAGAATTCATACTGTGATCATGAAATAATCCATCGTATCACCACCTTTGGCAGATTTGATGACCGCCAACTTCCCAATGAAGTATATGAGATCTACTTAGTGTGGCATGAAATGCTGCAGAAAGTTTAACTAAACATGCTAGAAAATAAAAATCAACTATAACTTTTAAAAACAAATGAGCAAACAAAAAGATATATTGTTGACTCCGTGTGTTAGAACACAGGTCCCAGAAGCTACTTGATAATTTACTTCTCAACGCTTAAATCTGTTGGAACAAATGACATTCCTGAGTTAGTCTATGAAGAAACTGTCAATTCTATTGTAAAGTTAACAATTGTCATGAGTTGTCAAAACCTGACAGGCAGAGTCATCTATTCCATGATTTATTTCATTTGAGCCCTTTCGAACCAGGCGGCAAGAGCATGCGAAGTAAGGGCCTGAAAATTAATTAATGCAACACTGCTCGAGGAAGCAAACAGAAGAAACATTTTTTCCCCCTGTAACTAGAAGCAGCTTCAACTTTCTTTAGCCAATGCACTTCCACAGTTCCAGTCTTTACCAGCTTCAGATGTAACTGTTGCATATCCATGGAGTTAACAATAAAGTTCCTCCAGGCATGTTTTGTTTTCCACATTCCACCACGTACCTTCCCGTGTAGTCATTATATGCCACTTCAATCATGGAAGCTCAGTTTTTTCTTTCTTTTTCTTTTGTTAATTAGTTGTCATTTACAACATCGAGCAGTCATGTCTAATCAGAATCCAATACTTCTGCTTCCATCCTTAGCCTTTACTTTATTATGTATACACCGTCGGCAAAGCTGATGATGTATGTCAGATGACAAATATTTTCCTTTGTCTTCTGTAAAGGCATGTACAGCCCACCCTATCATCATACGTATATATTCGTCTCACCAACAACCGTGAAAGAGTTCCACCATCTTTACATAAATTATCAACCAGGTAAAATTTTTTATGCAGTCTGAGCATGAACAATTGGACAACATAAATGTTGAGATAATTTATCGTACAAGTGGATATTTCCACATCTGCCTGTAATCACCAGTAATCCTTACAAGAACATACTCCATCTTTAAAGTGGTGATACCTTGTCCTATCCCTAACTATTATAAGTCGATCATAAACCTTAGAAATGAACTTCGTTGCCTGATGGCAATCGCCACAAACCCGTAAGTTTTTCACAATGCGAATTGGGGTTCCAGGTGTAGTGTTCATCAATCCAAAAGCAATAGCCAACTTCTCACTGTGTACAGACAGAGCTGTTTCTTTATCTTCCTCATCATCAATATCAAGCAAAAGTTCCCCAAACTCTGGAAAATACCCTGCAATTCTCAACTTGGTAGTCATCTCATCCAAAAATGAATATATCTTCTTACTCTGGGGGTGTGATCGATCTCCAGCAAGGAATTGATGGAATACACTTTTCAGCTCAATGGAGCTGCAACCAGGAGTTTTCTTTCTGCCACTACTAACTTCATTCTTCTCTCTTAACATTCTCGCTTCACTCCATCTCCCGGACTTAGAATACAAATTAGCCAGTAAAGTTTGACAACCAATATGGTCAGGGTCCAATTCTCTAATAATTTTTCCGATTCTATATCCTCGCTGCACATCTTTATGGATTCTGCAAGCATTGAGTAGTGCTCCCCAAATTGCTACATCTGGTGTCAGGGGCATACTTAAAATCATGTCTTCAGCCTTCTTCAGAAGCCCAACACGGCCAAACAGATCTACCATACATCCATAATGTTCGATCTCAGGGTTAATTCCATAATCACTCACCATCAACTTGAAATACAATTTTCCCTCTTCAACCATATAGCCATGGCTGCAAGCGTTTAATAATGCAACAAACGTGACTTTATTGGGTGTCACTTTCTCGATCTTCATTAATTCAAAGATATCGATAGCCTCCTTGGGCCTTCCATGCATTGCAAACCCACCAATCATGGCATTCCATGGCCAAACTTTTCGCTTCATTCGGTGTTCATGGAAAACTTTTGAGGCAAGCTCTATCTCTCCACATTTTGCATACATGTCAATCAGGCCAGAAAGAAGTCGCTCGTTCATCTTAATCTCGCCCTTATCGATGTAAACATGGATCCACTTTCCTTGATCCAGTGCCACTATATTAGAGCAAGCTGCAAGAGCACTTACCAAGGTATATTGATTTGGTTTGGGACCCACTTGCAACATCATGTGGAAGAAATCCAATCCCTCCATGAAACAACCTGCCTATATTAAAAATCAACGTCACAGAAAGTGCATCACAGTCGGACAACTCAAGGATCATCAGGCATGATTCAATATTTTGAGTAGAAGTATAAAAGAAAGAACTCCATGTATTTAATTTTGAAACCAGCAATACCTGAACATATCCTGCTATTACGGTGCTCCATGATACAACATCTCGATCGTGCATTCCGTCAAACAATTCCTTCGCTTTTTCCATGTTGCCCGATCCAACATAAGCAGCAATCATGGTGTTCCAAGAATAGAAATCCCGATTTGCTGCGGAGTTAAACACCTTTCTGGCCTCCTCCATTAAACCCCACTTCCCATACATCCCAATCAAGGCATTGCTAACAAACAGATTGTTCTCGAAACCAAGTTTTATGGCATGAACCCGAATTTGCTCCCCCTCTAACGCTCTCAACCCACTTCCACATGCATTGAATATGAAAACAAAACTATACCGGTTGGGCGATAGAGTCAAATTGTGGATCATTGAACGGAATATCATAAAAGAATTATGAGAAGAATTGGGAGAGACAGCATGAGCTTTTATCATGGTATTGTAAATGAATAAGTCTGGGTGAGGAATTTGATCAAACACGAGATGGGCATAAGAAAGTGAACCGAAGTTTGAGAAAGCAAGTTGCTTCAGGAGCTTATTAGCTGGCACAGTATGCAGGACTAAGGTGGTAGTGATTAGCTGGGCATGTACTTGCTTGATTTGGTTCAGCGACTTGCACGAATCAATCAAAGACAAGAGTTTGTAATCTGCATAGAAAGGTTTTCTGAAGGTGGAGGTCCAAAGGTTCATTTTTAATGACCAAATAACTAAGGAAGGGGAAGAGGAATGCGACGGGCGCGGGAAATTTGTCTTTTTGCTATGTTCATTCCCCCTTGCTGAAATTGCTCTTCGTTTACATTTTTGTCACCTAAATGTTAATCAATGATAAATTTAGCTTCTTCCGTCATTTTTTCTTTTTATGTGGTTATTTTAGCCTAGTTCTAACCTGAGCCAGAGCCCAAAGAACGTTCTGCAGTCTTAATATGCGCACAAAAATAAGTACCCCGTCAATGCGAGACAGCTGCGAAGATTTAGAGGCCCATTTTATGATCCAACGTCCCTCCTTTGGGTCTTTTAGGCCCATCCTACTTTCAAAAGGAGAGAAAAATTGTTTTTATTTTAGATCAAGTTTTTGACCAAAGAAATTTAGATTAAGTGGAACATTTTTTTCCCTGAGAATACCTGATATTTTGTAGTCATATTGAGTCCTAAATAATCCAAAGTCAAGCTAAGTTGAATTCCTAATTAGGGGCAAAACTCTTTCAATGTTTGTTTTCTTCATTCAAAAAGTTTGAACTTAAAATTTTACTCAAGGGAATTGAACTTCTAGTCACTGGAATCAATAGACATAAATGATTAAGTGAAACTTTTAGTATTTATAATTTATCCATGTAAATTTTAATATAATATTTATATAAAACATTTGAAAGTTTCAATTCTTAAGATAAACATAAAAATATCAACATACATAAATAAGAATATTGAGAATCATAGTTGTTTATATATAGCATTCATAGAATACAATAAAGGTATGATACATACATTGGTCCATGATTAAGAGACAGATGAGAGAGAGAAGTTGAGAAACTTCTGTTTGTCCCCTAGTATTTTTATTCTTTTACATTCTTTTAAGTGATGGAGAATAAAAGTGTGAAAACTATTGATCTTCTCTTTTCTTACTCTCCTTATTAACTCAATGTTTGTATTAGATAATAGAAACATCACAAATCTAGCAAGTCTCAAGTTTATAATGCTGGAAGATGATGGTTAAGGACAAAAGTAGGCCATCAAACTTTAGCTTATTTTTAGCTTAATCTATTTATAGAATAGAATAGACTTAGGCTTAGGCTTAAGTTATTGGTTGTTTTAAAAAATAGGCCAAGCCATATTTTTTAAAGTTTTACTTGTCAGCCTACTAGGTTAACCTATATTTTTTTAATAAAAACATAATCTATATATATTATATGGAAAAAATAATACATATTTTAAAAAGCATGCAAACGAATTCTAATCCTAATCTTACCTAACATATTTTAATGAGCCTACCAAACCTTAAATTCATTACTGGTAGGATTGGATATAGTACTAGTCATCTAAGCACTTGATAGATGCTTTACTTATAAAAGAAATATGGCTCAAGCTCAAAAGAAAGAAGTCACATTATTATACTAACTAGTAAGCTCTAATTTAGTCGTGCCTTCTTTCCTTATACCTAGTATTAAAATTGAAATAGACAAATTGAGGTATATCATAACATGCATGATATTGATACATGAGTATCCTTTCAATTTTTTGGAGTAAGAGGTTGTGAATTAGGGAATTAAATATGCAAATCTTGAATTTATACCAATTTCAAGAAAAATAACAAAAATGAATGCATGTCAATATATAAGGAAGGGGAAAAAAATGTTGAAAACTTTACTTAAGGATATGAATAAGATTAATTTCATTATAGATATGTAAAAATCAAATCATCAATAGAGTACATGGTCTTAATTGGTCATTTTATTGATTTAGAATGGAAGTAACAAAAAAGAGTTTGAAATTTTGTTAAAATAAAGCCTCCTAGGCATGGGGTTGATGTTGTTAATACAATTTTCAAATGTTTACAAAAATGGGGTATTGAAAATAAAATGTTCTATGTGTTAGTTCATAACACCTTATATAATGACTCATGCATTAGTATTTTAAAAGATATCACATCACTTCATAAGAAGTTAGCCCTTGGTGGAAAGTTATTCCATATTCATTGTTGTACACATATTTTAAATTCATTAGTTTAAGATGGCCTTTCTGAGATCGAGAATGTAATTAGAAACATAAGTGATAGCATAGAGTACATTAGAAGCTCTAACGCAAGGTTAATTTTTTTTTAAATCATTCAACAATTGCAATTAAAAGAAAGAAAATTAATAGTTAATTGTTCAATACAATGGAATTCAATATATGAGATTTTATATGTTGCTTCAAAATTTAGAGCTATGTTTTTAAGATACCAAGTTAAAGAGAAATAATATGATTATTTGTCAACAAATGAGGATCGAGAAAATATTGCAAAAGTTTGTTAAGTTTTAAAAGTTTTCAATATTGCCACTTATATAATCTTGGGTAATAAATACCTTAGTATTAATTTATATCTTAATGAAATTTATAGAGCTAAAATTGGTAATTGATAATGCAACAATATCTGATAATGATTTCATGACAAAAATGGCAGGAAAAATGAAAGATGAGTTTAATAAATATTAGGGTGAATGCAATCTATTAATGGCAATTACTAGTGTCCTAGATCTAAGGTGTAAAATTCTTAGAGCTAAGATAATTTTTTCCATTAATTTATCACTTTGATAGTGAAGCTCAAAAGAAAGTTGACATCATGGTTAAAGCATTACGTGAATTTTATGATGAATATGTCTGTGAGTCTATATCTAATATTGATAGAAATAAAAGTTCGTCAAGTGGAAGTTCCCTAACTAATGTCAAAAAAAATTCTACACTTTCTTCAAAATAGTTCAAATTAATGAATTTTGTATGTAAGCAAGATGTTGTTCCTCTTATGAAATATGAATTAGACTCTTACCTTTAAAAATCCATTTGTATATGTTATGATGACTCTAATACCTCTTTTAGTGCTTTGGAATTGTGGAAAGCAAATAAGATAAAATATAGAATTTTATCAAAGGTAATATCTGATGTACTAGCGATTTCTATCTCAATTGTAACATCAAAGTCAACATTTGGTACAAGTAGGAGGACTATTGATTCTTATCAATCTTAATTAAATTCAAGGATAGTTAAAGCATAAGTTTGTGCTAGAGATTGGCTTTGTAACATTTAAGGCATGAAAAAAAAAGATTAAGATATTTACTTACATGTTTAATATTTAATTTTTATTTTTATTTCAATTTATTGTTTTATTTTTTATTATAAAGAAAATAAATTTTATTATTTTATCATTTGCAAGAGGACAACATTAAGGTGATCACCATGCGCCTTTAAACTATTTGTTTAAGTCTAATGCTATTGTTTCAAACTTATGATTTAGGTTTTTGCTTATGTTTCATTAATATTGGATTCATTTTATTTGATTTTAACTTATATTATAATTTTAAATTTTTATATGATTTTTAATTTTAGATTATATTATAATATTAGTATAACAATTTGAGCAATTAATTTATTATTATTATTATATTATTTAGTTTTATTTTATATTTTTTTAGATATTAGTAGTATTTTTAGAAAAATTTTAATATATAATGTAAAAGCTTATATTGGCTAATAGATTAGGTCAAACCATAAAAATCTTATGTATCAAGCAAGTTAGGCAAAATTTTAGGCATATAATAAGTTTATAAGCTATGTTAAGCCAAAAAAATTTTATATAGGCCAAGCCTATTTTACAAAAAGCCTAGCCAAACCTAACTTGCTTTCACCCTTAATGATGGTGAGTGGAAAGAGGAATTAAAAGTTTTTTATATGAAGTTTCAAATAACTCGATCTATTAAAAAGTCATAACTCTTTAATTATGATTATGATTATTCAATCAATAAAAAAATAATTTAATATATTTAATAGGTAAGATTAATAAGATTTAACAACACAATTAATAAGATTTAATTACATACTTACCTTCAATAACACTTTTTATATGGTTATGAAGACCATTATTTTTAACAATTTTCCACTTAGCTAAATGGCCATATGAAAACTTTTATGTATTTCAAAAGTAATGGCCACTCTATTAAATTTAATGACCAACTATACTTTTTCTAAATTTACTACTAGTATGATCATGGCAATTTTATACCTGTTAAAGATTTAAATCCTTCTATACATCATAATATGATCTTTCATCCAAAAAAGTCATAATGAGAAATGATATGACCTTATTTGTATATTATGTTCAAATGAACTATTTTCTTTTATGTTCAATTTGAATTTTTCTACTATGTTTGTATCATGGTCCAACAATAATGTCTTTATCAAAAACAACTCTCTTCTCAACATTCTAAACCATATATGTACACAATAATAGAAAATCGGAAAATAAAAAACTTATAAATTAATAAGCTTAGAGTGTCAAATATACATTAATAATGTAAGACTAACAATATGTTCAACATTTCCTACTGAACATAATGCTTATACCCTCAACATGAATAGTAAATGTCTCAGGTGGTAACCTCATTGTTAAAGGATTAACAATCATAAGATTAGTACTAATATGATTTATTGACACTTTATATTTTTGAACTTCTTCTTTAATGACAAAGTATTTCAATTTCATATACTCAACACATTTGGAATACTTATTGTTTTTTAGAAGTAAAGATAGTTGCAAAATTATCATATTAAATTTTCAAAAGTTTGGTAATACTATCAAGTACTCCAAGCCTTGAAATAAAATCTTATATCCATTTAACCTGAATTATGGTCTCAAAACATAGGATAAATTCAACCTCCGTAATTGATGCAACAATAACTAACCATTTCACACATGTCTATGAAATAGATTCTCTAATTAGAAGATACAAATAATTGAAAGTTAATTTTCTTATATCCATATAACTAGCAAAATTTGAATCTAAATCTAAATATTCAATCACCTCAAGATGATTACATCTCTTATAAGTCAACATGTGATTTTTCATTCTTTGCAAATATCTTAAAACTTACTTTGCAACTTTTTAGTGATCTAACATTGGATTTTTCTAGTATTTACCTAACACTCTAACTACGTAATTGATATATGATCTTGTACAAGTTTGAGCATACATTAATACCAAAAATATCTTCTTTTTTCATTTTTTCCTCATTTTTATTTCTTAATTTCTTTTACAAATAAACAAAGCTTTGGCTCATTTTTTTATTTAGACGACAAAGCCTCACCCTCTCTCCTTATTTCTTTGTCACCCAATCACCTTCCTTTCTTTTTTGCTTTTTTACTACTTTTTGCCACTGCATGTATGGAAGGCATAAAAAGTTGTTGCAAACTAAAAAAGAAGCCTACTTCCATTTTGATTTTTGGTGATTTTAGTATTTTTGCCTTTAGTAACCTTCCAAAAAGGAGGTGAGCCACTTCAAGTCAAAAACCCTTAATATTTTGCATATACGAACTTGATTTTGAAATCCTTAAGTTTCCATATAATTCGATTTCTTGTTTAATTTTAAGAAATATAAGTAAATGATTATTTAAACTATTAGAATATTGTAGTGAAAGCTTAGAATAGGTGTTTTAAGTAAGGAAATTGTTAGTATAGTGTGCTTATAATTTATTCTAAGACTACTAAATAGGCCAAAAAGGAAAAGGGTAAACAAATGCTATAAGGCTTCTTGAAATGAATTGTCATAGAGAGGTAAGTATATATTTATCTTCAATTACCCTTTTTCTTAACTTTTATATTTTTCCTATTTATTTAATATTCAAATTTTTTATTTATACTATTGTAAAATTTAATGAATGTGGTTGGTTAGTATAATATGCTTAAAAATAGAATCCTATGATTTTGATTATCGATTTTGGATTAATTGCTATAGTGTTGAATAGTGTCCTTTGTATTATGTATGTCCTACCTCGAATTATGCACTCCACTTAATTCAACATTTCTTAACTATAATGTGTATGTGTGTGTGTATTTAAATCATAAATTTATAAAATCTCTTAGTTGTTGTCATAGAAGCTTATTATACTTGCATTTAAAAAAGTATAAACCAATTATTTGTATTATTTACTTTTTCGTACTACTTAATAATAAAATAATGTGTGGAACATTATCTTTCCTTCTTGAAAATTACTATTAGTCATCTCTTTGTGCGATGAAGGCATAATAATACTAATGCTAAATATGATATATTATAATAATTCTCATGTAAATTTGTAAATTTTATTTTTAATAGTATCATTGATAGTGTGATGGAAATGTGATGATATTGTAATGATAATTTGAGATGTAATGTGATTGATGTTATTGCACATATTTGATGTTATGAAATAAAAGGAGAAATTTGAAAATATGAATTATTACCAGATTCAGAAACACATTTGTAAAGGGATAAAGTTGATAAGAAGTAAAAAAAAAGTTTAATTTACTTTCTTGTTTATTTTATTTATGTGTTATATCACTATGAAAGCATGAATAATATTGGAAATGTACTTATGATTATGATGGTAGCTGAGGATTTCAAATGATTTATAAGTTTTTCTTATCTAATAACTCTTATTTATACTAGTGGAGATGTGTGACTTAATAGACTATGACGACCCTTTTAAAGTGTCATTAACCTTCAAATTTGAGAAGAATATATATATATATATATGGTTTAGAATGTATCCAAGTATGGCAAGTGCTTTAATTGTCTTCTTTTTTTCATGCATTTTCATTTTTTTAGAATGTAGCCAGTTAATTTTTAGTATTGATTTGGTAGATGTACATTCACTAAATTTATAAAACTCACTCTTTTATTTCAAATATAATATAATGTTTTCAAGTTTAACTTAAAACTCTAAGTTAAGCTATTCCCATGGAAGTCCAAAGCATCTTGGCAGAAGAATTTGATAGTTAAGAGATTGTGTCAATTGTAGATTGTTTTGATAGTCATCATATGTAAAAGGTGGACTTTTATCTTTGTTTAATTTTGTTGTATGCCTGTAAAATATCACAAGTCTGCATTTATTAAGGAAAGCATCCCTTATGAGTGTCTATAAAAGGAGGAACTTATGTTCATCCAATCTAAGTTTAGTATTGCATATTGGGTTACATGGGAGTAAAGGCATTTTTGTTAGGATTAAGTCGGTATAGTTATTTGGAAATGCTTGTGAAACTAGTTATCAAACTCCACATTGGTTGCAATTTAGTTAGTTCATGATAACAAGGATTAAAATTAGTGTTTAATCTTTTGTTACACGAAGTTAACATGGCTTTTATTAGGGCCGGTTAGTATTTAATAAGTCACATAAAAGCTAATAGTATTACATCAGATAAATTGTTAAGTTTTTTTGTTTGCCTATAATGAAAAGGCTAAAATTTAGAACAAAATTATTTTCCAAGAGCTAAATTGATACCAATTTCTAGCGAGAGATAAAATTAACAAAAAAATTAGTCTTATAAAGACTAAAAAAAGTCAACTTTTTTTTATGAAATTTTTAGTCAATTTTTCTCTTACATATAGTAGTACCCACGTGACACATCCTATATGTGTTAGCATAGGCGGCATGTTGGTATGTCGGGGGCATGACCTCCCTAAATTATATATATATATATATATATATATATATATTTAATTTTGTGAATTTTTTTATTTGTTTGCATCCTTCTAAAAAATAAAATAATTATGAGTGAGTAAAAATGTATTTAAAAATGTTAGTTCAATACTTCATTGAATAAATTCAAATTTAAAGTAAATTAAACTTTATTTGTTTGATTGGTCGTTGAATGTGTTTAGTAGCTACTTATTTTACGGGAAATTTTCAATCATATATGTGCAGCATTATTTTTATTTTTATGGTAATATTTGAATACATAACATATATAATATATTATTTGAGAACTGGATGTATAGAATTTTTAAAATCATAATTAAGAATATTTTTGAGATTCTATAAAATTTTAATATTTTTTATAAAAATTTTAAACTATTAACCATATTCAATACTTAAAATAAGAAACTATTCAAATATTGTAAATTTACTATCTAATAAATTAAGAACTAAGAGTTCAATAGTAAATGAAAGTGTTAGCACACACATTCTAAGTAATATTGTATTTTCTTCTTTTTTGCGAAAGAAAGGAAAAAAATTTGCTAAAAAAAATGAAAAGAGAGATAAGGTTATTGTCATATTCTTTATTATTATTGGTTGAAATTAATCATTAAATATATTATATTCATATAATAGTGAAGCTCGACTTAAAATTTTTTAAAGTCAACAAACTTGAGTTGAAACTCATTTTTATCCTTAATAAATACTTCACCCTCCGCCGTGTGTGTTCAATTTATAAATGACTATAACCTCTATCCGTGTTTCACCAACCATATGCTTAGAAAGAAGGAAAAAAAATCTTAAAAAAATTGAGTTAGAAGAGAAAATTTTACTATGTTAATGTACGAAAAAATATTAATAACTGATTGAATAATTTATTTTCTTTTTTCTTCCTTCTCTTTTACCTTTTATTTAGTTAAAAAGAAAATAGAAGAAAAAGAAGAATTTTTTTTAAAATTTAAATTGAAGACAAAAACTTTTAAAATTTGAAATAAGTAAGAAATTACAACCTTATATTTTAGTTTTAAAATTACCCTTTTCCTATTTTTTCTCTTTATTTAAATAAAAGAAGACAATAAATTTGAAAATTTTTTATTTTCTTTTTTCCTAATCAAACAAAGCCTTACTTCGAACAAAACAAAACTTATTTTTTTCATTCCATCAATCTTCCTTTCCACTGGGCGCAAGGAATCAAAATTCAAAATTGCACAGGGACCGCAAACCAAACACAATGCTTAATAGGTAGCATCTTTTTTCTGCCTAAAATGAACATTACTTAATTCTTCCCCTCTTTACTGAAACATGGCAATTCGCAGGATCCATCATCTCCCTTTGGAACCATGCGGAAAAAACCATAATTTAATTAATTACAAGAAAAAAATTATACCATTAAAAAAATATGCATATCCCAATAAAAAAAACAAAGAAGATAAACGGATAAAAAAGGACAGGGAGTTGGGCACCACACTCTGCGGGGACCAAATCCATGCATCACGGCCTTAAATAGTAATTGCCACATGGACCGCGCGCAACAAATAATTAACCAAATAATATTGAATCATTATTTTGATTTAGAGATTATAAATTTAATGTAAGAATACGTTAATTTATAATTAATAAAAAATAAAAAATTTTAAAGTGTCAACATTTTAATAGAATTATAATAATAAATTTATTTTTAATTAATAATTATAATTTAAATTAAACATTTTATAATAAAAAAATTTCTGTAATAACACTCAAAAAAAAAAAAAACTGATAATAGTCTCTACTCATGTTTTTTTCTAGGAAAAAAGACAAATGTACATGGACCCCGCAAAATGAGACCACATTACACGTTTCGAAAGGACCACACGCCTCACGTTATTGTCAATTTGAAATTGCTTGAGGATTGGCAAGGGCCACTCACACACTTCGATGCTCTGATTCCTGTCCTTCGTCGAGATATTTATGGCAAATCTCATTTCACGCGTTGTTTTCATATGCATACAGCCATACAAAACAGCGCACATGGTTCACGAGGCAACGGTCGAGTAATTCAATCGATTTAAAATAAAAACAAACTACCAAATTGTATATGAAAGATGTAGATTTTATCATTTTTTTAAAATTGTTTATATTAATTAACTTACATTTTAAGAGAAATTTGATGTAAAATCTATTTTAAAAATGATTTTGATATAAAAATTAAAAATTATGTACTGCAAAATAATTTTTTTAAAAAAATTTGATATAATTTGTATTTTCAAAATTAATTTTCCCATACAAGAAGGTGAAATGTTAATAAAAATATAAAGACTTATAAAATCTTTATGCATAAGCTGCGTGGAGGTTTGAATATTAAATTTTCATTCAATTATCTAAAACACTTTCTTAAATTTGTTAAGTGACTTTTTAAAAACCTTTACTGTTAAAAAAAGTGTTTTAATTAAGGATAATTCTCCGGTATGCCTTTAAAATAAAGAATAGTAGTGTAATTTGCTAAAATCAAAGTTTTATACAATAATAATCCTAATTCAATTATATGAAAGTATAATATTATATATGAATTAAAAATAAATAGTAATTACCTGATAAATCCATTTTACGATGAATGTATAATTTGAATTTGTTGTAGATAATGAGTTACTCATGATCGATCTTAATTATAGATTCCAATAGAGATTTAGTGTTTCTATCAACTTTAGATGAATTTTTGATTGAGGAGATTCTCTAACATCAATAGAGAGTGTTAAGAATTAATCTTAGAGTATAGAAGTAGTAACTTTTATTTATATTGTAACATTAGTGAGTCGATCTATCCTCCATCGCTAAGAACCACTTGATATTATGCTATTGGTTAGATTACCACTAGATACAAACTATATAATCACTTTAATATTGAGCCAAACCTTTTACATCTTATTTTATTATTAAATTAATAGGTTCATAATAAAAAATTCAACGATATCCCATTTGGATCATATAATGCAATAATAATGTCCATTTTAAAACGATGTGAAAGAAAACTATGTCATCTTTATACCTATTGATCTCAATTGAGATAATAAATATCCAATAATATTAAACATAGTATCTGATAGATATATTAAAGAAATATATATATTGTACACTTGCATCTTGCTGATCGTATACAATATCCAATAGGGATATATGTAATAACATTGTGCTTAATAAGATTTACATAATAAAATTATGACAACATATATAAATCTTTACATACTGAGTTGAAAATATCTGCTCAAGAGGCTAAATGAGAATTGTAATTCTTTGTACAATATTGAAATGGGGGTCTAAATATCTCTACAAATATACCATAACAAAAAACGATCACTATATATAGCAAAATATGAATATTGCATTATAAATATTTCATTTATGTACATATAAAAAAAATAGTTTATATCATATTACTCTAATAAACTTAAAACATAAAAAAGACTTAGCTAATCCCAATTGATTATATCATCATGATATATTCATGTTATTAAGTCTTTGGTTAGTGGATCCACAAGTATACAATCCATGAAAATATGTTCCATATATATGATATACTCGCATGCCTTCTCTCGCACAAACTGGTATTTTATATTAAAATACTTCATATAGGTAGAAATTTTGTTGTTATCAGAAAAGTTTATAGTAGTAGTATTGTTGTAATAGATGATTAAAAGATTTAAAGATGCCTTTAATAATCTTAAAATCAGCTAAAATGTTCCTTAATCATCAATAATGTTTTGGAAATTCTGATTATCACATGCAGCGAAAATTCAAAATTTGATCCAAATTCTACCTGGGATCCATGCAAAAAGTATAAATTAATGATTAGAGTTTTACCTATTGGGTACTTATATTTCTACTGATCAAAACTTGAGAGCGGATGAATCAAACGCTGGCCGGAAGGTATAGCATCTCTACAGTATCCATACAGAGTGAACAACGACCTCTCACCCTCCACGAATTTGCTAGGATGCGTTTTTCTCTCCAGGATTTAGGATTGGATATTTTCTAAGTGATTTAGGGCTTTATGGAAGTTATGAGCGTGTATTAAAAGTGCTGCCCTCAAGTCCCTTTTATAGAACTTAGGCAAGCCACAATCCTAGTCCTACTAGGATAATGCTTCCAAAATTCTAATCATACTTAACAATTCATCTTATCCTTATCCTAGAGATAGGACTTATCTATTAATTATCTAATATTAGATAATAATATTATTTCATAATATAAATATCTTATATTAGATAATTGCGTATAATTATCAAATATTAAAATATTATTATCTCATAATATATTTATCTAATATCTGATAACGTAAATATTTGATATTACTTTAATATCAAATAATATCATATAATAATAATTATATTTATTATGTGAAAAATATATTATTATTTAATAATATATATATGCACGAAAATAAGTTCAATTAATTTGATATTAATATAATTAAAGTTAAATTAATTATTATCTTATTCCTACTCCTTTTATGTGACCCTGTAGGTTTTTACTACGTTAACAATGACTTGAGCCATAGACAGTGAACAGTATCTAGCAATACATCACAGACCACTCAAGTAGTAAGAATGTCTGTGATTCGACATCTACCTAATATATGATCAATGTTTTGCATCATAATCTCTTTTGTAATAATATCCAAATTGAACTAGAGGCATGGAGAGTGTCATCCTTGTTAAATTTCAATTTATATTTCTTGATATTGAGTAAACTTTAAAATAAATGATTAATATCACATATTGATCCATTTGAGCATGGCTATATATTTTTAAGTCTTACTCAATCAAGGGACTCAAGGATATATCTCTTTTTTATAAGAGTAACAAAATTTCATCTACATCACTCACTTCCCTCTGTATGATTCGTGACACACCCAATCAATGCCCGCCCTACTTGTCATCCTGATTAAAGGTGACATAGGACGACATCAAGGTGAGTAATCCCTCATGTAGGGAACCGTAGTGACATCAGGTTAAAGAATTATATGTAATTGTGATCATATGAGAACTACTAATGATACAAGTCTTATCCATGCAGTATTTTCATATTGGGTTAGTCCAGTACATCTGCTCACTAACAATGTACTCATGTATTGACTTGATATCACATATCCATAATTCATAATCATCAGTCACTATACATGCCAGTCTCAATATACTATTATTATCCCTTTCGTAATAATACTTGACTAGGGGCATTTTAGGAATAGTAAAACTATTCCAAGAACAATTATTATATTAAGTTATAAATTGTGCAAAATTAAAAATAAAATATAATAATTGCATTGCTTAAAATAAAATATAATACATTATATATTATTTCAATCATCTATATGATTAGTTTCTAGGACACTCACCAACAATCTCCCACTTGGACTAAAGTCAATCACTCATGCATCTAATACCAAGTGACATAGTATGACCATCATGCTTTTTTTGCGTTAAAGGCTTTGTCAATGGGTCGGCGATATTATCATCAGTTGGTACTTTACATATTTTTATATTTCCTCTATCGATAATTTCTCGAATGAGATTGAAACGCCTAAGTATGTGTTTGAATCTTTGGTGAGATCTAGGTTCCTTGGCTTGTGCAATGGCTCCATTGTTGTCGCAATAGAGATCCACTGGGTTTGTAATGCTAGGAACAACGCCAAGTTTAGTAATGAACTTTTTGATCCAAACAGTCTCTTTTGAAGCATCAAAGGTAGCAATATACTCAGCCTCTATAGTAAAGTCAGCCACTGTTTCCTGCTTTGAATTCTTCCAACACACAACACCACCATTTAGGTTAAATACATAACCTGACTGCGATCTAAAGTCATCCTTGTCGGATTGAAAACTGGCATCAGTGTAACCTTTTACAACAAGTTCTTCCTCCCCTCTATATGTTAAGAATGAATTCTTAGTCCTTCTCAAGTACTTAAGAATATTCTTAACGGCAGTCCAGTGAGGTTCACTTGGATTTGACTGGTACCTACTTGTCATGCTTAAAGCATATGAGACATCAAGACGAGTACATATCATGGCATACATGATAGATCCAATTGCTGATGCATATGATATCTTATTCATACGGTCCTTCTCATTTTGTGTTGAAGGATATTGAGCTTTGAACAAATTTATGCCATGCGACATAAGCAAAAATTCTCTTTTAGATTCTTGCATGTTAAACCATTTTAACACTTTATCTATGTATGTACTCTGACTTAGGCCAAGCAATTTTCTTGATCTATCTCTATAGATCTTAATACCTAGTATATAGGTAGCTTCACCTAAGTCTTTTATCAAGAAACAATTCCCTAACTAAGTCTTTACTATTTGTAGTGTAGGGATATCATTTTTTATGAATAGTATGTTACCCACATACAATACAAGGAAAATAATTGTGCTCCCATTAACCCTTTTGTAAACACAAGATTCATCTTCATTTTTTATGAAATCAAATTCTTTGATTGCCTCATCAAAATAAAGATTCCAACTCCGTGAAGCTTGCTTTAATCCATAAATGGATCGTTGTAACTTACATACATTTCTAGCAATTTCAGGAATGACAAAAACCCTCGGGCTGTGTCATGTACACATCCTCGAGGAGCTTTCCATTAAGAAAAGTAGTTTTGACATCCATCTGCCAGATTTCGTAATCATAAAAAGCTGCAATAACAAATAAAATCTGGATGGATTTAAGCATGGCAATTAGGGAATAGGTCTCATCATAGTCTATACCATGAACTTGCCTATAACCTTTTGCGACTAATCATCTTTTGAAGGTTTGTACGTTACCATCTATGTCAGTTTTTTTCTTGAAAACCCATTTGCACCTAATAGGTTTTACCCTTTCAGGTGGATCAACCAAAGTCCATACTTGGTTAGTATACATGGAATCCATCTCAGATTTCATGGCCTCAAGCCACGTATCAGAGTCTGGCCTTTTTATAGCTTCTTAGTATGTTGTAAGCTCATCTTAATCTATGAGCAAAATATCGCCATTTTGAGTCATAAGAAATCCATATTTCTTAGGCTCATGATGTATCCTACTAGATCTACGTGGGCCTTGTGTTACTTGAGCTAGTTCCTGAGCCACAACATCATATGGTCTCTGTTCAGGCTTTATTACAAGTTTAGTATTACTTTGTAAGTCTCCTACTTCTTCGATTTCTACTTTCCTCCCATTATTTTTCTTAGAGATAAATTCTCTTTCAAGAAAAATACCAATTCGTGCGATAAACACTTTGCCTTCACTAGGATTGTAGAAATAGTATCCCTTAGTTTCCTTTGGATATCCTACAAAGTAGTACTTATCTAATTTGGGTCCAAGCTTATCAGAAACTTAACATTTTACATAAGCCTCGTAACCCCAAATCTTCATAAAAAATAAGTTGGGACGTTTCCCAATTCATATCTCATATGGAGTCTTTTGAACCATTTTAGAGGTAACACGGTTGAGCGTAAAAGCAGATGTCTCTACAGAATTCCCCCAAAAGGAAATTGGAAGATCTGTATGACTCATCATAGATCGTACCATGGCTAACAAGGTACGATTCCTCCTTTCTAAAATACCATTCCATTATGATATTCCAGGTGGAGTGAGTTGTGATACTATACCACACTCCTTTAGATAGTCATCAAATTCTTAGCTTAAGTATTCTCCACCTTGATCTGATCGAAGTGTTTTAATACTTTTGTCAAGTTAGTTTTGCACTTCATTCTTGAATTCCTTAAACTTTTCAAAGGATTATGATTTGTGTTTCATAAGATACATATATCCATATCTACTGAAATCATCAATAAATATAATGAAGTACTGGAAACCTCTTCTAACAGGTGAACTAATAGGCCCATATACATCAGTATGTATGAGACTTAATAGATCATTCGCCCTTTCATCGTGTCCAGTGAATGGTGCTTTAGTCATTTTACCTAATAAACAAGATTCACATATTTCATATGATTCAAATTCAAATGAATCTAAGAATCCATCTTTATGGAGCTTGGATATGCGCTTATCATTTATATGGCCCAAATGACAATGCCAGAAATAGGTTAGATTTAAATCGCTTAGTATTTATGTTATAGACAGGCATTTCAAGATCAAGAATATAGAGTCCATTGAACATTTGTGCACTGCAGTAAAATATTTCATTTAAATAAATTAAATAACTTTTGTCCTTTATTATAAATGAAAAATCTTTCTTGTCCAAACAAGAAATAGAAATAATATTCCTGTTGATAGCAGGCACAAAATAACAATCCTCTAATTCTATTACTAAACTAGAAGGTAAAAATAGATAATATGTCCTTACAGTTAGTGCAGCAACTCTTACTCCATTGCCAACTCGTAGGTCCACTTTGCCTTTAGCTAAAGTCTTACTCTTTTGTAGTTCCTGCACATTTATATAAATGTGAGAACCGCATCCGGTATCTAATACCCAAGATGTAGAAGTAGAAACATTAATTTCTATAACATAGATACCTGAAGCAGAAGTCTCACTTCCCTTCTTCTTTTTCAGATCTTCCAGATAGACCTTGCAGTTTCTTTTCTAATGTCCAGTCTGACTGCAATGAAAACATGTCCCTTCCTTAGCCACACTCCTTTTTGCTTTCAGTGCAGAGGACTTAGACTTGGACTTGCCTTTGGATTTGGAATCATTCTTGTTTTTGCCCTTGCCTTTGTCCTTTTGAACCATTATTATAGTATTAGGCTTAGTCTTTTGCAAATGTTGTTCAGCAGTTCTTAACATGCTTAACAATTCTGGTAGTGATTTGTCAATTTCATTCATATTGTAATTTATGATAAATTGACCATAACTCTATGGCAACGATTGCAGAATTAAGTCAGTGGCTAACTCTTGACCTAATGGAGCACTCAATCTCTTAAGGTTCTCAACATACCCAATCATTTTGAGTACATGAGGCCCAACATGGTTTCCTTTTGCCAGTTTGCACTGAAACAATGCTTTTGTCACCTTAAACCTCTCATGCCGAGCTTGGCCTTCATAAAGCTTCTTAAGATGCTCAAGCATGTCATAAGCTTTCATGTTCTCATGTTACTTCTAAAGCTCAGAGTCCATGGTAGCCAATATGAGACAATCGACATCTAATGCATCATCATGATGCTTTTTATAAGCATATTTTTGAGCTCGAGAGGAAGTAACTTCAGGTTCTTGAGGAATAAGTTCCTCTAGTGGCTTGTCAATTTCATTCATATTGTAATTTATGATAAATTGACCATAACTCTATGGCAACGATTGCAGAATTAAGTCAGTGGCTAACTCTTGACCTAATGGAGCACTCAATCTCTTAAGGTTCTCAACATACCCAATCATTTTGAGTACATGAGGCCCAACATGGTTTCCTTTTGCCAGTTTGCACTGAAACAATGCTTTTGTCACCTTAAACCTCTCATGCCGAGCTTGGCCTTCATAAAGCTTCTTAAGATGCTCAAGCATGTCATAAGCTTTCATGTTCTCATGTTGCTTCTGAAGCTCAGAATCCATGGTAGCCAACATGAGACAACTGACATCTAATGCGTCATCATGATGCTTCTTATAAGCATATTTTTGAGCTCGAGGGGCAGTAACTTCAGGTTCTTGAGGAATAGGTTCCTCTAGGACATACATTTTTCGCTCATGTTTGAGGACTATCCTCAAATTCTTATACCAGTCTAGGAACTTTATCCTATTCAGTTTGTCCTTCTTAAGGATCGATCGCAGTGATAAGTTATTTAATGTATTAGCCATTAGTTATCTACGACAGAAATATGCAAAGTAAGTATTAAGTTTAAAACATTTAATAAAGTCTTTTATTAAATGTACACTATTTTATTCAAATTAATAGCCTTCACTATTAATTCGGAAAGTCACATTGTCTAAGCTTTCTAGTGGGTCAAGATCCATATTTCACCAAGCTTTAAGTTAGCTTTGGCTAAACACTTAAAACTTAGTTATTTAGTTAGGCAACACTTGCTAATTGTATCATATACAACTCTTGGATAGTTGAGTGAATAAAACTTGTTCTAGTCCATCTTATGAACTAAAACCTAACTTTATGCCTCTAGGTCTCAATCCTATCAAGATATCCTACTTAAGTTGGACCCAATGTTTGACATTTGGATATCACTATTATCCTGTCGTGTCTCACCAAGATAAACGAGGTACTTTGCTTTGGCAAACCTACCTCATGTCGATTAAGGCTTTGACGAGTGCCAAGCATTAGAAGGCGTCATTTAATTATTACTGACTTAATATTTCAGATGAGGGATTTTAATTTATTTGTTATTAGATCTCACCATAACTAGCCTATTTATTCATGCATTACATCTAGCATATCTCATACATCATATAAAGTAAATGAATAAAATAGACCACTGCATATCATATATCATGCAATAAATAGAATTATCACATAGTAGGAACACATTCTATCACATAGTAAATGTATGCTCATCAATATCATCACATAATAAAGAAATCAAAATGTCACATAGTATGGCCCTAAAATTCTATTTTCTAATGATATTCCTAACTAACTCTTTAGCTTCTTCTTGTCTCATAGCTCTTCAGTTTCTCCTTATTCCAAGCCAAGAATGCTCCATTGCAGTTACAAATTTACAACAGAAACCCCAAGTTACATTTGGGGGGAGTGAGATGAGAAAAGAATATATATTAGAGAAATAGAGGAAGACACAACATGTAGGTCATATTTAAAATCCATCCATAAAAACTCCAAGGGCCATACTATGCAACATATTCATGTATCATATGTAATAACTATTAAGAAATATATGTAACCAAGATAGGTAGGATGATTGACATATATATTTCATAACATAATCATCACAAAAAATTATATTTTAAAACAACGCCTTAAGAATAAAAAATGATTTTTGAATGCTACGTAGAGTTAGTACGGCGGTCCTGCTAGCTGGTTAGTAGGCAGGGTTCAAGCCCCTTGCCGAGGGGCGTGGGGGCGGAGCCCCCTGGGTGAAAAATTGAATTCATCTGACATTTAGATTACAATTTTTCTATCAATAATTGACAGACCTTTTTAGTCGAACAATTTGACATTATTTGACATTCAAATCGTAGTCCCAAAATTCAAACATATTATATCATACACGCGTATTCTTCATACATTAATCCAGATTTATTTCAAATCACATTGAAACAAATTTAACTAGATTTATATATGAAGACAGATTCAGAATTAATCACATTGATTCTCTGCAGAATAGATCATATTCTTTAAACGCAGATTATATCACATATACAATATAGATTCAAGGTTTCATCATATGAAAGCTCAGAATTAAAGACTAATCCAGAAGACATATATATATCATACATATACAACCTAACTTAAGGATTAAGTTTGATTAATTCTGATTCACAACAGAACCTTTTTACATCAGAAAATGATTTTCACGTAATTAATCCTATTAGTTCTTATTTAAAACAGAACCTAGAATTAATCATAGAAGCATATTCAAATTCAAATAAAAAATCTAGAATTACATATGAAACAGATTTGAACATGAACTAGAAAACACATAATCAGATTCATACAATTAATCTCATCAATTGTTAATCACATTTGAAATACAGATTATATATATCATATATATATCTACAAAATCAGAATCAAACAATGAGTTTGTATATATCTCATATATATCTAGTTTAAACAGAAACTGATTTGATGTTAATTTATCACATAGACATTCATCAAAACGTGTAACTTCTTATTTAAACTGAAATAGATTTGACATATATTTATCATATAAATATTCATCAAAGGTAGTAAAATACATAATCAGAACTTATATTTTTACAAGAAGCTCTGATATCATTGTTGGGAATTTAGATTATCACATGCAGCGAAAATTCAAAATTTAATCCGAATTCTACCTAGGATCCATGCAAAAAGCATAAATCAATAATTAAAGTTTTACCTATTGGGCATTCGTATTTCTACTGATCAAAACTTGAGAACGGATGAATCAAACGCTGGCCGGAAGGTACGGCATCTCTATGGTATCCACACAGAGTGAACAACGACCTCTCACCCTTCACGAATCTGCTAGGATGCATTTTTCTCTCCAAGATTTAGGATTGGATGTTTTCTGAGTGATTTAGGGTTTTATGGAAGTTATGAGTGTGTATTAAAAGTGCTGCCCTCAAGTCCTCTTTTATAGAACTTAGGCAAGCCGCAAGCCACAATCCTAGTCCTACTAGGATAATACTTTTAAAATCTTAATCACATTTAACAACTCATCTTATCTTTATCCTAGAGATAATGAGGAGAGATATGACTTATCTATTAATTATCTAATATTAGATAATAATATTATCTCATAATATAAAAATCTTATATTAGATAATTGCATATAGTTATTAAATATCAAAATATTATTATCTCATAATATATTTATCTAATATCTGATAACGTAAATATTTGATATTACTTTAATATCAAATAATATCACATAATAATAATTATATTTATTATGTGAAAAATATATTATTATTTAATAATATATATATGCACAAAAATAAGTCCAATTAATTTGATATTAATATAATTAAAGTTTAATTAATTATTATTTTATTCCTACTCCTTTTGTGTGACCCTGTAAGTTCTTACTACCTTAACAATGACTCATTATTGAGCCATAGACAGTGAGCGGTATCTAACAATATATTACTACGACTCAAGTAGTAAGAATGTCTGTGATTCGATATCCACCTAATACATGATCAACGTTTTGCATCATAATCTCTTTTGTAATAATATCCAAATTGAACTGAAGGCATGGAGAGTGTCATCCTCGTCAAAGTTTAATTTATATTTTTTGATATTGAGTAGACTTCAAAACAAATGATCAATGTCACATATTGATTCATTTAAGCATGGCCATGCATTTCTAAGTCTTACTCAATTAAGGGGCCCAAGGATATATCTCTTTTTTATAAAAGTAACAAAATTCTATATACATCACTCATTTCCCTCTACATGATTCGTGACACACTCAATCAACGCCTTACTTTTCATCCTGATTAAAGGTGATATAGGACGATATCAAAGTGAGTAACCTCTCATGTAGGGAACCGTAGTGACTTCAGGTCAAAGGATTATATGTAATTGTAACCATATGAGAACTACTAATGACACAAGTCTTATCCATGCAGTATTCTCATATTGGGTCAGTCCAATACATCTGTTCACTAACAATGTACTCATGTATTGATTTGATATCAAATATCCATGATTCATAATCATCAGTCACTATACATGTCAGTCTCGATATACTATTATTATCCATTTCGTAATAATACTTGACTAAGGATATTTTAGGAATAGTAAAATTATTCAAAGGATAATTATTATATTAAGTTATAAATTATGCAAAATTAAAAATAAAATATAATAATTGCATTGTCTGAAATAAAACATAATACATTGTGTATTATTTCAATCATCTATACGATTAGTTCTTAGGACACTCACCAACACAATGTAAGTAGTTTCACAATATGTGACATATTTTATTTTCATAATAGATATTATTATTAAGGACTATTTAACACTTTTTCATGATATAACTCTTCTTGTCATTATAAAGATATGTTCATATGTTAATTTGTAATCATCTAGACAATTAATAAAATTTTAATATAAGTAACTTATAACTATAAGATCTTCTGATCTCCTGTAAGTCAACATGTAATCTTTGTATTCCATACGTACCTTATGACTCTTTTTACAATAATCCAATATCTTTGACCAAAATTACTCAAATATCTCTCCAGTTCATTAATAGCATAAGCTATGTCAGGATGTACATATACCAAAGCATACATCAACCTACCAATAATTAACACATATGGGGATATTTTTCATTCTTTCTATTTTAATATCATTCTAAGGATACTAAGACTTAAAGAAAATTTTCTTTTTTGAAATGGGTGTAGAAACTTAAGTGCATTTTGACATTTTGAACATCTTCAGTACTTTCTCAATGCACATTTGTTAGGACAAACCAAGTAAGCCCCAAGATCTGTAACAATAAATCTCTATTCCTAAAACATAAGAGATATTTTCATGATCTTTCATATTAAAATATTTGGATAACATTTATTTTGTTCCAATCAGTAGGTTCACATCATTGCTTGCAAGGAGAATATTATCCACGTATAGTACTAGAATAACAAAACTACTCATATTCATCAATATATAAATACATTGATTTACTACATTATCCTTAAACCTAAGAGAAGTTACTACCTCATCAAACTTGAGATACCACTATCTAACAACTTATTTTAAACTATATATGGACTTTTCAAGCTAATACATAAGGTACTTTTTTCCTTTCTCTTGAAATCTATCTGGTTGGTTCATATAAATAGTCTTTGATAAATCATCATTTAGGAAAGTTATTTTTACATCCATTTGATGTAACTTTAAATCAAAATGAGCCACCAAAGTCATAAGAACTTGAAATAAGTCTTTGATTGAAATTGATGAAAAAGTTTTCTTATCATCTATACCTTCCTTCTAAATGTAGTCTTTAGCAACTAATTTGCCCTTGTACCTCTTAACTTCATGTTGAGTATCCTTTTTAGTCTTAAAGACCCATTTACATCTAACTAGCTTACAACCTAAAAGAAGCTTCACTAAATCCTATACTTGATTCTTATACATCGAAACTAACTCATCCTTTATAACACTCATTCGATCAAAATGGTTTAAACTGGATATAGCTTAAAAAAAAATTGTAGGATTAGTATTATCATTAATGTCATATTCATACTCTTACAGATATACAAGATAATTATTAGAAATTTCTAATCTACAAACTCTATAAGATCTTCTCAATAAAATTTCTTCATTTATTTCATTTGGTTCGACATCTTTTGTCATTGGTTGTATTGGATCAATTGGTGGAATAACAAAAGATAACTTTCTAAGTTGGTGCTAGTGGAACAGTTGTTTTATCTTTAGAGAAATCTATAATACATGATACTTGACTTCTACTATCTAACTCATCCTCAAAGAAAACAACTTAATCAAGTTCACTTACTCTGATCATATAAGTTGGATAGTAAAACTTGCTTCCTTTTAAGCCACCGCAATATCCAATGAAGTATCTACTAATAATCTTCGAATTAAGTTTCTTTGTTGATGGAATGTATGACTTTATTTTAACTTTATGACCCTAAACTTAAAAATACCTTAAGTTAGGTTTCTTATCATATAATAATTTATAAGGGATCTTAGGTGCTAATTTATTGGGAATTTGATTTAACATGTATGCCACTGTTCTTAATGTATTACCCTATAAGAATTCTAGTAGCAATGTATAGGTCAGCATGCATCTCACTATGTCCATAAGAATTCTATTTCTCCTTTCTACAATTCCATTTTGTTTCCATGTTTTAAGCATGATGTAACTTGCTTGAATTCCATAATTTTGTAGGTATCTCGCAAAAGGATTAGGATTTCTTCCTATTTCATTATATCTACCATAATACTCATCGCCTCTATCAGAATTAATACATTTTATCTATTTTTCCAATTTTAATTCAATTGCTGCTTTGAAT
The DNA here is from genome assembly GCA_020226215.1 of Sindora glabra. Lineage (NCBI taxonomy): Eukaryota > Viridiplantae > Streptophyta > Magnoliopsida > Fabales > Fabaceae > Sindora > Sindora glabra. The sequence goes on from CM035229.1 coordinate 72,738,180, forward strand.
GACTTGAAAGCTTCTAGCAATTTTAATTTTTCATCAAGCAGTTCTACCTAACCAAATTTGGAGTTATCATCAATGAATGTGATGAAGTATTTGTAGCCTATTATAAAGGCCTATTAATGTCAGTGTAAATTAGTTAAAAAATATTTTCCTTTTTCCTTTTCTTACCCTTTCAAACTCTAACTATAAGTTTTTGCTTAATATAATGCACACATGTTTCAAAAATATGAGAAATCAAGATGATAAAGTACTTCTCCTTTTACAAATTTTTAAATTTTTTTCTTTAAAAATGTGTCTTAAACATTTATACCACAACATTAAGGATCTTTTATTAACTTGACATCTTTTCTTGCCAATAATAAAGTTTATTAAGTTCATAAAAGTAAGATCTAAATCAACTTCGAATAAACCATCACACACAAAACTAGTAATTATAATAAAGGATTTATAAAATAATTCAACTTTTCTATTTCTAAATCCAAAATAATAAGAGTATCTAACAAAATTTAAAGCAATAATAAAAATTAAATTCCTTATTATAGAATGTACATAAACTACATTATTTAGTAAAAGCTTATATTCAATCTTCAACTTCAACTTCACTAATTCTATATGCTTTACTTCAACTTTGTCACCATTTTCAAGTCTTACAATTAACTCCTTTTTACCTAGGTTTTTCAGATTTATCAGCACTTAAAAATAATCAATCATATAAATAGTCATACCAGTATTTAACTACTAAGAGTTTGATAGTATATCAATAATATTTGACTCAAAATAGACTAGAGCTAGATAGTTATCTTTCTTTTTCTTCTCAACTCATTTCTTGTATTTAAAACAATCTATTTTCTTATGCCCATACTTTTTGTAAAATTTATAGTTACCCTTGATTTAGGCCTTATTAGGTTTTTAGTACTATTGTCCATTAAATTCACTTTTCTCATCCTTTTTCCTTTTATGCTCATAGTGACCCTTACTGTTTTTCTGATTAGATCTCCCATTATAATTTGAATTTGTGCCATATTTCTTGTAAAACCTGTAATTACCTTTGAATTAAACCTTATTAGGTTTTTAACACTATTGTCCACTAGATTCACTTTTCTCACCTTTCTTCCTTTCATGGTTATAGTGACCTTTGTTATTTTTCTAATTAGATCTCCCACCATGATTTGAATTTGTGAGGTATAAATTAACTACTTAATCTTTACCTTTTTTCATATCTTCCTCGGCTTGTGTAATGATTAAAATGAGCTCGTTGATAGTTTATTCTAATTTTTTAATATTATAAGACATTTTAGAATGTCAAATTAATATGAAAGAGACTCTAGTATGCATCAAGTCAAATAAGTTTTCCTCAAATCAACTTGCATGATTTTTAGTTTATTGTAATAGTTAACCAATATTAAAATGTGCTCTTTCACCCTACTGACACCATCATACATTAATTTTTCAAGCAATGAAAGATATCATCCCTTCTTAGCCTTATCAAACTTCTTATACTTTTCAATTACAAAATCTAGATACTCTTTTACATTTGTCATTTTGGGAATGCTCTTTCTTATTATCTTATCCATCATGTAATTCATTACCATAAAATACACTCTATTGGAGTGAGTTCACTTTTTATGACAATTTCTTTAAGCTTCTATAAATTTAGTAGTGATTTGAAGTTCTATTTCCTTAATCACTATATCAAGGTTAAAAACTCCAAAATATAGCTTTAATGACTTAACTCAATCCTCATGATTCATCCTATTAAATGACTTAATTGCATTTAATTGTATAAGCAAAGGAGTTAAGGAAATAAAATTTAAAACATTAATACATGTTTAACCTTAATCATGCTAAAAATTTTTCTTAATAAATTATGCAATTGAACTCAATATTACATTATAAGGTCTGATACTGATGGGACATTAAAGGCCTTATAATGTAATACAAGGATTAAATATCATATTCTTAAAATTTTAATACCAATAGGGTGATGAAAAATTTTAGAAATATAATACTTATTTCTACATTTATGTTATCGCTAATAAATTACACTAATATTACATAGATAGATATTAAAATATTATTAATATGATACTCTCCTTAATCCAACTATTATTTTATTAAAATGAATAAAATTTTATATAATTGGGCCCATAATAGGTTGACTTACAATTATACAAAATTCTATAGTATAACATAAGTTCAAATAATATTTCTAAAATTATTTTTTTATACATATATATACATGGAAAGATAATTGATAGATTAAATAGTATTCAAAATTTTCATAAAAAATATATATGGAAGCTCAAAATATAAAAATATTATAATAAATTTTTAGTTAAAAATAAAATTAATTAATTATTCAAATTAAATAGGTAAAAAATAACTAAAATATTTTTAATTTTAGAAAAATCTAAAAAATGCTTAAAAAATTCAGTTTGGAGAGTGAAGCCCAGATGAGCTTTTAGTACCACTGGACACTCCCAATATGATAGTGGGTAGGAGTTACTAATCATGGGCTATTCATTATCTACCTCATCTAGCCAAGCTTGAAATCAGGTCGCTCGACCCAATTGGAGACCTAGTGCAATCCGATTATAAAACCAAATTTTTATGTATTTTTTTAATGTAACTTTCACACATAATGTTACTTTATTGTGTTTTAATGCATTTAATGTAAACATTTCCTTAAAAAGTGCATCTAATATCAATTCTAATAATTGAATTTTTTTTTGGAATTATAAACACGGCATTAATGGCCTTTTTTAAAAAAAAAAATTCTAAATTTGAACACTTATAAATGCCCAAAAGTGTTTTCCTTAAATTGTAATACACTAAAATGGAAATTATTTCAAAATTGGTTATAAAAGCATTTTAAAACTTCATAATTATTGGAATTTGACCAAAATTTTTACATGTTCGATCTTGCAAAATTAGAGTTTGCCAAAAATTCTTGTCAAACAGAACCTAAACTTGTATAGAAACCTTTTATGATATTTATCAATTGGGATTAATACATCAAAAAATTGAATTTTTTTCAAAAAAACACTATTAGGCATCCTTCAAAACTGCTTTTTGAATTTTTTTTTGTGAAGCCAAGTTTCTGAAATTTTTTCTAACACTCATAATCAAATAATGATGAATCCAAAATTTTCACAACTTCAACTGAATAATATATATACAAAATATATAATATATTATTGCATCGAAATACATATTTGAATATAAATTATAATATTTCACATTACAAAAATTAATCTAAAAGGCAAATATAAAAGTAAAAAAAATGGATGAATCATATATATAAAATTTTTCTCATATGCAATTTGTATAACATTTATAGGGAACAAAATAATATATACAAAAGCACAAAATAAATAGTATAAATGCTATGAAATAATTTTAAAATTCATAGCAATTTTTCATTCAAGATAATTTATCATGAAATATAATATTATTCAAAAGATAAAATTTGATTCCCGAATTCACATAATAATATATACAATCTACATGATTTATAGGCTCTAATACTAATTACTAAGATCAAAGTTTTATAAAATAATAATTTTAATTGAATCATGTGAAAAGATAATCTTATATGTGAATAAAAATAAATAATAATTACTTGATAAATCTATTTTCCAATGAATGTAGAATTTGAACTTGTTATAGATCATGAATTATTCATGATCGATTTTGATTACGGACTCTAATAAGAGTTTGTTGCTTTTGTCAACTCTAGATAACTATTTGATTGGAGAGACTCCCTAATACTGACAAAGAGTATTTAGAATCAATCTTAAAGTTTTAGAATAGCGATTTTTATTTATATTGTAACATTAGTGGGTTGATCTATTGCTGAAAATTATCCATCATTACACTATTAGGTTAGATTACTATTACGATTAAACTATACAATTATTTTAATATTGGGTTAAATTTTTTACATCTTATTTTGTTATTACTGAAATTTTTTTATTGCAATTATTATTATTCATATTGTTACATTTATGAAAAAATAAATTTTATAAAAAATTATAAAATTTATATGAATAGCTATACTTTATAACTTATGTCATTAAAAAAATTAAAAATTTTATACAAAAAGTTATTAATTCCATTAAAAGTTTCCTAAAATTCATAATTTAATTATATTATTTTTGGATGGATTATTTATAAAATTCAAAGAATTTAAAATGCTAGCATTTTAAATATCTTCATTTCAATTTCTTTCATTTCAAAAATAATTTATTTGAGTAATACTTATTTGTATTGAAGGAATTTTAAGTATCTATTTTCATAAATTAATATTAGGAGTACAATATTAAATATTTATTTTAAATGAATGTTTTATTCTATTATTCTTTTAGTATTTTACTAATTTAAAAGCTGTTTTAATTGTTTTTGAATTGATGTATATTGTTTTTTATATTATAATCTTTTTCGTCGATTACCTTTAAAATAAGCTTACGTATAATATTCCTATGATTGATTTTTAAAAATTAAAATTATTTTAACATTAATATCTAAATTTCTCTCAAATAAAAACTTAATTAGAAAAATAAGTCCACATACACTAGTGAAAAACAGTCAGACGGAGGATGTTGGGAACGAGGAAGAAAAAGCGACGGACGTCAAGTTGGGATTTCTAATTCCGCCTATTGAGATAGAATTCTCTTCTACACAATTAAAAATTTGATTTGAAATATTTAATATTTTAAAGTTTTTCATATAAGTTATCCAAATAAAAAACTTCACAATATAAAATTTTGAATACTTTTATAAAATAAAATTCCTTCTCTACTTATTTTATCCAAACACATTATTAAAATACTATGGAAGTAAACCCTTTTAATTAACTAATAATTGGTTTATTAGGATGATTATGCGCGAATGAACAGCTGGGTTAAATTTGTTTACAGATATCACCCGAAAAAAAAAAAAACTTGTTTAACGTGCCACGATTAAATTTTATGATTGACGGTATTCGCATATTGAAGCTATTTAATCGAGTTTTTTTTGTTATAATTTGGAAAAGACATGCTTTGCTTCCATATAATAACCCCATATTACGGTAAATTTATATAAATATCAATTAATTCATTAAAATGATGAGTCTAACATACAGATTCAAGAAATAAACAACCAGCGCACTGGATTTGCCAATATGCCATAGCGGAGTTTGATTTGTAATAATAATACAAGAAGTTTTATTTTTTGAAAAGTAAAAGATAAGTGAGTTGCTTGGTTTTATCTAACAAATTGAAAAAAAATAAGACCTCGTCTTATTATTTATAAAATATGAAAAGTTACTTGTTAATTTTTTTAATTAAATTTTATTTTTTATATTCTTTATGAATATAAAAATAGAATTATATTTATTAAATTTAATTAATGATAACTAAAATTTATTAATTTATAATATAATAATATTAATAATATAATAATTATTTATTAATATTTCTTAAAAATTTAAAGTTGAGTTAAATAAAATATAAAAAATCATTTTAAAAAAATATCACTTACTCAATATTAACCGAATAAATTTGAATATTTTTTAAAAAGTTTACATAATAATTTACTTTTTAATAAGTTTAATTTTTCACAAAAAATTATTTTTCATGCGAAACAAAGATATTTCCATGAAAAGGAGTAAACAAATTGATCCAAAAATTATATACATGTTTATAGTAATTTTTACAAATACTGACTTATTATATGCTTAAATGTAATTTTATACTCTTAAATTGAATGATTTTATTGTCCTAATTTAAAATAGTCCGTTTATGTGGGATAATTATTGTCCACAACTACCCAATCTTATATGATCTCTTACAATTTTATTCTAATTTTATGATACGTTCATTTATTAAAAATATTAAATTTAAAATTAATAATTAATTATCATAATCTTTAACCAAATTTGGTACATCATATAATATAATATAAGGGCCATCAAATAATATAGTATAATATTGTATAAAATGAGATAGTATATTATACAATATTTGATTTATTATGAAGGTTTATATAAAATTATTATATATTTTATTTATTGTCATGCTATACAAAAATGTATAAGCTGAAACAATAATTAATTTAATTAAAATTTACTTACATATAAAAAATAATAAAATTACCTTAAATAAATTTAAAGTATACAATTAAACCAAAATATCATTGAATAACAATATTTTAAGAAATGGATGATAAATATAACTTAGGGACTTATATTATGATAATAAAATAATATAACATATTTAATCAGCGCATATACATAAAAGCACGTACATGTGTGTACAAATTGATATATACATACATACATATATATATATATATGTATGTATGTATAGATATATGTAAAATAAATTAATAAAAATTATAATAAATTATTTAAAAATATGAAATCCAATAAATACCTCATAAAATATTATGCACTTTCCACAAGTATCATAAATATAATTTAATATTATTAAATAATAATTTAAAAAATATTTAATCAAAATATATGTGTTAACATAAATTTTTTTGTTAATTTTAATTTTATAAGAAAAATATGTCAAAGAAACATGAGTTAGAAATAATTTTAATATTATCCTGTCGATTTGTATTTTCTTTTCCATAGAACGTATAACCTCATACAGAACTAAGCATATAGAATGAAATTTTTGAAAAAATTATATAATTTATTTGAAATTTACAATATTTTATTATATATAATTAAATCTTACACAGTATGTCAAATGAAACTGTACCTTTTAAAAAACGTATAATTAATCACTTTTCAAAATTTATTCCATATAAAAAAAAATTGAATCCAGTAGTTGTAGATATATCTGTTGCATCTAATCATTTAAATGTGTGGAGTCTTTTTATTTTATGGAGCTCACATCAATTAACAATCAGTTAAAGCAATTATAATACTAGATCTACATAAAAATAATTTTTTATAATTTATGAAAAGTATAAATACTTAAAAATTAAAATAAAAAATTTTAAAGATTGAAACATTGCTTATTTTTTATAAGCAATGAATTTAGAAAACTAATTTATAATTTTTTAAAAATTGAAGAATAAAGTACTGACCTGTTGCACATTCTTTATAAGCAACAAATTTAAAAAGTATAATATTTTATAGTTTACTAGAAAGAAATTTAAAAATTAAAAAATATTAAAAATTGAAAATGTGAAACTTGTCTAATTTATAAATAAAAAAACTTGATAAAAAAATAGAAAATACATCGTATCATAAAAGTAGTTGAGTGTGGAATATGGTCGTAATTTATGCACTCTTTATATAAACGAAATTACACCAATCACACATAAACTAAAAATCCTTTATATTTTACGAGCTAAAACTATATTTAAGCAAATTTTTATTGGACTAATAATTATTCGTTGATTTTTTATTACCCATCATATTTTAAAGAGTTTTTTTTTTATTTATCTATTATATTAAAATTTCTATAAAACATTAAACACATTATTTTTAATTTTATCCTTCCACTTTACTAATAAATGCTTCATTAATTCTTTGAAATATTTTAATATATTTATTTTATTATATTTTTAATTATATTAAATTTCATATATAATAAAAATTAAATGATAATTTAAAAAACTAAAAATAAAAAAATTAAATTATTTTTTCAATATGTATATATCAATTAATTATAATAAATAATAAAAATCTGATTGGAGCATTTTTTTTTTTTATCAAACTTGAGTACGAGGCAAGAAATAACATTATGGGGAAGGAGAAAGGTTAAACCGAAGAGCTTAAAAGTCAAAATTGCAATTATCATCGGTCGAGTCGTTGTGACCCTAATCATGCGCATGTACGAGGGTCCAAGTGTCCAATGCTGGCAAACACTGTGTCCCGCTTGGCCTTAGTGGACCATTTGCTTCAATAATTGAAAACAAACAGGTACGTTAATTAAATTGGATCCATGTATCCAACGTTGCGTCCGTGTCGTATTGGAATGAATTAAACATTATCTGAATCAATAACGATGCGACGGCTGTTGATTTGAATGGTAAGAGATTTAATATTTTTTAAATACAATTCTGGATTTGAGTATTATAATAAAAAAAGATAAGTATTAAGAAAATGTACTCTCATATTAAATCCGTTATGGCTTAATTTTAAATTAATCAGTAATTTAATAAAATTGTGGGATTTGGGAAAAAAATCAACAGCGATAGAACGAGTATTTGACTGCGACGGAAGGAGCAATAATACTAATTTGTCTAACATGTAACGGTTACCATTCCATTTTGATAGGCTACACAAAAGGAAAAATATTGAAGTTAAGGTTATTTTAATAGTAAATTGATCGGAAGCGTTTAACATAATAAATAAATAAAATTTTAATTTATTGATTTAATCATTAAATTATAAGTTATTCCATAAATATATTTTTTATACTAATTTATTAAAACAATAAATTTTGATTTAATAAGTTATCTATACTAACTTATAACTTATTATAACTTATAAATTTAAATATAAATCTATTATCTTTTTAATTTTTTTAAATTTATCTTTATTCTTTTTATCAGTTTACGATTCATATCTTTTATAATATAAATTTAATTTTTTTATAAAATATAATTAATTTAATTTTAATATAATTATATTTTAATTTTAAATTATAAATTTATAAAAAATATATAAATAAATCATGTTATAAAATATAATTAATTATATTTTAAGTAATTATAATTTTATAATAAATAATAAAATAAAAATTATGTAAGTAAATAAATATATAAGTTTATAAAATATAATTAATTAAATATTAAATAATATATTTTATTTTAAAATTATTAATCATATTAATATAATTTAATTTTTAAATAAGTATAAATTATTTTAATTATATATCTATTTTTGTTAATATATTTTTTTACATTATTTTATAATTTTAGTTAATTTAATAACTAATTTTGTGAAATATTTTAGTTAGCTTATTAGGTATAACTATTAGTTAACTTATTAGTTGCTAACTAATTTATTAATTATCAACTAGTTTATTAATTATTTGTGTGAAACATAGCCTTAAACAAAGTTAAAATTTAGAGAAATAAAGATTATACATAAAGATGAATCCAAGTTGTAAGATGGTGGGATAAATATCTTCACAAATTATATATATATATATATATATATATATATATATATATATATATATATATATATATTATTTTCATAATTTATATAATGTTATTCTATATTTATTCTCTATATTGGAATAGCAAATTTTTACTTTAAATAAATATAAAATTATTTAAAATCTCACTTATTATACAAATTGATATGTATATATAGAGCAATAATGAATTAAATAATATATCATTTTTATTTAAATATTTAAATATTTATTATAATTTTAATATTATTTTTCAAATATATATTATTCAAACAATTTAAAATTTCTGGATCTGTCATTAGATGTACATAAATTTTTTATAAAATTGTAAATAAAAATAATTTTTATATAAGTAAAGTATTAATAAATAAAAATACAAATGATTAAATTCGAACTCTTAAAACTAAAAAAGAATTAAATGAAAACAAAAATATTATAAATAATGAAAATAAATTTTAAAATTAAATTTCAAATTTTTATATTGAACTTTATAAATTTATTTTATTATTTTATATTTATTAGAAGTTTTTGATTTATATTCGAAACTTATTGTCAAATTTTACTTTTATTATATAGCTTTCCTGAAACTAAAAAGAATAAAATCCGAACGTGATTAAAGTTTAATTCTCCCTTAATTTTTTCTGCGAATCTCTGTTCTATACCCCAAGTAAAACGTAAAAGAGGGTTGAAACGTTATAGCTACCGAAAAATAATGCAATTATTGTCTTCCACTCGCTTCCTGATTTTGTAATTGAACGTTACTATCCTTTCGGTTGTATGCCCCAAATAAATAAATAAATAAATAAAGATATTTTCTATCTTTACTTGAAGGCTGGGGATAAAGAAATAAGAAAAAATGAAAAATAAGTAATTAAGGTGTATTTAGATATATTGTTGTTTTCATGTTTTTAAAAATTATTTTCTTATTCTAAAAAATTATTTTTAAATTGAAAAAAATTAAGATTAGAAGGTGATTGATATTTTAAATAAAAAATATTTTATTTAATTATAAAACTAATATTCAGAATAAAAATAAATTCAAAAAATAACTAAAAATTATTTTTAGATTTCTATTTTTAAGTTACACATTTAAATAATAGGTTTTAAGAATAGATTTTGAAAATAAATTATCAAATAGGTTATTTTATTTTTAAAAATTAAAAAATAGAAAACTATTTTTAAAAACAAAAAATAAACAAACCCTCATTTTTGCTTGTTTAGACGCAAGGTTTTCTGATCATATTATAATATATATGTATTTTTTATTTAATTATTGTTAATAATTATAATTTAAAAATTATGATAATTATCACTATATTAATGATTTTTTTAAATAGAGTATTACCATGTTGTGGTATGTCTGAAAATTTTTATGAGAAACATTTAAAAGAATTTTATTAAAGTGTTGTTCTTAATTCTCACTTATTTTTCATCCATATGTATCAAAAAAATTTTTTTTTTGATGTACCGTGCATTTTATTCCTTTCTCTCAAATTCCTTTTCTACCAATCAATCAAATAAATTTTTTTTATTTTTTTATTCTTTGGCTCATTTTCTATAAAAATAAGGGAGGGCATAAGATTTAAGGGTATGCTTCATGTGTAAAAAAACAAACAAAAAAAGCATGTGAAAGATTGAAAGGGGAAAAAGTGAGAAAAAAATTTATCCATACGTAAGACATAAATCATAACAGCGAAATTCATGCCTTATTACGTTAAAAAATATGTTCTGGCAATTTTGGATGAACTTAAATTTCACCATTCATTATTGTGAATCAACTTTACATTATTATCTATTTATATATTATTATAATAATAAAAATATTAAATTTTTTTATCATAATTAAATTTTTTTAACTATTATTACTTTTTTAAAGGTGCATCTTTTTTATTTCTTGATAATATAAAATATTTTAGACTGATAATAAATTGAATTTTACTTATTTTAAAATTATTTTCAGGTTAACTTAGGTTAATCTCCGTTAAATTTTGGCCAAGTTAACGGACAGCATTTCTGGTTTTTCAATATTATACGCCAACATCTTCATAAGATAACTTCAATTATAAAACCCGCCCTTTGAATGCAGCGATGCTCCTACATACTAAAAAAATTGACCCTAGAAATTTATGCGCAAATTTATCCCCTATTTTTAGTATAAAAGTACAGGTAAGGTTTTATTTATTTTGGTAAAAAATATTTTTTATGAGGATATAATTATAAATTGTTAAGATGGTTGAAAATAATTTATATGTTGAATATTAAAGAGAAAAAAATTAATAGAAGGTAACTTCTGCTTTAAAAAGCATGAAGTTATTTTCTTTTATTATTATAATTTTAAATTTTATTTTTTAATTATATAATAGAAATTTATATAATATCTTTTCATTTATATAAAAATAAAATTTTATCAAAAAAATACCTTGTAAAACAGAAACAGACCCAAAATTTATTTCAAGCATTGCCAGTAAGACATTGTGGCAATAATAAGGAAGGCAGTGAGGAGAATATTGCGATCAAATGGACGAATTCACTAAACATTCAGTTAATGTTTTCTCATTTTTTCTTTATAATTTTCTGGGGAAAATATAATATTCTTCTAAATTTTGATTGAGTGATAAAAATAATGCATGAATTTTAAAATTTTATATTTTAATTATTTAAAATTTGATTGAATGATAAAAATAGTATATAATCTTTAAAATCTTATACTCTAACTTCTAAATTAAAAAAAATAAAATTGTTAATTTGGAGTTAAGTTTAATAATAATATCTATTGATCTTATTTTGTTATTATGTCAAACCACTCTTTAGTTTAGATCATTGAAAAAAAAATCAAGTATGATAACAAATTTTCCTAGAAAATCAAAGAAAAGTTAAGATATTATGATTCAAAATCATTTTTAAAATTTGAGGTAAGGTTTTTTTTAAGTTCATAATTTATTTTAACTATATCAATTTACTCAATTTTTTAAGAATGTGCAAAATAAATCAAATATTAAATTTGGAATCCATTGTATCATCACCATATCAAAATTTTTATTTATATACTAAAAAGTTAGTAATTTACTAAAACAATTTAAACAAAAGTTTTTATAATATTCCTAAACTATGTTGATCAAATAGTTTGATTTACAAATATATAAATTAGATAAAATTTATCATACTTTCACAAATATAAATTCTGGAGATATAAAAAGAAACTTCTATTAAATGCAAGTGGATCGAACTTCAACATTATGTATTTTTCAAGTTTCAATAATTGTCACAATACATCCATACAATCTTCAAGTCTTTAATTAACTATTTCAATGTATCATCAAAATAGTTACATTAATAGGGTTCTAGATTCAATTTAAAGTTAATATTTTTTTATTTTTTATAAGTTTAGGAAATAAAGTATAAGATTTTAAAGTTTCTACATTAATTTTGTTACTTAGTTAAAATTTAAGGATGTAAAATGTAAAGTTTTAAAATTTATGTATTATTTTTGTCACTTAGTTAAAATTTAAGGAGGCAAATTATATTTTACCCTATTTCCTTTCATCTTTTCAGCTTCATGTATTTCTTGATATTGTGAATATTTTTTCCTATTTTTAAAAATATTTATTATATTTATTCTTCTAAATTTATTTTTTATTTTAATTTTTCTTGTCATTCTATAGCATTTCTTTACAATATTCCGCAGAATTTCTCTGCCTCCGTGTTAACTAGGATAGGATGAGTATATATATAGAAAATTTTTAAAAAAATAAAGTCAACATAATTTTCATCTATTATCATTTTTTAAGGTAATTAAAAAATGATGAGTGTCAAGATTAAGCTAAAATTTAGAAAAGATTAATGTAGTTTACTCTTATTTCATGCTTTTCTTTATTTTTGCATAACTTATTTTATAAAATAAAAATATGTAACCTTTATAAATGAAATTATAATTTTTTAATTTACTTATCATGCATTTTTTTTATATAATATATTTTTTATGATAAATTTTTTAAAAGTTTGAATTAATTATTGTTAGTTCATTTTTTATAACTTTCGTTGGGAATCATTCTTTGTAATATTTATGTGATGTGATTACAAAGCTATATATATAACAATTAACCATAGGATAAATTTATTGATACAGTAATATATTATTAAATTATTATTAATTTAATATATAATAAAATTTTATAATATATTAATACATTATTATTTCAGTAATGAAACATAAATTTTCGCTCAAGGTAAAGGGTCATCAATCTCTCGTAAAAATAAGCTGAGGGAACAGATAAATGTGCATATAAATAATAATTCGCTCTATTATATTTGGGTGAAGCAGAGTGCTAATAGATTTGAAAGCAGTCTCAATATTACTACCGAACCCATAGATGGAAGCCAGCTTAAGACAGGGACCATAAAGAATAGAGGGGGGAGGTGAACGGAGGTGAAAGAAAATAGAGGGGGAGTAATTGGAGGTGAAATACTTTTCATTTAAATTGTTTGGAATGAGTAAAAATGGGAAAGGGAGGAAATTAGAATGAAATTAATTTCTTTTATTTGGAATGAGTAAAAATTAAGTGGGGGAGGAAATGAGAATAAATCAAATTATTATAATATTCTTATAATATATTATTAATTTTTGTTATAATATTAATTCAACAAACTTAATTGAAAGATTTATAATATACTGATAAGATACTATACTTTTGATAATAAGTAATTTTTTTAAATAATTTAAATAATAATAGTAATTTTTATTTTGCCATTTATCTCTAATATTAATATTACATATTGTTTGATTTAAATATTGACACTTTAACGATGCATGTTTACTTATCATATTCCAACTTGTAAAGTTCGATAAATGTGAAAATTTATTTTGTATTTCTTTCAATTTTTTAATTTATCATATTTTAAATAAATAGTTTTTATTTTATATTTTTATTAAAATATTAAATATATTTTTTAATTTTATTTTCATTGATAAATATTTTATTATTTTATCTATGGTATTCATCTACATTTATTCCATCATATTTTTTTATTTTTAAATATTTTAAATTTTATATATGAAGAATAATTGTATATTTTAAATTTGTTTTAAAGGAGAAACACAAATTTATTCTAAATTTATTTTAATAATATACAGATAAAATAATTTACCTTAAATTTTACACTTATTATTTGTATATTTGTATTTAAAATTTTAAAATTAATATATTTAATAAATTTTTAAAACTTTGCACTATAATTTAAGAATATCTTTTACGAAAATGGAATATTTTTAATTTTACATCTTCATTTTTATATAAAAATTTTTACCTTAAATTACTTACATATGGCCTTCACATTTTATTCAACTTCAAATAAAAATGAATGTACTATTAAATAGGGTAAATTACACTAGTGTAGACACTCCAAATAACTTTCTTTCAAACATGCATTGAAACTCTGTTAACATCCACAATTACACTTTCTTTTGCTCAATATTAATATGCTAGTTCATCAATTAAATTTTAGGACCTAATAACAGTACAATATAAATATAATACTTTATAAACCTACGAGTCTTAGTTAATATTAAGTAGACCTGGCATACAAAGATAACATGACATATTAAGAGAATCACATGGCATATAAATATAACCAACTATCATATGTCAAGTCTTATTCTATATTAACTTCGAAATTATACTAATTATACACAAACATAATAAATAACATTATATATATTGTCTAGTCACATGCTATAGTAATACGAACATAAGAAGTCATGATCAAATGCAATACTCCAATTCTACCAATGACCAATACATATCGACACAACTTCATAAAGCCTTGGAGTAAAAGTACCTATAACAATAAGAAAATATGATTAGAATCCATCATTTTGCCAATATTGCAAAATCAATCATTATAATAACAACTAATGAATATTAATATATGCAATGTCAAAATAAGCATCAAGAAACAATTCACACAAACTGTTTAACAACAAACAAGCTCATAAGAGAAAAATAACTACTCACATTACCAACAATCTTTCATTCAAGAAAGGGTCATTTAGTTGCAATGGCCATTGTCTTAGTTAACTCCTGCATTCGCCATGAGTTGATACAAGAGTTGCAGCTGTACATTCGATGGAACACCAAAAAATTACCTTCTGGCCTTTTCATTTTTGCACAAGAAGGTATAATACTTCAGCTGAAAATCCTGGGGAATTCCTAGGTTTTCCAACTTCTGCTAAACTTCTATCTCGCTGTAATAGCAAGGTTTACTACTCTAGAGGAATGACAGATTTCTTTCAACTATATCAACATGTTTTTCTCCCACCTCTCTCATTGCATCTGTCAATCTATTTATCCCTATGTCCAGTCTTTCATACTTTTCTTGAATCACATCAACCATAGGCGCCTTTCTATTAGAACTTTTTGAAGATGAGGTCCCTTGTAACTGAGTTGAGGGATTTGAAGGAGCATACTTTTGAGAGTGGTGGGAGGGAACACTCTGAGGACTAAATACATCATCATGTTATGTGAATTTTACAGCCTCACTTCCCTATGTCATGTTGAAATCAGAGTTGAATTTGAAGCTGCCATTAGGGTCTAAGCCTTTTCTCTCCCATCTTCGAACTTTATCGATTAAAGTATCGACATGTGAACCTGTAGCCCTATCCCTAGCAAAGAGCTCTAATAACTTGTCATAGTTGTTGATGGGAGTGCATTTCCATTTCTGAGCTTCGGGCTTCTCGTACAAATATACCTTGTATTAGATAAACATTGAATTTGAATTATAAGATGCAATGCCATTCTACATTTAATACTAAATGAAATAGTTCCATAAACCTAAACCCTAAACACTATCACAGAGTCATGGTGGAAACATGCATAATGGCATACACCCTTTCTTATGTCTAAATGGTATATCATGCTACGTGACTTTTTAAGCAACTTTACAAGTAACTGATTACCATCAAAAGTTTTATGTTATAGCATAGAAATTTCGCAAGAACCACGTGTTTTCAATCACATATAAGGAAGTCAAAGAGTACATCATCGTATATGTATGTCATATAAGCCAATAATGAATCTATGCGTATCCCGCAATAACATAAATATTAATTGGGATCACATGTAATATTTAGAATACTTGATTTATTACTGCACAAATCTCATTCCAGACTTCCTGCTCAGCTTTGAACATTTTGATCATTTGATTCCATGTAAATCCATTCCACTTGTGAAACAAGTTGTAGCACTCTTTAAAGTACTCCTTCAATGTTCGCATCCTATTTTTTATATTATGTATTTGAAGCAATGGACTAATTGATTGCTTGAGCTCCATTATAATGGTAGCATAAGCTATGGAAGTGAAAGTGTCATCTGATCGATTTCCCTTGTGTTCCTCCTTTAACAATGCATCCAACAATGCTGAATCCATCTCTGGTATCCATCATAATGTGTCTTTTGATGACCCTTCTCCCTTACTATCGAATTTCTTGCTCTTCGGCATTGTTTAGCTGTAAATTGTCATATAATCAAGTAATATAAATTAGTACAAAGGATCGTCCAATGTATATCACATACATGGTAACAAGAAGTCAATTCACAAATCATAATAATAATTGCATGACAAATTTAAATTATATTTTAGAACTACACTTATGTTATAATGATCGTATCCATCGCCTTACAATACTTAAGCTACAAATCATAACAAAAATTTTGTACCATGATAAATGTATAACACATTAATGGAAGCAAATTTCAATTCATAACCTAAACCTATACACATAAGCATGACAGTCACTTTTAGCATATGTAACCATTCTATTAGGTCAATATCATACATAGGATCACTCAATTGGTATGTTCACAAGTGATACAACTCCTTCATTCTAAACATAAATTACAGGGATGTATTCCTGTTTCAGTCACAATGGTCACATCCATCACATTATAGTTAATACAAGGCTATAAAAATGGAGAAGACTATCTAAGACAAGTTTTATTCATAGTTATTCCACATATAGGTGGCTATGCATTCCCTAAGGATGTATCCTTTCCTGTAATCTTCCTCGGTATTCTGTGCTTCACGGTCTCCAATATTTTCCATTTCACTATATAACAGCTCACGATCCACTTCATCCATTAACCGTGGATCAAGATCAACATCCTTTAAAAAATTATGTAGTATATAACATGTAATGGTAATGTCTATCATTATTACAAAAGAACAATAAGGTTTTGATCAACTAGTTATGATAGGAAATCTCTTTTTCAGGATGCCAAATACTCTTTCAATCATATTTCTCAATGAAGGATGTTGATGATTAAATATCTCTTTTGCATTTTAGGGACTATGTGTAGTGTACTTTTTTAAGTGATAATGAATACCTCTATACGGTGCAAGAAGTCCTGCTTTCAGAGGATAACCTGCATCTCCTAAGTAGAATTTTTGTGAAAGAAAGTAAGAGTTCTTGACCAGAGGTGATTCTTGACAATTGCATGATGGAATACAATATCAAGATCCAAAAAGGCAGATTAAGTATGTATAATTTCGCATTTATTTTTTGATCTATCAAACTTTTCCAACAATATATATATATATATATATATATATATATATATATATATATTACTCTTTTAAGTGTGGACTATAATCATCAATTGATTAATAAAATGTGAATAATTGAATGAAAATATCATTATAATTTGAAAATTAGAGTAATTAATGCATATTAGTTAGCTTAAAATTTGTTGGAATCAATGATTTTCTATGAAATTTAGTTAATTTCATGCAACTGGAAACCAACATATATATTATAGGGGTAATGTTATCCGTAGCCTTAAGACTATGGTTAAAAATTAATAAATATCTCTTATTTATTATTATTTTAAATTTTTAAGAGAATTTTATAAATAATATTAATTAAAAATGTAATTTTTAAATGAATTATAAATATATTATAATTGCAAAAAATGCCACATTGTATATAATTATTTTTAATTAAAATTAAAATTATTCTAAATAATATTTTAAAAAATTAAAAAAAATAATAAATGAAAGGTATTTATTAATTATTAATTTTTAAACATAATCCTTGACGGTAAGACTAGTAATACTCATGTTACAATTTTTTGGAAATTAATGCTTTTCTATTACGAAATTAATGATTAAATTTTTTACCATTATAAATCAACAAAAAATACTTCGAATTTAAGTTCATTCAATTAAGATTGTATTTTAGACAAATACATGTGATTATTTATATTTTATTTTAAAGTTAATATTTTTAAAATATACATTTTATTCACTTATGATGCCATATAATCCCATTTATAATTTGTCGAACTGTGATTTATAGTCTTAAAAAGAAGTTACAAGCCTAAAAAAATAGTACTAGAAAAAGTAATTTGTAATTTATTTTTTATATCGATAATTGATAGTGTAAACCAACGTATAATATTACAATTTAAAGCTTGCTATTATTTTTAATAGTGATAACACAAAATTTTAGATTTATATATTTTTTAGATTGTTCAAATCTCTCTGGCAACTATCAAATTCTCCATATAATATATGTATGCTATTTGACCGAAAATTTTGTTCCAACATTACTCAGAATATACGTCACAATTGTAGGACAACAAAGTAGAGAATTAAAATTCTTGCTATTAGACAACCGTTTGACTTTTAAAGGATAAAAGACACAATATTTTCAGTGCAATCGGGACATTTTTTGGGAAAACTTTAGTCTTATTCATAATATATTTATATTTTATAAATTACGATTATAATTGTATTTATATTTTAAAATAATTTTATATTTTTACATTTATATTATCTAATTATACTTGTAAGAAAATTGACATTTGACAATATATATATTTTTTTGTGTTATAAGTGCAAATACTAGTTAGTGCATGTTATAGATAAGAAGGATTTTGATATATTATTAATGTAATGATATATTGATATATTATCAAATTTGATAATATATTAAATTTATTTTTAATTATTTTTTAAATTAAATTTGATAATATATTAATTTATTAATAATATATCATAATTTATTTCTAAAGATGTAATCCATTTCATCGTGCTCTAGTCTAGCCATCACGTTTTGGCCATTGGCATTCCAAAGGTGTCTCTTTTTTTTTTTTTTTTGAGTAATACAAAGGGCCTAAGCCTAAAGAAGAAATTTAACTAAAAATAATATCAGAAGTTTTAGTAACTTTTGAAGCATCAACAAATAGCAAAAAAGCAATCTAGGGAGGATGACTATGAAAAAGATGTGGTCCAAAGTCTAGAAAGAGACTAAAATTTGCTATCTAATCTGCACATTCATTTCTTTCTTTATATGTATGATTGACCTCCATTTCTCATTCCTATCTAAGCATTCCATGTAAGATAAAAATCAATTGGTTTCCCTTATGGTTAGGATTTAATAGACAAAAATATACAGCCTTTGAATCGCATTCCAAATAAGTCCTTCTATAACCAAGATTCCAAGCAATTTGAAGACCATAAATTGCACCCTAACATTTAGCTGCAAATACACAACGATGACGAGTGTTCTAGCATAACCCATCAATAATCTCTCATGCATGTCCCTTAGCAATCCTCCACAACTAGCTAAGTTAGCATCACCTTTAATTGTCCCATCTGTGTTTAGTTTAATCCAACCTCCCAATAGTGTACACTAACTAATATTAATTTTACCCTATGTTTGAATGTTTCCTTTCTCCTTAAACTCACTATCTTTTAAAATTTCTCAAGCAAATTTAGTAATAATATTAATAAGATGTCTTAGTCATTCATATAATGGTTGATATGTGATTTTATTTAGCCAAGACCAAAGAAACTAGCAGCAAATGGCCTAGATAATAGACTAGTTATTTCTAAATTCAGATTATGTATTGTAATTTTATGATAGGTTTAACTGCACCTATTCGGACAAGCCAATATTGCAGAAAATGGTAATCTAATTTACATGTACCATGCACTTTTAGATTTGCCATGCTAGCAGGCAATCTCAAAGGACATGAAGGCACGATTCCTCTCTAGTTAGGTAGGACTTATAGTATTTTATGCCATGTCTCCATTTACTTATAACAAAGTTAGTTAGTAATTTATTATGATAAATTTTCCATAATAAGCATTTGATTCTCTGTGAGAGGTGAAGTTTCCATGTTCTCTTCCATGTGATATCAACAATATCCCATAATGCAACCATGAAGTGATTGTAGGTGTTTTTCATTATGAATGCTCTAATAAGGCTATTCGACTAAGCTAATGAGTCAGCCTTTGAACCAATACTAAGGGGATACACTACTTGGATAAGGATAATAATATTAAGAGAATTGAATTCAAAGGAACCTAATCCCAACCATCCTATATAGTAAATTTTTCTATTTCTCATCAACAGCATCCAATACATGGTTGATTACTAGTTCCTTCAAGTTTACTAATCATTGAACCAAAAATGGATAGATAAACCATTTTTTAGTTGCCACTTAAGGCTATTGAATAATTCCAACCAAACAAAAGTTATAACTTTCTAAGTTAAAGAATATCTATTATCCACACTCATTTTAGTAGGCCATTTACTTTTATGGCCATATTTTCCTTTGAGAACATTAATCCATAGGACAGTTTCACCAGTAATGATTTTATAGCCAAGATTTATCAAACATGTTGCGTTTATGTTTACTATACTTCTAAAGGCTAGACCTCCAGAACTCTTGGCTTGACAAATAGTTCTCTAATTGATATTATGGGTTTTTTTAACAGAAGTATTATGTCTCCATATGAAGTTCTTTTGTATCTTTTTTATAGCCAAACACACCTTTATAGGAATTTTCTCCTCTTGCATATTATAAATGAGTATACTACAAAGTATAGACTCAACAAGAGTAATTCATCTAGTTATAGATAGAATTTTTATTTGCCATCTAGATAGTTTTTCATTAATTTTGCTAAGCAACTGATCATAGTTCCTTTGACCTGAAGAAATCAGATTAATCCTTAAATATTTACCTAACTTCAAAGTTTGGGAAAATTGACTTAACTGATATATTGCATTCTTAAAAAAAAAAATTTATTTTTTTATAAAAAAATTTTGATTTCATGTTGTTCATTTTTTTCTAGAGCTTTATAGAGTTTGTTTAAGAATTTAAGAATACAATTTATTTGATTTATGGAAGCTTTAGTAAAAAGAAATAAATCATTTATAAATAAGAGATATGAAAATTTAAAACTGGATCTCCCAGCCTTAATGGGTTTCTAGTTGCCTCAATTAACTTCCTAGACTATTAAATGTAAAGGTTTCTCTATACAAAGTACAAAAATATAAGGCAAAATAGTATCACCTTGTCTAATACCTTTAGAAAGTTTAATTGTTCTAGAACCATTCCAAAGTACATTCATAAAAGATAGGGTAATATAATTCATGATCAACTGAGTCAGATGATTAAGAATGATAACTTCTTTAAGAACATCAAACATAAAGCTCTATCTAATTTTGTCGTATGCTTTTTCAGAATCAATTTTAATAGTCATAAATCCTGTACCACCTATTATCTTCCTCATCGAATAGATCATTTCACTAACAATAATGATAGACTTGACTAAAAAGGGGGAGACTAAGGTTGGCATCAATCTTTTAAGTTCATTTACAATCACCTTTATAATGCATTTGTAGCTTACATTACACAAAAAGATTGATCTAATTTGGTTCATAAATTTTGGATTTGAAACTTTCGAGATTAGAGTAAGTAAGGTTTGTTTTACTAATTGAATGAATATTCTACCTTCAAAGAAACTTTAACCTACCTTATTCCAATTAGCTTGATAAAAGATAACAGGAAATCCATCACTTCCTAGGCCTTACATGCACCTATATCAAAAACAATCTTCTTCACCTCTTGAAAGGTAATTTTATTAGACAATCTATGAAAATCTGACTTCTCAATGGATAGGAAGGAGTACTTTATAACAAAAGGAACATAATCACTAGATTCATCTTGAAATGAACACTTGTAAAAGTTAACAACTAAAGTGGTCAAGAGAGACTTGTCATCAATCCAATGACCTTCTAAGTTTCTAAGCATAGTTATCCTGTTGTTCCTTTTATGACTAATTATTTTTGTATGGTAATACCTCGCATTTTTATCCCTATCTTGAATCCATTTTGCTTTTAACTTCTAATGCCAAATAATTTCTTCCTGTTTTAAGACTTTAGTAAGTTTTTCTTATAGTTGCTTTTTAAGTTTACTAAGGTGAGGGTTCCATTTTCTTTCCATGGCTAGTTAAGCTCATTGAATTGGCTAATAGAATATTTTTCCTTTTCTTTATGTTACTAAAGATTTACTCGTTCCAAGACAACAACTAATTCAGATGATTCTATAAATTATGCATTAGCAAGCAATTATTGTCTTAATTTTTATTAAGGAACTAGTGAAATTGGTTGTGGAGTAACCATACAACTTTAAATCTAAAAAGTCTATTTCAACCTTTAATTTCTCAACTAAATAAGTCAATCAATTTTTCCACCAAATAGACTTTCGAGAGGACATAGACTATAGCATTTTCAAAAATTCTCTTCCAAATATCATTACATAAAGCTCTATCCAATCTTTCAAATATTCTATCATAACCTTCCCATAAAGGGCTTGTTTAGGTAAATTGTGATCCTTACCAATCTAAGTTAAGTAGAACACATTGTTCAATCTAACTAGAAAAAGCAGAGCATTTACTTACCATACTTGGAGTGCCTCCTTTCTTTTTCAATAGGTGAGCTATATCTTTAAAATCACCTGCTAGAATCTAAGGAATTGAGATTGATCTTGAAAATTTAAAAATTTATCTTCAACATTCCTTCCTATTTTTAGCATGAGGGCTCATGTAAATAAATGAAGAAAACTAGTGATGTCTACTATTATCATTAATTCTTAGGTGTACATATTAAAAAGATTATTCAATCATACTAATTTGCATTATATTATTTTTTCATGCAATCCAAATACATCTATACAACCCTTTTCATTCTTGGATATGAAATTTCAGAAAATGAAGTGTATTGAAGATTTTAAAATATTTAGTAGAAAGAGCCTTAGTCTCAAGTAATGCAATTACATTAGGATTATGCTTGAAAACTATGTTGTTGGCTTGCATAAGAAAATTTAAGTTGCCAACTCCCTAATAATTCTAAGATAAAAATTTATTCATAGTGAGAAAATATCAAAGAATGAGTAAATATAAATTAAATGGAATTAATTCAATTATCTCTATGGGTTGAACTTATTTCCTTTTGAGAGGAATCAATTTGCATACCATTTGCATTTTCTATAGGAAAGGTATCCTTAATCATAGAATTAAATGCTAATTAAGAAGAAGAAATACCTTCTTTTGGATCTGAGGGTTCTAGTGGACTAATCTTAAAGACAATATTCATTAAAGTATCATTAGTAGTTGTTGTATTCTTAATAACCAAGATATTTTGTGTAGGAAGTATTCCTGATGTCATATTAAGATTCTCTTTGATCATTGAATTTTGTAACTCACTTTTCATCCCTTTTCTTTGTTCAATTGACTTGTTTGGTAAAAGTTTTAAACATACAATAAGAGGCTTAGATGCCATTTGATCTTTAGGATTTGACATGTTAAGGATGGAAAGCTTTAGTCTTTCCATATTACAATCTTATTAGTTT
Organism: Sindora glabra; assembly: GCA_020226215.1. Classification (NCBI taxonomy): domain Eukaryota; kingdom Viridiplantae; phylum Streptophyta; class Magnoliopsida; order Fabales; family Fabaceae; genus Sindora; species Sindora glabra. The sequence goes on from CM035229.1 coordinate 72,762,022, forward strand.
TTATTATGCCAAAACTGAGTAGCAACGTTCAGGTCTACATTTTCTTATCCATTTAATAACTCACCTATTTTCACAAAGTTAGCGGTAGTATCATACTCTTCATGCATTTCAAAAATAGGATTGGTTAATGTAGCAAATCTTGATCCCCCTACATTATTTCCTCCTTAATTATTAATCTATCTAGTTTTACTTTTTGTGGATCTTTTAAGTTTTTACATTACCATCTAGTCATTGAATTCCATGCCTAACTTTTCATCTTGGATTTTTTGATAAGATCCCTTAGCATATGCCTTAATTTGTAGCCCAACCATAGTACCATTATTAATGTTTTGTTTGTTGGTCTTCATATTTACTTTAGTAACATAACTATCAATATAGTGTCCATATTTACCACACTTGAAGAACATTAAATGAATTTCTTCATATTCGATTTTGACATTAGTGGATCCAACTCGAAATTGAGGTACTAATGGTTTGTTTATATTAATCAAGACATACACACATGCATACTTCTTTCTTGCTTTCTCCTCTGTGATGTAATTGATTTTAATTATCTTCCCAATTCTATCTTCAATAGCTTTTAGATATTTCTTATTATAATATTCCATAACTAATCTAGGGAATCTAACCCATACAGTTACCTTATCTATTGTGGTTGAAGCAGGATTGGAATTAAAAATCCAATCTTGAACTATTAAGAATTACTTAGGGTTCTACTATTAACATAAACTCCTTATCACTCCTATAGGAGAATTTAATAAGGTAATAATCATATTTAAGATCAACTAATTCCCACACACTAGTCCCTCTCTATAATTGCATTAGCCTTTTCTCTAGGAAACAGAAGCCCATTTTCCTTGTCGGCAGCTTATTAATCAAACAATTTTTCTACAATTTCTTTATTTTGATAATCTCTTCTTGAGACAATTTGAGAATTGGACATACTTTTTTATTTTCAATTATTTCATCTACTACCTCAATACCTCCTTCAAAATTATCATAATTAGAGTTCATACATTCCAATACTTCAGAGTTGGACTCTTCCAAATCAGTGTTGTTTTGGTAGAAATAACCCTCTCCATCCTCCTCGTTACTTATCACCCAATAATTTGTTCTTATAACAAGTAGTACTTTTTATATATTGATGATGCAAAATGAGATTATCATACCTTTTCTTCAATTGATCAATTTCTTTGGTTAAAGATATTTCATCCTGGGGTAACTCCTCCATATTAGTGTTGTTTTGGTAGAAATAACCCTCTCCATCCTCCTCGTTACTTATGACCCAATAATTTATTCTTATAACAAGTAGTATTTTTTATATATTGATGATGCAAAATGAGATTATTGTACCTTTTCTTCAATTGATCAATTTCTTCGGTTAAAGACATTTCATCCTGTGGTTTCAAAATAGGTCTTTGCTCGCTCATCTTGACTCGACCTTTTTAAAGACATATTTCACCACCCAAATCTTTTTAATTTTTGTTTTGGAGAGGGGATAGTATTTTGGGGGTTTCGAACCCACAACATTTCATACTATCCTCATTGAACGCAGAATCTATTAACCATTTGGTTCCACCAAGGTGTTTATTTTTGCTTTTTGTTAGCCCATTTCCGTACCATTATTATGCGATAATGGTTTGGTTATCTTTTTCTTCAAACCTAGTTTTGGATCTGACTTATTTTTGCACCGTGAAAGCAACTTTGGACATGTAAAAGTATGTGGTCCACAATATTTGCTTCGTGAGTGAGATAATTATGAATTCATCGGAATTCTCTCTCTTTTTCCTTCTTTTATTTTTAAAACAAATTATTTTCAAATTTATTATTATTTTTTATTAAGATCCACGATTTTAATTAAAAAATATTTGCTCTAAAATTCATCATATTCTTCTTAAGAAAAAGAAGAGAATTTATTTCTATTATAAAAACATATTCTTCTTAAGAAAAAGAAGAGAATTTATTTCTATTATAAAAACATGTGTACATGGTGAACATAATATTGGAAAGTGTAGGATTTTGAATTTTTTTTATTAATTTTAAAAAATAAAAATATAATTTTTATTTTAAAATTTATTATTTTCAATTAAAATTTATAATTTTAAATAAAAAATTTATATTTATTTCTTCCATAAATTTATCACATCCTAGAAAATGAAGATGATGCATTCTCAAAGTGTATACATTCCACCAGGTACCGAGTATTAACTTTGGCATAGACGGCTTTGCAGAGGAAAGCAACTTGTACCATTGTTAATTGATCTCATAACACAATCTCAAGTGTCCTTTTCCTTTAGGTAAAAAATCCATGCCTATACCAAACTTGTGAGCCATCTCTAGCCAATTTCCAATGGAGGAGCAAAGACAAAAATTAAGTTCTTTCATCTCTTAAAAGGAAATATATATTAGATCCGTATCATGTTTTAAAAGTAAATATTTTTAGCTATATAGCGTGCTTTAATATTAAAGATGGGTTTAACTGTAGAGAAATACTTACATAAATATTATCTATTAAATTATTTTTAAGCACTATTATTTAAATATTATCAATTGATAATGCATAAATTTATTTTATTCAATAATTGATTTGATTTTTTATTGTAATTAGTAATATATAATTATTAATTTATTATTTATATTTAATTAATTATTAAATTAAATAAATTTTTATATTATTAATCGATAATATTTGAATAAACTTCCATCTCCGGATAAAATAAGGCTTAAGAACCACAAAAATATGAAGAAAAGTAAAGGGACAAACTAGTCCAGCTGGATGAAATGTCCGAGTAATCTACAGGTTTCGAGTGTTTCTTTTGCACATTGGTGCATAATAAATTGGTAATTACAAAATGATCCTAAATTTACAAAGGGGGGCAGTGGGCTAACAAGGGAAAAAAATGAAGAAGGCTTCCTCCGACAAAAATCCAAAATACATGAATAAGAAAAGTGAGCTGATAAGCACCCAAAAAATAAAACCTATTATATTAGCATAACCACCTAAAATAAATATCGACAAATTATTTGTAATAATTATTTATATTTTTAATTGTCATAATCATAATTCTCACTATCAATATAACATATCAACAAAATTAATATACTGTGCAGTAGGACTAATTTCCCATTAATAATACCAAGATTTGGAATAAATGGATCACTAATCTTTCAAGATAATTTAATTTAGGATACATTTGGGATGAATAATGCTATATACATTAAAAATAAGATTCAAAATTAAGCTTTATGTTGAAATAAAGAGTTATTATTAAATATAAATGATAAATTAATTGTTTGGGAATTAGCCTAGCTAAGGATTGAAGCTAAATTATCTCACATAATTACTTATTAACTATTCTTGATGATTTCATCAACTAGTTACTTAGTGAATTATTGAAAATTTTAGCTTATTTGATATAACAACGAAAGAATTTGGCTTTGGATAATTAATTATAAAATAATTGACAATTTTTATATTTGGTCAAAATCGGTTTTGCATATATCAAATATTAATTAATTCTATGATAAATTGTTAACGGTCAGTTATCTCACTAACTAGTATTCATCCACTATATTGATCTGTTTCTATAAGTTATTTGTCAATTATTTTATAATTTTTTTAAAAGTTCATCAAAAGTATTCAATCCAATCCAATTCAAATTTATCTATTCACTACAACAAAAAAGAGTATTAACGACGACATTTTTAGCGGCGACAAAATTTCGGTCGTTGTTAAAGGTATTTCCGGCGACTATTGTCGTCGGAAAAAATAAAAACATTTTTGCGAGGGAACAAAATTGGGGGCGGGAAGAAATAGGCTTTTAGCGACGACAAAAGTCGTCGCTAAAGGCCTAAAAAAAATTTGGGCGGGGAAAATCCGGAATTGGGCGGGGAATTTTGCCTTTCAGCGACGACAAAGTCGTCGTTGAAAATTCAAGGCTTTCAGCGACGACAAAGTCGTCGCTGAAGGCTGACCCTTCAGCGACGACAGAGTCGTCGCTGAAAGCCTTGGATTTTCAGTGACGACCATGTCGTCGCTGAAAGTTCATTTTCAGCGACGATTTTAACTTTTAGCGATGACATTGTCGTCGCTGAAAGTGAACTTTCAGCGACGACAATGTCGTCGCTGAAAGTGAACTTTCAGCGACGACAATGTCGTCGCTGAAGAAAAATTTGGTCGTCGCTGAAAGCTTCAGCGACGATCGAATTTTTTTGTCGTCGCTGAAAGCAGGCGCGCTAATATTTATTCCCCGCGCCTCCTCCCTCCTCATTTGCGCGTTTGAATTTTCTGGACCTGAGGTAAGTTCCTAAATTCTCTCTCTCTTTTAATTTTTTTTAATTTTAGTATATTTATTTTTTATACATGTTAATATGTATTAATTTTGTATATTATATCTTTTAATTTGTTAGTTATTATTAGCACTTTGCTTAGTTCGTGGAGAGTATTCAGAGTTGATCAGTAGATTTTTACCATTGAGGTACGTAAATAGAAAAATATAATTTTTTTTTGTGTACTAATATATTTAATTTATTCAAATAGTTTACAATGAATTAATGAAATTGATAGTATGTTTAATTTAATATGAAATTTTGTATTATTTAATTTTGTATATTGTAAATTTTAAATTTATTTATGTAAATTTAACTTAGCATTATTAATTTTATAAATATAAATTTAATTATTATTATATATGCATCTCTCAATTTACAATTTTGAAGTATATAATATATGTGTAGATTATTCATTTAGAATAATGTAAGATAAAATTGTTATGATATTTTATTCATAAAATTTAAAATTTGTGATGCAATTTAAGAAATTTCAAACTTACTAGATTTGATGAAATAATGTAAGATAGAAAATTAGAATAAATATATTAATCTATCTTAGAAAATAAAAGATTACGATAATAGAATCTCTTTTTTAATTGAGATTGAAACATAACAATTCAAATTGTATTATTTACACCACATACTAAGAAAAATTCAATTAAACTAGAGACTATATAAAAATAAAATCCTAACAATCCAAATTATGATATTTACATTACATAAAAATTAAAAATTTCAAAACACTAGGAAGTTCGCATGAAAATCACCCCCTCTTAGATAAAACAACATTTACTTAAATAAAGAAGCTGAATTGTGCATCTTATAAATTGTTATACACCTTATAAAACTAAACTTACTTAAATTTACAACTAGGAGGTCCGTACACAAAACATAAAATTTATGATGCAATTAAGGAAACTTCAAACTTATTAGATTCGATGAGATAATGTAAGATAGAAAATTAGAATAAATATATAAATCTATCTTAAAAAATAAGAGATTACAATAATATAATCACTTTTTTGATTGAGATTGAACCTTAACCTTTTGTAAATGTATTATTTACATCACATACTAAGAAAAATTGAATTAATCTAGAGACTACATAAAAATAAAATCCTAACAATCCAAATTATGATATTTGCATTACATAAAAATTAAAAATTTCAATACACTAGGAAGTTCGCATGAAAATCACCCCCTCTTGGATAAAACAACAATTACTTAAATAAAGAAGCTAATTTGTACATCTTATAAATTGTTATACACCTTATAAAACTAAACTTACTTAAATTTACAACTAGGAAGTCCGTATTCATAGTATACACCTCTCTATTGAGAAGCTGAATTGTGCACCTTATCAATATAGTAAAGTAGATGATAGTTTTGAATTCCCAAAAGTTTATTGTGAAACATAACGGTTGTTATGAATATTTAGAAAAATCAATAATCTACATAATAAACTACGTAAATAACAGTACTGACACTTAAACAACGATACTCATAAAATGTTGTATTGTTAATTTTAATTATTGTAAATATATTTTTACAATAATTTAAAATAGAACTGCATTTGCATTTAAATTATAAGCTTAGACCCGTTCAAGGGTTGGATGTTTTCTGAACATCAATCAACCCTTGAATTGTCCTGAAAAGTTGGACAGTTTGAGATATTATCGTGTAGTTATTATTAACAATTTATCGGGCTCTTGTTTGATATTGTGGAAATATCTTAGCATCCTAACTGTTCTCCGGGTATAAACTATGCACGTGTATAGTTTAGGCACTTGGAGAACCATAGGGAGATGCTGCCGAAATTTCTGCACGAGTCAATCGATGAGCGTGGATAAATTGAAAAAAATAATAACTATAGAAATATCTGGAATGGGATAGGATCCTACCCTTTTAAATTGGAGTGATACGGTGCATTTAGGGTGACTGTCAAATATTAATCAACATACTTTATTTCACCGGTAACAATTTCTTTCCTGTTCAGTGATACAATGTCTGTCGATAAAAGTTGGATTCATCTACCAAATCGATTGTCGGATGAGTATTGGAATGGTGCAGTAAGATTTGTTCAAAGAGCCAAAAACTTTGCCGATGAAAGGGGTATGGTAAGATGTCCATGCAAAAAGTGTGTGAATTTAATATTCCAGCCATTACTAACAATGGAGGCGCATATTATAGATAATGGATTTCATCCATTATACATAAATTAGGTACATCACGATGAAGCAGATGTTTCGACTTCTAGAGGAACTAGTGGGATATCTCCTAACAATAGAGATGAGCTGGCAGATATTATACATGATTTCATTGGCCCTGAGGCAACTGAAGTTGATTTTCACAATGACGAGTACAGGTGTGAGAACGCGGGTGACGAAGACATTGGAACAAAATATAGTAACTGTGATAACCTATTCGAGCAAGTAGAAACAGAGTTGTATCCAGGTTGCACAGCATTTTCAGCATTGAACTTCTTGGTCAAACTTATGCATTTGAAGGTTCTGCATAAGTGGACAAACAAATCATTTGATGCTCTTCTTTGATTATTAAAAGAGGCACTTCCAAACGATAATAAATTACCTGATTCGTACTATGGTGCAAGAAAATGGCTCAACAAGTTGGGGTTGGGGTATGAATCAATCCATGTATGCAAACATGATTGCGCACTTTTTTGGAAAGATCATGCTTCTAAAGATAATTGTCCAATTTGTGGGGAGAGTCGATGGGTAAATAAAACTACAAAAGGAAAGAAGGTGCCCCAAAAAGTGGTTCGATATTTTCCTTTAACTCCTCGACTGCAGCGTCTATATCGGTCGAGACATACTGCAAAAAACATGATATGGCATCACACTGGAAAATCAAAAGAAGATGGAGTAATGCGACATCCCGTGGATGGAAGAGCTTGGCAGGAGTTCGATAAGAGGTATCCTAATTTCTCCGCTGACCCACGAAATGTCAGGTTGGGTTTAAGTGCAGATGGATTTAATCCTTTTGGTGATAGGAACCTATCTTATAGTATGTGGCCAGTGGTTATGACTACTTACAACTTGCCACCATGGATATGCATGAACCAATCTTTTTTCATGTTGACCCTATTAATCCCAGGGCCGCAATCGCCAGGTAAAGATATCGATTTGTTCTTACAGCCGGTCGTAGAAGAGTTGAGGGATCTCTGGGAGAGAGGAGTTGAAACTCGAGATGCAAATACAAATACGGTGTTCAATATGCGGGCAGCATTGCTCTGGACTATTAATGATTTCCCTACTCGAAGTAGTCTATCCGGATGGAGCGGGCAAGGATACAAAGCATGTCCTACATGTAATTCGGATACTCCGTCAATTCGAGTTAGAGGAAAAACAGCTTACGTGGGTCATCGTCGTTGGCTTCCAAGAAGCCACACAAGGAGAAATATGAAGGAATTCAATGGAAAGTCAGAGAGGAGACCCCCTCCTCGACCTCTTACCAATAATGTTATCATGGAACAGTTGGCCAGAGTGCCACAGAGACTTCCAAGAAAACATGCTGAATTTGGTGGTGTAAAGCGAAAGAGAGGTGCCGACGAACTTAATTGGAGCAAGAGAAGTATATTTTTTAATCTTCCTTATTGGCCAACAATGAACCTAAGGCATAACATTGACGTCATGCATGTCGAGAAAAATGTATGTGATAGCATCTTGGGTACGTTATTGGAGATTGAGCACAAATCAAAGGATACAGACAATGCAAGACGAGATTTGGCAGACATGAAAATAAGGCCTGACTTGCATCTGTATGAGCAGAGGGGTCAACTTTTCAAGCCACATGCTGGATATACGCTTAACCAAGAAGAGCGGAAACGATTTTGCCAGTATATAAAGAATGTGAAATTTCTAGATGGCTTTGCTGGGAGTCTTAGTAAGAATGTCACAGATCGTGACCTGAAGTTAAAGGGGTTGAAATCACATGATTGTCATGTTATTATGCAAAGAATGTTAGGACCAGGTGTCCGGGCTTTTTTGCCAAAGGAATTATCATATCCACTTGTTGAGTTATGCAATTTCTTTAGTCAAATATGTGCTAGAACTCTTAACAGGGAGGATGTTCAAAGAGCCAAACAAGACATTATCATAATTTTGTACAAGCTTGAGAGGATATACCCCCCAGCATTTTTTGACATAATGGTTCACTTGGTGATGCATCTGCCCGACGAAGCATTGGAAGGAGGACCCGTTCATTTTCGATGGATGTACCCATATGAGAGGTATATAAAAAAGTTAAAGGATTACATTCGAAATCGTGCTCGACCGGAGGGTTCAATTGCAGAAGGATATATTGTTGATGAGGCGTTAACGTTTTTCTCCATGTATTTGGAAGGAGTGGAAACTAGATTCAACCGCTCTGATAGAAATCAAGATGTAACACCTAGTCAAACAAGAAGGACATTGTCGGTGTTCCAGTCCCAATGTCGACCGATAGGGAAGAAGATAATTTCTCATTTCGATAGGAAGGATTGGGATATTGCAGTATGGTACATCTTGAATAATTGTACTGAGATTGAAAAATATCTCCAGTGAGTATCTTAAACTTCAGTTATGTTCTTCTCCCTTTTGTGATTACAGTAGACTAAGATTGTTATGTTCTACAGTGAGCATCGATTGGAACTCGAACGAAGTGGTGCTGAAGATATTGATAACTTACAAAGAACCAAATTCCCCTCCTGGTTTTACTCGAAGGTAAGGATTTTTTTCTTCCCAAATCCATTGAAGGGATATCTTAACTTAATTGTTCATTTCTCTTGTTGATATTTCAATTTGATTCTTGGAATAATTGCTACTTTTGTAGATGTACTATTTACATAGGAACGGTTCCCCAGAGGCCACTGAAGAGTTACTGTCATTAGCATCCGATCCCAGTTTCACTAACATGGTATACTCTGCGTGTATTGTGAATGGAGTACGTTTTGTAGCTAAAGCTCGGGATGAGAAGCATAAAACGCAAAATAGTGGCATTTCTGTTCCGGGGATTGATGGCAACATGTTTTATGGTGTACTGGAAGAAATAATTGAGTTGAGTTATTTAAATAAGTACAATGTGACTTTATTTAAATGCAAGTGGTATGACACTGATCCTACAAAGAAGAAATTTTATACCGACAAGAATATCACAAGTATCTCCATCAACGGACAATGGTATAAGGATGATCCTTACATACTTGCTACTCAAGCAAAACAAGTGTTTTACATCGAGGATCTCCTTAATGGACCAAATTGGAGGGTCGTCCATGATATGGTGCATCGCGATATATGGGATCTACCCAGTGATGGAGATAATGCACAAGACTTGTTATTTCTGCAGGATAGTAACTCGTCCAACTTCAACCTCACAGTTGATCTGGGAGATTTCGATCTAGTACATCTACGTAATGAAAGAAATAGTCCTTCAATCGTTCCAACGCACAGGAATGTTGGACCTGGTGCTCATGGAGAAGACACCTTCATCGATGATGACGAGAGCCTTGAAGACGAAACAATTGATGATTATATGGATGAGGAGCCCACACAATCTGATAATGAAGGAGAATCCGATGACCATCAGTCTATTAGGTTCACCGACACTGATTCTGATTAGGAAAAAAATAACATATTCAAACTACAACTACAACTCATAATTGTGTAAGCATGATTATTAAAATAATAAATGTGATTGTAAGAGATTGAACGATTTCATCCTTCAACATGACATTGAGTTTTTTTTAATTACTTATATGATGTGTATTACTTTAGTTATGGCGGATGTCGAGGCACGATACCACGGAGGTGACGCTGGAGGCGACCCACCGGAGCGACCCAGCCGTATTCCAGCTCAGTGTGAGGGCTCAGGTATTTGACATAAATTGTGCATACCTAAGCTTGATTAAATATTATGTTTATTTTATTAATATTTTACTTTATTAAATAAAGTAGCACCTGCTAAGAAGAGGGGGCCGAATAGGTCCCTAAGACTGCATGAGAAGATTGGCAGGGGTGGAGGCAGACCGGTGCCTGTACAGTTTGATACGACTGGTACATGGCATGCGGTTGGTGAGAATGCCAGTCATCTCCCTCGTGATATTGGCAGCATGATCCGCGCCCACGTGCCGCCCTGTTATAAGTCATGGCGGGCTGTACCTCAGGAGATTCGAGATAGAGTTGTGCAGGAGGTTTGCGTAAGTATCCATTTCCTTTTGAATTAATGTCTTTGAGATTGAAATTTCTAAATATATGACTTATAAATTTATTAAATGTCTTATAATGCAGTCCCATTTTGAGTTTGAGGGCATCTTCGAGGGTGATCGGGATAGAGCACTCTCTGGATTGATGCGGACTGCTGCCGACCTGTACCGAGATTGGAAGTATAGGTTGAATAAGCATTTCTTGGAGCATGGAGGTGACCGATACGAGGAGTATGACTTGGATCGAGCTCGACGTTGTGTCCCTCGGTCTGTCTCACCGCAGACATGGCAGAGGTGTGTGGACTTCTTTGATAGTGACGAGTACAGGGTAAGTATGACATTTTATGGTATTATGTCAGCATTTCATAATTAGTTGATTGTGAACATTAAAATTTAACTTTTTTCTCTTAATTTGCAGGAGTTGTCTGCAAGAAATACAAATAATAGAGCACAGAAGGTCGTGAATGATCGGCATGGGTCAAAGTCTATTGCTGCACATCGCTTTGATAAGGTAATTTAAATTTTTTCTATCTTTTTTAAATATATCTATTTGTTAAATAACATTACTACCCTTCATCCTTTTTTTTGTTGCAAAAATTGAACAGAGAAACAGAGATACTGGTGAGCTACAGTCGGTGCCCGATAACTTTAGGGACCGACACACATACAGGTCGGGGGAGTGGGTGCATCCGATCCCTCAGGGGCAACATGTAAGTTATTTGAATTTCATAATTTAAATAAAATTTTACGAATGTATCTTCTAAGATAAATTTCTTATTACTCTTTTTTAATAATTTAAGGCGAGGATGACTGAGCTCATGACTTAGCATGTACAGTCTAGTGTGTCATCCACTAGCTTGCCTACGACTCCTGTACAGTTAGATGAGGCTGCCATCGCCGATGAGGTACTTGGCACTGGTCGAGGGTACAGGAAGGCTGTTGGGCGTGTACTTGCTGGTCAGACTTATCGCTCGATGGGGACTTCTAGCACGGCGGCCAGCTCACAGACCGTGTCTCAGGTCGGTGAGTTGCAGGAGCAGTTACACCAGAGTCGGGAGCAGGTTGAGCAGAGCCAGCTATTGATTCAGCAGCAGCAGCAGCGGCTTGATCAGCAGCAGCAGCAGATTATACAGCAGCAGGAGATGATGCAGCAGCAGCAGCAGATGCAGCAGCAGTTTGGGTCTTATCTCACTGAGATGACCTCGATCCTTAGACAGCAGGGGATCGTCCTACCGCCGCCTCTATTTGCTGCTGCTACACCGCCTGGGCCGAGTAGATTTGCGCCTGCACCTACCACTCAGCCGCCACCGTCATTTTATCATCCTCGTAGTCAGGATGATGATGATGATGACGACGATGACGACGACCATGGTGCTCTGTGATTTTGCACCTCCCTACTTCCCCATAGTATATTTTGTTTATGTATTTTTATATTTTCTATGTGTGCACATTTACATGGATGATGTATATATATATTAGTTTATTCATATATATATTATTTTTACCATTGCTTTATGAGTATTCATTTTTAATGTTGGATCAAATTGTTATATATTATTAATAATACTATTGATATATTATAATTGTATAATTTATATTAAAATAAAATAAATTAAATTTAAATAAATTATTAAATGGGTCAAGTAAATTAAAATAACATTTAATTTGAAATATACGACAATTTGATTTTAAATTTTAAAAATTTTTTTTTTTTGACTTTTAGCGGCGACAATTGTCGTCGCTGTAGGTCATAAAGTCGTCGCTGAAGATTGGGCCTTCAGCGACGACAAATTATCGTCGCTGAAGATTAGGCCTTCAGCGACGACAAATTGTCGTCGCTGAAGGCGTCATCTTCAGCGACGACAATTTGTCGTCGCTGAAGGCCCAATCTTCAGCGACGACTTTATGACCTACAGCGACGACAATTGTCGCCGCTAAAAGTCAAATTTCAAATTTTTTTGAAATTTGAAATTATTTTCTACGACGACTTTGTCGTCGCAAAAGGTCCATATTTTAGCGACGACAAATTGTCGTCGCTAATGACCTCTTCAGGCACGAATCTACACCGACGACATTTTTAACGACGACTTTTTCTTTAGCGACGACCGAGAACTTTTTAACGACGACAAATGTCGCCGCTAAAAGTCTTTTTTGCTGTAGTGTATTTTTCTTTGTATTTTTTCTAAATATATTATATTATTAAAGTTAAGTTGATTTCATTATAATGAATAAATAAATTAATAATAATTTTTACTTAAATCCCTTATGTTACCCCGGATACAATGTAATTTTTATTTTCAAATTTTCAAATTCAATAAAAATAATTATTTTTTAATTTTCTTATTTATAATTAATGAATCTTTTGATTTCAAGTTTCATGCAGTTTCGTGGTGCAGCATATTCCCCTGCCACTTTCTGGAAAATTCACCGCATTCTAAACTTGCGAAGCCGCAAATTATTCTTTGACAAATCACTATGTTCTTCTCTTCAAGGTCCCAGTGCATCTCTTGCCGATTGATTTGCCTTTTCATTTTCACCTTATACTTCGCTTTTTTCTTTTACTTCTCTTTATGAATTTCTAATTCACAGCTTGCCACATGGGTTCTCAAAAATACTATGAAATAGTGCGGCTTAGCTTCTAGATAGGAAGAAATGTTAAGAGGCAATATCATGAGGATTTGAGCAGTTTGAGGATGTTTGAATTTAACGAGAGAAAACTGTTGAATCATATCACTGGATTGAATGGGTCCAAAGGTTTTTGTTATTGATGGCAGATTTAGAAATTTTAAATTGTGAAAGTAATATTTACGTATAAAATAAAAATAAAATTATTATAAAAATTTTAAATATTTAAATAAAATAAAATTTCATTAATTTTAATATATCTTTGAATGTATGCATGTATTTTTATGTGTAATTAATGAACATTCAACGCTTTTATATTTATTTAAATGAAATTTTCTTTTTCAAGTAATGTAAAGATAATTTGTGGAGATAATTTTTCTTAAATTTATGGAGGTAAAATATATTATTTTTATATATACTTATATAAAAAAAATCTTCGTAGAGGCAATTGCCCACGTAATATTCCAGCTGCATCCGCCACAATTTGTTGTCTCATTGCTAATTAATTTTAATCAAAAGAATATGTACAGATACTATTTCATTGTAAACAAGAATTTCAATGCTGTCAATATTATTTAAATAGTACTATATTACTTTTTATTTGTTACATTTTGAAAATTTTTTTTATTCTTTTTTATCTGTTATTTTAAAATTTTAATGAAGTATTGAATATTTTTTTTTATATTTACCCTTTTTGATTAATAATTTTTTTCATTATTTTATATTATTAATCAACATATATTTATTTTTTATATTTATTTTTCTATTTTTAACTATTTTAAATTTCATACATAAAGGGTAATCTTATAAAGTTGAAAAAAATAAATTAAATTATTTTTTTAGTATAAAATTGGTTAATAATGATAAATAAATAAAAACGAAAGGAATACCTAATATCTTTTGTAAAACTTTATCTTTCATTTGCATATCAAACTTGATCCCAAGTCCTCATACTTACAATTAGTGGTTCCTCCTAGACTTTTATGATTAAAGGCTTATTAACCGTGCCTCATTTAACTTTTAGCTATTCTAAACACCATGAATCTTTGTCTAATGTAAGAGAAATTAATTTTATTATTATTGTTATTATAAAGTGCATTGGCATAATTGCAAAGCAATGGCAAAGCCAATAATTCATGGCCATTAAATTTAAATTTATATATTTATAATTATATTTATTACATAAGTGAAAAATTTATATTAATACATATTTTATTTTTATAAGTTTTTTTGAATTTTTTATTTTTCACTTTTGTATTAAAAGTAGTAGTTTTTAAATTAAAAAGTATTTTGAATTTTTTGATAAAAATTTTATTGTTGAAATTGCTATTTTTGCAAATTTGTCAAGAAAAAGGCTTAAAGAACACACACACACACAAAAGATATATCTGATAGTTAAAATTTATAGAAAGTTAAAAATTAAAGTAAAATCATCACTAACAAATAATTAACTCTTCATAATAAAAAATATAATTGAATAATATTGAATTCAAAACTAGAAAACTTATAACCAACTCACAATTAAAAAGAAGAGGTGATATTCGCATTTCATTCTTATTATATTTTGGTGAATTTAAATTCTAAAATTTATTGTATTCATATATAATACTATCTTATATTTTTATAAGAAATCAAGAGGTCAAGTGTCTTCATTTGCTATGTTGGAAGGTTATCTTTGTTATTATTATTATTATTATTATTATTATTATTATTATTATTACTACTACTTAGACATATCACTCAATACTTAAATATTTAATGCAATTACTCTTGATTTATAAACAAATTTTGTGGACATATAAAATTATGAATAAATTTAAAGATGATAATAATATGAAATGTAAGTAATTTATTTAAAGAGAAGTAAATATGTTATAATACTAATGAGACAAAATTTAAGTTCCCATAAAATGGAAATTTATATCATTTTAAAAAAATATTATGATAAAATTTAGTCTAATTATTTATGTATATTTTAAAGTCAAACACATTAATCTTAATACTTGTAATGCAATAGTCCAATGTTTAATGCAAGTGAGGGTGTCATAATAATAACAATAATAATACACAGAAAATTGTTGTGGGATAGGTCATATAAATAATGTTGAAAATTTTCTTAGGGTCAGTTGCAAGAAAAAAATCTTGGAGAACTAATTTGCAATTTTTGAGAAAAATAATGTGATCGTTAAAGAAATCAGGTTTGTGCAACTTGTTATTCGAGGTAAAAGTCAAATTAGTTGATTAGGGTTATTAACGCCAAAATCCAAGTGACGGATGGAAATGCTGACCGGTATTACGGGTTTGTTTGGTTTAGAAGAAAATAGAATTTTTAAAATTTTTTTTTTAAAATAATATATTTTTAAAAAATAAATTAATTTTTTATTATTTGGTGCATAAAAAATATTTTTTAGTGTTTGGTGCAAAAAAAATTATTTTCGTTTAAAGTAAATTAAAATTATTATAATTTTACACACTTCTTAAAAAAGGAATTTTTTTTATAAATTTTTTATCATTCTTGATATCTAGTAGTCCAATAATGGCTGGTCTCTAATAATAAAATATATATTAATGATATTACAAAATTTTATTCATAAATTCATATAATTAGTTTATTTAATTATTGTAAAATATTATATGATAGAGAATCCATGAGAAAGAAAGTGAAAATATTTTAGTAAATATTACATGAAAATGTACACTTAAATTTTAATAAATAAAAATAGATTTTATAAAAAATAGAAATAGAGTATCCATCATGAAAATATTTAATAAATAAAAATAAATTCTACTTGTGATCATAATTATGTAATAAGACAAGAATGTAGAAAATTTGGGTTCGGATATGGATGTATTGACTAATAAAAAAATAAATTTTATTTTTCAAAATGAAAAATTACTTTTTAAAAAATAATACAACTTTCTTGTTAATTAAAATTTAATTTTCTGTTGATCAAAATATTTTAATATCTAAATAAGGAAAAATTGAAAAATGAATTCCAAAAATTCATTTTTACTTAAACCAAAGGGACCCTACGTACATAAATATTTTTCTGAACACTTTGTAAATACAAAAACCTTTCTTACAAATTGTAAAAGGGTACCCCAGCCCAATCAACGACTTGAATAGAACACCCGACAACGCCGGTGAAAGTAAGCTTATTCACACGGACTTTTCATGTCTTCGGATCCAAAAAATAACGGAAGAGAAAATTAATTTTTTTTATTTTAAAGAAAAATATTTTTTTAAAATATTAAAAATAATAATGATGAAAAATAATCTAAATATAGAATATTAAATATAAAAAATGTAATGGAAGATAATTTTTTTAAAAGAAAATTATTTTTTATTATTATATTTTTAATTATAAATTAAAAAATATATAATATTTTTTATTTATATATAAAGAAATAAAATTTTTCTAAAAAAATATCTTAAAAAAAAAGAGGAGCGATTGTTATTCTGATTCCCCGAAGAGAACATCGGATAAACGACCATCGGTGGCTTTGTCAAACTAATGCAGAAGCCACTTACTCGCGTCAGGTCTAATTTAAATTTACCACTACCCTGTCCAAGTGATTAATACAGTAGTATTCGATTACTATTTTAATTTAAAAATTACAAATTTAATATAAAGAAACAATTTATAATTAATAAAGAGATAAAAATGTTTTGAAATAATTGAGAATACCACCGTGAAAAACAGAAAATGCAAATGAGAAACGTGCAGATAAGAAATATCTTAAAGTTTCCTCCGCAGCTTTAGCTGCTCCTGTAATATAAGAAGAGAGCTGAGCCTCGCACAAACCAAAATCTGAGAAACCCCTTATCTATATTCTTTCCTTCCACAATACATATAGTATCTTACATCTTATTCTCTCCCATTCTGTACTTCTGATTAAAAAAAATCAGAAAAAGAAAAAAGATGTTGAATCTGCCTGCTGTGAATCAGTCAAATTCAAACCCAACCTATTTTCTACTTCAGAAGCCATGGGCTAACCATCATGGAGCTCCATTTTTTGTACGGTCGAGAGCACCACTGAAGCAGAAGCAGAAGCAGAAAAGGGTTAATTATAATGTTAGGTGCAGTAGTACTAATCCCCGTGCCAGCAGCGGCAACATCGAAGCTGTGGCTTTGGGTGCTGAGGCGGATTCCAAAGTGGTTCAGGTTAAAGTGACGGCCACTGTTCAGCTCACTGTCGGAGGGTTTTTCTCCGACCTAACTCTGACGAGAGGCCTCGATGATCTTAAGGATTTATTGGGTCAAAGTATTCTCTTGGAGCTTGTCAGTGCTGAACTTGATCCCAGTAAGTTACTCCTTTCACTTTGAGGGTAAAAAAAAAAAGAAAAAAGCCATATTATTCTTCCATTTTTTTGTGGTCAAGTAGAGACGTACATGACTTTATGTGCATCAGATCCGTTGGTTCTTTTTCTTAGGGAGACCCATATATCCTTTTATTATCATTTTTTTTCAATCTTTTAATCAACATTTAAATGATTCATTTGATATAAAAAAATAGAATATAATTTATGTGTGTACCAGTTTTTCTATGGGGTTTTTGAAGCAAAAAGGTATTACCCTCTGGCATGATGTTTTAAGTGAAGGGAAGGCGTGGCTGAAAAATGAACTTGAAGAAGGATTTAGTTTGAAGGGTTGTACTATGTGTTCAACTTCTTACAATTATTCCTCAAAAAAAAAAAAAAAAAAGGGAAAAACTCTAAAAGAAAATAGTCTTCTCTGAAGAAAAAGTGGATCGCACAATCTGGCTCGACTACAACCAAGACAGCCCAAAAGTTGTCCGTTTCATTTTCATCGATTTTATTAGATAACATTTACGTTGATGGAAAATATTTTTATCTATTTTAATAAAAAATATTTTTTTATAAAAATAGAATTATAAATTATTAAAAATATTTTATAAGTTATATATTAAATATAAAAAATTTGATAAAAATATTTTTTAAAAGAAAAGAATTATTTTTCTTTATTATTATTATTATTTTAGATATCAATTTTTTTAAAAATAAAGCGTAGAGATAATATACAACTTCTTCACCTACATAGAAGCATATAATTTTTTTTTTTATAAAAAATATCTTCTAAAAAAGTAAAAAGCGATCAAAGAAAATCTTAGCTTCCCCATTTGGATCAACAAACCCAAGCGACGGATTTAGGGGTGCAGGTTGGGGCGGTAGTGATTCCTTCAAAAGTGATTTATATGAATTTTTTAATTGAATTAATTTTTTCAATTTTTTATAATTTTTTATTTTGATAACTTGACTTTAATCGATTCAAATATTAGAATTGATTCTAAATGTTAAAGTTGGCTTTTTAGTGTTTTTGAGTAGTTAACATCGGTTTCAACATATTAAATTTTTTTAAAAATTAATCCTGTTATATTTAAGTCTTATATTTTTTTTACAGCATAAGAGTCTGATCATTTTATGTTAGAATATTATCAACAGTTATTATGTATTATCATATAATTATCAATATGAAGATATTAAATATGTTATATAAATTTAGATTTTTTATATTTACCATGGGACTTAGAATATTACATGCATTTGTAATATTTATATCAATTATGAATGTAAAAATATAATATTAAAATAAAAATTAATTTGCAATCATTATAAATTTATAATTATATTATGTAATTTTTATTTTATATCATTAAAATATAATATAATAGTAAAAAAAATAATAAAATTTGAAGATTATTTAAGTTAGGGAAAAAAGGGATATTTCAAATTAATAAGTTCAATTAGAGATGGTTAAAACATTTCAAACATCTTTCAACTATAAATCCATTACAAATCGATTCTAAATTTTAAATTAATTTTAATCATCTAATTTCAATTTAATTCAATCGGTGTTTAAATTGTTTTTTTCAGCCCTGGGTGCAGGGGTCCATACAGTTCGATCTTATAGATTCCATACAAAATTTAAAGTTAAATGTAGTGTTAATTGCTTTTTGCCTTAATAAATTTTTTATTATTTATTTAACTTTTGATAATTATGAAGTATGTGATTTTTTAATATTTTAAAGATTATAAGACATTATATATATTGATTTTGATTTGATTACTACACAATTTTTAGTATTTGATTATATTATTTAGTAATTTTAAATATTTCTACATATTATTGTCATTTTAAACTTTATATATACATAAATGTTTCATCCTTCAATTTTTGATTAAACAATTAAAAATTAAAAATTATTATTTAAGTTTATAATTTTTTACCATTTCAATTTTTGACCCTATCAGTTAGATTGCATCAATCGATGACTCCTATAAAGAAAAAGCAAATGCTTAATATTAGTCTTTGTTCAGCATATTTAATGAACGAATATGCTGTTTAGCAGATGCATCTGTTATGAATTCACAAGTTAGCGGGAAATACGATAAGATATCAACAGGAAGATTTCTGTATATTAACCATAAATATAAACTTTTTAGGGCTTCTTTGGTGTATTGTATAAAGCATAATAATATAAAAAACGATATACAATTAATTCTTATTTTACATTTGGCGCAAAAATTATGTAGTAAAGTTTTGTATAAAAATATAAAGAATTTAAATTTGATTCATTATTGATATAAAATATTTTATATTATTAATAAATGATAAGACATTGTATTAAAAAATAATATTAATTAGGAATTTTAAATAATAAAAATAAAATTTTTATAATTTTCAATAATATGATAAGACTTGAATAAATAATAGTATTAAATTAATTTATATAAATAATAAATTAAATTTAAAAACCATACATAAAATGCTAACGTTGTACAATTTTTTAAGTGAAGGATAAAATTAAATTAAAGAAATTTAAAAATACAAAATATATTTTGACTTCACTTGTCATTATTATCCATTAACCTACAGATATTTCTAATTGTATTGTATTTTAATAAATAAGATAATTATTTTTCAAAATTTAACATCTAATTATGATATTAAAATATTTTATTTATTAAAATATAAATAAAAGTAATATTAAAATTTTAATATTTGGACAGAACTTCAAACATTTCTTGTTAGCATATTGGTATTATTGTTGACGACTACCACCGTCACTTCCACGGGCCACAACAATACGGTGGCGACCACCATTGCCACTACGCCTAATATGGCGCGGTGGCCATGAGAAGTGGTTCTACCATTATAATTTGTAGACGACAACCTCCACTTGGAGCTGACAGGTCACGACAATCCCTGCCATTATGAGAGTGGCAAATGGTGCCAACTGCCATTATAGTCGTCACAAATGGGGCTAGCTAGCAGCTGCCACCGACTCTCATAAATCTTAATATTAATGATTACTCTTATTAATATTACCACCAGCCAATACTATCACATCTTTATTATTAATTTGAAAATTTATTAGGATCTGTAAATTTTTTATAAAATTTAATAACATAAATCAGCATATTTGTAGTATAAAATACTTAAGTTATTTATTAAAAATTTGTAAATTTTTTGGAAGAGTTACAAAATTTTATAAAAATTCCATAGGAATTTTTTTTCTTTAAAAAAAAAACTTGGATAAGGAGAAATAAAAAAAATCGCTTTTTTAAATATGTGAAAATTCAGCTCTCGCTCGTTGGGCGAATGAGCGATATTAATAGCCCAACGACAGATGAGAATCAAAGCCCTTGGCCTTACATCGCCCGACAAGTAGCATGGGATAAGTATATATGCCCATAACGCCCACAGGAAAAGTACTACGAGATGCCTAATCCTCAATGGCCCTCTATGGCACGAGGTTTTCCCTTCTAAAGAGACACGGAAAAAGACCGGAAAACCCTTTAATTGAGATTTTTGTCACAACTTTACAAGCTTAAAATTAAGATTTTAAACTTTACTAAATCTAAACATTATCACTTACCGCTTAATAAATTAATTATTAATTATTTTATAATATATTACTAATATAATAATATATCAGTATATTATTAAATTTAATAGTTTATATATTTTCAAATAATGTATAAACTTTAACTTAAAAAATAAATTTGATATACAATTAAATTTAATAATAAATTAGTACATCATTATATTAATAATGTATTGAAATTTCTTTCTTATTTTATATAAGTATGTAAATATTTTTATCTTATAAATAAATATTGCAATAATATTAAGTGTCAAATTTTTATCTCATTTTTATATAAATAATAAAAATTAATTAAACATAAAAAATTTTAATTACAAAATATGAAGATGAGTTTAAAATTGTATTAAAAAAATACGTTAAAACAACATACAACAATAATATATTTTTTATTTAAAAGCTTCTCAAAAAGGACACTCGATCAATATTGAATAGTTAGTTAAATAAATTATCTCAGTAGTAATTTAATTTTAAAATCTCGTATAATTTAAAGTTTTAATTCTAAATTTTTTAAAGCTACGGAATAAAATACAATCACCTGGAGTTGAAGGGAGGTTTATAAAGTTTTTCCCCTTTTTTTAAGTTATTTTTTTCTTGGCTTGAATTTTGAATTTAATAAAATGAATTAATTAAGTCTCTATGGTTTTGATCAAAAAAAAAAAAAAAAGAGATGGGATTGGAGAAGGAGACTATCAAAGGATATGCGCACAAGACGCATCAAGAAGAAAACGAAGTGAAGTACGAGACAGAATTTAAAGTGCCAAATAATTTCGGAGAGGTGGGAGCCATCTTGGTTGAGAATGAGCACCACAAGGAGATGTTCCTCAAGGAAGTCCTCCTTGACGGCTTCATCACCGGTCCCATTCGTTTTTCCTGCAACTCATGGCTCCATTCCAAGTTCGACAACCCTGTCAAGAGAGTCTTTTTCCCCAACAAGGTCCTCCTCCTTCTCTCAATATCCTTACTATTTACTAATTAATTAATTAAAGCATGATAATAATAGGATTTCAAAATTCAAAATTATTCAATTATAATCAATAATTTTTTAATAATATGATGAGATAATTTCACTCTAATAATTTTTAAAATTGCTATATTAATTTGAATTTTGAGATCTCTAAACGCTCAAAATTCACCGTTATTGATCAATTCATTCACTTTCTAACTGTAAATCATATAAGATGAACAGTCATACTTGCCATCGCAAACACCAGAAGGATTGAAGAGATTTAGAGAAGAAGAACTGGTGCTATTACGGGGAAATGGGCTGGGGGAGCGCAAGAACTTTGAAAGAGTATATGATTATGATGTGTACAATGACCTTGGACAGCCTGACAGCGGCGCCGATCTCAAGAGGCCCGTTCTTGGTGGCAAAAAGCATCCATACCCAAGGCGTTGCAGAACCGGACGCCCTCGTTGTAAAACAGGTAATTAACCATAAACCCTGGGGTTTGAGTTTTAGGGCTTGTGCCTGAGGCATAATAAAACCACAGGACTTGCTATGCTCATAGTTTTATAGGTGAATTATTGGTCCCGAAATGTTTTACTCTGTCCTTGACGCAAGGAAAAAAAAAAGCCAAAAAAATTAAAAAATTTCTTTATTAAAAAAATAAAATAAAAAATTATAATTTATGGTTAACTTTAATTTTATACATAAAAATTTATTTATTTATTTTTGTTTTCAATTTCCGTTCATGAATTGTACGCCTAGGATTAAGAGCCAGAAAAGAAAATAGTTTTGTTTGCCTGTTTCTAATCATGCATGCACAATTGCACATGGGTTCTCATGGGCAGCAGAAGACTGATTTTCTATTTTGGTGGAAAGAGTGCAGACAGGTAGTGCTCAGGCGTGCCTGCTGCGTCTTCTCATTCTACCGTTCATCCGATTTTATCTATCACAGCTGGCTTTTTGTTAGCTCCCAATTTTTCAAAAAACCTAATTTTAATGAGAAAACGCGTGAATATATGGCTCATCTCATGGAGCAATTATTTCATTGGAATTATAATTATAAAATTTTGTAACTTCTTTAAAATTTTAATTTTTTTTTATAAATATAACTAATGAATTACAGGTTTTTATAAAATATTATAAATAAAAAATATAAGAATATCATAAATTTTTGAGGTCACATGTTCTAAACACTTTTAATTTTTTTAAAAAAATTATAAAATTTATATAAGAAATTGTAAATAAATTTTATAAAAGTATGACTTTTTCGAAAGAAAAACACGCAACCATTTTTTGAAATTAAATTTGATGTGGTACCCTTTATTTTTTTATAAATTAATAAAATTCCATTTCAAATATATTTGACTTTCCTTAAGCCTTTACTTTTGTTAAACGTATAATATTCAAATTCAAAATGTATTTGAATTTTCTTGGATGTTAATTTATTTATTTTTGATAAAGCACAGAACATCCAGCCGGGCCCACTCCCTGTAGAGTTTTTTTCCCCCTTTTCAATAAAATAAAAAATTTACTAATGTAGCAAATAAAAAATGAGGTGCTTGGTATTTTAGAAAATGTAAAATTTAAGATATTATAATAAATTTTAAAATTATTTAATAATAATTATTTATTTTGTAATAAATATAAATAATTTTAATTTAACAATTTTTGATATTATCATATTACTTAAGATTTCAAGATCCCGAAAATACCGTAAAAATTCACTAAAAAAATGAACAAAGTGATATTTAGGCTCCGTTTCATGCAATAAATAAGTTAACTTATAACTTATTAACCAAATTAATAAGTTATAAATTAACATTTAAAAGTATTTCTCGTACTAACTTATAAATTACTTCAGGTAACTTATAAATTCTGATTAATAAGTTACTTAGAATAACTTATAACTTATAAGTTACTATTTTTTTAAATTCTTTTCAAATCTTTTCTTTTGTTTTTTTTAATTTACAATCCATATCTTTTGTAATATAAATTTAAGTAATTTTTAAAAATATATATTTAATCATATTTTAAGTAATTATAATTTTATAATAAATAATAAAATAAAAATTATATAAGTAAATAAATATATAAGTTTATAAAATATAATTAATTAAATATTAAAAATTATGCTTTTATTTTAATTTTTTAATTATATTAATTAAATTTAATTTTTAGATAAATATAAATTATTTTAATTATATATATTTCTTTTAATATGTCATTTTATATCATTTTATAATTTTAACTAATTTAACAGCTGATTTTATAAAATACTTTAGTTAACTTATCAGTTATCAGTTATCGGCTAACTTATCAGCTATTAAGTAACTTATTAGTTATCAGTTAGTTGCGCAAAATGAAGCCTTAAATGCTCTCATTTTTTATTTTTAAAGTCCTCTCGTTCATAAGTTTAAGATATTGAATGAATAAATTTTAAGATATTTCTTTGGTACTATCTCAATTTAAGGTAATATGTGTGCATTCTCTTGTAAATTTTATGAGAATTTTTTTATAAAATTCACTATCTTTTATAACTGATATAAATTATGGGATGTCATTTTTAATATAAATTTTACAATTTTTTCATAAATTTTGTAACATAAACAGTAATATTTGTAACATGAAAAATTTAAGAGTCTTATAAAAAATTATAAATTGTATAAAAATTATAAAATTTATATAGAAATTATGAAAGTTATATCGGTGCTCCCTATTTCAAAGGAGTACCAAAGAACCATCCTAAAATTTAATTGTAAAAATATTGCTTATTCCTATTAGTTAAAAAATAAGACACACAACAATACTTAATTTTTTATAAAGAAAATGTTGGAATGAAAACGAATAATT
Organism: Sindora glabra; assembly: GCA_020226215.1. NCBI lineage: Eukaryota > Viridiplantae > Streptophyta > Magnoliopsida > Fabales > Fabaceae > Sindora > Sindora glabra. The sequence continues at coordinate 72,786,885 of CM035229.1, forward strand.
TAGAATTTGGTATCTAATCATTAATCAGCTATTATGCGATCATAATTTGTGTTAGCAAAATTTGCATTATTGTGTGAAGTACAGATCCAGAGTCCGAAACAAGGAGCAGCACCGTGTACGTACCGAGGGACGAATGCTTCTCAGAAGTAAAGCAGCTCACATTTTCGTCCAAGACTGTGTACTCCGTATTGCATGCAGTGGTACCTGCGCTGCAGACAGCAATAATTGACACCAATCTTGGATTTCCATTTTTCTCCTCCGTCGATGCCCTTTTCAACGAAGGGGTTAACTTACCTTCTCTTAAAGGCAAAGGTCTCAACACCATCTTGCCAAGGCTAATCAAGGCCATCACCGACATCGAGAAGGACATTCTTTGTTTCGAGACTCCCTCCCCAATGAACAGTGAGTTGGAATCTTCTCTAATAATTCACAATCCTATGCTGGGTTAAAAAGTGAATGAAAAGAAAAAATGAAAAAAATTATAATTTCTATATATAAAAAATAATAATAACCTCTCTTTTTTTAGTTCTCTTTCAAGAAAAAAATTTCAAAAATTAAGAATTTGTTTATTTTTTATTTTTAAAAATATTTTTTTATTTTTAAAAATAATTTTTTTCCTATCTATTTTCAAAATTTATTTTTAAAAATTATTTTTTAAATATATAATTTAAAAATAAAAAATATAAAAGTAATTTTTAGGATCCATTTGGTTGGGGGAAAAATGAATTTTTGGAATTTATTTTCCAACTTTTCCTTATTTAGACATTCAAAAATTTTGGCTAACAGGAAAATAAATTCGGATCAATCAGAAAGTTGTATTATTTTTAAGAAAAATAATTTTTTATTTTAAAAAATAGAATTCATTTCCTTATTATTCAATATATTTATACCTGAACTCAAACTTTTTACCTTCTTACCTTATTACGCAATTGTAATCATAAATAAAATTTATTTTTTATTAAATATTTGATGATGAATGCTTTATTTTTATTTTTATAAAATCTATTTTTGTTTATTAAAGTTTAGGTGTACATTTTTATGCAATATTTATTAAAATATTCTTCCTTTTTTCTCATAATAGATACTTTATTATGTAATATTTTGTAACAATTAATTAAATTAACTATATAAATCTATGTATAAGATTTTGTAATACCTTTAATATATATTTTATTATTAAAAAATAATCATTATTGGACTATTGGGCACCAAGAACAATAAAAATTTTATTAAAAAATTATTTTTCTAAAAGGTAAGTAAAATTATAATAATTTTGAAGTAAATAATTTTGATTACTTTAAACAGAATTAATTTTTCTTTGTGTATCAAACACCAGAAAATATTTTTCTTTATGCACCAAACAATAGAAAATTAATTTATTTTTTAGAAAATATATTTTCTTAAGAAAGTATTTTTTAAAAATTTTATTTTTTCTTAAACCAAATGGACCCTTAATTATTTTTTAAATTTATTTTCTTATTTTAAATGTCAACTTTATAATTAAATGAAATATTTTCTTATTTATAATATCAATTACCCTCTAAAAAATAAATTTTAAAAATTAAAAAATAATTTTTGAAAATAATGTTTAAAAAATATAAAAATAAAAATATATTCAAAAATATTTTAAGTTTTTTTTTCATTTTTCTTTTTGCTCCCCTCTCCCAAGCATGGGTTCATCCCGAATTATATATGATTGACTGCAATTATGTACTGCAGAGGACAGTTTCTTCTGGTTTAGGGATGAGGAATTTGCCAGGCAGACTCTTGCGGGTCTCAACCCATGTTGCATAGAATTGATCACGGTATGTTACCGTTAACAATTTTTCTGTTTTTTTTGTACAAATAATTAAACCATTAAATACATAATGTAAGGTTTTAAAATCAAATTTAATATGTGAAGACAAAATCTTTAGACAATATAATATGTTAGCTTGTGCTAAATACTCTTATTATTTATGACTTTTTTGTAACAATACAGTTGATGCCATATATATATTATGCAATATGTTTTTTTTTTTTTTTTAAAATTTTATGAATGGTGCAGGAATGGCCATTGAAAAGTGAACTTGACCCCAAGATTTATGGCCCACCAGAATCAGCAATCACCAAAGAAATGATAGAGCAAGAAATTCGAGGTTTTTACACTGTTGAGGAGGTATCCGAATACTGCAATGACCTATTAGTGTGATATTGAAATTTAACCCTTTCATTTTTACCGGATAGTGTTTTTTTCAAACAATTTATGATGCATACATGTGTGTAATGTGAACGAATTGCAGGCCGTGAAACAGAAGAAGTTGTTCATCCTAGACTACCATGATCTGTTACTACCATATGTAGAAAAAGTTAGAAAACTTGAAGGTACTACTCTGTACGGATCAAGGACAATATTCTTCCTAACCCCAGACGGCACGCTAAGGCCACTTGCCATTGAGCTAACTCGGCCACCAATGGATGGGAAGCCACAGTGGAAGCAAGTCTTCAGACCCACCTGGGACGCAACCGGTGTTTGGCTTTGGAGGCTAGCCAAAGCTCATGTCCTTGCCCATGATTCTGGAATTCACCAACTAGTCAGTCACTGGTAACTATTTAAATCCTAAATAACTACTAATTTCATTTAATTAATTATGTTTTATCAATTTGAAATACTATGTTCAGAGAGAGTTCATGATAGTTTACTAATATAATAATGTACAGAAGTATCACCAAATCTGATTATATATTAAAGTTAATTATTTTTGAAGCATGTTATATAATAATGTACTAATAATTAAATCGAATGGTACACTATCAATTGTGCACCTTAAATTCTTCCCTTTGTCTATAGCTTGTGATTCATAATCTATCTGGATTTGGATAACTAAAGTGGTAACACATATACTATCTGTTTCAGGCTACGAACTCATTGTTGCACAGAACCCTATATCATCGCCACAAACCGGCAGCTTAGTGCAATGCACCCAATCTATAGGCTACTACACCCTCATTTTAGGTATACAATGGAGATCAACGCTCTTGCACGCGAAGCTCTCATAAATGGAAATGGAATAATAGAGACCAGCTTCTCACCCAAGAGTTACTCCATTGAGATTAGCTCCGTTATTTATGACAAGCTGTGGCAATTCAACTTGCAGGCCCTACCTGCTGACCTCATCAACAGAGGATTGGCTGTGGAGGACCCAACTGCACCCCATGGCGTAAGGCTAACCATTGAAGACTACCCTTATGCAAATGATGGCCTTATGCTGTGGGACAATATCAAGCAATGGGTCACTGACTATGTGGACCACTATTACCCGGACCCAAGCCTGGTTCAGTCTGATGTGGAGCTCCAAGCATGGTGGGAAGAGATCAGAACCGTTGGTCATGCTGACAAAAAGGACGAGCCTTGGTGGCCGGTTTTGAAAACACCAAAAGATCTCGTTGAGATTGTCACCACCATAGTTTGGATAGCTTCAGCTCATCATGCGGCTGTGAACTTCGGTCAATACGACTATGCAGGTTAGAATTCTGCATTATTCACCTATTTTGTGTTACAAACTGTTACTCACCCTAATTTAATTGTCAAAATATAATTTAAACTTGTTTCACAAATTTTTTTGATTTAACAAATTTTGTACTTATGTGATAATATAATAAATTTATAAAGGTCAATTTAATGAATACAAAAAATTCAACATTCTTGAAAGGTAAATGTATTTATTGTTTTTTGCTGCAGGTTACTTCCCGAACAGGCCTACAATAGCAAGAATAAACATGCCAACGGAAGACCCTTCAGACCCAGAGTGGGAATTTTTCTTGGAAAAGCCAGAAGTGACACTTCTGAGATGCTTCCCATCTCAAGTTCAAGCCACCACTGTGATGGCTGTGTTGGACATCCTGTCGAATCACTCACCGGATGAAGAATATCTGGGGCAAACCCTGGAACCGTCGTGGGAGGAGGATCCTATCATCAAAGCCGCCTTCGAACGGTTTCAAGGGAGGTTGAAGGAGCTTGAAGGCATAGTGGATGCAAGAAATGCTGATAGGAAGTTGAAAAACCGGAACGGGGCTGGGGTTGTGCCGTATCAGCTACTGAAGCCGTTTTCAGAATCAGGAGTTACAGGCAAAGGAGTTCCATATAGTATCTCCATATGAAGTTAGCAAGAATTTTTGGTACTAATGTCCCAGTTTACCATCTCATGGGATGATGGCACTTTATATGAATTGATGCTACTGCTTACGTATTTGGAACTGGTTAGCTACTTCTCTGTTCTGCATGAAATTATTAGTTGTGTGAATGGGATGTGTGGTTAAATGTCAATCTATTAATTACTTATGTCGTCATATAATTTTGAGATTTTAATAGTATTTTGTTATGACATTGTTGTTCAGTTAACGAGAATCGGCAAAAGTTACTGAGCTTTAAAAAACCCTAATGAAAAAGTTATTGTGGTTACGACTTTTCTTATAAAGTATAACATATTGAATACGCCTAATTAGACCGCCATTCTTTTTTAACTCTTTATTTAGATGCGTTAGAAATGGTTTGAAAAGAAAATATATAAAAAAATGTAAAAAGAAAATATTTAAAATGTAATTTCTTATTCATTGTTTGGATGTATTGAAAATATACGGAAAGAAAATAATAGAAGTGTAAATTTTTTGTTTGATTTAATTGAGAGGTAAAGTTATCCAATAAAATCGAGGGTAATTTTAAAATTTCAAAATTTTTACTTCTTTTTTGCATAGATTTAATAAGAAATTTTTTTGCTAATTCTTGAGATTATTCTTCAACCAATTTTTCACCTCTAAATTTTTATATGATCCAAAACATTAAAAAATTTATTTTTAGCCTTAGTACGAGGTAAAAGATTATTGATTCAGCATACGACCGATTGTGTACGGTCAACCATGTTCAATTGCATATGTATAAGATGACATGGTTTAGAAATAATATTTTAAAATCTGGCTCGATTCAATAAAATAAGTAAATTAAGATCGGATCGATTTAATTTGTTAAATCAAATAATTGGGCCAGTTTTTATATTTTATTTTTGTATATATAACAAATTATATATTATATATATGTATATAAAAGGTAAGTGACAAACATAAATAAATATTGATCTTATTGAAATTATAATAATCATCTAATATAATTTTAATTCAAATAAAATGCAAATGATAAAATATTTGTCTTTATAAAAAAATTGATATCAAAACCTCCAAAATAATTAAAGTATGATATTTTATATTTAAATTGTAAGACTATCATTTGTTAGAAATTTATATTTTAATAAATTCAATTTCAAATATATTTGTAGAATACTATCTTTGATATATACTCTAATATAAAATAAATATAATAACAATTCATATTACAATAAATAGATGATAAAATCGCAACTCCTAAAATTTAAAAAATATGAACATTTCCTTTTACATATATTTTAATATAAAATAAATATAATAATAACTGCATTAGCCTTTTGGATTGGACTTTGTCAAATGTTAAAAAAAAGGGTAAAATAGGTTGCTGATTTAACTGAATTTTTATTAAATTTGACTGGACTAACTTGAATTTTTATTTAGAAGGGGTTTAAGGGTTTGAATAGTCTATTTTTGAATTTGGATGTCGGTTTAATTGGTTGAATCTACCGAATTAATCCAAATTTAAAAACATTGGTTGAGACTTGTGCTGAAATATGTTAAGGTAGTATTTAATTCATAAAATCTTATATTTTTAAAAAATATATATTCTTGAAAATATAATTCCCTAGAATTTAATTATAAAAAATATAATATTCTTATCTTTGGTTTAGTATAAATATTCTTTGGAGTATTTTATCATATTTTCAAATATGTTATATTTCTTTATTTGGTTTATATTTTATATTCTTAGTAATCTTGAAATTATTTCAAAAATACTCCAATTCAAATTTTCATTATAAAATATAATAAATCATATTTTTAATTTGAACTATATAAATAATTAAAGACTTTTTAATTTCTAATAAATGAAATTGCAGAATTATGTTTAAGAAATCACCACTTCTTTATAAGAGAACACAATTCTAGAAATGAAATTGCAAAACTTAGCGGACAAGAAACTTATAGGCAAAATTAAAAGATGAAAAGAATGCGACAAGAACCAATAAGCTTCTTGAGAGTAAGAATCTCAAGTAAATGGTAAAAGGTTAAAAACCGAAAGAGTTTTGATTGTACCAAAATTGTGAAAAAATATTGAACTTTGAAATTAGACGCAAATATCGCTATCTTCTAAACAATTTATCTTTGAATCCACACATTCTATATGAGGTTGAAGCCTGTTAGGATTTTTAAAAGTCAAGTTCATTAGCTTTTGGCAACTAATGTGAGATGGGATGTCAAAATAATAATGGAAGTAGAACGAAGCAAGAAAAAGAAAAAAAATTAGAATGTGAAAATAATTTTATTTTTTTATTTTAGTATCAATATTTTTATTTCATAAAAATTTGAAATGTTTATCTTTTTCATAGGGATACTATTCCTATGAAGAAAATATTTTAAAAAATGTTAAATTTTTTATATATTTTTAAAAAATTTTAATTTAAATATAAAAATATAATATTTCCTTAAAATATTCTCCAAGATATGGAAAATATTCCGTAAATCAAATATAGGCACTAATGATCCCGCCTAGCTAACTTAATGTACTATAACTCCAAAAGCGGTTCGATCCCCACCTTGATGACCATCGCACTGTAGCCTAAATCACTGATTGGCCTGGCGGTATTTCAAAATACTCAGATCATGGAGTCAATTTATAAATAGGTTGCTCAAAATCTTCTATTTCTCCTTGCAGCCAAGTTGATCAAAGTGATATGGAGGATTATGACATTCCAATGGAGGTGGATGATTCTTCTCTGAACATCTTTTGCTGATTTAACAATTGGGCTCCGTGAGGTTGTCCCAGGCCAGCCTCCGTGGAAATAATGATCATCCTAAACTGAAACCGCACCTTGATAGTTATTGAAGCAGCTTATTCATGAGGCTAATCCTGATGCTGTCTTCCTTTAAGAAACTATGCAACCCAATAATATAATTGAGAAGAAGTTTTGGAGATGGGTTTATTTAAATTACCATGGTGTGCCTGCAAGGGGTAATAAAGGAGGTCTGGCTCTAGTTTGCAATAATTCTGCTGATTAAGTTGTTCAAAATTCTTCACAGAACCATATTTATGCTAAGGTCAAAGAATTGGGGTATATGTCAGATGGCTTTTGTTTATAGCCCTCCGCATGTTCTATTTTGGCAATTATTAACAGAACTTATTGCTAACAATTTGACACCATGGTTGTGCATTGGGGACTTCAATCAAGTGCTTCACTCTATAGACAAACCGAACTCTTCTACTCACCCAATTAGAAGTGACAACTCTCAGGTTATGTTGGACATGACTGGTTTAATTGATATACCTCCTATAAGGGCTTGGTATACTTGAATAAACAATCATAAAGGGGTTGAGGCAGTAATTGGACAGGATTGGTAGGGCTTTTGGCAACTTTTTATGGTTTCAATCATGTCCTGGCACTAATTTGGTGGTTCTGTCCGTATCAGCATTTGATCATGTCCCTTTGATCCTCAATTCGGATCTTAGATGGCCCTATAGATGAGGACCCACTGGATTTGAAATCATGTGCATGACACATTCACAGTGCAAAGGACATAATTCAAGCTAGTTGGTTTAATGGTTGTAATGGCCCGGTGGCCTGCAAATTTTAGTCCATTTTTAGAGCAACAATGAAATTTTGGTTCAAGGCTTTATAGGTATTATGATAGATGTTAGAATTTGAAGAATATATGATATTAAAATTTAATCAATTTGTATTTAATAGAAGTCTCTTTGTGAAAAATTTTCAAGCCTGCTGAAATCTATCTAATTGATTAGATTTGAAAATCAAATAATTAATACAATTAATGAGCATTATAGAAATTTTTACTTAAATTGTTATATTAAATTACTATTTAAAAGGTTAGTATATAAATGATTTGATGGAAGTATAATGAATTTGAAGTTTAATATTTGATTTATTTTATACGCCTTTAAAATTTTGAGCAAATTGATATAATTAAAATAAAATTATGAACTTATGAAAAATTTAACCTTAAATTTTATAAATGATTTTGCCTATTAGTCCCTCGGTTCTTTTCTGATTTGTTTGGAAAATTTATCATTAAACGTAGGTTTTTTCTCCTTATTTTAATTAAAAAATGGTTTGACATAGTAGTAAAGAAAGAATTAACAAATATTATTGTTAAATTTAATAAAAATAAATAGTTTTATTTTTCTAAAAATTTGGGGGATAAAGTGTAAAATTCTTGACATTTATATATTATTTTTATTATTTTATTAAAATTTAGAAAATATATTATAATTTTCCCTGAAAAGTAATATGTCCGTTGCAAGAGTACAACATTTTGCCTTCATGCATGGTGGCCTTCACTTGATTGTACTCGCTTGTCCTCACTTGGAGCATCGTCAAGTTGATTTGTCGAACAGTTACGCATCATTTGGATCAACGAATGAGAGGGACATTATTTGTTATAACGGTGAAAATATAATTAATTATTAATTAATTATATTACATAATAATTATAATTTTTAATAGTGATAATTTTTTTAAAAAATAATGGGTGTAAAAATTGTCAATAAATAAAAATAAGTAATAAATTATTTTTTATAATTTATTTTTTAATCATACTTTTTTATTAAAAATTATATTATTAATATAAATATTATAATTATTATATATATAATATAATCGATTATATTTTCATCGTTAAATAAAAAAAAGTCCGAGTCAGCAACAGCAAGGGTTCCCCAGAGCGTCAGATTGAATTGATGGCACTTGTCTTCGCTGTATCATGGGAAAAGCTGGCTTATCTTTTGAATTATCAACGCTGGCAGCGAACCCATGTGGGTGTCAGGCCCGCCCGGGGACGTCACTGTTAACCTTACTATTTTTTCAAAAACAAAGAAAACATTGCCCAAAGGGCTCCATTTTCATTTTCATGTATAAAACAAGATAAACAGACACAACTAAAACTTGTAAGGCACCGGGCACGTGAAAACAACCTCTCAATTTAAAGTTGAAGTTTTCTCCTTTCAAACTAACTATATTTTATTTCCAAGTTTTTCATTTTACAGATAAATCATAAATGGTTATTGTGTAATTTTTTTTTTAAATTTGGGTGGAATATTTATGCAATTTACTAGTGCAGGAGAGGAGCTTTTGTCGCATGTAATCAGAGAAAATTAAGAGGAAGTATGTGTATTTCACCTTTGACTTCTGTGGTACTTTTATTATTTCGTTGTGTGTTTTAAGGCAGACACTTCGACGTAGTGATAGTTACAATGCTTAATTGATTAAATTAATTATTAGTTAATGATAAATTATATTAACTGATTTATTTAGTTAATTATATTAATTATTTAAATAAAAATATTTAATAAAATTAATTATTTATACGTAAAATGATATACAGGAATATAAGTATATTTTATGAATTATTTGAATATTTTTTTATTATAATATTTTAGATCCTATATGTTATTTAATAGATTAATTTTTTTTGTAAATAAAATAGAATAGTTATATATCAAAATAAGATATATACTAATTTCTAATAGATCAAATAAATTCGATGAAATCTCAAAAAATACCACGATTATAGGACTATAAGGTTTCATTCCATTTTCAAAAAAGAGGATTTAATTGAGTATAGAGGATTCAAAGAATTTAAGCCAAAATACCAAATAGGGCTAAAGAGAGAGCCAAAAAAGGATCTTTTGTGTATAATCCTACATAATCTCGAATGTTATCAGTTTCGGTACGTAGACCAAATGATACAATGCAAGCAAAAGTTCCTAGATTCATGGAGATATAGAACAGCATATAAGTTATCATGCTTGCATATCCACCATTTGAGTCTCCAATAATTATTCCAATAATTACATATCCGATTTGATCTATGGACGAATACGCAAGCATACGTTTCATGCTTGTTTGAGTGCTCTGCTATTCTGCCCAAGCCTGACTAAGGAAGAATTACGAGGCGTAAAACAAAAAAAAAATATATCCTTATAATTTATTATATATTAAATATTTTTAAAATTAAATTAATATAATTTTTATAATAAATAAAAATTTAGAACCACCAATCCATGCTAGACACGTGTGCTCTATGTTTATGAAAATATAGAACCACTAGACACTAGTTACTTTGGATCAGGATCCTATAAAGTACAAAAAGTATTTTAGAGAGAAAAGTGCTTCATCATATCCATTAATTCCAAAATCAATGGAAGCACTTTAGAGGCATCACATCCATTGATCCCAAAATCAATAGTGATCCCAAAATCAATGGCTAACCATTGTTTTTGGGATCAATAGATATGATGCCTCTAAAGTACTTTTTGCACTTTAAAGAATCCCAATCTAGTTACTTTATAGGATAAAGGAAAAGTCAGAGTCTATCTGCATCACATGCATATTGCTAATGCGCTTGGTTATACTTTTCTCTTACAAGTTGGTAATTATAAAAATTTTGAGGGTAAATTTGGTTATTTAATAAAGAAATAAAGCATTGGTTGATCAGAAACATTGCATAATGTAGCATTTCCAAATACAACGTTTTCAAGGGCAACAACTATTTCAAATAGGGGCTCCACCAAATAGCTATTTCAGTTGAAAACCAGTTAATCAATCAAAATTTAGTCAAATAAGCTAAAAGTTCTTTCAAATGTTATTTGTCAAACAAAGCCTTCATTTCTTGCAATATCATCTTTTTAATGTTTGTCTTGCAATCATACATCATGCATTGTGCATACTACAAATTTAAAGTTTCCTTTTTTAGGAAGGAAATTATTTTGGGACATGTGTTGGGCTAGGAAAAATTTTTTTCCACCTAACAATGTATCAATTTTTTATTTTTTATTCCTTTTTTTACTTTTTTGCATTTATATATTTATAATTTAAAAACAATTAAATAATATAAATTTAATTTAGTAGCATGTTTTAAGGATAAAGATATTTCAAATAAATAAAATTTTTTACTTAATTAAATTGATTTATAAGTACTATATATGAAATTAAATATATATTAATTAAGATTTTTTCAAAACTTTAAACCTCTTTATGTACTATTTCACATTTTTTATTTTTTTACTTATATTATTTACAACTTAAATACTATTGAGTAATATACATTTAACATAATAAAGTTAATTTTTATGATAAAATTATTTTAAATAAGTTTAAATTTTTATTCAATTATTATTTTAATACTCAAACATTATTTTTCTACCTTTTATTTATTCCATTTCATTTTTTATATTTACTTTTATTACTTATAACTCATATACTAATATTACTGAGTAGTATATATATAATATTATATATTTATACAAAATTTGATAAATATATTAATTAAAATTTGTCAAGACTTTATATTTCATATACTATATATCCTATTTTTTTATTTATATTTTTTAAAAATCAAAACTACTGAATAATATAAATTTATTATAATATAATTTCTTTTTTATGGTAAAAATATTTTAAATAAGTTAAAAAATTTATTTAATTGAATTAATTTAACTTACTATATATTTTTTAATTATTATTATTTATTGGCTCAATCATTATTTTTTTTATTTGCTATGTTTCTTTTTTATTTTATTTTTCATCTCTATTTATATTACTTATAACTCAAACCTCTACATTCTTAAGTATTATAGATATGACAGTATGTATTTTATTTTTAAATTTTATAAATATTTTAAATTAATTAAAATTTTGGTATAAAAATTTTTATAAATTGAATCAATTAATTTCATATTGCATTTTCTGTTAATAATATTCAAATATTAAAATCAAACTTATGTATTTAAATTTTTTAAACATTTTCTATATCTATTTTTAAGTACTATGTGTGAAAATAAATATATATTAATTGCAAAAATTTTGGAAAGATTTAATATTTTATTTGGTATTTTTCTTTATTTTTTCTATTTCATTATATGCTTTTCTTATTCATTTTTGTTCACTTATAATATTTAAAGCTTAAACATTCAGAGTAGTATAGATATGTTGCATTATTCTTTTATTATTAAAATATTTTAAATAATTTAAGAGTTTTAATAATTTTATTTATTTAATTAATTTATTGTACACCCCATTTTCCTTATTATTTTATACTTTATATTTTACTTTTCATTTTTTTTATTTTTTTTGCTATTTTTTATTTTTTTTGCAATCATATTATTTATAATTTAAAAACTAATATTATTGAGTAATATAAATAGAATATGATATATTTTATTTTTAGTTTATTTAAATATTTTAAATAAATTAAAATTTTAATATAAAAATTATCAAATAATTAATTAATTACATATTTTATTTTTAAAAAATAATATTTAAATTAGTTTTAAATTTTATTTATTAAAATTTTCTTTTTTTTCTTCATAATAATTTTTTAGTATCATATTTTAAATTAAAAATATATCAATTAAAATTTTATCAAGGCTTTACAACCCACACATTATTTTTTCCTCATTTCATTTGCATCATTATGTGTTCTTATTTTTTTATATTCACTTATATTATTTAAAGTTTAGATGCAATATATTGAATAATTTTGATATAATTCAATTTACTTTCTTTTTATTATAAAATTATTTTTAATAAGCCAAACATTTTATTTCATTGAATTAGTTTAATATATATATATAGTCTATTTTTAACTCTTATTACATTGTAGCTCACAGATTATTTCTCTTCTTTTAATTTGCTTTGTTATATATTTTTTCCTTTTTTATGTTTATTTATGTTATTTACAGTTTAAATTTTAATATCATCAAATGGTATAGATATAATATCATATATTTTATTTTTATTATAAAAATTTTAAATAAGTTAAGGTTATAGAAATTACTAATTGAATTAATTATTTACGCATCCAATTTTTAATAAAAATATTTAAAAACTAAAATTAGTTTTATTTATTTAAATTTTATCAATATTATTTTGATATCAAATTTTAAGTATTATGTTTCAAATTAAATATATATCAAAAAAATTTTATCTATACTTTACAATTTATAGACTATTTATTTTTCTTTTATCAATTGTATTGCATAACATATTTAATTTAGAGTGATTTATGTAATTTTTTTAAAAAATAAAGTAATATCTGATAATTTTTGCTTTGAAGTGAAAGTTATTTATTAAAGTATATAATGTAAATAGCAATAGAAATGATTAAAAAAATATTAATTAGTTATCAAGATCATAATTTATATCTGTTTCACCAAATATGTACTACTCTTTACATTATTAATAAATGAGTTATTTATATCTGTTGCAAAAAGTCTTTTTAAATCAAATTTGTCTTTAAAATGATTTATAAACATTTTTATTATAAAAAACATATTAAATAATTTAAAATTTTGATATAAAATATATAAATTGAATGAGCCAATCAAATACTCTATTTTCAATAAAAATATCTTAAAATTAATCTTAAATTGATTTATTTAAAATTTTTAATATTTTCTTCATATATATGTTGTCTCTCTACATTTGTTGGAAAAAATTTATTTAAATTAAATTTTTTAATATGGTTTGTATGTATTTTAATTATAAAATTATTTTAAATAAGTATTTTATTATTTTATTTTTATCAAGAAGAAAGGCAAATTCATCAATGCAAAAATGGTTGGAAATTATAAAATAAACTAATAAAAATTACTTATTAAAATGTTTTGTATGTTTTGTTACTTCTAAATTTAAATTTATTACTTGGATGTAAAATTTGGAAAAATATATATTGAAATACATTGATATAAAAACATCTGAAAAATAGTAATGCTTTAAAACAAATTAAACGATGTCATTTATCTCTAAATAAATATAATTTATTATAAATTGAAAATTATTTATATTATTAGTGAGTATAAAGATATTATTTTATTAAAAAATAAATATAACTAGAATTTATATTAAAAATTTTAAAAATTAAAAATTTTCTTAAAATATAATAATATATGACGGTGTTATAAAACTTATTTATATATTAAAGTTCAATTAATTATAACTTAAGTAAAGTTATGAAGATTGATAGTAAATTTTGAATATATAGAATGAATTAATAATAATGATACATGTTAAACAAAATTCATAAGTTATGCAATGTATAATTAAAAAAATAAGTGCATGCAACTTTTTTTCTTAGAAAAGATAAAAAAAATGATTATAACATAGATATAACTATACCATTTTTATTTTTTGGTCTCAAAATAAAGTAATATTAATTGTTCAATATTTATTTTACGGTAAGAAATATTAGAATTTTGTTTAAAGAACTTAGTTCATATTGAGTTAAAAGAATAAATGGTGTTGTTAATATGGTATTAAAATTATATTTTTAAATAAAAATTGTAGTTTTTATTATGATTATTATTTTTTTAAATACACATTTTCCATTTTGTTCCTACATTATTTTAATATATTAAACATAATTATGAAAATATTTTTGTATTCCATTATCATTTTCTTTCTTATTTCATTATGTCAAACATAACATAAAAATTATTTTTTATTATTAATTTTTAAAATTATATAGAAATTATGTACAATAATATTTAAAATAATTAAAAAAATTATTTATATTTTTGTATACTTTATTCTTTTTTATAAATTAAATACTATATTTTAAAATGTAATTAAATTATATTTATAAAATTTATTATTATTTTATAAATATTAGCCCGTGCATAACATGGGCTTAATTCACTAATTTAATGGAATTGAACAAGGAAAATGTTTGTTATACTTTTAAAAAGAGGGAGAATGACCAGCTTTTCTAACAAATAATGAAATTCATATAATTAAACAAAAAAGGAGAGTGCACAGATAATTAAAAGAAATTGAGAGCTTTATTACTCATTGAACACGCAAACATGGTTGGATAAAATACCATTTTAATGTTTTTTACGAAACTTATTTTCGTTTTACCGTCTTTTGAAAACTTATTACCAAAATACGTACAAAGGGGGGGCGCCATTTGGGTTGGTGCTATTTGGGGGGGCGCCATCTAGGATGGTGCCTTTGGGAAGCTTTGAGGGCGCCATTCAAGGTGGCGCCCTCAGTTCTATTTTTTGTAATTTTTCATTTAAAAAATAATTAATTTTGATATCATTTGAAAATAAAAATTTTAAAAATAAATAATATATGATTGTGACTCAAAATAAATTATTGAAAATAAATTACTCATTTTATAATTATATTTGATGTCATATAAAAATATGTTAACTCCACTTTGATATCTAATACATAAATTTATTATAGGAATTAAATAAGAAAGTAGTTAATGAAACTCCACTTTGATATCTAATACATAAATTTATTATAGGAATTAAATAAGAAAGTAGTTAATGATAATAATATAATGAATAAAAATAATAAATATTTAGTAAATAATTAAATATTATTTAAAAAATATAGGATCAAAAAAGAATAATTACGTAATTTATATTAATGTCTCTCAAAATTTGATCCAATGACACTTAATATTTATCAATTTTTGAAATTATAAACTTCCAACGTTTGGAATTATATTATTACAAGTAATTATTTAATATGTTATTACACATAAGTAAATTTATTGAATTATTCAATAATATTCTTTATATACACGAAGTTGAAGATTGTTAAAAATGAAAAGAAATATAATGAAATAAATATGTTTTTCTTATTTTGTATTTATTCCAATAATATTCTTGTTACTTTGTATTTATCTCAATAAAATTATTTTTATTTTGTAACAAAGTAAATGCGAAATGACGAGGTTGAAGATAGTTGAAAATTTAAAAAAATATGATTATTTCGTTACAATAATCTTTTCATTTTGTAATGAAATCAAAATTGTAACATAAATTAGTTATTTTTTATTTCATCACAATGATAAAATATTTCGACAATGAGAGGGAAAAGTACCGATTAACTATTTTTTAAGAAACTATTATTCGTTTTATCGTTCCTTCGAAACATTTTATCGAAATAAGCACAGAAGATACGCACAGCGATGGAGAGATGCCAAATGACGTGTAGAGGTACGCTAGACAAAATGGCATCGTTGGCGCTGAAGGGAAGGGACGACAGGCGATATGGCACCTTTGGCCTACGGCACCCTCGTTCCTCATTTCTAAGTTAATTAGCCGGTGATCGTGTCGACTGTGAATCCAAGAGACTTGAATTTTGGTACTGTACATGGGCAGCATCCCCATCTACATTGACAATTGTGCTACGTATTTTTATTCTTAAATGTTTGGTGAACTCGACTCATAACGTATTGAATAAACATAGCATTTAATGTCATTTATAAGGATGATAATTATTTATCCTTCAGATATTATAATTAATATTATTAATTTTTTATATTTAAATAAATAATGAGAAAAAAATTTAATTAAAAAATAAATATATATTTCACATTATGAATATAAAATTTATTAAATTAATTTAATATTATTTATTTATTTTCACATGGTAAATAAAAAAAGAGTAGATAATTATAACAGTTGTGAAAATATGATAATTAATAATGTTAGTTATTATATTTGGGAGATGTCCTTATCATCATTTTTAAAAAAAAACTAAATATTGTAATGATTTTGAAGTTTATTATTATTTATAATTGTTCCTACGCAAGCAATTAAAAATGTTGTAGTAATTAAAATCATCATAAATGTTGATGTTTGGTAATAAAGTAGTAAAATTATCCTAAATGTTGATGTTTGGCAATAAAGTAGTAAGCTAAATGTACATAAATATACAATAAACATAGAAAAGAAAGCTAATGTCTATGTAAGTGATGTCCAGTCCCACATCTAGGATCGGTAATGTGGCGGTCGTATCTACTAACCCTCTGCGCAGGCTCGGGAGTCACATCCCCGGTGTCTGTGTCTCCTCTACCTCCAGCTCCCGCTCTGTCTCTGCCCCTGGCTCCCGCTCTACCTCCACCTCTACCTCTATCTACAAGCTCTGAGTCGTCTGTCATCATACCACCATATGCTAATCCTTGATCCTGAGTATGCCAATCAAATGTAGGATGATATGGCTGCGATGGATCAGCATCATCGGAAGGAAAGACATAGAATGAAGATGAAACTCCTAGTATGTGTGGAAATGCCTGGAATGAGGATGGAACACCAGGAGGAAATTGGTACATTTGGGATGACGACGACCCATATAGTGCAGTCGGGAACAAGGTAGAGGATGAAGGATCATCAGGTGCAGTAGGGTACACATGAGATGAGGTAATAACATCAGGCATCATCGTCATGGTCTCCTGGGCATTCGAAGGTAAAATCTGCTGCATTGTCGAAGCGGACGGAACATCAGCCTGCGACGTATGTCGTGGAGCAGTGCGACATCATCGGCGAGAGCAAGACTGATCATGGTCACCCTCCGCAGGGTCTGGGATATGATGGGCCTGAGGAGCTGGCTCCGCATGTGAGTCAATAATCACATGATCAACCTCCTGAATGGCATGAAGGATGGACTCCGTCGTTGATCTAAGCGCATCGAAGGTGAACATAGCCTGCCCCTTAGGGGTAGTGAAGTCCTGTAGTGTGAAAACCTTATCTACCTGTGCAAATTTTTGACATTAAAGTTAGTTATAATACTAATGCATTTAAAGAAAATCAGATACAGAAAACTAGCACGCAATATTACCATAAGGTCTAGCGCTCCCCCAACGGGTGTAATACATCACCTGGTAACCCGTCTGTACCATGTCATGTAATCGGATCGTGGTCCTAGAACTAGGCGTGTCGTTGGTTCGGCGATAGCGCACAAGTCTCGCCGGATATCTCAGAGTGCAATATACGGCTGATGGCGGATGTGCCACTCCTCATCTTGCCGACTAGACAAGTGAAGGCAATGGGCCTCCGCCACCTGCTTCGGTGGCTCTGGAATAGCCTAGCATAGTCCAAATTGCAGTAAAACCCTATCAGGCTGGTGCCACTTAATAATCTGAAAGTGAATGAGCGGCACCACTGTTGTTCACGTGTCACTCCCGTCAAAGCAGTACTGAGGCAGTGATGCGGTGACCTCCTCAGTGTATGAGATCCAGGCGATGTGAAGTTACAAATTTAAGTTGTCATTTAAATACGATAATGGAATGGACAAAGCCCTGAAATAAAGAAATCCATTATCCCCTACATACTTGGTCAAGTCGAAGACGGTCCAGTACATATTTGTAATGGGGTAGGCTGTGTGCCGGACTATCCTGGAACGTCTTCTGATAGTGCCACCTACCAAGTACAATAACAAAGTTAAACAACTTCATAATAAACTTAATTATAAGTGAAAGTTGAAAAATTTTCTAACCTACGTGCTAAGGGGCCAATCCCTGTATCCCCTTCTAGTATGTCTAAAACAGCTATCGCGGGGGCGATAGTGGGAAATCTATCCCATGCCCAGAGCTGCAATAGTAGGCAACACCCTCCTATCTCCCTGTAATCCTGAGCGGTGGCCTTACAGAGCTCTCTGTACAGATAGGCCAGGCAAGCAGATCCCCAACTGTACGTTCCAGCCTCATATAAGTGTCCGATCAAGGGTAAGTGCATGAGGTGGACATATGTGCCGGAATGGTATGGAAATAACGTCCCACCAATGAGACGTAAAATGTAAGCCCGGGCGAATCTCTGCATTGTCACCTCATCCGCATTATCCGGAAGATGAGTGAAATGCCTCTCCAACCAACTCATCCTTAGTCGCCCCCCTCTGATGACATTCTCATCCACCGGTAACTGGAGTCCCAAATACTCCTCTATCAGGGCTCCCCATCCCCACACAGTGGCCCCGTCACTACTCGACCGTCAATGGGTAGGCCAAGCTGAAAAGCAACATCCTGCAGGGTAATAGTCATCTCTCCCTGCGGCATGTGAAAGGTGTGTGTCTCCGGCCTCCACCTCTTTACAAAAGCATTGATCATTTGATGGTCGATCGGCACAAACTCGCACATCGCCAAGCCGTAAAAGCCTGCCTCTCGTAAAAAGGGGACAATCAACTTTGGCGGCTGCTGGTGATGGTAGTGATGAGCTCGTCGAATCCTGAGCACACGGTCAGGCTGCAAAAGTAAAAAAAACACCAATTATCATGTCTGGCAATTCAGAAATGGTTTAACCAAGTTTATTAAGATCTAACTATTTCCATACATGGCCTGCCTAAATCGACTGGGATATGTGTGAGGCCTGAGCTGTCAGCAGTGAAGGATCCCGTGGTCCAGGATCAACGCGTCGGGATGTGGATGCCATCTGCCACGACAAGCATTGCATTAGAATGAAATTTGAACACACACTAACTTAACAGACTTGTGCAATTTAAGTACAAAGTTCAACATAAGAGTTTGTATGGTCAAAATACCAAAATACAGATATTTTATAAAATTTTCTCCGCTTTACCGCAATTTCGAAAGTATTTACCAAAGTACGCAAGGCGTCGCATGTATGGCGTCATTGGGCGTCCGTTGAAGGCACCTTTCAACATGGCGCCTTCACTGCACCTAGCTTGTTGTATTAGGGAGAGGGGAAGGAGCTGGGAGGCGCCTTTTCACTTGGCGCCATTTGGCATTTCATAATATTTTATATTTAATTAATTAAATTTTATAAATTTATATATTTATTTACATAATTTTTATTTTATTATTATTTATAATAAAATTATAATTTTTAAAATATAATTAATTATATTTTATGATATTATTTATATATATTATAATTTAAAATTAAGATATAACTATATTAAAATTAAATTAATTATATTTTATAAAAAAATATTTATATTTATATACCAAATATCCTTATATTTTTTTTAATTTACAATCTATACTAGTTAATGTTGATGTTTGGTATATAAATCTAAATATTTTTTTATAAAATATAATTAATTATATTTTAAAAATTATATATCTTAATTTTAAATTATGATATATATATAAATAATATTATAAAATATAATTAATTGTATTTTAAAAATTATAATTTTATTATAAATAATAATAACCTAAAAATTATGTAAATAAATATATAAATTTATAAAATTTAATTAATTAAATATAAAATATTATGAAATGCGAAATAGGTTGGGGGAGGCGCCAAATGAAATGGCACTAAGTGAAATGGCGCCTCCCAGCCTCTTTCCCCCCAACAGGCTAGGTGCAGCAAAGGCGCCATGTTGAAAGGCGCCTTCAGCGGACGCCCAATCACGCCATATAGTGTGGCGCCCTGCGTACTTTGATAAATACTTTCAAAATTGTGGTAAAGCGAAGAAAAGTTTATAAAATATTCGTATTTTGGTATTTTGACCATTTTGTATACACTTGGATGATTAACTAATGGTCGGTTCACATTACTAGTAATGGGGTAACATATATATACATAATAACGTGCAATTTTACAACCATAAAAAAAAATATAGTGTGCGACCGTTACATTTATGATATTGGTTAACATACTTTATAACATATATGCGAAAGTAAATAATAAAAATCAAGGTGTAGAAGGGCCTTCCTCCTCATGTAGCAGTGGGCAACGCCTACGATTATATCCTTCCATCTTACAATGACCGCATTTTTGCTTTACACCGCTCTCTTGAGGCCAATCCATCTCATTTTTGATCCGGGTCGACTTTGGTCGTCCCCTTGCACGTAATCTTCCATAATTTGGAATTAGGACAGGAAATGGTGGTAGGTTATTCCATTGCGACCACTCCCTGATAGGCCACCACTCAGATTTGTAGCAATTGAGTAGTGTGTCAAGCCTGTATACAACATCGACATATGGTTCCCACGATATGTTGATTGAGGCACAAGCAGCAATAATATGAGCGCAAGGATACCTATATGCTTGGAATTGTCCACATTCACATTGTCCTTTGTCTAATAACACTTGGACGACCTTTCCACATGACCCCCTGACCATATCAGGGCCCTCCACGACCTCAAACCTAGTCCCTTGTCTATTATAAGCACGAACGTGGTAAGAAGAAGCACATGACTGGATAGTCGCAAGCTCCTGTCTAAATCTACTTGCGTATATGTGATCTTGTTGTAGTTCAGCATGTGCTTCTTTTGCCCTTTCCACAAAGTACTTCACACATCTATAGTATGTTTGTTGAACAAGGCCTGTGATTGGTAACTTCCTTAATCCTTTGAAGAGGCCATTGATGCACTCTACAATGTTAGTCGTCATATGACCATATCTTTTGCCTTCATCATAAGCAAGCGTCCACTTCTCCATCGGAATAGTGGTCAATTTCTTGTAGATTTCCTCGTTGACTTTGCTAAGGTTGTCCAATCTCTCCATGGCCTTTTCCCAACTAGGCTCATACGCTGAACAGATGGAGACAAATAGGTTAATCGGGTTGAACTACCAGATACACAAATTTTTATATGAAAGGTTCAACAAAGAAATTATGCTATAATGCATACCAATCTTAAGGATAGCTTTCCTTACATTATCATCCCTGCACTTCTTGCGAACGTTGCTAGCAATATGCCTGATACAGTACCGGTGAAAAGCATAGGGAGGCAGCCATCCCAGGGCTTCGGTGGCTACAACATCTTTTATAACTCGGTGCCGATCTGATATCAAGCATATTCCTTACTTGTTCGTAACATTTACCCGCAGTAATGCCAAAAACCAACTCCAGTTTTCATAGTTCTCCCTGTCTACAATGGCAAAAGCCAGAGGAACGGGGCATTTGTTACTATCCTGGGTCGCAGCAATCAGTAGCACGCCCCTGAACTTGCCATACAGATGCGTTCCATTAACTTGTATGAATTGCTTGCAGTAGGGAAATGCGGCAATGCATGGTTTGAAAGCCCAGAAAACTCGGTTGAAAACATGTTTCTGCGGATCAACACGGTTGTCAGCTGTGACAAATTCTTGTGACTCCAACTTGAACAGCGCCTGGTCATAATAGCTTAAAATGTCCAACCATTTGGGAAGCACTTCATACGTTTTATCCCAATCACCGTACACCTTGACAATTGCCTTGTGTTTCGCTTTCCATGCTTTCCTATACGAAATCTTATACCTGTACATGCCTTCCACCCTTTCTTGTATAAGCGAGATTGGAACATCTTGCTTCACTTTAATCATCTCCAGTATCAAGGAACTGATATACTCGGAGTCTAGAGACTTGTGATCCTATGTCAAACTGGCATTAACACATGTGTGAGGCCCTGAAAATCTAGTTATTGTCCAAGTGTTATAATTCTTCAGTTTGGTCGCTCTGAGGTGGAAATTGCATTGGTCCCCGTAATTATCACACTTCACGCTTAATCTTCTGGTATCCGACTCCTCCACGTAATAATTATGGTGCCTTCTAATGTGGTAATGCTTGATTGCAGCAATTAAAGCTTCTTTGCAATCGAACTTTTGCCTAACCTGTAAGTCCTCCATGTCGTAATCATAGCTTAGTTTCATTATTTTTGAAAATTCATTAGGATTCCGTATGGCATTCCAATCAATGTGAGAGAAGACAGCAGCTTGAGGGACACCACATGATGTCTGTGCAGCATTGTCACTCCTCACCTGCCGTGTTGCAACACTGTCTCCATGTGTAGTGGCACGTTCTTTGTCATCAGTGTCACGATCATCATCGTTGCTGCAAGACACCTCATTGTCCTCAAAACCAGACTCCAGGTGGGCATCCATCAATATAGGATCAGCGGATTCTTCCTCTATGATCGGTAAGGCACTTGTTGAACCCATCATGGTATGTGATATATTTCTCGAGAAAATACCGGCAACAGATGAGTCCAATGCAGGAGTATAACTATCAGAAATGTGGAGCTCGATTCCACCCGTGTAAGGAAGGCCTTCCCACACCATCGAACAACTAGTACTGACATTAGCCGTTGGAACCATAGGTGATCTAGTTGTTGGAACTCTTTCTTGTGAACCCAGGTTAGCAGCGTGCAGTTCGGATGTGATCACCTCCGCGTACAACTCCATTGCTGTCATCGTCGGATGCTGTTCGTAGCTTGCTATGGCACATGCCAAGTCTTCATCGTCGTCCAATTCGTATGCCATGTATTGAGCCTCTATTTGATACTGTGGAAACCTGTAAACAATCTTCCCCACAGCTTGATCTTCGTGAAGCTTCAGTCGGGCATGAATTCTCTCTCGCAAAACATCCATAGTGCTGCATCCTCTTAATTTCAATGCCTTTAGGGGAGGTCTATCGTACATTACCCCCATTGATCCCTCAATAATTGTACCATTTGAATATATAAAGGCAATTAAACTTTTCTTAATCTTCTTACTTTTAGTTGCAAAATACTCACTGCACCCCCACAACTGACAGATAGTCTCATATACAAATTTTGTTCTCATATACAAATTTTGTTCTCATAAATGAGTGTACTAGTATTTAATACTATAATTAAAAATGAACGAGATGTATTACTATTTTGCAAAGTATTCTATTAATATTACGTAATAATAGGATTATTTTTTCGGCCAAGCAAAT
Source organism: Sindora glabra (assembly GCA_020226215.1). Taxonomy (NCBI): domain Eukaryota; kingdom Viridiplantae; phylum Streptophyta; class Magnoliopsida; order Fabales; family Fabaceae; genus Sindora; species Sindora glabra. The sequence continues at coordinate 72,810,458 of CM035229.1, forward strand.
GTTATTTCTTTTCCAAAACTAATATAATATTTGACTATATAATCTTATCTATGGTTTAGTTTATCTCTTTCAATTATTATTTTTCTTAGTTATTTTGCACAAATTATACTAATTAAATTAGTTAACATTTTTAATACACTATCTTTTTTATTTTTATGATTTTTTTCTCCGTTCACACCTACTACCAAATAGCAACCAAAATTATGTACACGTTATTATTGCCAATACATCCATATATATTTTAATTCTTCCTAGATAAACCTATGTATAGTATAATTTTTTCAAGTAAATTTACTATTCTTCCATTTATAATATCTACTATTTAAATATAAAAAAGTTCAAATTTTCAATAACAATATCCTATTTTTTTAAGGCTTTTGATTACATTCACATATCCTAGAATCTTTTTTAGTACCTCTCTTATGATATATTAAGATTTCACATGAAAAAATTCTCTAAATATAACTTTCACCTAGGTCGTAAGACCTATATTAGGACATCCTTCTTTATCTCGTTTGTTGTTCTTTTAATAGCACAACCTATCACATTACATATAAATTCCTACAAAATTTTCATAAATCATAACTTCACATCTTAAATCATAATTTCACATCATAGATCATAACAATTAATATAAAATAAATAAATCTATATTATTTATATCATAACATTCTAAATAAATTTTTCTACCAATATAAAAAATATTTTCACTATGACTAATAAAAATTATAATATAAGCATAAAATTCCTAAAAATACTAATCGGTAAGTATTCGGAGAAGCAAATAGAAAAAAGCCTCTGGATGAAAGAAAAATTTGTTAGATAATTTAATAACTTTAATCTCTAAGTAAAAGTTATTAGATATTATTGTATCAATTAAAAAAATATGCAAAAATCACGCTAAATTAAATATATTTTGTAAGATAATATATTAAAGGAATAAAAATAACAATATATATAAAATTTTATTGATGTATATTCAATTTAAAATATAGTATTTGAATTTTTATATCAAGAAAATATTAATGAATTTTAAAAGATAATTAATTTTTATTCTTAACTACTATCATTAAAACTAAAATATATAGTTAGTTATTTCAATTAGCGTTTTCCATAACATAAATTTTTTAAAAAAAGATATTTAATCATTAAAAATAATTTTATGTCAAAAATATGAAATTATATTATATTAATATTATTCAATATATTCCATTTCAACTTTTAATAGAATGATTGAAGAAATAAAGAATAAAAAATTCAGCAAAGTACATGAAATGAAGAATAAATTATGTACAAACTGTAAACCTTCTAAGAACTTTTAGTTGATGTATTTTAAATTTAAAATATAATATTTAAAAATTATCATCAATAAAAATTTAAAGATATTTATATAAATAATATTTAATTTAATCACTAACTTTTTTTCTATAGAATATAATATGAAATTGTTTTTTTTTGTTAAAAAAATGTATATTAAAGCTTCAATTTACTTAAAATATTGTAATAAATTAAAAAATATAATTAATGATTGTAAAAAAAATATTGTTAATAACATGTTAGTTTTCTAAAAAATATAATATGTTAAAGCTTCAATTTTTTCTAAATCCTAAATCATCATTTCACATTATAAATTATAATAATCAACATTAAATAAAAATGATAATATAAATATAGAAAATATACAAATACTAACCAGTAAAAATCACAAACTATCATAGATCACATAAATTTATATAAATTTTTTCTAAATCCTAGATCATCATTTCCCATCATAAATCATAATAATCAACATGAAATACAAATTATAATATACATACAGAAATTATAAAAATACTAACCAGTAAAAAATATAAACTATCACATATCATATAAATTTGTACAAATCTTTTCTAAATCCTAGATCATCATTTCACATCATAAATCATAATAATCAACATAAAATAAATATTATAATATAAATACAAAAATTATCAAAATATAAACAAATAAAAATTATAAATTATAACAGATCATATAAATTTGTATAAATTTTTTCTAAATCCTAGATCATCATTTCATGTCATAAATCATAATAATTAATTTAAAAAAATATAACATAAATATAAAAATTATAAATATACTAACCAAGCAAGAATTGAAAGAAGATTAGATTTGCTCTAAAGCAGAAAATGCTTCCGAATGAAATGCACAAAAGAAAGAACAGATGATGATTTATGAATGAAGGAATATAAAATATGAAGAATAGCGGGAAGTGGCTGCAAGATTTACGATGAAAGAAGAGAAGAAGAGCGGCTGCGAAAGGGTTTCGAAGTTGGGGAGTGCGGAGGGGCGAGGGGAGTATATATAGATGGGGGGAGGCGCCTAATGAAATGGCGCCTCCCAATTCAAAATTTCAAATGGCGCCGAGGGCGCCTTTTCAAATGGTGCGTTCTCCTTACGAAGGGCGCCACTTTGAATGGCGCCTCCCGCCTCAGGGGGTGCCACTTCAAAAGGCGCTTCCAAAGGGAGGACGCCACTCTGAATGGCACCTCCAAGGCTTTCGGACGCCATTTTGAATGGTGCCTTGCGTATTCTGGTAATTAGTTTTCAAACTATGATAAAACGATAAATTGTTTATAAAATTCGCGTAATCCGGTATTTTTGCCAACACGGTTCCAAGAAAAATGAAGGTTTGGAATTTTCCCATGGCGGATCCATCACATGTCAATTCTATCTTGGTATGATGGTAATTAGATAAAATTTTAGCTTAAAAGATATTAAAAAATTATAATTATTTAAAAAATTATAATTCTTTTATAATTTTAATTTAATGTATTGTATTTTTCATAAATTAAATATAAAAATGTAAAATACTAAATAAGTTATAAAGGTTTATTTATAAATATTATAACACATAAATTATTCAAATTTATATTAAAATTTACAATAAAATTTTATAAAATTTTAAAAAATATAAACAATTTAATAAATTTCATTTCAATGCATAATTTTTAGACATGAATAAATCTTTTATTGTGAGAATTTTAGACAATTAAATCAAAATAAATAGTAAGTGGAATTATTGCAATTATATTATATGTATAATGTGAATTAAAATATAAAATTATTATAAAAATTGTCAGACATAAATTATTCCAAATTTTATTAAAAAATTACAATAAGAATTTATAAAATTTGCAAAAATATGATTAGGTTAATGAAGTTTAATTATATGTGTATAAGGAATGTAAAAATTTAGAAAGATAAAATCAAAATAAATAGTAAATTAATAAGTAGCAATCTTAATGCAATCATATTATATGTATAATGTAAAAAAGTGCATATCAATTGTAGTGCACATAATTTTTTTCTAAAAAATAAAATTAAAGTTAAGCATAAGTTAGAAAAATATTTTATAAGGTATGTAAACTTTTTGTTTGAATTATGCTTATATAAAGTATTTTTAAAGTATAAGACAATAAAAAAGTTTATACTTGGTAAGAAGAGAGAAAGATAAAAAGTTAAATTATAAAATATTTATAATTAAATAATTATAAAAAATATGACCTTACCGCTTATATTTTTAAATATTTTTTTTAAAAATTATTTTTATATAATACATATTTTTTATTATGATAGTAAATATTTTAAAATTTTAGCATATAATAAAATACACATATAAGATAAAATATGGAAGTTTGGAGTGCGATGGCTCCGCCTTTGGTGCCTCCTGGGAATTCATTCATTTAGTGCCATAGCCTTATAAAAACATTAATCATTTTTATTATTACATGCGCGCATTTCTATGTCCTTAATTTTTCTGGGGTATCTTCTCGGAAATAAGAGAATGCAATTCTGAGATAATCTTTACTCAGTGAGTCAGTCACTTACGTTAATAATTTTACATAATGTAAATTTAAGGTGTACTCAAATCTTCACAAAAATAATGATGGAGGCAATTATTCAAATCCCACTGGCCGATAAAATAAGTACGTTCAGAAATACGAGATATATTTAATTATATTAAATACAATAAAAAATTGTTAATAAGAAGAGATTATCTAATGATGTGTAATAAAAAAATTATGTAGTTTTCTTCTTATTAACTTAATGCACATAACTGATTAAATGTACTTAATACAATGAAAAATATCTCTTTAAACATACTTCTTGATTTCTTGTGAACCAAGTCATGGTATTCAAAGAAAGATAAAAATATATAGTGAAAATTAATAGGTAAATAATGCTATGATATGTTTTCTAATAAAAGGGATTTCATTTAATATTCTGTCTCTATTTTTAAACGCAAAAAAAGAAAAAACTATTTTTAGTGGAAGTTACAGGCAATTTATTACAATGCCATAATTTTTATGGGATAATATAAAAAAACGAATAAATTATCTTCTATCCTATAACCTTATTTTTTCTCAAAAAATTATAAAAGATATAAATTTTAATTTCCATATAAATCACATGAAATTTAATTTTCATCCATTATGGATCCATCTCTGCAAATTTGTCATAAATAGAACATATGTTTATAAAATTTATGAGTTTTTTAAATAAGAGTGTGAACTTTAAAGTTTGTGGACTGTGGATCCATCGATCAAATTTGCGAACTTTTTTTTTAGGAAATAATTTTAAATATTTAATAATAATTTTAATAAATCTTGAAGTAATAATTATAAATTTAAAAATTATATACTTAATGCATTCTTAATCTAAACTAACAATTCAACGTCAAATAAATTCTAATAAAAATTAGAGATAAAATTATTAACTTAAAAATAATTTATTTTGATTGAGTTAAATTAAAAAATAAAAAATTGAGTTTGTGTGTAATTATTAGATTGATTAAATGAAAATTTACATTATGTGTTAATTTAATTTGAACGTAAAAATATATAAAAGGGAATACAAACTCATATACAAATGATTTGGCCTAGTCTGCGTCGGCACTATAACAAAAAGCAGCAATAACGATGACACTTTTAGCGGTGACAAAATTTTGGTTGTCGCTAAAGGTATTTCCGGCGACTATTGTCGTCGGTAAAAATGAAAAAACTTTTCAGAGGGAAGGGAATTGGGGGGCGGGAAGAAATAGGCTTTTAGCGATGACAAAAGCCGTCGCTGAAAGCCTAAAAAAATTTAGGCAGGAAAATTTGGCATTCAGGCGGGAAATTTTGTCATTCAACGACGACAATGTCGTCACTAAAATTGCAAGGCTTTCAGCGACGACAGTGTCGTCGCTGAAGGGTGCACAATCAGCGACAACGACGTCGTCGCAGAAGGCCTAATAATTTTTCAAAAAAACTTTGGCCTTCAGCGACGACATAGTCGTCGCTGAAGGCCAACATTTTCAGCAATGACTATGTCATCGCTGAAAGTCCCATTTTCAGCGACGACACTGGTCTTTAGCGACGACATTGTCGTCGGTGAAAATGAAACTTTCAGCGATGACAATGTCGTCGCTGAAAGCTTCAGTGACGATCAAATTTTTTTGTCGTCGCTGAAAGCAGCCGGAGGCTATTTATTCCCCTCGCCTCCTTCCTCCTCATTTGCGCATTTGAAATTTCTGGACCTGAGGTAAGTTCCTGAATTTTCTCTCTCTTTTAATTTTTTTTAATTTTAGTATATTTATTTTTTATATATGTTGATATATATTAATTTTGTATATTATATCTTTTAATTTGTTAGTTATTATTAGCACTTAGCTTAGTTCGTGAAGAGTATTCAGAGTTGATCAGTAGATTTTTACCATTGAGGTACGTAAATAAAATAGTATAATTTTTTTTTGTGTACTAATATATTTAATTTACTCAAATAGTTTACAATGAATTAATGGAATTGATAGTATGTTTAATTTAATATGAAATTTTGTATTATTTAATTTTGTATATTGTAAATTTTAAATTTATTTATGTAAATTTAACTTAGCATTAATTTTATAAATATAAATTTGATTATTATTATATATGCATCTCTCAATTTACAATTTTGAAGTATACAATATATGTGTAGATTATTCATTTAGAATAATGTAAGATTAAATAGTTATGATATTTTATTCACAAAATTTAAAATTTGTGATGCAATTTAAGAAACTTCAAACTTACTAGATTTGATGAAATAATGTAAGATAGAAAATTAGAATAAATATATTAATCTATCTTAGAAAATAAGAGATTACGATAATATAATCTCTTTTTTAATTGAGATTGAAACTTAACAATTCAAATTGTATTATTTACACCACATACTAAGAAAAATTCAATTAAACTAGAGACTACATAAAAATAAAATCCTAACAATCCAAATTATAATATTTACATTACATAAAAATTAAAAATTTCAAAACACTAGGAAGTTTGCATGAAAATCACCCCCCTCTTGGATAAAACAACATTTACTTAAATAAAGAAGCTGAATTGTGCATCTTATAAATAATATACACCTTATAAAACTAAACTTACTTAAATTTACAACTAGGAAGTCCGTACACAAAATCTAAAATTTATGATGCAATTTAGGAAACTTCAAACTTATTAGATTCGATGAAATAATGTAAGATAGAAAATTAGAATAAATATATAAATCTATCTTAAAAAATACGAGATTACAATAATATAATCTCTTTTTTAATTGAGATTGAAACTTAACAATTCAAATTGTATTATTTACACCACATACTAAGAAAAATTCAATTAAACTAGAGACTAAATAAAAATAAAACCCTAACAATCCAAATTATGATATTTGCATTACATAAAAATTAAAATTTTCAAAACACTAGGAAGTTCGCATGAAAATCACCCCCCTCTTGGATAAAACAATATTTACTTAAATAAGAAGCTGAATTGTGCATCTTATAAATAATATACACTTTATAAAACTAAACTTACTTAAATTTACAACTAGGAAGTCCGTATTCATAGTATACACCTCTTTATAAAGAAGCTGAATTGTGCACCTTATCAATATAGTAAAGTAGATGATACTTTTGAATTCCCACAAGCTTATTGTGAAACATAACGGTTGTTATGAATATTTAGAAAAATCAATAATCTACATAATAAGTTACGTAAATAACAGTACTGACACTTAAACAACGATACTCATAAAATGTTGTATTGTTAATTTTAATTATTGTAAATATATTTTTACAATAATTTAAAATAGAACTGTATTTGCATTTAAATTATAAGCTTAGACCCGTTCAAGGGTTGGATGTTTTCTGAACATCAATCAACCCTTGAATTGTCCTAAAAAGTTGGACAGTTTGGGATATTATCATGTAGTTATTATTAACAATTTATCGGGCTCTTGTTTGATATTGTGGAAATATCTTAGCATCCTAACTGTTCTCCGGGTATAAACTATACACGTGTATAGTTTAGCACTTGGAGAACCATAGGGAGATGATGCCAAAATTTCTGCACGAGTCAATTGATGAGCGTGGATAAATTGAAAAAAATAATAACTATAGAAATATCTCGAATGGGATAGGATCCTACCCTTTAAAATTGGAGTGATACGGTGCATTTAGGGTGACTGTCAAATATTAATCAACATACTTTATTTCACCTACAGCAATTTCCTTTCTGTTCAGTGATACAATGTCTGTCGATAAAAGTTGGATACATCTACCAAATCGATTGTCGGATGAGTATTGGAATGGTGCAGTAAGATTTGTTCAAAGAGCCAAAAACTTTGCCGATGAAAAGGGTATGGTAAGATGTCCATGCAAAAAGTGTGTGAATTTAATATTCTAGCCATTACTAACATTGGAGGCGCATATTATAGATAATGGATTTCATCCATTATACATAAATTGGGTACATCACGGTGAAGCAGATGTTTCGACTTCTAGAGGAACTAGTGGGATATCTCCTAACAATAGAGATGAGCTGGCAGATATTATACATGATTTCATTGGCCCTGAGGCAACTGAAGTTGATTTTCACAATGACGAGTACAGGTGTGAGAATGCGGATGACGAAGACATTGGAACAAAATATAGTAACTGTGATAACCTATTCGAGCAAGTAGAAAAGAGTTGTATCCAAGTTGCACAGCATTTTCAGCATTGAACTTCTTGGTCAAACTTATGCATTTGAAGGTTCTGCATAAGTGGACAAACAAATCATTTGATGCTCTTCTTCGATTATTAAAAGAGGCACTTCCAAACGATAATAAATTGCCTGATTTGTACTATGGTGCAAGGAAATGGCTCAACAAGTTGGGGTTGGGGTATGAATCAATCCATGTATGCAAACATGATTGCGCACTTTTTGGGAAAGATCATGCTTCTAAAGATAATTGTCCAATTTGTGGGGAGAGTCGATGGGTAAATAAAACTACAAAAGGAAAGAAGGTGCCCCAAAAAGTGGTTCAATATTTTCCTTTAACTCCTCGACTACAGCGTCTATATCGGTCGAGACATACTGCAAATAACATGATATGGCATCACACTGGAAAATCAAAAGAAGATGGAGTAATGCGACATCCCGTGGATGGAAAAGCTTGGCAGGAGTTCGATAAGAGGTATCCTAATTTCTCCGCTGACCCATGAAACGTCAGGTTGGGTTTAAGTGCAGATGGATTTAATCCTTTTGGTGATAGGAACCTATCTTATAGCATGTGGCCAGTGGTTATGACTACTTACAACTTGCCACCATGGATATGCATGAACCAATCTTTTCTCATGTTGACCCTATTAATCTCAGGGCCGCAATCGCCAGGTAAAGATATCGATGTGTTCTTACAGCCGGTCGTAGAAGAGTTGAGGGATCTCTGGGAGAGAGGAGTTGAAACTCGAGATGCAAATACAAATATGGTGTTCAATATGCGGGCAGCATTGCTCTAGACTATTAATGATTTTCTTGCTCGAAGTAGTCTATCCGAATGGAGCGGGCAAGGATACAAAGCATGTCCTACATGTAATTTGGATACTCCGTCGATTCGAGTTAGAGGAAAAATAGCTTACGTGGGTCATCGTCGTTGGCTTCCAAGAAGTCACACATGGAGAAATATGAAGGAATTCAATGGAAGGTCGAGGAGGAGACCCCTTCCTCGACCTCTTACTAATAATGTTATCATGGAACAGTTGGCCAAAGTGCCACAGAGACTTCCAGGAAACATGCTGAATTTGGTGGTGTAAAGCGAAAGAGAGGTGCCGACGAACTTAGTTGGAGCAAGAGAAGTATATTTTTTAATCTTCCTTATTGGCCAACAATGAACTTAAGGCATAACATTGATGTCATGCATGTCGAGAAAAATGTATGTGATAGCATCTTGGGTACATTATTGGAGATTGAGCACAAAACAAAGGATACAGACAATGCAAGACGAGATTTGGCAGACATGAAGATAAGGCCTAACTTGCATCTGTATGAGCAGAGGGGTCAACTTTTCAAGCCACATGCTGGATATACGCCTAACCAAGAAGAGCGAAAACGATTTTGCCAGTATATAAAGAATGTGAAATTTTCAGATGGTTTTGCTGGGAGTCTTAGTAAGAATGTCATAGATAGTGACCTGAAGTTAAAGGGGTTGAAATCACATAATTGTCATGTTATTATGCAAAGACTGTTAGGACCAGGTGTCCGGGCTTTTTTGCCAAAGGAATTATCATATCCACTTATCGAGTTATGCAATTTCTTTAGTCAAATATGTGCTAGAACTCTTAACAAGGAGGATATTCTGCAAGCTAAACAAGACATTATCATAATTTTGTGCAAGCTTGAGAGGATATACCCCCCAGCATTTTTTGACATAATGGTTCACTTAGTGATGCATCTGCCAGACGAAGCATTGGAAGGAGGACCCGTTCATTTTCGGTGGATGTACCCATATGAGAGGTATATAAAAAAGTTAAAGGATTACATTCGAAATCGTGCTCGACCGAAGGGTTCAATTACGGAAGGATATATTGTTGATGAGGCGTTAACGTTTTTCTCCATGTATTTGGAAGGAGTGGAAACTAGATTCAACCGCTCTGATAGAAATCAAGATGTAACACCTAGTCAAACAAGAAGGACATTGTCGGTGTTCCAGTCCCAATGTCGACCGATAGGGAAGAAGACAATTTCTCATTTCGATAGGAAGGATCAGGATATTGCAGTATGGTACATCTTGAATAATTGTACTGAGATTGAAAAATATCTCCAGTGAGTATCTTAAACTTCAGTTATGTTCTTCTCCCTTTTGTGATTACAATAGACTAAGATTGTTATGTTCTATAGTGAGCATCGATTGAAACTCGAACGAAGTGGTGCTGAAGATATTGATAACTTACAGAGAACCAAATTCCCCTCCTGGTTTTACTCGAAGGTAAGGATTTTTTTTCTTCCCAAATCCATTGAACGGATATCTTAAATATTGTTCATTTCTCTTGTTGATATTTTAATTTAATTCTTGGAATAATTGCTACTTTTGTAGATGTACTATTTACATAGGAACGGTTCCCCAGAGGCCACCGAAGAGTTACTGTCATTAGCATCCGGTCCCAGTTTCACTAACATGGTATACTCTACGTGTATTGTGAATGGAGTATGTTTTGTAGCCAAAGCTCGGGATGAGAAGCATAAAACGCAAAATAGTGGCATTTCTGTTCCGGGGATTGATGGCAACATGTTTTATGGTGTACTGGAAGAAATAATTGAGTTGACTTATTTAAATAAGTACAATGTGACTTTATTTAAATGCAAGTGGTATGACATTGATCCTACAAAGAAGAAACTTTATACTGACAAGAATATCACAAGTATCTCCATCAACGGACAATGGTACAAGGATGATCCTTACATACTTGCTACTCAAGCAAAATAAGTGTTTTACATTGAGGATCTCCTTAATGGACCAAATTGGAGGGTCGTCCATAATATGGTGCATCGCGATATATGGGATCTATCCAGTGATGGAGATAATGCACGAGACCTGTTATTTCTGCAGGATAGTAACTCGTCCAACTTCAACCTCACAGTTGATCTGGGAAATTTCGATCTAGTACATCTAGGTAATGAAAGAAATAGTCCTTCAATCATTCCAACGCACAGGAATGTTAGACCTGGTGCTCATGGAGAAGACACCTTCATCGATGATGACGAGAGCCTTGAAGACGAAACAATTGATGATTATATAGATGAGGAGCCCACACAATCTGATAATGAAGGAGAATCCGATGACCATCAGTCTGTTAGGTTCACCGACACTGATTCTGACTAGGGAAAAAATAAAATATTCAAACTACAACTACAACTCATAATTGTGTAAGCATGATTATTAAAATAATAAATGTGATTGTAAGAGATTGAACCATTTCATCCTTCAACTGGACATTGAGTTCTTTTTAATTACTTATATGATGTGTATTATTTTAGTTATGGCGGATGTTGAGGCACGATACCACGGAGGTGACGCTGGAGGCGATCCACCGGAGCGACCCAGCCGTATTCCATCTCAGTGTGAGGGCTCAGGTATTTGTTATTAATTGTGCATACCTAAGCTTGATTAAATATTATGTTTATTTTGTTAATATTTTTCTTTATTAAATAAAGTAGCACCTGCTAAGAAGAGGGGGCCGAATAGGTCCCTAAGGCTGTATGAGAAGATTGGCAGGGGTGGAGGCAGACCGGTGCCTGTACAGTTTGATACGACTGGTACATGGGATGCGGTTGGTGAGAATGCCAGTCATCTCCCTCGTGATATTGGCAGCATGATCCACGCCCACGTGCCGCCCTATTATAAGTTATGGCGGGCTGTACCTCAGGAGATTCGAGATAGAGTTGTGCAGGAGGTTTGCGTAAGTATCCATTTCCTTTTGAATTAATGTCTTTGAGATTGAAATTTCTAAATATATGACTTATAAATTTATTAAATGTCTTATAATGCAGTCCCATTTCGAGTTCCAGGGCATCTCCGAAGGTGATCGGGATAGAGCACTCTCTGGTTTGATGCGGACTGCTGCCGACCTGTACCGAGATTGGAAGTACAGGTTGAATAAGTATTTCTTAGAGCATGGAGGTGATCGATACGAGGAGTATGACTTGGATCGAGCTCGACGTTGTGTGCCTCGGTTTGTCTCACCGCAGACATGGCAGAGGTGTGTGGACTTCTTTGATAGTGACGAGTACAGGGTAAGTATGATATTTTATGGTATTATGTCAGTATTTCATAATTAGTAGATTGTGAGAATTAAAATTTAACTTTTTTCTCTTAATTTGCAGGAGTTGTCTGCAAGAAATACAAATAATAGAGCACAGAAGGTCGTGAATGACCGGCATGGGTCAAAGTCTATTGCTGCACATCGCTTTGATAAGGTAATTTAAATTTTTTCTATCTTTTTTAAATATATCCATTTGTTAAATAGCATTACTACCTTTCATCCTTTTTTTTGTTACAAAAATTGAACAGAGAAACAGAGATACTGGTGAGCTGCAGTCGGTGCCCAATAACTTTAGGGACCGACACACATACAGGTCGGGGGAGTGGGTGCATTCGATCCCTCAGGGGCAACATGTAAGTTGTTTGAATTTCATATTTTAAATAAAATTTTACAAATATATCTTCTAAGATAGATTTCTTATTACTTTTTTTAAATAATTTAAGGCGAGGATGACTGAGCTCATGACTCAGCATGTACAGTCTAGTGTATCATTCACTAGTTTGCCTACGACTCCTGTACAGTTAGATGAGGCTGCCATCGCTGATGAGGTATTTGGCACTCGTCGAGGGTACAGGAAGGCTGTTGGGCGTGTATTTGCTGGTCAGACTTATCGTTCGATGGGGACTTCTAGCACGGCGACGAGCTCACAGACCGTGTCTCAGGTCGGTGAGTTGCAGGAGCAGTTACACCAGAGTCGGGAGCAGGTTGAGCAGAGGCAGCTATTGATTCAGCAACAGCAGCAGCGGCTTGATCAGCAGCAGCAACAGATTATACAGCAGCAGGAGATGATGCAGCAGCAGCAGCAGATGCAGCAGCATTTTGGGACTTATCTTACTGAGATGACCTCGATCCTTAGACAGCAGGGTATCGTCCTACCGCCGCCTCCATTTGCTACTGCTGCACCGCCTGGGCCGAGTAGATTTGCGCCTGCACCTACAACTCAGCCGCCACCGTCATTTTATCATCCTCGTAGTCAGGATGATGATGATGATGATGATGATGACGATGACGACGACGATCACGATGCACTGTGATTTTGCACCTCCCTACTTCCCCATAGTATATTTTGTTTATGTATTTTTATATTTTCTATATGTGCACATTTACATAGATGATGTATTTATATTAGTTTATTTATATAAATATTATTTTTACCATTGCTTTATGAGTATTAATTTTTTATGTTGGATCAAATTGTTAAACATTATTAATAATACTACTGATATATTATAATTGTATAATTTATATTAAAATAAATTAAATTAAATTTAAAAAAATTATTAAACGGGTCAAGTAAATTAAAATAAAGAATATATCATTTGAAATATACGACAATTTGATTTTAAATTTTTTAAAAAAAATTTAAAAAACTTTTAGCGGCGACAATTGTCGTCGCTATATGTCAGAAGTCGTCGTTGAAGATGAGACTTTCAACAACGACTATTGTCGTCGCTGAAAGTCCAATCTTCAGCGACGACTTCTGACCTATAGCGACGACAATTGTCGCCGCTAAAAATTAAATTTCAAATTTTTTTGAAATTTGAAATTGTTTTCTGCGACGACTTTGTCGTCACAAAAGGTCTATTTTTTAGCGACGACAAATTGTCGTCGCTAATGTTCTTTTCAGGCACGAACCTACACCGACGACATTTTTAACGACGACTTTTTCTTTTGCGACGACCAAGAACTTTTTAGCGACGACAAATGTTGCCGCTAAAAGTCTTTTTTCCTGTAGTGCGGTTGCGGGCTTGGCAAGTTAAACCATTTTAAATTGGTATTTAAATGAATTTATCTTTTTTAGGTCCTGGTTCTTTTTTTTTTAAACAAATTCATAGATTCATCCGCACTGACTTGATAATTTAGGTTTTCACTTTAAAAATATTAGTTTTTAAGAAATTATAATTTCAGGACTTAACTCTAAAAAATTATATTTTTGTATAGAAGGTTACCGTTTTTTATAAAAGGTAAAAAGTTTATAAGATATTAGTTTTCAATTTTTTCGTAAAATGCCGTAAATTGTAAAATAAATAATCATATTTACATTAACAAAAAACGCTTATAAGAAGTCATGTTGATACTTTTTTTAAACGAGCATTGGAGTAATTTTCTTTGAGTAATATATTTTTATTTTAATCATGGTTGATGTAATTATTAATTAAATTTAGATATTTTCTGCTATATACTTGGCTTCATACGATGAAAACGTTATGAGATTCATGAATTTTCTCTGTCACGGTAATTGTACCGTGGACGATAGATGCAAGTAGCTAATGACAGAGAGAGGAAAGGCAGAAGCAATTAAAGAGACCAAACCCTAATAACGATAACTAAGCAAACAATATAAGAGACGAGGTTGTTTATATTATACCTTCCTCCATAAAACAGAAGAAAGATGATAAACCCTCAAGCTTATCAATATTCACAACATACAAACCAAACCCTCTTCTTTCTGCAGAGGCCCTTAGTCCAGGGCTCTCATGGTCATGGAACCACCTCTTCTCTCCCATTTTGGTCTTCAGACAGCTCACGGCCAAAGACAATACATTGGCCAAACAACAATAAGCGCCTCAACAGTCTTCGCGCTACGACACCATTCGACACAGCCGCAACAGAGGTCACAGAGAATAAAATTAGGGTTAAAGCCACAATAAAGGTTAAGGTAACAGCGGCAGGTTTCTTCTCCAGTCTTAGGTTAGATCGTCGAATAGATGATATAACGGATTTGCTCGGTAAATCTATCCTGCTGGAGCTGCTTAGCTCTGAGCTTGATCCCAGTAAGTAAGCTAAACATTCTTTTTTCAGATTTGCTTTTTTTTATTTGTATAAAGAAACTGCGATGATGTTGCGGTAGTTAATTAACTGTATCATCTTTATGCTTTGTCTCTCTCTTCATATATATGATTATATGTAGTTAAAAATGTCATTTCCTCTTCATTTTTAATGTTAACAATTTGTCAAAGAAAGTATAATTCTATATCTTATAATTCATATATATATAAGGAAGTAGAACAGTCTAAATGAAAGCCACAATATGTTGCTTGTGAAGGAACACCAAACGACCGTGAAAAAAGAAATGAAAAGGCATACTGCCACCTGAATCTCGAATTAGAATTTACTCAGTGCTGGTTGATTGAGTTCTAAAATATTTCAAATTTGATCCTTAAATGCATTTTGTTAACCAAACATGATTAGGTTCGTATATAATTAAAGAAAGGGGTGGAAAGATATCTAGTGTAAATAAAAAAATATATAATTGCAATGAGCTCAACAATTTTTTGAATTATTTTATCAAAAGAGATGATTTTTTTTTCACTAGTTTTGGAAAGCTCACCAAAAGTTGTTTTCTAGAAATTCTTAATATTTTTTAACATCTTTTTTTTTTGGAATTTTTTAAACGTTATTTAAATTAATCTTCATATGCAATATTATTTCTATTGGTCGCCAAGAGTAAAATATTGCTTGCACACTTGAAAAGGTTTCTATGCATACTGAACTTACTAGTTCTATGAAATTTTTTTCATATTTGTTTGCAATAAGTGTTAAGAAATTTCTTATAAAAATTTGCAAATTTTTGAAAAAAGTTACAGGAAGTATAAAAAAACCTATAAGAAAGATGGAGAGTGTATATTTTACAAAAGTGAATAAAAAAATCTAATTAAGTTACAAAGCAATTTAAAAAAAGTCACAACATTGTAATACTTACACAAAAAAGTTACAAAAAGATTTTAAAAAGTTCGACAAAAAGGACAAGTTTTCATAAAAACCTAAGTTTAAAAGATGAAAGAGTGTACGTGGAAACAAGATCCAAATAGTAAGACTTATCAATACTACTACTAGTAAATATTATCATCTCATGGTTTCGGAAATCAGGTTCTAAAAGCATATTTTGGCAGCGGTTTTTAATTACCAATTACTGTCAGCTTGTTTATGTGAAGAATCTTGAACCGGCAGAGAATTTGAGTGGTCTTATCAAAATGATGGTGCAAGATTTAAATTAATCCGACTAATACTATGAGTAATGATTCGAGCCATAAGTGCTATTGTCCTCTCATTTAAATTGAAAAGATAGGCTTTTGTTTTCAACTGAAAAAGACTCTACCCTAGAGACCCTACCCTAGTTATGAAAGGGAAAATGCATAGAATAAATCAATGGTCAGAAAGGACGAGATTCCCATGTGATTCTCGTTGGATGAAAAAGCTATGCCTTGTTTGCATCAAGGACGAACATCAATATTATATATAATAAAAATAAAATTTAAAATAAAATTTTAAATATAAATTAAAGATTATTATTAATTATAAAATATTATATAAATTTATAAAATTTAATTTGATTAATATAAAAATTAAAATTTAATTTTAAATCTTATTTTTTTATATAATATTTTTGAAGGACAAATTATATTTTACATTCCTTGTATTTTAAAAAATATATAATGATATTTCTTCTATTGCATAAAATAAGTCAATGGTCGGAAAGGACAAGATTCACATGTGATTCTCGTTGTATGAAAAAGTTTTGCCGTGTTTGCATATAGGGACAAATAATAATGTCATGAAAATAAAGTTTGAAATTGAATTTTAAATGTTAAATAAAGTTTGTTATTAAGTATAAAAAGTTATAGAAATTTTTAAAATTTAATTTAATAAATATAAAATATTTTAAAATTAATTTAATTTTTTTTTATTTATATAGCATCTTTGAAGGATAAATTATATTTCACATTTCTTTTATTTTAAAAAATAAATAATAATATTTCTTTTTATATGCATTTACAAGCCTTTAACTTTATTTTAAATATACACCCCTGTCGTTTATTTTTGAAAAAGAAGGAAAGTAAGTGTATAATTTACAATATAAAAGTGATATAATAAATATAATTTTGTCTTGGATTAAACCTAATCAAGACTTTCACTTTCTGATATTCTATACGTGTGAATATGAATATGTGTCTGTCCATGAAAGACAGATAAAAAGGGGTCCACTATTTGAAGAGTCCAATTAACAATTGACAAGGTCCAATCATGGTCGAAATATCGAATGATATATAACAGGAAACTCTATAATATCTGAACGGAAAACTCTATAATATATGAACTTTAATTGTAAGGTTTATATTACACATATCTTTCTTTTGGTTATATACGGAAAAAAGAAAGTTTATGCAATTATGTAACTTAATACATGGATACATGTATAGATGCAAATTTAGAAAATAAAAGATAGTATTTTGTTATGTTTAATTTTCAAGCTTTTTTTCTTTTTTTAAAATTCCAGTAATGGTTAAAGAACACTTTAATTTGTTGAAAATGAATTGTTGATACAGGGACAGGAGTGGAGAAAGAGACGATAAAAGCATATGCACATAAAGCAGGAAATGGAGAGGAGTCGGTAAAATACGAGACGGATTTCGAAGTACCAGAGGATTTCGGAGAGATCGGTGCGATTTTGATCGAGAATGAGCATCACAAGGAGATGTTTCTTGAGACGGTTGTCCTCCAGGGATTCCCAGAGGGTCCTCTTAAAATCGACTGTGCATCTTGGGTTCACTCGAAGTTTGATAACCCCACCAAAAGGGTGTTCTTCACCAACAAGGTTAGTTTCTCATTCGAACCCCTGCCTCACCAGTTACTAAGTTTCCAAACGTAAAAATATTATAATTTCGTTAATTAAAATTGAAGTATAGGATTTTTCAAACCTTCACTGACTTATAAAGAGAAAGGAAGAGTAAGAAAAATAGTATTTTTTCTCAGATCCACCTCTAAATATGATAACAATAGATTTGACATAGAAGGAATCTTATTTGTAAGAATAAGAAATTCTACCTAAAGCTACTGAAATTTTGAGCACAAATGTTTAATGTATGGTAGGAATAAATAGAGGTAAATCAAACCTATAGGCAGGTCCCCTGGGAGGTGGGGACGTTAGATTCCCTCAGAAGACGACGAATTGGAATTGGTGTTATGTGTACCATGATTTATGCTCTTACTTCATTGCTTGTGGTCCTCAATCTGTAACTTCTGTCTCGCCCGTCACTGCATCTCAATGGGTGATAGTTATAGTCAGAGGATAAACAAATTTTAACTCAGCCAGAGCCCGTGACCGCACGGCTCATCTTGGGCTAGTTGTCAATCCCTGGCTCACTCTCTTCAACGTATCCGATTAAGTTCTAGGAGAATGTTGCGAAAGTTTTATTTTTTAAAAGATTGAAAATTTTTATAATTAAATTATATTTAATATATTAAAATTTATATTTTTAATTTTAATTAATTTATTTTAAAATTAAAAAATAATTTAATGATAAAATATTTACTTTTTTTAAAATGTAAAATTCATGATAATGTTATCCTAAATTATATAAAAAAGCACGAGAGACAAAGTGGTAAATGAGATATATGAAACAAGTATTATACTAACCACGTACAAAGCATATTAATTAAACAATGGTACATCCTGATTTCATCGTTTACGTGTTATTAATTAAAGATTCTCAACTACAGATACTTATAGAACATGCATGAATGAGTAGAACGTGAAGTGTTGAAGTACTACAACATATTTTAAGCAACCTAATGTCCTAAGATAAATGACAACACTTCTATATAGAGTTTGAATTTGAGTTATTGTAAATGTAAAATATGATATACTATTAATAAATATGAAGAAGACATATCAAATTTGAATTTATATTAATGATAAATCAAATTTAAATTCTTTTATATTCATATAGTGTCATTGATTATTTATACTCTGAGTAGTTGAGAACAGGCATATCCATGGACAGCAGCTATTAGTCGCTTGTCAACGTGTTCCTTACTCCTTAGTTGAAAAGTAAATAGAAACAAACACACTCATACACGTAACTCTATTGAAGTAGCTAACATACCCCAGTCAAAAACAAATATATACTCATCAAAGAAAAATAAGAACAAGAATTAAGAAAGTGAAATTTAGACAAGGTCTCTTTGTTTTTTACCTTGCATTAATTACTCACACCGTCTCTGATCCACTCATGATCACTTCTTCCTTTTGTTTTATTTTATATTATAGAGTCCACAATTTTTGTGAACTTCATTATATAATATATATTAAAAAAGAATTATATTTTTTTTAAAAGAAGAGGGTGTATAAAAAATTTACCTATACGTTATTAACTTTTGTCTTTCCATTCAGCCGCAGCAATTGTTATTGATATTTAGAGAAATTAAGCATGTGGTTGTGGTAATTTGCAGAGTTATTTACCGTCCGAAACACCAAGTGGGCTGAGAAGAGTAAGAAAAGAAGAGCTTGCAAATCTGAGAGGAAATGGAGAGGGAGAGCGGAAGAGCTTCGAGAGAATATATGATTACGATATATACAATGATATTGGAGATCCTGACAAGAACCTCGATCTTCAGAGACCTCCTTTGGGTGGCAATGCTTGCCCTTATCCTAGACGCTGTCGTACTGGCCGTCCTCGTTCTATAGCAGGTGATTCCTTCTATCCCTATTATATTAAATATTTAACAATGCTATGGGTGTCATTCATTCTTGCAGAAAATAATTAGATTTTACTTTAAATTTTATATTCGCTATCTTTATAAAAGATTGTAAAAACATTCACATTCAATTTAAATATGACTAATAATAATCTTTTGTCAACTATGCTATATAAATGCAAATATTAAAAAAAAAGAAGAGAAGTTTTTCAATTCACTCCCTTTGTTACGGAGAAGTGTGCTTTTGGTATCTAACAATACTAATTATTATTTTTTATTTTGTAATGGAAGAATAATAATTTATTTAACATTTACAATATTCAAAATTTGAATTTCAAATATTATGAGAAATAAAATCTTTCAAAATAATATAAGATGTTATTGTATTATTAAAATATTGATGGATAACAATACTAGCAATTTTGAAAATTGTGAAAATAAACTAATTAAAACAATAAGCATGACAGCCTAAGTGAAAATATCTCCCTCGCATAAAAGAACATAACCTAAAACTTGACCTAGTTCGTGCTGCTTGGAAGTGTATCGTATCAGTAGATATAACGTTTTTCACGAAATAAAAAAATAAATAAGATGCAGTGGTTGTAACTGAGCTAATAATTTTCCGCTTCGGAATAATTAAGTGACGAATGAGGGTGATGGGCGGCGACATTGACAATGACTCCTGTGGTATGCATGGTGTGAAGGGATGGCTCAACCCCACTGTAGATTTTGTCGTTGTTTTACCCGTTCTGACTTTAATGAACAGACCATAAACATCAAGTGGTGGGGTCATATGTTAATTACAGGACAAGACTCGTTTCTTTCCGAAGAGGGAGCGACCCACAATACTGAGTGTGTGACATAATATAGTACAATTATTTTTGAACACTTTAAAAGGAAAAGGAAACTAGAAAGAAGCCAACACAATTTCAATAAGGAGAAGTTACGGTGTATTAATAATTTAGTGATATATTAATATATTATTAAATTTAATTTTTTAAAAAATTAAAATAATTAAATCTGATGATATAATCATATATCACTTATGTGTACCATTAAATTTTCATTTCAATAATTGTTATCCTTTACACGTGCATTCATCATGCAACATATTTACGTTTGTAAAGCTTGATACCACATACATCGTGCAACTTAAAATTTTCGTTTCAATAATTGTTATCCTTTACACGTGCACACATCATGCAACATATTTACGTGTGTAAAGTTCGACACCACATAGATAAATCCACACGGAGGGTTGTTAATCTTTGCTTTCATACGTCAAGGTTAGTTATATAGATGGGGATTAATAATTTTCATTCTTTTATTTAAATAAAAATTATATTATTAATTTAATAATAAAATATTATAATTAATATTATCCATTAATTATTTTATTAATAAATATATTTATTGTGAAAATAAAAAATGAATAGAATTAATTTAAATATATTAAATTAATATTATTTCATTAAAATTATTTAAATATTCTTGTTGTTTTATTACCATTAAATTAATGATATAATTTTTTGTCAAAATGAAGAGTGAAAGTAATTAACACTCACGTATATGGGAAGATTAGTCATTTTCAATATATATGTGTGTATATATAGCACAATTATATATTTTATCTAGAATCCTATCAAGGGATTATTTCTTGATCTCACTGAACGAGACTAAGTCCCAATGACTGTGACGATCACTTTTTGTAAAAACAAATGCACTCAAAATAAGCCTTTGTTCGGAGGAAGGATAGGGAAAAAAAAATGAATAGAGAAGAAGTAATGCATGGTAGAAGAGAAAGAAAATAAGAAATAAATTATTTTGTCTTGGTTGATTAGAAAAATGAGAAGATGAATATCTTAAATGTGTTGTAAAAATCTTAAATGAATGCCAGACACTAGTATGTATGAGAAATGTTGATGTACATATGTATACAGATCCATTATCTGAAAAAAGAAGCAGAGGATTTTATGTTCCGAGGGACGAATGCTTCTCAGAAGTAAAGCAGCTAACGTTTTCGACAAAGACATTGCACTCAGTGCTGCAAGTATTGGTTCCATCACTGGGGAAAGTGATAAGGGACAAAGACCTTGCATTCCCGTACTTCCACGAAATAGACTCGCTTTTCAGCGTGGGACTTGATTTGCCTCCCAACGAATACGAGAAGGGCTTCCTCAGAGCCATCATGCCTAGGCTTGTTAAATCCATTGCTGGCAACGGTGCACAAGTTCTTCGCTTCGAGACCCCTGAGACTATGAACAGTAACATTATATGCTCAATCTTCCATTTTTATTTCCAAGTTAATATTACTCTGCTCATTAATTACATGTGCGTGTTTAAATGGCAGGGGATAGGTTTTTCTGGTTCAGGGATGAGGAATTCGCCAGACAAACTGTTGCTGGTCTCAATCCTTATTCTATCCGATTAGTCAAAGTATGTAAGTGCACTGTATATGAAAAATTCTTGTATGTTTTAATTATATTACATTTTTTTTAAAATAGATATGTTAAGATCATATTGCACATAATTTTCATACAACACATTTATGCTTGATTTATGTTATTGATTATCTCAATATATGTAACTATTGACGGATCTAGATTGCTTTGATTTTATGTCGATATAATTGATGGGATGCATTAATTAGAAACAAATTTGGTAATGATAACAATTTTGAACTTATTAGATTATATTAGTTATAACTAATAAATGAAGGATAATTATCAATTTTTTAATTTTTTATATTTTAAAAATTGAAGAATTAGATTTTTAATATGCTTGAATCTTATAAAATTGACAAATTGACAAATGAACGATAGAAGTAATAACTTTTTTTTATTTTTCACTTATGAATAAGGACATATAGTATGGTTGCAGCAAAAATTTCTCATATACATACATAAACATGTCTGTCTGTGTAAATGCATAAGTAACAACTAGGCCACCCGTACAGTTTTTTTTTTTACCCAAAACTGAAAATTTTTACTTTAAAATGAGATAGTCAAATTCTTTAACTGTACGAGTTTCATACGGGGTGTATCTCCCTTAAAAGTGGTGCCTTGACATTGGCAGGAATGGCCTCTAAAGAGTAAACTTGATCCAATTGTGTATGGTCCACAAGAATCAGCAATCACCTCAGAAATTATCAACAGGGAGATCGGAGGCATAATGACAGTGGAGCAGGTTATTATTAAGCACAGTCTAAGATGTGATATATTGTCTATAATTTCATCGTCACACTCTTATTATGAGTATTTATGTTGTATTCAGGCCGTGGAACAGAAGAAATTATTCATGCTAGACTACCACGATTTACTGCTACCATTCGTGGGGAAGGTAAGAAAACTGAAAGGGACAACACTTTATGGTTCGAGGACAATATTTTTCCTGACATCAGATGGCACGCTGAGGCCTCTTGCGATTGAGCTCACGAGACCTCCCATTGATGGAAAGGGGCAATGGAAACAAGTATTCACACCCTCTTGGCACTCTACCACTGTTTGGCTCTGGAGGCTTGCCAAAGTCCATGTCCTTGCACATGATTCTGGCTATCACCAACTTGTTTCTCACTGGTTAAGAACCCATTGTGTGACAGAGCCCTACGTAATTGCCACCAACAGGCAGCTTAGCGTGATGCACCCAATGTACAGATTGCTGCATCCTCATCTTCGATACACAGTGGAAATCAACGCTTTGGCGAGAGAAGCACTTATTAATGCAGGTGGCACCATCGAGAGCGCATTCACACCAGGCAAATACGCCATGGAGGTTTGCTCTGCTGCTTACGATCTTGAATGGCGGTTTGACATGCAGTCTCTTCCTAAAGACCTAATCGAAAGGTGACCTTTTCACGATCTAGCTTTGAGAATCATGCATGTAACATGATTGAATTCAATGAGTGCCACTACACTGCAGCTACACCTTCATAAAATAAGCCCAACATTTCATTCTATATCATAGTTACTGAAAACTAGAGGTGGAAATATGCTGAGATAGGTTAGGCGGCTAGGTTTGCATAAAATAAAATTGGTCTGACTTAACTTATAAACTTATATTACGCTTTAAATATGTATATAAGATTTTTAAATCTTGATATAATCTATTAGACTATATATGCTTATTAATAATTAATAAATATTCTTTAAAAATACTATTATCAATGAAATTATATTGATTTGAGTTGAGTTTTATTATTATTAATATAAATAGACAAACATGGAAAAATTTTCAAACTTCAATTAATGATAATATTTTGAGTTGGACTTGCTTCCACAAGTTCGAAGTTTGGCTAATATTAATTGGACAAAAATTAAAAAATATTACAAATTTTAATGAGTTTAAAATTCAATTCAAATTTAATTCAATGTCAAAATAAATATAATAATAATAATAATAATAATTATGATTTGATTATTTAAATAATTATAATATAAATTAAAATTAAGAGATTATATATGATAAAAATTTTTAAAAATTTTCTTTTAAATATTATATATATTTATATTATATAATTTAATATATTAAAAATATGGGTTGGTTCAATAGAATAATACGTTAGATTTTAAATAATATAGCCTAACCTATTATATAAAATGGGTAAAAAATTTAATCTAATCCCACTCTACTTTATAAATAGATTAGGAGAGGTTATGCCGAAAATAAACTAACCAACTAGGGACTTATCGGCCAGATGCCCTCCGAAGACTTTGTTTTAATTAGCCTCCCACGTAAAAAAATACGGAACCCCATTTCTGGACCACACCACGTTATTATATGTATCACATTCCTAATATCTATGCTCTTCACTCGTGTTTTAATTTTGGTTCTCCGCAGGGGAATGGCTGTGGAGGATCCATTTGCACCCCATGGGCTAAAGCTTACCATCCCAGACTACCCTTTTGCAAACGATGGCCTCATTCTGTGGGACTGTATCAAGCAATGGGTCACTGACTATGTCAGTCACTATTACACTAGCCCAAGTGTGGTGCAATCTGATGAAGAGCTTCAAGCATGGTGGACAGAAATCAGAACAGTTGGGCATGCTGACAAAAAGGACGAACCATGGTGGCCAGACCTTAATACTCCAAAAGATCTTATTGATATCCTTACTATCATCATATGGGTAACTTCTGGTCATCATGCTGCTGTCAACTTTGGCCAATATGCTTATGGAGGATATTTCCCTAATCGTCCTACAATTGCCCGGACCAAAATGCCCACAGAGGACCCGACAGAAGAAGAATGGAAAGAATTTGTCAAGAAGCCCGAAAACGCTCTTTTAAAGTGCTTTCCTTCACAACTTCAAGCAACTAGGGTTATGGCTGTTTTGGACATACTGTCCACTCATTCACCGGATGAAGAATACATAGGGCAGAAAATGGAAGCTGCATGGGCTGAGGATCCAGAAATAATGGCTGCTTTTGGAAGATTTAGTGAGAGGTTGAAGAAACTAGAGATGATTATAGATGAGAGGAATGAAAACCCTAAACTGAAGAACAGAAATGGAGCTGGCATTGTCCCATATGAGCTTTTGAAGCCCTTCTCAAAGCCTGGTGTGACTGGAATGGGGGTTCCATGCAGCATTTCTATTTGAATTAAAAGATTAATAGATGGTAAGAATAATAGGCCTAATGGTAAGCCATACACCTTGGGCACATTTTATGGTCCAGATGTTAAATTAAATTGCCCTAGCTAGTTTGATCACAACAGTTGAATCAGCGCAAGACTTCATGAGTTTCCTAGAATAAGACACTAGTAATTCTCGAGGATATAGACCTGGAATGCCGT
The DNA here is from genome assembly GCA_020226215.1 of Sindora glabra. Taxonomy (NCBI): domain Eukaryota; kingdom Viridiplantae; phylum Streptophyta; class Magnoliopsida; order Fabales; family Fabaceae; genus Sindora; species Sindora glabra. The sequence continues at coordinate 72,835,872 of CM035229.1, forward strand.
ATGAGGCTACAGGATGTATTGGATGTTCAATATTGTGTATAAATTATTACTATTATTATGTGTGAAAGAATTTGAAAAGTAAAATTAGTGTATATATGTTAGATCAATTTGAATTGTATTATATAATAATATATAAGTAGTTGAATGACAATATATCGTTTAAAAACAATATACATAATGTGATTAAAAATATAAAAAATAAACTAGTGAAATAGGTATAATTAGATCGGTAAATTGCATTGTGCTATCATTTCCTAGATCTTTATTTCAAAGAGGTACCGATTTTATTAATTATTACTATTATATACTTAGAATACCTTTTTCTTAATTATTTTTCATTTTTATCCTTTTTATGCAAGATTTTCTATTGTTTCTTATCTAGTTTTAACGCTTTGTGTGTATATTTTAGATCTCGATCCTTGTTCAGTGTTTACGGTTAATTGATCTTCTCTATTTTTCAATTGACATTGCCTTTCTGGATTGCCTATTTTTTTTTACTGCATTATTATTAGGTAATTGTGATTTTTGGTCAATGAAACAATATTTATTGCTTGTATGTAAGTGTAGGGGTGAAGCTATGGTCATCGGTATAGATTATAATGATTTTGTTCAAATGATGTGTGCAAATTTTAAGGATATGTTTGGCAGTAATTTTTCCACATCTTATTCTCTTCTCGATCATCTTGTTTGTTTGTTAAGGAATAAGTTAGAACTGAAAAATATGATTGGTTTGGTTTGTGTTTTGAATTTGAAATATGTGAATTTGAGTGTTAATATTGGTTTGAGTTTTATATTACATTTGCTCTGTGATGGTGTTGTTGTTTTAAAGAGACATGTTATTGTTTCGAATGTGATAGAGTGTGATAAGACTTTGATTGCAAGTTTATGTTCTTCAAATAGTGATAGGGTTTTATTATCCTATTCATGGTAAAGTACAATTAGCCATGTTAGTCAGAAGTTCTTTAATGGTGTTATTGAGTTTAGGAATGCATTATGCAAGTATTTAATTGAGAGAGTTTTTTTGCTTGATTATGTGAAGAATACAAAAATGAAGATGGTAGCTATATGCTTAAAGAAGCACGAGGTAGGCTGTGAGTGGGCTGTGACCGCTTCATTATATAACATGAATGGTTTTTCCGCTTCATTATACAACATGAATGGTTTTTTCTATATTAAGAAGTTGGTGAATTATCATACTTGTGGTCTCATGTTAAATAGTCCAACGTTAAAAAGAATGGGATCCAAATTGATTTCTGAATCGGTTATCACTACAGTAAAAAAGACCTTTAATAATGACAATTGTCGTCGGTGTAGAAAGTTCGATCGTTGCTAAATACAAAAGTCATTGGTAAAAATATTGTTGGCATAGCTTTGTAGGTGAAACAACTAACACCGATGGCAATTTGTTGTCCCTAAAACTACAACCTTCTATGATGACTTTGTCATGTAGAAAACATTTCCAAAATTTAAAAATTTTTGAAATTTGATTTTCACCGACGACAACTATTGTCGCTATAGGTCTAATTAAAAAAATAAAAAAAATTTAGAAAACTTTTAGCAATGACAAATCATCACTAAAAGTCAAACCTTGTTGCTGAAAGCCCAACCTTTAGTGATAACATTGTCATCATTGAAAGTTTTTTAATTTTTTTTTAAAATTTAAATTGAAATTGATGTTATAATTAGTGTAATTCAAATAATATATTATATTTAACAATATAATCTAAAATATTCTTTATTTGAATTCATTTGAATTATATTTATCTTTTTTAAATTAAATTTAATTTAATGTAAATTAGACAACTACAATACATCAATAGTACTAATAAAAATGCATAACAATTTGATCCAACATAAAAACAATGAGTACTCATAAAGCAACTGTATAAATAGTATATATATGAATAAATTATATAAACACAATCCATGTAAATGTTTATATGAATATATATACATAAACATAATATACTAAAGGGAGGGGAGGTGGAAATATGTCGATGCATCCTCATCAGTGCCAGCACTATCATCATCATCATCTTGCAACGGGGATGATAAAACGATAGTGATGGCTGAGAAGGACCAGGTGGCTGGGTTGCAGGCTTAGGCGGTGTAGCAGTAGCAAATGGAGGCAGCGGTAGGACAATACCCTACTGTCTAAGAATGAAGGTAATCTTAGTAAGGTAAGTCTCAAGTTGCTACTGCTATTGATTCAGCTACTATTACTGCTCCTGAATCAACTACTGGCTTTGCTGAAACTCGTCTCGACTATGCTATAATTGCTCTTGCAACTCACCGACTTGAGACACGTACTGTGAGCTCCCCCTAATGCTAGAAGTGCTTGCCGAATGATAGGAATGACCAACTAACACATGCCTAACAACCTTCCTGTACCCTCGATGAGTGCCAAGCACCTCATCGGTGATGGCAGCCTCATCTATTTGTATAGGAGTCCCATGCAAGCTAGTGGATGATACACTAGATTATGCGTGTTGAGTCACTAGCTCAGTCATTCTCGTCTTAAATTATTAAAATAAAATTCAATAATAAATATTATAAGATATATTCATAAAATTTTATTTAAAATATAAAATTTAACTAACTTACATATTGCTCCTAAGGGATCAAATGCACTTACTCCCCCAACCTATACGTGTATCGGTCCCTAAAATTCTTGGGAACTGATTGTAACTCACCAGTATCTTTATTTATTTGTTCATTTTTTGTAAGAGAAAAAAAAGGATGAAAATAAATAAACAATGAACAAAAAGCTAACTAACAAAATGTACATTTAAAAAATGAACAAAAAAGTTAAATTACCTTATCAAAACAATGTGCAGTAATAAATTTTGATCCATGTCGATCATTCACGATCTTCTGTACTTTATTGTTTGCATTCTTCCCGGACAACTCTTCTAAATTAAAAAAATAATATTAAATTTTTATGTTTACAATTTAGATATGTGAAATAATAACCTAATTTTATAAAATGTCATACTTACCTTTTACTCATCGTTGTCAAAAAAGTTCACGCACCTCTGCTATATCTGCGGTGACATAAATCGCAACACACAGTGTCTATAATGATCCAAATCATAGTTCTGCTCCCAATCGCCCCCATGCTCTAAAAAGTGCTTGTTCAACTTTACTTCCAATCTCTGTACAGGTCTGCAACATACTGTATCAAATCAGAGATTGCTCTATCCTGATTGCCCTCAGAGATGCCCTAGAACTCGAAGTGGGATTGTATTAGAAGACATTTAGCAAATTTATGAGTAATATATTTAGAAATTTCAATCTTAAAAGGATTAATTTAGCAAATGGAAAAGATAAATACTTACACAAACCTCTTGCATAATTCTATCTCGGATCTGCTGAGGTACAACCTGCCATGACTTATAATAAGGCGGCATGTGGGCTCGGATCATGCTGCTAATATCACGAGGGAGATGGCTGGCATTCTCACTGACCGCATGCCATGTACTAGTCATATTAAACTGTACAGGCATAGATCTCCCTCCCACCCCTGCCTATCTTCTTGTGCAGCCTAAGGGACCTATTTGGATCCCTCTTTCTCGTAATTGCCACTTTGATCGATAAAGGAAAATATCAATACCATAAATGGGATATTTAATCAATCTTATGTATGCACAATTAAGAAAAGATACTTGATCTCTTGCACTGTGATGGAATATGGGTGGGTCGTTGCAGAGGGTCTCCTCTAGCATCACCTTCGTGGTGTCATGCCTCAACATCTGCCATGACTGGAATAATACATATTATACAAGTAGTTAAGAGAAAATCCATAGTCAAATTGAATGATTAAAAGGTACAATTTTTTGTAATCATATAGATTATTTAAACAATCATGCTTACAAGTTTACGAGTTGTAATGCAAATAATTTGTTTTTTCCCTAGTTTGAATCAGTATCAGTGAACCTAACAGACTTATGGCCATCGATTTTTCTATCGTTATCAGATTGTAAAGGTTCCTCCTCCATATAATCCTTAATCATTTCGTCTTTAAAACTACCTTCATCATCGATGAAGACATCTTTTTCATAAGCGCTAGATCTAACATTCTTGGAAGGTGGAACGATTGAAGGACCATTTCTTTAATTACTTAGATCTATTAGATGGAAATTTTCAAGATCAACTATGAGGTTGAAATTTGATGAGCTACTATCCTATAGAAATAGCAAGTCCTGTGCACTATCTCCATCACTAGGTAGATCCCATATGTCGCGATGCACTATATTATGGGCGACCTTCCAATTTGGTCCATTAAAGAGATCCTCAGTTTAAAAGACTAATTTTGCTTAGGTGCAAGTATGTAAGGGTCATCTCTGTACCATTACCCATTAATGGAGATACTTGTGATATTCTTGTCAATGTAAAGTTTCTTCTTTGTAGGATCAGTGTCATGCTACTTGCATTTAAATAAAGTCACACTTTACTTATTTAAATAAGTTAACTTTATGATGTTTTCTAGTACACCATAGAACATGTTACCATCACTACTTGAAACAGAAATGCCATTGTTTTGTGTTTTATACTTCACATCCCAAGTTTCGATTACAAAGTGAACTCCATTCATAATACATGCAGAATATATCATGATAGTAAAACTGGGACTAGAGGCTAATGATAGTAGCTCTTCGGTGGCCTTTAGAGAACCGTTCCTATATAAATGGTACATTTATAAAAATAGCAATTTTTCCAAGAATTAAATTGAAGGATCAGTAAGAGTAATGAACAATATTTGTATGATTGATATAATGCATTTGGGAAGAAGAAACCCTTACCTTCAAGTAAAACAATGAGAGGAATTTAATTTTCTGTAAGTTGTCAATATTTTCAGCGCTACTTCGTTCGAGTTCTTGTGGGTGCTTACTATAGAATATAAACATTTTAGTCCATTATAATTATTTAGAAGAAAAGTACAAATGAGTGTAGAAACTTACTGGAGATACTTTTTGATCTCAGTACAATTATTTAAGATGTACCATACTACAACATCTCGATCCTTCCTATTGAAGTGAAAAATAATCTTTTTCCCCACTGGTTGACATTAGGATCGGAACATCAATAATGCCCTTCTTGTTTAACTGGGTGCTACATCTTGATTTTGATCAGGCCGGTTGAATCTAGTTTCCACTCCTTCCAAGTACATAGAGAAAAATGTTAATGTCTCATCAACAACATACCCTTCTACAATTGAACCTTCCAGTTGAGCACAATTTTGGACATAATCCTTCAACTTTTTTATATACCTCTCGTATGGGTACATCCAGTGAAAATGAATGAGTCCGGCTTCTAATGTTTCATTTGGCAAATGCATTATTATGTGAACCATTCTGTCGAAGAATGTTGGAGGGTATATCCTTTCAAGCTTGCATGAAATAATGATAATGTCTTATTTGGCTTGCAGAATATCCTTCCTGTTGAGAGTTCTAGCACATATTTGATTGAAGAATTTGTATAACTCAACAAGTGGATATGATAATTCATTTGGCAAAAAAGCTTGAATTCTTGGTCCTAACAATCTTTGCATAATAACATGATAGTCATGTGATTTCAACCTTTTTAACTTCATATTACAATTGTGACATTCTTCTAGAGACTCCCAGCAAACCCATTTGAAAATTTCACATTCTTTACAATATTAGCAAAATCGTCTTTGTTCTTCTTGGTTAAGCGTATATGCAGTATGTGACTTGAAAAGTTAACCCCTTTGCTTATATAGATGTAAGTTAGGCCTTATTTTCATGTTTTCCAGATCTCGTCTTGCATTATCCATATCTTTTTTTTTATGTTCAATATCTAATAATGTACCTAGAATACTGTCACATACATTTTTCTCAACATGCATTACACCAATATTATGTCTTAAGTTCATTATTGGCCAATACAGGAGGTTAAAAAATATACTTCTCTTACTCCAACACCACTAAATTAAGCATGTTTTCTAGGAAGTCTTTGTGCCATCTAACCTAATTGATCCATGATAATGTTATTAGTAAGAGAACGAGGAAAGGCTCTCCTCTTTGACCTCCTATTGAATTCTTTCCTGTTTCTCCATGTATAACTTCTTGGAAGCTAACAACAATGACCAACATAAGCTATTTTTCCTCTAACTCGAATTAATGGAGTATCCAGATTGCATGTAGGACATGCTTTATATCCTTGTCCATTCCACCTAGAGAGACTAATTTGAGCAGGAAAATCATTTATAGTCCATAGCAAAGCTGCTTGTATGTTGAACATCGTATTTGTATTCGTATCTTAAGTTTCAACTACCTTCTCCTAAAGATGCCTTAATTCTTTTACGATCGGTTGTAAGAAGATATCAATATCCTTGCTTGATGACTGTAGCCCTAGGAGTAATAGGGTCAACATGAAAAAAACTTGATTCATGCATATCTATGGTGGCAAATTATAAGTAGTCATCACCACTGGACATATGCTGTAGGATAGGTTTCTATCACCAAAAGAATTAAATCCATCTGCACTTAAACCTAACTTAACATTTTGTGGGTTAGTGGAGAAATTAGGATACCTTTTATTGAACTCCTGCTAGGCTTTTCTATCAATGGGATGTCATATTGCCCCCTCCTCTATTGAATTTTTAGTATGATGTTATATCATATTCTTTATACTATGTTTCGACCTATACAATTGCTTTACCTGAAGAGTTAATAGAAAAAATCGAATCATTTTTTGAGGCACCTTCTTTTCTTTCATATTTTTATCTACCCATTGGCTCTCCCCACAAATTAGACAATTATCTTCTGAAGCATGCTCTTTTCTAGAAAAGTGCACAATCATATTTGCACACATGGATTGATTCATACCCTAACCTCAACTTATTGAGCTATTTCCTTAGACCGTAGTACAATTTGGGCAATTTATTGTCGTTTGGAAGTGCCTTTTTCAACAATTTCAAAAGAGCATTAAAGGACTTATTTATCCACTTATGTAAAACCTTTAAGTGCATGAGTTTCACTAGGAAGTTCAAGGTTGAAAATGATGTGCATCCTTGATATAATTCTATTTTTACTTGCTCAAATAGGTTATCACAATTACTATAATTTGTTCTAATGTCTTTGTTAAGTGCATTCTCATTCCCTTCCACATCATTGTGAACTACTTATTTAGGTACATGAGGGCCGATGAAATTGTGTATAATATCCGCTAGCTCATCTCTATTGTTAGGAGATGCCCTCCTCGTCTATCTAGAAGTCAAAACATCCGCTTCACCATGATGTACCCCATTTATGTATAATAGATGAAATCCATTATCTATAATATGTGCCTCCAACATTAATAATGTTTGGAATAATAAATTCACATAATTTTTGCATGGGTATCTGACCAAACTCCTTTCATTAACAAAGTTTTTAGTTCTTTGAACAAATGCCATTGCACCATTCCAATACTCATCTAACAAATGATTTGGTAGATGTATCCAACTTTTATTTATAGACATTGTATCACTAAACAGGAAGAAAATAGCTTTAGGTGGAATAAAGTATTGTGATTAATATTTGAAATGTACCCTAAATACACCGTATCACTCTAACTTTGAAGGGTAGGGTCTTATTCCATTTGAGATATTTTTGTAGTTATATTTTTCCAATTTATCCACGCTCATCATCTGTTTCGTGCAGAAATTTCGACACCATCTCCCTATAGTTTTTCAAGTGTGTAAACTATACTTCCATATAGTTTATATCCGGAGAACAATTAGGATGCTAAGATATTTCTACAATACCAAACAAAACCCAGATAAATTATTAATAACAACTATAGGACATATCTCAAACTATTTCAGGATAATTCAAGGGTTGGTTGATGTATAAAGATCAACCAACCCTTAAACAGGTCTAAGCTTATAATATAAATGTATTGCAGTTCTATTTAAAATTATTGTAAAAACACATTTATAATAATTAAAAATAAAGATATGACATTTTATGAGTATCATTATTTAAGTATCAGTATTATTATTTAAGTATCTTATTACTTAGATTGTTAATTTTTTTTTAAATATCCACAACAATTGTTATGTTTCACAATTTGCATTTGGGAATTCAAATGTGTAACTTACTTTATTATATTCATAAGATGCACAATTTAACTTTTTTAGAGAGATGAGCATTTTATGAGTACTTATAAATTATCAAATGTTCAAAATTTTTAAATTTCTATTATTGTATGATCATTTTGATTATTTTGTCAGAATATTTTTTATAAGAAATATTATATATATTTTTATACAAGTATAATATGTCATAGTTTATTATAATTAAATAATAATATTTATCATTATAACAATAAAAGAAAGTAAGTTTCCACTCATAAAATAGGTAACCATTATTTGTAAATATTTTTTTAATTTAACATTAAACAAATAAAGTAATTTTTCATTATTTCAATATTTTATAATTTTATTTTTTCATTAAAATTTTAGCAAGTTTTAAGAAGCTTTAGAGTAAATAATACTAAATTAATATTTAGAAGATTATACCATTAGTAAATTGACTTAAAAAATAATTCACCGTACATTTATTGTTAGTTTCATAAGTTATTCATTAATGTAATGTTATTGTACATAGCATATATTTTTTTAAAATAATTAAAATTTTTTTCTTGATCTTCAGAAATTATATTCCTTATTTTGAAAAATAATTTTTAATCCAAGAAAAAAATCAAAACAGATGGAGATTGAAATTATAAATAAAAAATAATTCAGTTAATTACAAGATTGATATTGAAAATAAAAAAATATAATTCAAAAAATATATAAATATTATTTATTTTGATTGTGTTTAGGGTCTGCTTTAAAAAATAATTTTGACAAATTAATTTTGAAAATTAGTTAATTATAAATTTTATTATTTTTAAGAATAAAAAGTAAATTTAATTTATTCATAAGGGAGTGATTTTCATGTGGCCTCAAGTTTAATTGACTTTTTCTTTCTATGTGATATAGATAGTATAATTTAGATTGTTAGGTTTGATTTTCATGTGACCTCAAGTTTAATTGACTTTTTCTTATTATGTGGTGTAAATAGTGTAATTTGGATTGTTAGGTTTCAATTTCAATTTTAATTAAGAAAGAGATTATATTATTATAATCTTTTATTTTCTAAACTATGTTTACATACTTATTCTAATTTCCTATGTTACATTATTTCAACAAAACTAATAATTTTGAAATCTCCTAAATTACATCATAAACTTTAGATTTTATGGATAAAATATTATAATAACTCTATCTTACATTAATCTAACTAAATAATCCACACATATATTATATAATACAAAGTTATAATTTAAGAAATACATAATAATAACAAAATTTATATTTATAAATTTTATGCTAAGACTAATTTACATAAACAAATTTAATATTTACAACATGCAAAACTAAATAACATGAAGTTTTACATCAAATTAAATATACTATCAACTTTATTAATTCATTGCAAACTGTTAATCCTATATATTACATTTTACAATAAGAATATTATAAATTTAATTCATGTACCCCAATGGTAAAAATTTATTGATCAAATATACTTTGAATACTTCTCATAAACAATGATGAATAATAACAATAACTAACAAATTAAAATTACAAATATAAAAAATTAATACACATAAAATAAATATACTAAATTATAAAAAATTTATAAGAGAAACTTACCTTAGGTCCATTGCTTCTTCCTTGTAACTGCGCAAAATGAGAGTTCAAAGCCACCAATGGGGTATATATAGACAGACTCTTCAGCAACGATAAAAAATCTCAGTTATCGCTGAAGAGTCATTGGTAAAAGTCCGACCTTTTAGTGAGAACTTTGGTCATAACTGAAGGTTTGGTTCTATTTTTGAGATAGACCTTCAGCAATAACACATGTTGTCGTTGAAAGGCCTGACCTTTTACCGACGACATATGTCGTCGCTGAAAGTCTGTATAGAAAATTGGACTAGACCCTTTGCGATGACATGTGTTGTCGCTAAAAGGCTCGACCTTTTACTGACAATAGTGTCATCACTAAAAGGTCTGTCTCAGAAATAGAACCAGACCTTTAGCGACGACTATAGTCATCGCTGAAAGGTCAGACATTTACTGATGACTTATGTCATCACTGAAGGCTTAGTCCAATTTCTTAGATAGACTTTCAGTGACGACACCTGTCATTGGTAAATGGTCGGGCCTTTCAGCGACGACACATGTCGTCGCTAAAGAGTTAATCTTCTCGCCCAATTTTTTTCAGTTCTTTAACGACGAAAAATATTGTGGCTAAAAATTTTATTTTCTTGCCATTCTTTTTGGAGTCCCTCTAAATGTCATTTTAGATATCACTGACAACTATATCATTAATGATGCTTTTAGCGATGACTGAATTTTTATCGTCACTAAAAATATTGTCATCGTTGTTCTTTTTTCTTGTGGTGTATGAATATAGTTAGGGGATCCCTATCTGTGATAGCTAGTGAAGTTGTTGTAAATTATTTTCAAAATAATTATGAACTAGCAATTCCTTATTACAGGGCATGATGTGCAATGGAGAAGTAAAGAATATGGTATCTAATGATTTTGATGACTCCTTCAAACAAATTAGTTAGAATGTATTTGCTATGAATGAAATGAATCTTGGTAACTATATTGTGGTGAACATGGATGATAGTAATAAGAGATTCAAAAGAATGTTTATTATATTTTGTGCTTGTATTGAAGGATTCATCTTTTGCAGAGCTCTTTCGTTTATTTATGGGACTTTTTTGAAGTCTAGGTTTAAAGTGGTCATCTTATTAGCTACTGGTAAGAATCACAATCAAGATGAATTTTTTTCAATTTAAGTTTATTGTTCATGGTTTTTTATTCAAGAATGATTTTATTTGCTTGTTTGATTAGTGTTATTGTTTGGAGGCTAAATAGTAACATGACATTCCTTGTTACTGTGGTTTGAAAATAGTAACATGAAAAGCCTTGTGTTTTTTCTTTTCTTTTATTGGTAATTTTATTTAGAATGTCCCCTTATTTAAATGTTTTATTTTGAGTTTTATTAATGTTACTGTTTGGATGACAAATAGTAACATGGAAGCATTAGTGTTATTTTTTGGTAGTTTTATTATTAATAACAGTTAATTTTGCTATTTATTCTTAGTTTTTATTAATTGGATTGATAGTTAGATGTACTCATTTGGCTATTGGGTTGATGTTATTATTAGGAGATGAAATAGCAACATAGAAGCAGTGTCGTTATTTTTTATGAGTTTTGTTATTAATGAGAATTAATTTGTCTATTTATTTTATTTTTTTAGTTAATGTTACTTTTTCTATCCAAATAATAACATGGCTTATGCTGCGGATCATGTTTTTATTTTAATGGCTTATGTTTCTATTTGCCTATTTGATTGGTGTTACTATTTGGATGCCAAATGGTAAGATGGTATCCATTCTTACTATTTGGTTTGGAAATAATAACATGGAAGGCTTTGTATTTTTCTCTTTTTTTATTGGTATTTTTACTTGGAATGCCCCCTTATTTAGATGTTTTATTTTAAGTTTCATTAATATTACTATTTAGAGACCAAATAGTTACATAGAAGCATTGGTGTTGTTTTCTGGTAATTTTGTTATTAATAAGAGTTAATTTGGCTATTTATTCTTAGTTTTGTAAGTTGGATTGATAATTAGATGTACTTATCTAGCTATTAGATTAATGTTAGTATTAGAAGATAAAAAATAGTAACATGGAAGTAATGCTATTATTTTTGGTGAGTTTTGTTATTAATCAAAATTGATTTGTCTATTTATTATATTTTTTTAGTTGATGTTATTATTTTCATCTAAATAGTAACATGGCTTATGTTGCGAGTCATGTTTCTGTTTTAATTACTTATGTTTCTATTTGTTGTGACTATTTCATTTCAAGGTTATTTCTTCTAGCTTTTGCTGTGGTCGATTTTGAAAATTAAGAAAATTGATTCTGGTTTCTTTCACAGTTGTCCACAATAATTGATGTAGATCAATGGATGACTTTTATTTTTTATTGTAAAGTGTGCATATTCTCTAGCTTTTGTTGTGGTTTTTCTAACGATATCTTACTTCTTTTGTCTGCATAATTTAAAATAGAATTTAAGGGATAGATTCAATGGTATTGTATTTTCAAATTCTTTCAGGGATTACATAGTTCATTTATTTGCAATGTGTGCATATTTTCCAATAGTAGGTGCATTTAGTAAGAATGTAGAAGTTTTCAAGCACCACTATAAGAAAATTGTCATTTTTCGATGCTCGAATGCATAGGAAATACGTTGGAAAACATCAATTTCCAAAAATTTTTGACATTCACCAAAATATTGGTATTTGATTCGTTAGAATATTTTTTATGTCCATAGCCGTAAAAAATTTTGACAAAAATTTTTGATGTCACTTTTGACATCCATATACATTGTAAATTTTGATGCCTAAATACATTGAAAAACCCATCAAAAAATTTTGATGTCATTTTCGACAACAAAAAATGTCAAAAATTTTTGAACATATTAATGACTTAGCAATGCCATGTAATTTTTTTCTAACGGCTACAAAGGTCGAAAATATTAATATGGCATTACAACATTCTTCATATAGTTATAGTGTTAATATGGTAATGACATATCCATTATTTTGGATAGCCACATATGTTAGAAAAGATAACATGGCAATGATGTCACCTAGACATGTCATTTAAGTTATTTATTTATGATGCTTTGCAACATTGAAAATTACAACTAGGATGTGCCATGTCACACTTTTGACATTATTGTTCATTGGAAAGATGTCAAAAAGTATGACATGCAAAAGTTTTTTTCAAAAGAATTATATTTTTTAAAAAAATTTTGCCATGTGATTAAATAACTTAGCATTAATTTTTGAATATATACATCCCACTCTAAATCCAATGCAAATTCAAATATATTAGAAATCAAGATCAAAATGATATAGCTATTGTTCATATAATTCAACCAAAATACCCTAAACAAAGGTATTAAACATTTGAACAATTTAAATAAAAAATTATTTCATGATGTAGTTCCATAATCTTCTTTATCTTTTTCCTTATGTTCCACTCTTGCATTTTGGTTTGAAAGATTTTATTGTGAAGCTTGTGATAATCCACTAGAATGTTATTGTGGCCATGTTATTGGATATGTTAGATATGTTTACTATGGTTGGACTAGTTGTTGTCTAGAAAGAGGCTACATAAAAGTGTAATGAGAAGCTATATGTGAAAAAGGCATCTAGATAAGTATCTGAGTATGCATATAGGGAGTAAGCATCTGAGTAGGTAGTCCAAACAACATAGAAGACATTTGAGTAAGTGGTTCACAAGGTTTAAAAGGTTGTTGGACACTTGGGGGTTGCATTTCAAATTGTTGCATCATGGATTGAACTAATTGTAATAAGGTCATCATAATTATATCCACCTTTTATTTTCACTCTACATCCACTTGTAAAGAATAAGTAGAAAGCCTTCTAAAATATTGTGACTTAGACCATATTGTGTGTGCTTGTGATCCTATCCCATATATTTAGACTTATTTTTCTCCTATAACTTGTTTCCAAATTTGGGTATTAGATTGCACAGATGAACTGCTACTCCTTTCTAATGTTAATTAAGAAGCCATCAATCTCTTTTTCTTTTTATTGAAATTCTCCTGCAAAGGGAAGTAAAGCATGAATAAAAGATTGTTAAATTTATATAAACTAATCTAAAATAACCTTAATTCATACTCAATTAAACTAACAACTTACAATTGTTTGAGCAGTATAAGGATCCACCCACTACCTTACACAATCCTTCTTCTTTTTGAATTTATGTAAGTTAGCAAACACTTCATGAAATTCAGTTTTCTTGCCATTTTGTTTCTCCTATTTTAAATTATTTAAAATTTATTAATGACACATTAGGCAATTGGTTATACACATATAATATATATAGATGAAGCTTTACTTACTTTTTTGAGGATATATTCCACCATAGATATGGAAACTCCACAATAAAGGTATGCACTTAGTTTTGTAGCTCGATTCCTTTTATTTTGCCTTTGCAGTTGCTTAATTTTTAGATGTTTACATTGATGTAGAAGATCTTGCCAAATTTGGTCAGTAATTAAAATGGGCTTTTTGTTGATTGCTTTAGCCTCGCTAAATGCATTACTTAACATTTTAGACCTTTGGTGATTAAAAGCTCGTTATAATTTATTACGATTAGCAGGATTCCATTAGTGGAATTTCTACAAATGATAAATTAGCAAAAAAACACATCAAATAACATGGCCTTAATGATAGATAGAAATAACTAAATATATAAAATTTATAAATTAGTATAGAATACCTTAAATTCTTTATCAAACCACATTAATTGAGTCAATTTTGGAATGTTTGTCCATTTCGTCTATGGTTTAGCAAAAAATCTCTGCACAATGTCTTTAATATAATGCACAGATCCTTCTATAAGAAAAAACTTATTTCAATATTTAAAAATATTATAATTTTTTATATAGTTTTAAATTACTTATATTCATAAATAATGAAATAAACAAATATGATAACTTACATTCACCCAGGCAATGGAAGTATGTTTGCATCAGGTGCAAAATGAAATTAATCATGACCTAGCCTAATTCGAGCTATTAATGTCTGAGTGGAAGCCAAATGATCAGTAGATGGGGTAGGTGACTCATAAAAAGATTGGGTGAAAGGTGTGTTAGGAGAAGGGGCCTGAATAAGAGATGGCACATAAGAAGGTGAATATATAGGGGCTAGTATACTAGTAACTTTGGTGGGAGGACACATCTTAGAATGAGTTTGTGTGGGAAGGGTTATGCCGGAAGTCATCTGTGGTGAGATTTAATCAAACCTTAGTTGTTGTTTAGGACTGAGAGTAGGCATAAACATATATCTTGATGAATACTAGGCATCAAAAGGCATCCTAGTCGAGGGTGGCTGAAATAAAGTAGGAGTAGATTGATTCTTTTTTGACGTTGTCTTGCCCTTTTCTTTAAGCTTTTTTAATAACATCTACATTGAGAAAACATACTAAATAAATAAATATTTAAAAAGTCTAACATTAAAGCATATATATCAAATAAAGTAGGCATAATACTACGATGCAAAAAAAAATCAATGCAATAAAGGCATAATAAACATGTGATTTAAGATATACAATTAATTATATTCAATTAACTATATGACTTATCAATCAGAATCACCAAGATTATCTATTTGCTCATTGTCATTATTATTTTAGTCCAAATTATTTGAACAAATGAAGTCAGATTCTTCATACTCATTTTCTAATTTATCATCATTTGCAATATGATCTCCTTCTAAATTAGGAGCTTCAACTATTAGGTTTCAGATCATCTCTATGTAGCAAAATTTAAAATTTTGATCCAAATTCTACCTAGGATCCATACAAAAGGGCATAAATCAATGGTTAGGATTTTACCTTTAGTATGCTCGTGTTCTTTTTTGAACAAAAACTTGAGAGAATGGATGAATCAAATACCGGTTAGAAGGTACAGTATTTCTATGGTATCCACATGGAGTGAATAATGACTTCTCACCCTCCACGAATATGTTAGGATACGTTTTTCTCACTAGGATTTGGATTGGGCATTTTCTGAGTCATTTAGGGTTTGATGGAAGCTTATGTGCATTTTTGAAAGTGCTGCCTTCAAGTCCTTTTTATAGAACTAAGGTATATCATAATCCTTATCCTACTAGGATAATGCTTCAATAGAATCCTAGTCACACTTAACAACTATCACCTTATCCTTATCATAGAAAGAGTGAGGAGAGATATGACCTATCTATTAATTATCTAATATTAGATAATAGTATTATCTCATAATATAATTATCTAATATTAATTTGGTATATAATCATCTTATATTAGATAATAACATTATTTCATAATATAATTATCTAATATCTAATAACGTAATTATCTGATATTACTTTAATATCAAATAATATTATATATATTATGTGAAAAAACATATTATTATCTTAATAATAATATATATGCACAAAAATAAGTTTAATTAATTAGATTTTAGTTTAACTAAAACTCAATTAATTATTGTCTCATTCCTACTCCTTTTGTGCGATCTTGTAGGTTTTTACTACGTTAGTAATGACCTACTTTTGGACCATAGATAGTGAGCGGTATCTAACAATACATCACTGCCACTTAAGTAGTAAAAATTATATGTAACTTAATATCCACTTAATGTGTGAACAACACTTTGCATTATAATCCTTTTTGTAACAATATCCAAATCGAATTGGAGGCATGGAGTGTGTCATCCTCGTCAATGTTCAATTTATATTTTTTGATACTGAGTTGACTTAAAATAAATTATCAATATCACATATTAATCTAATTGAGCATGGTCATGCATTTCTAAGTCTCACTTAATCAAGAAGCCTAAGATATCTCTCTTTTATATAAGAGTAACAAAATCCCATCTACATCACTCACTTCCCTCTGCATGATTCTTGACACACCTAATCACTGCCTTACTAGTCATCTCGATTAAAGGTGACATAGGACAACATCAAAGTGAGTAACTCCTCATGTAGGGAACCGTAGTGACTTCAGGTTAAAGAACTATGTGCATTTGTGGTCATATGAAAATAATTAATGACATATCTATCCATGCAGTATTCTCACAGTGGGTCAGTCCAGTATATTTTTCACTAACAATGTACTTATATATTAACTTGATATCCCATATCCATGATTCATAATCATCAGTCACTATATATGCTAGTCTCGATATATTATTACTATCTTTTTCGTAATAATACTTGACTAAGGGTATTTTAGAAATAACAAAGTTATTCCAAGGATAATTATTATATTTAAGTTATAACTGCACAAAGTAATAAAAAAAATGAAACAAAATATAATAATTTAAATTTCCTAAAATAAAATATAATACATTATGCATTTATTACAATCATCTCTATGATTAGCTCCTAGGACACACAACAACATCAACTTCCTCCATCCCTCTATTGAGGTTAAGTAAACTATTAATTTGTTTGATCCTAAGTATAATCTAAATAAAAGGAGGTCTTTTATTTTGATAAGCACTTTCTAATATAAAATTATTTTCAACCATACCTCTTAGCTTGATTTTGATTACCATCCACCAAGGTTGTTTCTCTCTTATTGATTTTTTGATATGGTGTATAATACACCTATGTTGCTTGATGTACAAAGATAAATGGATCATATTTAGTATATTTTCTACTATGCTTAACCTCAATAATTTTGTACTCTTCGTAAACTTTCATCTCACAATCAATCACCAGATTAAACCAATCACTAACAAATAAAACTAACTCTTTAAGGGAGGGAGATTTTTACAAAATCTTGAAACCATTTTTGAAAATGGTTAGCAAGTGTTGCTTGTATATCATGATCTATTATATTTTAGTGTATCATCTTCATCCACTGAATGAATAAGCTATGCATACATTTAATAAAACATTAGCATATGTTATACGTTTGCTTTAAAGTTAACAAAGATATGCGTAATGGGAAGTTAGCATTTACTTTTTTATAAGGTTCAACCTCGTTGCAGTTTAACAAGACATATAAATAGGTAGCATGCAACTCTTATGATTCCAACCATTGTTTGGTACACACATAAGATGGACAACCAAGTAAATTGAAAATGGATAGAGAACGATTTGTAATTTCAACCTCACTACCATTATCATTCTACCTAACTCTTGTTGTGCACTTGTTTGTACATGAGGCTCAAAATAATATTGACAAAAATATGTAATTTCTTCAATCAAGTATGCCTTACAAGTGGATCCCTCGAGATAGGTTTTATTTTTCACTTTCTATTTCAACTTGTGAAGGAATCTTTTAAAAGGATACATCCATCGATATTAAATAGGATCACTGACCAATACTTCCTATGACAAATAGATTGACAAATGCTTTATCACATTAAAGAACCTTAGTGGAAAGATTCTTTCTAATTTGCAAATAATGAAAAGAATATTTTTATATATCTTCTATTAATTCTCCTTCTATAACACACTTGAGCAAATGTTTCTAAAAAATTAGCTTAATTCAATTAATGGCTTCCATATGCATTCTAGTAGTACTCACAATGCAGTTAGCAATAAACACTCCATAAATACATGATAGTCATGACTTTTCATTCCATATATCCGTTCATTTGCAACATCCATAATTTTATCCAAATTGGTAACATAATCATCAGGCATGCATAATTCTTTCATCCACTCACATACTACTCTGTTCTGATCCATATTTAAAGTGAACATTACTTTTGGCTTGTAAATTTTCCCATTTGTTTATTCTTATAGCTCCAACTCCCTTTTTCTACAATATTCTTTCAAGTCCATCCTTACTTTGACATTATTCTTTGTTTTACCTTTAATATCCATGATAGTGTTGAATATATTGTCGAATACATTTTTTCAATAAGCATTACATTAAAATTATGACAAACAAGATTATTCTTCCAATAGAGCAAGTCCTAAAATTTACTCTATTTAGTCAAATTATGGGTCTCTCCGTACCCTGGTAATTTAATTGGCCAAACTTCAGTTACTTTTGGAAAATAGTAGACTTTCATTCATAACTAATCACTAGTAAGTCTAATAGGAGGATTTGACAGCTCTACTTTAATTTTCAAAAAGGCATTTTTATTCCTTCTGAAAATGTGATCCATATTTAAACACATATGATGACAATTAAAACCATGATTGCTTTATACCATTTTTCAATGTGAATGTATTGGTTTGCTCTATGCATATTGGACAAGCTAACCTACTGGCTATCATCTAACATGATAACATGTCATATGCAGGAAAGTCATTGATTGTCCACATCAAGTGTGCTCTTATGATGAAATTTTGCTTGGTGGAAATATCGTATATTAGTACACCTTCGTGCCACAATAGTAACAATTCATCAATTAAAGGTTTTAAGAACATATTAATTCTACTTTTAGGATTATCAAGGCTTGGAATGATTATTGTTAAAAACATGTATAGATGGGTATTACACATCTCTGAAGGAAAATTGTAAAGAGTAACAATTACTGCCCAACATGAATATGCAACAACTGATTTACTATATGGGATAAATCCATTTGAACATAAGTCTAGCCTCACATTCCTTGGCTCAGAGGCATATTTAGGATACATTTGATCAAAGTACTTCCAAGCCTCTCTATCTAATAGGTGGCATATTACTTCATCCTTTATATGATGCTTATGGTGCCACTTCATATGTGGGGTTAATTTCATTGATGCATATAATCTTTGTAATCTTAGAATGAGTGGCATATATTAAAGCCTTTTATATAGTACTTCTTTAGGCCTAACCTTCCCTAGCCTATGTTGTCTATAGCGAGGAGCATTATAAATCCTGTATTCTTTCTAGTTAATAACATCTTTATAGTAAATCATGTAATTATTCTGGCAACAATCAATTTTTTCATACATGAGTCCGAGTTTGTGAACTTTCTGCTTTACTCCGTACAAATTTGTAGGAACAAGATTGTTTGGTGGGCATGACTATGCACATAGATGCATGATTTGATCAAAGCATCTTTATGGCATATTGAAGTTTGATTTAATAGTTAGCATCCTTACTGCCCATGATAACTTAGTATGATTGTTACACCCTAGCCATAATGGTTGTTAATAAGATTCTAACATTTTATAAAAATTTTGGCATTCTTTGTTTGGAGACTCATATTAGTTAGTCTGAAATTGATCCTCAAAATATGAATAACTAGCATCAAAGATCATACTTTCAAACTTATTAGAAAGACCTATATCATAAGTTCGCTTTTATGTTGAAGTCCATTCTTTCACCTACAACCATTACTGGAATAGCCTCTCCATGATTAGTCCAATACTAGTAATCTTTCATGAACCCATGTTTATAAAGACAAAGTTTAACATCATTTACAGGAAAAAACCTCTTATTTTGATGCTTTCTGCATGGATATCGAATTACACCATCTTTCTGATAGCTTAGTTGTTGTTGTGCATAAGATACGAAATTCTCAACACTACTTAAAAACTTATCTATAAGCCCCCTCAGATCATCCTAAAATCTATTGTACATCCACCTATGATATGATTGGCACTCATCCATCTGGATTCAAACTACACTAATTGTTAAAGATTTGTTACAACTATAATGAAATAACATGTCTTAGAATGCTAAAAGCCAATTCTTAAACTACCCTCATTCTAATACATAAGTGTGCCCTTAAGTATGTAGTATTGAAAATTTTTAATGTCTTAAGAAAAATAAAATTACTGAATTAAATATGAAGGTAGTGTTTCTTCTAAATAACAAACCTTCTCAAACTTTTTATGTTTAAGTTGGTTCAAAATGTGTGACTAAATATGCCAATGCATAAAGTTCAAGAATCGTAATAAGAAATGAATTACAGTAAGAGAAGAAGCGAGAAGAATCATCTTGGTAAAGTACTATACCTTGTAGAAAATGAAGAAAGGTGAAATATAAATAAACTAATCCTCATATATATTCGGTCAATTACTCTTCAATTTTGACCTTCAACTTTTAAAAAAAAATTAACATTTAGTATCAAGAGAAATGAACATGGTAGGAAAGTTAAATCTAGATATGTATTTGAATCTAAATATATAAATAGACTAAATATGGCATTCAATTGAAATATCACTAATTTATTCTTTTATTCACGAAATGTCTAGGATGAGTTTTAATAAAATGCAAGTGCAATACATATACCAAAGAGTAGTATTTTATGTTGCAAATAAAGTAAGAACAATAAAAGTTGATACAAATGTAGCAGTGAAGGTACATATAATAATAAAATCTTGAATTAATCCAGAGGTTGTATATAACAATATATATATATGTCGTGTTAGATTACTTAATTATATGAGTTTGATGTTTTAAGGTACATATATTACCTTTCTAATCCTGAGATTGGTGCTTCTTGTTTGGGAAAGTCGCGTTAGATTACTTAATTATATAAGTTTGATGGTTGGTTGCGTTCATATAAATCCCAAGTAGAGGAGAGTGGAGATATGATCCCCTGAGGTGCTGCTATCAGTAGGCCTAAGAAGGTCTCATATCACATAACCAAAAAGCTTACATATCAATTCAAGAACGTGGTGAACCACCTATCTCTTTGCCTGCATACCTAATTGCTTGGAATGTCCCCACCTTTCCAAGCTCTTCTAAAGCTATATCCTCTTCCTTACCTTCTTTACCTAATAATTGTAACATAATTGATGATCCTAAGGTTTTGTGTTAGCTTCATGAATCTGTGAATGGAAAAATGAAAAAAAGAAAAATAAGAAATGCTAATTAACGCCTTAGAGCTCACATTTTTTTAAGTTCTATTCTCTCTTGACTGGTCTGAACTTAAGATTTTTACCTATGTAAACATAGTTTCTGCTTAGAAGAGGCACAGACATTGAATGGTTACAGAAAGAAGATCAATGTAATATGGAATTGCTTTTAGATATTATACTAATCTATAAATTTAATTTGGCACTTGAAAATAAAAAGGAGTAATGCGCAAAAAAGGTAATTAATTTGGTGGCCTATTAGGAAGAGGATGATATAGACTCTATGAGAAATAAGAAAAAGGGTACTTTATAGATAGGGGCTAATTGCTTCGCACCTGACAGCCCTTTCGATATTTTTATTTAAAGATATTAAAAAAATTTCATTTAAATAATATTCGATATTTTTAAAAAATTTTATTTCTGAATTTAAAATTTAATTTATAATTTATGTATATATATATATATATATATATATATATATATATATATATATATATATATATATATATATATATATATATATATTCAATGATTTAATTATTCTTTTATTTATAGAAAATAAATATATTTTTATAATATTATAATAATTATAGTAATATTATTTTTATATTAAATTATTATTATTATTAAAATATGTTATTTTTTATTTTATTTTATTATAAAATATTATAAATAAATTATTAATTTAATTTAATTGAATTATTAGAATATATATTATATTTTTAATTCTTATATTATTTTAAAACTCATACACTATTTTTTTCTTTTTCATGTTCATTCTTGTAATTATTTAATAAAATAATAGTTATTATTTATTATTTATGTTAGAAACTACGTATTTCATAAGCTTCTTTAAACTTATTTAGATAGAATTCAATGGTTTCACCAATTTGGTAAGCTGTGTCATTTTTCCCATAAATAACCTAATAGATAAAACATACAATGAACTGAACTAAAACTGCATCATAATTTGTAATGTGCTTAAGCATAATAATATAAAGCACCATGAACTAAGTTTATCAAAAACTATGAAGAATATCCATGTCTTCACCTTTTTAAGATAGATAGCAGAGTGAAGTATCACAAGTTTATAGTTTAAGTCAAAAAAACATACTACTAGCTCTTGTCTATCAATTTATTCTTTTATATTGAAGTTGTTCATCCCCAGACACAAAGAGGACTTACAAAATATGATTCAATCATAATTTATCATGCTAAATCATGTATTGTTACACCAATTATTGGATCATCCTGAAATTTACGCATGCATTCTAGACTTTAAAAAATATATTTTATTGAATTCGAATGTTGCAGAAAATTCTAAAGACATTTAATTACTCTTCAATTAGGATTAGTAGTATACAATAATATAGGGCCATAAGGATACAAATAAATAAGTTTAAAGAAGCTTATGATTATTAAAATGAACTTTAAGGCAATTAGACTTCACTTCAAAGATGACCTGATCCATTTCAATGATGATTTTACTGTTCAAAAGGTGTTTTTATTTCCGTTTGCTTGTTTAAAAAGTGTAGGTTTCATAACAAATTTCCAATCATTTGACTTAACATTCTAAAACATATAATCCTTTTCATGGTAGATATGGAAGACCTAAAACAACCTTATCAAAATTTAAATAATTAACAAATTATGGACAAATGTGGGAAATAAAAAAATGAGACAACTGCATAATAGAATTATAAAAAAATGACAGAATTCTAATTTTAACTCACATGCAATAAATATTAAACCATAATTTAAAACCATACTCTAAATCTAAGATATGAAAGCCCAGAGATTAAAACACTAACCACACTAACTAGCTTATAAAATTTCCATACCATTGAGTATATGTAGCTTGTATCAGTTTTGTTAAGTCTTATATCATTAAACTACACATTATTATGTATATGATAATATAATTTAAAATTTACCATTTGTATAATATTAAATGTAATTATATAGCATTTTGTTATCCCTAACTAATGGTTTGCAATAATAATGGAATCAGGTAGGAACTGATGACATATGAAAGCCCACGACCATCAATTCTAATTCATAGGTTTGTGTTTGTATTATTTTGTCAGATCGGTAAAGAGATAGTGTACGCACTTGGGTGGCCTCATAATTTCAATACTAAAGAATTTGCTCAAATGTACAACCTCGTGCCCATTGCTGCTGTCTATTTCAACTGCCAGAGGTTAGCAGGATTTGGTGGAAGAAGAACTACTTGACTCTATATTTATTAACCTTTGTTTTATCAAATCATCAATTACTGCCAATAAGAATATTGTCATATGTATGAATGTATTAGTGTATCTGTTAAATCAAAATCATCAAATATCAATTAAAATATCATGTATAATTTAGGTATCCGAAAGTTATACATTTTTGAACTGGATAGTATATCTATTTACCTTGGACAAAAAGAGAAAGACATAAAAAATTTGGATTATTGGCATTTCTCAATATATATCATACATATCCAAAACTTTATCCTTGAGGTAGTACAATCTTGCCCTCCTGACCTTACAATGGCTCACCACGTTGATTTCCTTGATGTTTGGTAAGTGTGACAAGACATAAACATTATAGAAGATGGTATCAAAGAAACAACTTCCATAAAGAGATTCATAATAAATGGTGTGGAGAAAGCCATTGCAAATTGAACTTTATAAAGTGATCCACTAGGTGAAATTGCTTGAATAGAGAAATGCCAATTGTACAGTGGAAATTTGTCAACCAAAGCATGTGAGATAAAATAAACTCTTTCTAAACAACAAAGTTCGCAGACAAATATATTTAGAGATGTATTTTATTTATAAATGATGAACTTCAACATATACCTAGCAATTCAAAACTGGTATGAATGTCTCATCTTTCATCTTACTTTTAAAGAGGGATGACTTACTAATAGACTTTGTATGGATGCTAAATTCAATGCAAATTGTAGTCCTGCCATAACCTACTTTAGGAATTGAGTGAATCCCATTTGTAACAGACTCTTCATACAAGATCTTGCAAAACTTTTATGTATTTTAGAAAAGGTCATCTTTAGTTATTTAGCAAGTATATTTTCTTATGTCCGAACAACAGCTTCTTTAAAAGGTACGTAGTTGCACACTTTAAGAGGCCACTAAAGTACCAAAATAGAACAATGCACAAGCATGACATATTTAATGTATATATGTATTAACGTTAAAGATGAAGGAACAAGCAAGAGTGTAGAAAGAACCATCAATGTGAAGCAGAGATAATTTATTCTAAAAACTATAGGGGAGGTTGCATGAATAGCAAGGGTATATAGATCCATCAGAAAAGTCTAAGCTAGAGTCACATTAAAAATGTTAAGATTTTTGGTATGAAGCCTATATAGATTAATAAATGAGGAAACCAGCAACAGTGTATAATGTTAATACAAAAAAGGTATAAAAATGAAGTGCCTTTCGGATAAGTGTAAACAACAATCGCATTAATTAATCAGGACATGGCATGAAGAGTATGTCTGTCTTACACTCAGGAAGCCGCAACATGGCACTAATAATTTATATTGGCTTGCTCGCTCCAATTGAGAATTTTCCTCCACTTCCTTTTTTATTAACTTTCGAGATCAAAATGATAAGAAATTTTGATTTTTGATGGCAGATACAAAGAGAAGGAATCCTATACTCAAAAGCTAGATTAAAAAAATAGTAAATCTAGAGTTGAAGTTTAGAAAAAGAAGTTCAACTGAGATGTTTCATTCAATAAAAGGATAGAGTTTCACATATAACTTAGTAAGCAAAATGTAGAAGCTATGTCAGTTATCAGTTGTCAAGTGTCAATTAATTTAAAAGGTTAAGAAGTCATATGCAAAGAACTAGAAATGGCTTTTACCACTTAAATGCACCTTGGTTTATTGTATTCTAAAAACCATGCATCTAAGCTTTGATAATGCTTAAACTGCTAACAAAGAAATAATTTATTTATTTTTTTAAACAAAAAACTTTTGCAAAAAAATAGCAAAACATGCATAGATATTGAAAGGAAGCATTTTTATGAATTGGACTCACTTCAATTTAGTGACTTCTTTTCTTTTCTCAACTAAATCAAATTGTCAAAAAGCCCACATAAAGAAATATTTCTATAGTGCTTTATTTCTTGAAGCTAAACCACCTTTCCTAAGCACTTGTGTCCCAACTCAAGGCCATTCTCTTACTTGGATTAATAATATCATTATTCAAGTTTATAATTTGTATAACATTGCCTATGTGAAAGTTTAAAACTATATCGAGGAAGTTATATAACATTGCATAGATATTACATAAAACAATTCCTGCATCTTAACTCAGCAAGACTTAAGCAAAAAAATAAGTAAAAGCAAAGGTTTAAAAATGATAAAGAGAAGCAATGATAATAGAGAATTACAAATATCAACTTGATATTTTAAAAGACGTCAGGTGAACTAAAGTATTCTATTTCACTGATGGCATTGGATTTAACCATTGAAATATTGGAATCACTTTAAGGAGACCAAATAAGTACTAAGAATGCATCAAAGAAATTCCCACTTGAAATATTTTATGGAATAAAATCAACTAAAAATCAAAAACTAAATAAAAATAATAAATAGAATTGCTGAGAAATTCCAGCTGAGATGCAGAGTGAATCATTTTTATGAGAATAAAATGAAAAACATCTCTAAACAAATTTTGCCTTCAGTTTCTTTTGAAATGTTCTAATATATATATATATATATATATATATATATATATATATATATATATATATATATATATATATATATATATATATGTATATTAAAGCCAAAATAAACTTAATAAAATGAAAACCACTTTCAAAATGGTTTAACAAATTTTTTCCTTGCTTCAAGTTAGTATATTGTCAAATTTTAGGCAAGTTGTGTATCATCTTCTTGATATAGAAATAAGGGAATAGGAACAAAATAAAGAGGCAACAATCCAAACCCTAGGCAAACTATGAAGAATGAAATAACAAATCGTAAGCTTCAGGTGAAGTAGACGAGGTGATTAATAATCCAAACAAACCTTTGAATAGTGGCTCTTCATGGCTTAAGTGATGGTGAAGAGGGTTGGTGGCTCTCTTGATGCCTTGACTAATGGTGAGGAGTGGTGGGGTTAAGGTAAAAATGGCTAATGGAATACCATAATGGAAAGGGGTTGGGGCTGTGTAGTTTTGAAAAATAATTCCAATGTTTCCAATGGCTTTTTGATGTCTAACAATGTTGCAAACTTGGTTGCTAATCTATATTTCAAAATATTTTATAAATTTTACACAACATTCTAACACTTGTAAATGTTGGAAACACCACATTAGCAACTACTACAAAATTTGCTATATTGTGAAATGTCAATAATTGATGACATGACTTTTTTAATTTTACAAAATTATTTATTCCTTTTTTTTCTGATATCTAAGAGGGAATTTTTGATAGGAACAAACATAAAAATATAACATATAAATTTTTTAATTTCCAATCAACATTTTAACAAATTTTTAATGAATTTCTGACATCTAAAACTGATCATTGAAGACCCGTTGGAAATTGATATATTTTTTGTAGTGCATGAAGGAGGTCGGATTGCTCAAAATTTTCTCACAAGGCTTACATTTGAATGTTGGTTGAACGCTTTTAGCAGTATTTTTCATTATGGTAAAATGACATCAAATGCAGGTGAATCATACAATTTTTAGATTCATGATGCCAAGAAGTTATTAATCACAAATATGATTGATAACATTCGTTTGTAGTTGATGGAGTGATTTGCTAAATGGAAGTTCAAATCATTGGGTTGGAATGGGGTTATCTATCCTATTTGGGTGTTAAGGTTATATTTACACCCAGGGAAATGCAAAGGTTAAGTTATTAGAAAGTCATTAAAAATTATTTTTGAGGTGTTAGTAGATCTAATTGTGTGTGTCGATATTTTTCAGTGTAATTGCACTTGTCATGAGTGGCAACTGGATAGTTTTTCTTATGTTCATGTAGTTGCCGCTACCAAAAGATGTGGGATTCTTATGAATAAAGTTGTTAAGAATTATTTCCATTAGGTTATGTGTAGAAAGATTTATGAACAAGTCATACACCCCATTCCTACAATGTTAAGGCAGGAGGTTGATGTAGGAGAGGAACAGTTAACTTATCTTCGATTTCAAAAATATAAGTAAGAAATCCTAAGAAGATGAGGATTAGGTTGAAGAGTGAGTATCTTAAGAAAATTAAGGTGAAAGATATGGCAAACTAGGATATCACAATAAAAAAAGTTGCAAGGAGCCACCTTGAATGTAGTTTTTTCTATGGTACAATTATATTCTTTATGATTCTTTTGCTTTGTAAAAATAAATAGTAATGTAATTCTAATATAGTGACGCAATTGGTTATTAGTTATCATTAGTGGTTAATATGTTTCTATTTAGTTAGTGTTAATAGAAACATTAATGAAAAATTACACAATTACTTAAATGTTATTATTTTGATTCCAAACATTAACATCAAGGCAGAAGTTGTAAACATAGGGTTAAATGAATTCTGAATATTAAAAGAATCTGAAAAGAAGAATATGCTAAATTTTTACTAATATTTACAATTGAATGTTACACATAATTAAATGTTACATATAACTGAATGTTACATATATACATAAGAATCATCTTCAGTTAAAAGGATTGAAATTCTTGAGAAAGTTACTCATTAATTTTGTCTTGTATTTCCTTATAGATTTCAGTGGAAAGTGTTCTTTAAATTCTTTATTCTTGTATATATCTTCTATTTGTTTGTACATAAAAATGTTGTAGACTTGCCTAAAATTGTAAATTTGTAGAATGAATTAGTTCGATACTTATTAATTATGGTACTTATGGATGATTAAAGAAAATGTTACTTATAATCTAGATTATTGTACTAATAATTTTTATTTTAATATTATAAATTTATTTTAATATATTATTTATTAAATATTATATAAATTTGAATATAAATATTATTTTATTAATATTAAAATTACTCTAAATTCGAAAGTCCAAGAGTTATATAAAATGCTTTTGATGGGGTCCAATGTGAGTAGGATTGTTCATAATTGAAAAAACGAGTACCATGGAAATACATACCACTCAACTAAAGAAAGATGGTGGAGAGTTAGTCAAAATAGGCACTAAATACTTTTCGGGAAATTTCTTCCAAATCACTAGTATGTCACATTTAGGAATAGATTTAAGATCTTACCTAACACAAGCTGTTAAATACAAATATCTTGTTACTACTAGGGTGCTAGCCATGTTAAGTGTTAAAGCATAGGAATCTATGATTTGAAATTAAAGGATTAGTTTTTGTCAAATAAATTAATTAAGAACAAGTTAAAGTTCAAAAACGAGTAAAATGACTATAAAAGAAACTAGAGAAAATGTTAATGTTGTAAAATTTTAGAAAAGTATACATTTTATGTTATTACTTTTTCCGCAAGAACATCCATCAACTCCTCAAATGTTATATACATGCCTTACTGAGGAGATGTCCAGACAAGAGACCTGTGAACAATGATGTGGTGTAAAAATTAGTTAAGATATTGTACAATAATATTAAGTTTATTAAAGTAATCAACAACAAAATAGCATATGACTTACAATATTTCTCTTATTTTTTATACTTGGAGTATTTTCCTTTTAACATCTTGATGAAGGTATGTTGCTGCTAGCTATTTTGAACTTATTATTAGCTTTTTGGTTTATTTCTCTTTGGTTGGTTTTGCATTTGTTTCCTCCAAGATGATAAGAGCCTCCTTACCCTTGTTAGACTTCTTCTTAGTAGTTGTCATTTGCTGCTGTGTGTGTTTTTATTTTCTATGTTTTTTGTGTGGTTCTGAGTAAGTGTATTCTATGTCACATTTTATTTTTCTTGTTTTCACTTTTATTTGATTAACCATCAACCTTTGTCTATGCTTAGTCTAAGCTTGTTCCTTTTCTTATGTGATATCTATTTTTCCCTATGCAATAAGCTACATAGTCATTTTTATGAATAATGTTATCAACTAGTTATTTTGGTTCTCAAGATTGGCATTTTCCTTTTGTGAGGTGTCGATGATCATGTTGAGATTGTTTGTTTACATTTTTATGTCAGAAAGTTATGTATAGAGCTGTGTGTTTTCTTGTGTGAGGTTTTTGATTGTTTGTTTATTTTGTTATAGTTATTCCTCTAATCTTTAAAGTTTCTCTATTAGAAACTTTAATTCATCGATTAGTTGATTTATTATGTTGTTTGTTCTGAGGAGCTAATCCCTCAGTTGTTGTACATCATTTTTATCTTGTTCGTGCTATTCTTGTTGTGATAGTGCAATTTTTGCAAATTAGACTAGTGTTATTTTTTAGGGTTTCATGGTGTAATGTGCAATTATTGTGTCATAATTAATTTTGGACTCTGTCGATTGGGAAGGTGTGATCTATGTTTTTGTTTGTTTTTATCATTCAGTTTGTTGTTTTTCATGTGTTGTTTGTGTGTGAGGGTGGTAGAAGAGTTTTATTTCTTCATTTTTTATTCGAGCTCCTTGTTGACCACTTGAAATGTAAAAGTGGTTGCTTATTAGTGTTATTAGTTGACATGTTTCTATTTTTATGAGAAATAGTAATATGAAGTGCAAGATTAAGTGGTAGTATAATAGTAACATGGGTAAGGGAAACAATGTTATTCAAAGGTTAACTGAAATTGGCTAGCAGGTTTCACCTTTAGTTGTCGTGTGAGGAACCTTAGGTCCCAATTAAGGCATTTTAGTATTTTTTGATTTTGATGTTCTTTTATCACATTTATTGTCTCACATAACTAATACTGTCGATAATATATGGTATATATTGTTAGATCCATTTTCAATGAAAGTTGTATTTAAAGATAAAGTAAAAAAGAGGGGCCCCTTTCATGTTATTAAAAAGAAAACTACTAAAAAAATAATATGTTACTATTTGCAAGCCAAATAGTAATATGTTACTATTTAGTCTCTAGATAGTAATATCAATAAAAACTTAAAATAAATAAAAAAATTAAGTGTCATTAATAACAAAACTGTTAAAGATCAATATATTATTATTTATAGACTAAAAAATAACATGTTGCTATTTGGTATTCAGATAATAACATGAACCAAAAAGTTAAAATAAATGAATAAATTAAATTTTATTAATAACTAAAAATCCAAAATTGGCAAGTGTATTCTCATTAACAACAAATTTTCTAAAGAATAATATGTTACTATTTATAAACAAATAGTAACATGTTGCTATTTGATTTCCAAATAGTAATATGAACAAAAAATTTAAAATAAATGGATAAATCAAGTTACACTAATAACTAAATTGCTAAAGAACAATGGGTTACTATTTTCAGATTAAATAGTAATATATTATTGTTTAGTCTCTAAATAATAATATCAACTAAAAATGCAGAATAATTAGACAAATGAATTTTCATTAACAACAAAACTACTAAAATCATGCAATTAAATGAATAGAATTTAATGAAAATAATGTCAAAGAAAATGACATGAAACAATACAAGTTGGATAACGGTAACTTGCTGGTAATAGTATGATACAGTTAGTGACATTTGGTGGCTTATTGCTTGTAATTAACTTCATCAATTATTGATATATGTGTGTAGACCACTAATATTCTGCCATGTCATGTATATTTTTAACATATTTCAGGTAGGACTAGGTTAGTGTCTACACCTTTTTTGGTACAAACAAGGTCACCAGCAGCATCAATGTGATGAGCTACGTGACATCTTGAACGTTCATTTCTAATATTCCTCCCATTGCTTGTTAGAGTGCATTAAATATGGTTAGTTTTGTGAGGCGTTCTTAGCCATGAAATCATCTACTATCAAAATCTAATTGTAGCCTCTTACCTGGTGTCATGTTAATAGGGTGGTTTTCATCTCTTATTTAAAAAATGAGCTTTATTGATGTAGATGTGATGCTTAGATGTTTACCCCAATTATTAATTCGTTATACTTCAATGTTCTTACCTATATTTCTTAATTGCCTTTTTAGTACATACTACAATCAAGCTTTTTCATCATTATAGTGTTGAAAAGCAACCACAAAGGGTTTTACTATAGCACCTTTATGTGGTTCTCATTGAATTGAAAATGATTAATCTGCCTTATACATGCGAGCAGATTAGATCTGTATTGTTACAATCTTCTAGCTGATTCTATTTGTTTGATT
This sequence comes from Sindora glabra, assembly GCA_020226215.1. Taxonomy (NCBI): domain Eukaryota; kingdom Viridiplantae; phylum Streptophyta; class Magnoliopsida; order Fabales; family Fabaceae; genus Sindora; species Sindora glabra. Next base: position 72,867,525 of record CM035229.1, read on the forward strand.
GTTTTGCTACCTTTTTGTTGAGGGATAAAGAGAAATGTCTTAGTTAGATTTGTCATAAATCAGGCTAAAAATTAGACAATGCTATATTTTTTTTAGTACAAGATAGTAATGTTAATGAAAAAATGATATTACTATTTGCGATGCAAGCAATAACATTGTGTCAAAGGTAGCATCAACTGTTAAATATGCATTGAAATAAAATGATAAAAATAATCATTGTTCATGTTGCTATTTTGCATGCAACTGTAACATATATATAAAGGTTTGAAGCATAATATAATATGCTACTATCTTTTGTTATTGTAATAAAATAAGCTTAAAAATATTACTATTTTGTCTAAAAATAGTAACATTAAATAAAAATTAAAAATAAATTGATAAATTAAGTATCATTAACAATAAAATTGATAAAAAATAAAATGTTACTATTTTAAGAACAAGTAATAACATATTATTTTCTTGGTCTACCATGTTACTATTTAGTTTGGAGATAATAATATTAATCAAAAAGTAAAATAAATAAATAAATTAAGTATAATTAACAATGAAATTTTTAAAAAATTGCATGTTACTATTTTTAGAATAAACAATAACATATTTTTTTAGTTTGACATATTACTATTTAGTTTGAAAATAATAATATCAATCAAAAAATAAAATAAATAGATAAATTAAGTATGATTAACTATGAAACTACCAGAAAACTATATATTACTATTTTCAGACTAAATAATAACATTGATAAAAATAACATATCAGTTAATGTAACTCTAAAATTGCATAGTTACTTATATATTACTGTTTTGTTACTATTTGATGCCTGATTGTAACATCATGAGAACTGTCATGCTGATGTTTGGACTCAAGATGAATTGACCAAGTATAACATGTGGGATTGGTGCTACTATTTAGGATCCAAACAAAAACATGATAAAAAAATACAAAATATACCCAATGTCAACAAGTTCATTGTAAAAACTTAAGAAAGATAATCATTATGCATGTTACTATTTAAGTAACTTTGTTGCACTAGATAGTAACGTCAGTGAAAAAAGCAAGATTAAGTATGGTAAAGCAAGGCATGTATTGTCATGATGATGCTTGTATTAGAAAATAAATTGATCAAGTTAAAACTAAAGTTCCTTATGAGATGTAATGTAAAGACAACATGAGAGATAACTTGTTACTATTTGGGATAAAAACAGTAACATGATGTTAAAGAATATAAAATATGCACATTTTCAACATATGTGCTTCTATGTTTCTCTTTGTCATATAAACAATAACATGGATAAAAATACATATTATTATCATTTTCATTATGATGTTTAATTTGAAAATGGAGTGATGAAGTTAAAACTAAAGTTTGTTATAAGTATAATGCACAAACAATGTGTTCAATTACATGTTTCTATTTGATATTAAAAGAGTAACATGTTTCTATTTGCTTCCATGTGAGCAAGATACCAAAAACAAAATAACAAATGTGCTTCCATGTTTCTATTTGTCATATAAATAGCAAGATGAAGATTCTCGATAGTAATGTATCAATTAAGTGTGTAAGTAGTTATTATGTGGGATTAGAGATAGTAACATGCAATAAAATAATGACATGCATGTTCATCATTTTAACTTCTAAGGTTTTGTTTCAACATACATACATACTATATATATATATATATATATATATATATATATATATATATATATATATATATATATATATATATATATATATATATTCAAACAGTAACATTTTCCATAAAGTTAAGACTAAGATAATTCATATATATAAACTATTTAGAAGGATGTAGGATTTACCTATTGATAACTTATTTTGACAGTGTTAATTTAGGTGAAGTTACTAGTTAGAAGTTGCTGAAGATTGAAAATATTAATTTCTAATGGTACAGTGTTGGTTGAGTTCGTGTAATATCTTAAACCAATATTTAATTTTTCATAAATTTCAATGCTTATAGGTAACCATTTTAATATTTTACTTATTTAGTTAATATTTGATCTTGAAATATCTTTTCAAGGATTTTGAGATGTTAAAATAGTATTGATTGTGATCTTCAAACTATATTTATTTTATAGCAATTATTGATTTAAGGCTTACAAAAATATTTTTGTGAGGATTATTTCCCAAGTTAGAAAATTAGTTATGAATATAAAAAAAACACTTTATGAAATAATCATTGTTATTTGATAAATTATTTATGGTAATTGAGAAAGTTTAAAACAAGTACTTTTAAGAATTCAAAATCTATATATGGAGGGAAAATGGAAAATAATAGAGTTAGAATTTTAAGTAAGATAGATTTTATAAAAAAAAAATTAGGTTCTCATTGAACTAAATGGCCAAGATTAAATCAAACAAAGATAGATGGATGAGATTTGGAAAGATGTGGATCTACGATGCACTTAAAAGCACCTAGCATAACCTAAAGCTCCCTTTAATTTTTTTTTCCTTCTTTTTTTCCTTCCCTTTCTTTCTTCTTACGTCTTTAGCAACTCTCTCTATCTCTCCTTCTTTTTTTCCTTCTCGAGGTTCTCCTTAGCTAAGGATCAACAGGAGTTGAGCCATTACCATCTACCGTGATTGTTACTGCTTAGCTGCCATCAATTTAATTGTAAGTGGTGTTGGAAATTCCTACTCAAGCAGCAATTGGTGTACAAGGCCAATTGACCCTTCTTTCTATTAGTCATCGGGCGAGCATCCGTCACCCCGCCACCATGGCCATCCTTTGTTTGTAGTTAGCTGGCACTGTTGATGGTGACGTGCAGGGAGGCTGCAAAATGTGATGCTACTTTCATAACAAGAAGTTGCCATTTTCCTTTAATATATTAGTGATCCGATGAGAGTTCATTGCCAATGAGCTGTTGGCAACCTTTTTGGGATGCTGTAAGTATTTCCATATCATAAGGTTTTAATATTTATGCTTTTTATTAGTTAATTCAAGAAAGGCACATTTGGGTATTTTGATAAGTACAATGATATAGTTAAAAAATATGATCTTTATGTTATAAAAAGGGGTAGAATAAGATGATTAAGATATTTATAAAGCCTTATCGCTATCATTTTGAGAGAATCATGCCTATTTTAAATAAAAACCATTTATGGGTAATTTAAAAATATGATGATAGCCAAAGAAAATAGAAGTTTCATGATATAGATCATTATGGCAAAATAGTTAGAGTAAATATAGAGTATTGGATTAAAATGTTTTGTAAGATTCCAACTGGATCCAAGAAATTACTCCTTTGGACATATCTTTACTTTTTAGGGGTGAGAAATTGAAAATAAGGAAAACTAAATCATGAATGCTTAAATAAGACAAAGTGGGTGATGAGAGTTTTAAGTTATAATTTTATCTATATGGCTTTGACTTGGAAGTTCCTGAATTATGGCATGGTTGACTTTAAAGTTAGTAACATGGGTTATTAGTACATCATGACATAAGACTAAAATTGAGATGATGGGAAAGAGAATAAAGAATGTTCTTTATTTATGACTTTTTCTTGTGAATTACAAGTAGGAAGATGAGAGAACGTTGAATATAGATGCTTCAGGATAAATGAAATAGATAGATCCTATAGGTGAGTATATATCCCACTATACTTTAATATTAAAATATTAAATTATATAATGCCATAATTTATGATCCTTCTTGTAAATGATAAAGAACACATATCTATTCACCAATAAACCTTGAATAAGGTAATAATGAATTATAAAATATATAACGAAAGCAATCATATGGTCATGTCTGAGTAATTAAAAAATGATGCTTATGATGAATCAGTAGTTATTTGTTATGTAGAATGACAGGCTTGTATGGCATAGTGATGACGTTATTGATTGTTGATTCATAGCAATTTGAAATGTGATGATAAGTAAGAATTATATTAAAACTGCAGTTATATTATTACTTATTGATATTCACTGGAATAGTAGATTATAATAGTGTATGATATGGAGTGAACATAGATTGACTGTCATGGCCATGCAAGAAGGCATGATGGTGTTAACACATTATGTTATGTATTCTGATTTGCCTCAAGATGATAAAATGATTCTCATTTGTTAATATTACATTGAATCTTATGATTTGTAGAGCTGAGCTGTATTGTGTATATTGTGATATGAAATTTACCATGAGTGGCATTTAAAATGAGAGATGTGATAGGGTGATGATGTGATAACCGAATGAAAAATTTCTAATAACAGTTTGTGGAGGGTATAAGTCAGACCATGGAGGGATAAGGATGGACAGCTTGTGAAGGGTATAAGGTTGATCTCGAAGGCAAAAGATAGATGTATCTGCATTCATCATACATTATAACTGTTATGCATTCTTGATATAGCATTGAAATTTGTCATGATTGAATATCTTCGATTGATATGATTATGATGACTTGATATGATTAAGCCTTACTGGCTATTCATGAATGCGATAATCACTGGGATAGGTGCATGTGTACTATGATAATGATAATGTGTGCTGATAAATAATTGAGGTCATTATGACTTGTGATATGTATTACAAAATCTAAGCTAGGTGCAGGTGTATACTCACATTGAGGTTCAATTTCAAGCATTTCAAAGACTCAGGAAGTTTAGATTACATTTACTCTTTTAATTAATTATTTAGTTAGCTTGTGACCAATTTATATAGTTTAATTGAGAATTATAAGTGGCAGATATATGGTTATTGAGTTCTCATAACTCATTTCATTTTTCTTTAATGTTTTTAGGTTTAGGTAAGTGTAGTTAAGCTTTATTACATCCATGAAGGAACAAAGATGGCCTAGTTGAAGGATTTCAACAATTAAATTAGAATTAGAGTTGGATTAGGATTAGGATTAGGTTTAGGATACATATATAGAGATTTTTTTTTATTCAACACTTGATGTGTTGAACCATTTATTTGTGTATATATATATAATGTGATTATGCACTATTATGTATGATGAGTATGCTGTCATATATGAGATTATACAGGTCTTGTGATTTAGGGCGAGTGACCCTCGAAAAGGTTTGAAAAATAGAGGAAACTTTGTCTATTTTGCTGTAAGAATTATAGTATGATTTGTGTTCCCATAGAAATAAGAAGAATCTCGTTAAGTAGAACTAGTAGAATTAGTGATGAGGCTAGTGGATATTAGGTATCAGGATCTATGCTGGTCACAATCGAAAATAGGTCATGACAATTCGTTTGTTGCAATTTTTCAATAATTTCTATAGTGGTTTCGTTTGATCTATTGAGTTGCTTCACATGGACTATGCAGTGATGAAATGGGATTTGACTTTTTTTGTTTTGGTGCTTTTATTATTTTCAAAGCGTGCTATAAGTGTGTCATTTAGTCTTCTGAGCTTTTTGGTAATTTACTATTTGTGGGTCAATTTAAATGAAAGAAAGTAAGCTTAAGGTATCTTGTTGTAATTTACTATAACAAACAATACCAAACTAATTTTTTCCTTAATTAAATGGATAAGCATGAGCTTATACTTGTATGGATTAATATCCTAGAGCCATTTTAGAAAAGGAATTAAAAATTTAAAGCCCAGTTGTGAAATGGTCCATTGAGTCTGCAAGTTCAAATCATTTTAATGCTAATCAAGCCTAGCTCAATCAATGCACTTTAGGAGCAACTTTTAATAATATGGCATAACTTGCATGAGTTTTTCTTTTTCTTTTTTTTTTCTCAATGAAGAGTTAATTTTATTCTGAAAAATCTCTTTATCAACACATCTAGTATCATCGATGGGAAAGCAACCAATCGAAAAAGGGAAGGAAAAATTAGTATCACTAATAGGAAAGCAACCGATTGAAAAAAGGGGAAGGAAAAATGATGAGGAGAAGATTAAAGTCTTCATCTTTATACTAATTATTAAGCATATCAACAAAATATCACTTGATTGACATATGAAAATAAGCTCAGACTTAGGTTGGGTATTAACTTGATTGAGGGAGTCATGCCAATGAGTTCCTATTTAATGTTACATATTACATTATAAATCAATTTTATAGTTTAATTTTAAGAAAATTATATATTAATTTTTAATTTGGTGCTTGGTGGAATGGGAAATAAGGAGAGATAAAAGAAAATTTTAAAATTTAAAATTTTCATGTGTTTGGTTAGAGGAAAAATTAGATAGAAGAAGATAAAAATAATAATTTTGTGGTTATTATTTCTCCTCATATTAGCATTTTAAAAATTTTCTTTCTTTTTATTTTCTATTCTAACTAAATTTTAAATTTTTTTCTTTATTTTTATCTTTTTTACACCAAGCATGGGATAAAGAATACAATATTTCCCTTATGCATATTATATAAATAATTCGTAAATAATTTTTTATTTTTTTAAAAATAAATTTTATTATTCATAACAAAACATACTTAATTTCTTATATATATATATATATATATATATATATATATATATATATATATGATGTTTTAGCAATGAAAAAAAATTACTTTCTTATCTATTTTTTAACAAAATATTATTATAACCATTTTTAATGACAACACTAAATCTACTATAAATGATTTTATTATTTTTAAGTTATTTTCTTGATTAAATTTATATAAAATTATCATCTTATTTCTATAATTTCACTACATTCTAAATTAGATATTTTTATTCAAAAATTTTAAATTGAATAGTTATAATAATAACATATACTCAACTAAATTTTTTTGAAAATTAAGTGCCTAATTATCAATTGATTAAAGCTATTGACAATGTAAAATAAATTTAATTTTAAGTCTTTTATTGTGTATTTTTAATTTTATTTTTATTTTGAATATAAATTTTTGTACTCGTAATACTTATATATGTCTATAGATAGTTCCCTCAATTTTTTTTTAATAGTTTCGCCCCTGCCTTCCCTTAAGAAGAAGGAATCAACAAGGTTGGATTCTCAAGTCTCAACAAAGGACACTTGTTTTATAAAATTAAGTACAACATCAAAGAGATATGAAATCTTAATTTTGATTTAATCGTTTAGTTGGATATATCGTCAGAATTTTTTTGTAATCACCAAGTAGAACTCTCATTTGAAAGCGAAGGATACTTGTTTTATAAAATTAAGTACAACATCAAAGAGATATGAAATCTTTAATTGTGATTGAATTGCCTAGGTGGATATATGATTAGATTTTTTTCAATCAACAAATAGGATGGATAATCAATTCCAAAATTAGAGTATTGGTAGATTTTTTCCCTACAATAAATGTCATTTTCAATTAAAGTCAGTTAATGTCTTACATTTTAAAAGTCAAACATATTTATAAGGATGACAATCAAGTGGATACAAAGATAAATCAATTTTATATTGCTCCCTCCCTGTAATCTTGTCATTTACCTCATCCTCTCTTCGTCATTTTGTAAGGCAATTTGGGGCAACGTTTTCATAATTCATCAAGTATTGGTGTCTTGCAAGAAAATTTAAGAAAATTAAAAAAAAGATAAAAAAAACTTGATTATCTATATAAAATGATATGAATCTTATAATTATTATATCTTTTTTTTATTAATTACACGTTATACATATCAATTTGCGGGTTTAATATAGTTTAACAACTTCTCATGTTTATATATTTTTTTATTATCAACAAATTAAATAATTTTTTCTTTTCAAAATTTAAAAATAATAATTAAATTGAAAAGAATAAAATAAAAATTTTTAAAAAGTATTTTTAATAATTAAATTATTATAAAAATCATATATATTAATACATACATAATTATATAAAATATAATTTTAAAATCACATAATTCGTAAAGCAGGTTAATATTATTTCCAACCTTAAAATTTACTTTAGATTAAAAATTATTCCACATCCTATTTCGCGGGATAAATTTTCTCACCAAACTTATAATCCCATTGGAGGAAATTTCGCGAAGCAAGCCCTAATCTGCAGACTTTCCATCCTTACCTACCAGGATGCTCATGTTGGCAGGCCTTGAATGGAGCCTGGTTGAGTTTGATTTGGAACGGAGACAAAGTATTGTCAAAGGACTGACATGTAAGTTGAACCACATCTTAGTCTTAACTCTGCTGTACGCTGATAACTATGATTCAGATGCTGATGCCTACCCGGTCAAAGAGAAAATAGGAGGGAGAGAAGGAAAATTTTTTAAATTTAAATTGAGGAAAAATTAAAGAAAAAATTTAAAATTTAAAATAATTATAATTTTCTTTCTCCTCGATCAAATAAAACCTTGATACCGACGTGTAGGTCCAAAATTCAAGGCGTATCCACATCCTGCGACACTGCCCCGCTCAAGTGGGTATAAATTAACGAATAGCACATATGGGAGTTAGTAATTATTAAATTAATTAATAACTGAGAATTAAAACATTAAATAATTACATCAGAAATATTTGATAAAATTAATTAAAATATAAAAATAATATATAACTAAATATATAAATTAAGTTAATTTATAATTTATTATAAAATTTAATTATACGGATATAATTATATATTTGAAATAAAAATATAATTATTTAAAATTTATTTATTACATATTATATATTTATCTATTTCTAATCTATTTATTATTTATAATAAAAATATAATTAACTAAATTTAATTAATTATATCTTATGATATTATATATTTACTTATTTATTTTCAAAAACAAATAAAAATATATTAAATATTTATTTATATAATTAGAATATAAATTATCATTTAATTAAAATATCAAAGAAAAAATTTTGAATTTTTTTTATAAAATTATTAACTTATAAATTATATATTATATTATGAAATTTATCAAATCAAAATTTCCTTTTATAAATAATTTAGTGCACTAAACATAATTAAACACTAACTTATTAATTGATTAAATTAATAAATTATGAGATAATTCATTCATTACGTTAAATATATGCTATAGCAGAGTTTTTTGTTTTTGTTTTTGTATGAATATTGCTTAACTTATATCCTTCAATTAAAAAAAGGAGAAAAAATAATAAATATGAAATAAATTTTATGAATCCATCTTTATATTTTTTTATAGAATTATTTATGGAGCAAATTGCATCAATTTTCTCTTGTCTAAGGTGAATAAAATCATACCAAAAGGTTGTCTTCTACAACATTTGTCCTTCACGTGGTGTTGCTATTTCAAAGTTTAAACAATCAATTTGTCACTTGCCTCGTTTTCAACTTAAATACAGCCCGAGAAATTCTTACCCAACACCTCACGTTTAAGTACAATCAACTGACAAGTAATATAAATGGATCTATTTTACATAAAATTTAAATATAAAAATATGGTAATTTTTAAATAAGACCCACAAAAGGAGAAGAACTAAAACGTAAGAAGTTAGTTGAAAGTTAAAAGAATGAATAAAAAGAATAAAATAAATATTAGTTGATATTGCATTTATTGAATATAAATGCTATAAATTTGAAGTTAGTTGAAACTAAACATAATAATATGTCAGGAATATAGAATTTCGATACCAAGGGCTACAGCTATTCGTCATTGTTTAATCCTCGGTATAAATTACTAATAAAATGAAAAAAAGTAATAAAAAATTTTTTGGTTTCAGGCAATTGCAACTATTTCCTTTTAATCAGACAAGTGCCATCATTGTTTAGTCTCATGTGAAATTTTGAGTAACTAAATTTCTTAGACAATTTTTATTTACATAAAAATAAAAAAATTTAAGATAAATTTTCTTCTTTGTATAATTTACCAATATTTTAAATTATCATAAAAAATAAATATTGAACCTAGTTTTCTTGTTTTGTTACTTTTATTTATAGAAATAAAGAAATTTTTCACTATTTGAAACTTTGAAGTTTAAATATGCATATAATATCCAATAAAATAAATTTTGTAAATAACAATAACTTTTTAAGAAAATTATCAATGGATTAATCCAATTTATCATCGGTTCATCCATTTTTTGAAGGTTAGTTTTAAAAGTTAACCATACCAATCATATAGCTAATTCATGATTTTTTCGATTAAATTGACGGGTACGATTCAAATTTTAAAACATTGCAATTCACAAAGCATTTGATAGTATTTTAATAACTTTTTACTTTTATCTTTATTTTCTTACTAACTTGTAGCACTTATACTAATATATGCTTATAAGTGTCTTGTATTTAATTTTTTATTTCATTTTTTGTATTTTTCTTATAATTATTCATCATCAAATTATATCAAAACATATTTCTTTAATAATTCTCATAAATAATATTGATGGAAATAAAGAAAAATTTCAACTTTCCAAATTTTAAATCTTAGAATTAAAATTTTAAATTAAATAAAATATTAAAATTAACATTCATCCTTCATCATTTAAGTAAATGATTCATTTGTTTTTATGTATTTTATATTAAATTTTGAATAAAATGTAAAAAAATTTATCCATAAAATGAACTGTGATTGAAGTAAAAAAATGTAGAATTCTATAATTCCAATACATGCAAAAATAAAATTGAAGGTATAAAATAAAATAAAATAAAATAATCAATAAAAAAGAATGAAACAACTGGTGTTTTAGGGAAAAAATTGTTTAGTGAGGTTTAATTAGAGTCAGTGATGGGGACTGCTGATAGAAGGACCACAATGAAATTCTATTCCTAAGTTAATTAGCACACTACATGATAAATTCTCTTAGTTTTTGCTTTTTCTGCTCTTATGGATCTCGTTTAAAGATTATCACATTATTATATTTGAAATTTTGTGTGAGATGGACCCATTTATATTATTTATCAAGCTTTTATTGATTAAGCTTAAATATGAAAGGTTAGGCATATGCCCAAGCAAGAAATTCTCGCCACGTGAATATGTCAATGCATATCTCAGCTAGTAATTGTCGAGGACATAATATATATGCTGGCCTAGAGAGATTGAATTCCACAAACGTTAGACTATGGATTTTGAATGGTCGTTCTATACATATACGTAGAATTCCATATATATCCTTCAATGTATGCAAATCATGCCCTTGACAATCTTTTTAATATATCTGCCCAAAAAGAGATGAGCTGCTATAAAATATAAGATATATTTTAAAAGATAAAATATTACATTATAATTATTAATGAAAAATTAAAGAACAAGAATTTAATATATAAAAATAAATTAAAAAATTATTTTTAAATTTTTAATTGTACACATTCTTTATTTTTTTATTAATAATATTGTAATGTAATATTTTATCCTTTAAAATATATTTTACATCTCAAATAAGCAAAAACCTTTCCGAAATATATCTACTTTTGAAATCTTGTTTACTATATTGAATTTGTTTTTCTCGACTTTGCCAAAATCAGAACTCATTTTTGCTTTAATTGTGCATGGAGGTGAAAACTTTCATAAGAAAGCAGAATAGACCTCCCTTTGGCTTTCTTATAAGAAGAAAAGGGCATATATTATTCTGCTACTCGCAAAACTTAAAGCATGAGGTATTTAATATAATAACCCTAAATGTTAACGCCTTTAGTTGACATGTAGGCACCATCTTGCTACTATTGGACATATAACAAAATCCCATTTTATGCTTTCCCACGCTACAGGACACTTCAACATTTTCTGCCATATAATTTTCTGTCTTACATGAGTAGGAAATAGCAATAATAAGGCTTAAATAAAGAAACAGATTTTTTTTTTTTAACATCTGGGAGACAGCTTGAAAATGACCACAATATAATATTGAATTGGAAATTTGTCTTTGAAGACAAGCACACCAGGTTTGTTTTAAAAGCTTTAACTTTTAAATAATAAAAAATTTAAAATTATTTAAAAATACCATATATTCATTCATAAATTAATCATAATACATTTTAAATTTATATATAACCATAAAAATATTATATATATAAAATATAAATTATAAAATACTTACAAAATAAAAATATTACTTCTAAATTATCCATAATACAATCCTACATAATTAAAAATAGAAAATAGGTGCGTAATTTTGTATAGATTGAAAACACAAGACTATATAAAATTTAGAAATATATAAAAAACTTTATGGGTCATCTAATCCTTTCACAGATCGACTTGTAGGAGTTGCAAGTTTTCATGGATCAAGACTGCTGTAGCTCATGACTTTTAAAGTCTTTGAAATGGAAGCCTGAATTCTTTAAAACATGCAAGCTAATAGATCAGTTCATGGACTTCAATCCATTTTAATTGTTCTCCCTTTTGTAAAGATAAAATTAATTACTTTACAATTAAAAGGATAAATAAATTATTATTTTATTATTAAAAGGAGTAGTAATGACATAATTATTCTAGGCATATAGAATGGATATCCTAATGGTAATCATGATCATTTTACAAAAGTCCTAATATTTTTTCTTGAGGAAATTTTTGAACCAATTAGCTGAGAGTTTAGGATATCTCTTTAAACCATTCTTGTAATCCACAAAGTTAAAACCATATCTGACAGTATAGCCCGAATCCCATACAAAGTTGTCCAACAATGACCACACAAAGTACCCCTTCACATTGGCTCCATCCCTGCCATCTTAAAAATATATGAATTAATATTTAAATGACTAATTAACAGTAAATTTAAAAATAAATTAAGAGATGATGTGAGATATTCTTACTTGATTGCCATATTAAGATAATAGAGATGATGAAAATGGAAATCAATTCTAAAAGTATCAATAAGAGCTTCTTCGATCGATAGTGTTGGATCCTTAATCTCATCTATACCTACAATTAACAAGTAAATTAATTTTAGGAAGAGGAAGAAAAGTAAAAATGTGCTTAAGTCTACTGGCGGAGAAAGGATATGTAGATTTTTAGTCCACATTAGGAAATCTAAGAATTAAAATATTTAATTAGGAGCGGCTCAGATTTGAAATTTTACGATTATGCTAATTTGTGCCTAATTTGAGGTGCCGTCCCAAATCCCATCCCCCACTAGTAGCATTCTTGTAGTCGATGATTAAGAAAAAAAAATGCCAAGTATTACTCACCATTTTCAGTGATGTAAATTAAGGGGTTGTCGTACTTTTTTTTTATGTAGAGAAGTAAGTCTCGAATCCCTTTTGGATAAACATATAGCCAACTCGATGCGGCCTGTAATTATTATATGTTTTCCTTTTAGTAATCATCTTTATCAAATAAAGACTTAAAGGAACCGACTTAATTTACATACCTCCAAACCAATAGAAATTCCATTATGTTGAACTATCGCAGCAAAACATCATGATGTCAACAAAATATGATTGTAATTAATTTTTGTTTTAAAGGGCATTAATAAGACAATAATATTACAAAAATATAAAATAAGATTCGAAATTAAATTTTGAATAAAAATTAAATACTATTAATATAAAATAGTAAAATAAATTTATAAAGTTCAATTCAATAAATATAAAAAAATTAAAACTTAATTTCAAAATCAATTTTTAGTATTTATAGTATTTTCCTTAAAAGAATATTGCATGTATACATGATGAGGTACTTGTTACGCTACTAGAGTTCAAAATTTAAAATTATTAAATTAAAATTATTTATTTTTAATAAATAGGGTCAAATGATTTCATTTTAATAATTTTTGGAATCATCATATTATCCTGAAATTCTCAGAGCACGATTAGTAAACCACGAGTAAAGAGTTGTGTTGGTCTTACAGGTGAGATTAACAAGAGAATCGGTGAGGTAGCTGGGTTGGGCATTACTTGACTTGGCTGCATCAACAGCATAATTAGTTGTGTAGGAATTTAGTCCGATAGAGTCAAAGGATCATTTGACAAGTTGTGCTTCATCTTTTGTGAACTTTGGCAATCGGCTTCCCACCAGAGATATCATGCTCTTGGGGTAATCTCCCGTCTCCAGTGGGTCCATGAACCGATAATAATAGTATAATCACAAATTAAACATACACATCTTTTGCACTTCAAACATATAATTAATCTACAACCTAGTACATTATAATAATTAATGCTGATTAAATAATCACTCTAAAATAGGTTAGGATGGCCAATCAGATTCTTTATTTTTTTTTAACTTGCCATTTTTTTTTTGAAAAGGACATAATTCATTATTTATACAGATTTTTTTTAAAGTGGTATTCTTTTTCAATCTTACTTTTCTTATAAATATACACAAACTCAGATTCAATTTGGTAAAGTTACCATCCACACATGAAATCAAGAGCTCTTTGGGCTGCTTGATCATCCACTTTTTTATTTGAGTATGGCATCATCCAGTGACACGCTAGTGTTATTCCTATGGAGCCCTTCTGAGAAGCCTGTATATACGCAACCACAAAAAATTATTAAGAAAAGCTAATTTTCAATATAATTCATCATTTTATGGTTCTAAATTGCGATCATGTTCACAATTTTAGTGCAATTAGTAAGACTACAGATAAATATGGAAAAAATATAATTATTGTAATGCAAAATTGTAAAAAATTATAGATATAATGCAGCTTGCAACAGTAATATTATTCGTAATATTATGACAGTTGAACAGTAATTTAGAACTTATCTCATCCTAATTTTAAATCATGATTTGCAGTATCATAATATTGCTGTTGGGTCAAATTTTACATTGATAATTTTTTGTATATTTCATTTATAATTATGCTAATTCTAACACAATCTCAATATTAGATCAAAATTTGACTTAATAATTATATAATGAACTTGATATTTGGTTTTGTAAAGCTTGACAGTGGCAGCATGTGCAAGCAACTGGTGATGTGTAACGGTATATGGTTCGGTAGCGGAATCACCGCCTGTGCAATTCAGGTTCTGCCACGCAGAGCACCGCCCTGGTGCCAGTGATCCGAGTGCATACGCATTTCTGCTCACAGTCCATGGTTCCTTCCATGTTATCCAATGCTTCACCCTATCTCCAAATTCCTCGAAGCAAACCTCAGCGAAGTCTCGAAAGTCATTTCTATTTGCATTAGCAGTTATAATAATATTATTTTAATTTTATTCTGATTATATACTAAATTAGTTATATGTATATAATAATTATAAATTATGAATGATTGACTCACAAAACATGAGGGCTTAAAAGTCCGCCATATTCATCTTCTAAGGTTTGTGGAAGATCCCAATGGAAGAGAGTCACAAAGGGTTGCAGGCCTGCATATGTATATCAATTAATTAGTAATTAATTAAAATTTAGATTTAGGGTTTGAATTTAAAAAAAAAATGATAATGGTTGAAGATAAAATATATTGAATATTCAATAATTAATTACCTTTGGCCAGCAACTTATTGATGAGATTATTGTAGTACTCGATTCCTTCTTTTATTGGTGCCTTAACTAAGCTTTCCTTATGAAAATTAATTAGCGCTATATCCCACTTTAAAATGATGGCAATTTTCATGGAGCACTTTGCACGGTTAAAGAATAAATCACTTGAAGCTATGTAATGTATGCTTTCATTTATTTTTACTTTTTGAAAGATATTTTTTTATCGAAAAAATTTATGTGCTTCTATATAAATAAAGAAGTAATATATTATTTTTATATTTTATTATTAAAAAAATTTAGAGTTATAATAGTAGAAAAAATAATTCTTTTTTGAAAAAAGAAAATTTATCTTCCATTAAATTCTTGATATTTGGCATAAAAAATATAGTACATTTTTTTACTATTTTATTAATTTATAACTATATTTTTATGAAAAATATTTTTTATAAAAATAAATAAAATTGTAATATAGATACTCAGTCTAATAAAACATACTCGGTAGTATTCGGGGCCACGAGATGGAGAATCTATATGCATCCAAGTTCATTTCCTTCATGATCCCAACGTCTTCCTGCAAAAGACGTGGTTTCTACAAGTCAAAATAGACCATTTTCATTTTCATTTTTTTTACTGGATTGATTGTTCTCATTGTTGAATTATTTTTTAAAATTAAAATTAATAACTTTTATTTGAATTATCTACTTTAATATTTAAAAAATAATTTAATAGTAAAAATTCAACTTTCTAAAAATTTGAACTTCTTATAAAATTATCTTATTCATTCTGCATTCTATTGATCCCTTTGTACCTTATAACGATGGTATTCATCATCAGCCACAACCCCATTACTTCCATCTGCTATTTTCTCTGCCATTTCCACATAACATAATTAATATTTCAGTGCATGATTTGACAATAATTCATTATTTCAAACAAATGTGTAACGTTTTCATGCATCCTATGGCCTATTCTTGTTACTTTAATTATTATGGACCTTCGTTGGCCTATTTGACTGTAATTTATATAAAAAAGCATGTTAGCAAAGTAATTGGCCTTCAGGGTGTTTGTTTGCATGAATAAATTATTAATAATTTTATATTGACTCCATTTTCATGGACTAGTGATAAACTTATTGTTATACAATAATAACAAAAGATGGATATCGTTCAATACTTTGTGCAATCTTTCACTTATTAATTTGATGTGTCAAAGAATTTGAATAGATAGAATGAATTAAATTTATTCTGTCAAATATACTGACAGTTTTAAGAAAACAATATATATATATATATATATATATATATATAAGACCTGGGTATTTATGAGTGAAGGTATCCCAAATACTTGGTCCTTTCCCTCCTTCCTCTGCTGCACCTTCATACTGAAATACGTACGTGCAATAGCAATGTGTGGCACAATTTCTATTAATCCAGTTTTATATAAGGTTAGGTAACATAATTTCAATCACAATTCAAAATCATGACACACATAATATGTGGCACATGCATGCAGACCATTGAAAAATTGGAGATTGAAGAGAATGATATATATAAATTACAGAAATATTATATGTATTAAAAATCAAATTTAAAATTAAATTTTAAATATTTTATATCTATCGAAAATTTTTACTTTATATTTAATATTTAATTTCAAAATTTATTTTTAATAGGTATAGTATTGTTGTATAAATTATAAATATAAATTAATACCTGGTAAGATGAAGAAACCGTTCTGAAAATAAAACCAGGCGGAAAACTGTTCCGATCAAGGGAAGCAACACCGTAGGTGTTTGAGAAAGCTTGAATGGCGCTGAGTGAGGTAAGAAGTAAAAGACTGAGAAGCAGTTGCCCTTTCAGCGCCATAGCTATTTGCTTACTTCAGATTGACAGATATTGTGATTTTTGTTTTTGGTCTTTATATAGAAAATCTTTTATATTATTTTATTATGCTCATTAAACACGAGATCTGCATCCCATGACTTTGCCCAATGAAATTCAATGACCATATATTGATATTCTTCCCTACCACAAGTTGAAATAGTGAAAGCACCCGTTCAAGTTAAGATAATATGAATACAATTTTACGATTTTTATGAGATTTTTTTTAATAAAACTTATAACATTTTATATAAAATTTGGAACAAGCCCTAAAATTTTTATATTACAACCATGACTATTTTGTATTGCAAGATTTATAAAAAAAAAACTTGTAAGATTTTTATGAAAAAATCGCAAATTTTATGTGTATTCTCAATAAATCAATGAAAGTTTAATACTTATACTTTTTTATAGAGTACTAATGGCCAAGCCAGAATTTCTCATTCGAAATGGCTAAGTATTTGTATTTTATAAAATATATATAATTCTTAAATATTCGGAATGATCAATAATCTAATGTTGTTAATATATAAAATGAAGATGTAAATTTTTCGAGAGCCAGAACCCCTGCTTGTGCAGCTCCCTCTGCCCTTATAGAGTGCCGATGTATAATTTGAGTAAACTAACCCAATTATCACATAATTATTATGAAAAAAGTGAAAAATTTTGCATATTTATAAATTTGTGCTTGTTTATATATCTAATGATAATTATGTATTTTCCCCCTTTATCTTAAATGCAAAGAAAAAATAAATAAGAGAATATGTAAAGAAAGAAAATAAGAAGAAAGAAAATAACAAAAAAAAATATATTTTTTGTTTAGAAGCTTAGAAGACAAGAAGAACCAAAAAGTGAAGGAAATAATTTTTTATTAGTTGTTTATATATTTATGTAAAATATTGTTTGTGGCCAATAATAAATACTATCATGTTTCACAATATTTATATATAATTTTTTTATAAATATATGCTTAATAAATAAAAAACATGATAATATTGTTAATTAAGTATTTATAATAAAGTTTAATAGAAAATTTTAATTATTATAGATATAATCATAAAAAATGTGAAAATTTTAATTGGACTAATTGTATTTGGATTTTTATTAGATATTTTTCAAGTAATTAATTTATTTTTATAGAAAAATATAAATTTATTTTATATTTCTTATGATTTTCTTTAAAGATTTTAATTTTATTGATACAAATATGATATTAATTTATATAAAATTATAATATGATGCTTATTTGGATAATTATTCCAATGCATACCAAAGATATTCAGACAATTAATTTTAGTAAATTAAAAAATTAATCCAAAATTACAGGTTAAATAAAAGTAAGGGTAAAATTGTAATAAACCCGTTTCTCCTTGCTTTTTCGTCAGCATGTGTCAGAAAATTTTTTTTGGGTTCACTCTTTTTATCCGTTCCTTTTTTCCTCCATCCTTTTTCCACCCTATAATCAAACAATAAAAAATATTTTTTCACTCTTTTTATATCTTTAAATTTTCTTTTCATCCATTTTTCTATTGAGAAAAGTAAAAGGGTTTATAATGAGATTATTTTCACGACCAAAGTGTTTATTGATGAACAAATTGTGTTTGAAAATTCATTAATCAATTAATTTTTATTGCATTAATTACACTTTTCTTTAACAACAATACTATATATAAGCATAAAAAGGAGATCAAAAATTAAATTTCAAATAAAAATTAATTGCTCGTAGGATGGTAGAATAAATTTATAAAACTTAATTCAATAAATTTAAAAGATTTAGAACTTAGTTTTGGATTTTATTTTCAGCAGTTATAGCATTTTTGTTTCTGTAATATTGAAATAGTTTTCTTTTTCTTTTTATTTTTTTGATAGATATTATCTTCTTATCTACCCTAATAAAGGAATAGAATTTATTACACGCGAAAGCAAAAAATTCAGTGCCCTGTTAATTAACTATTCGAGATATTACTCTGGATCTTAGGACAGTCAAATAAAATGCTTGTATCAAAACGCAACTATTAGTAGTTTAGTTTTCATATGCTACAGATTTTGAAAACTATATTTGAGAAGTATAATTGAATTAACGATAAGGCTTCACGCATGAGGAAAAAAGCGATATGCATATAAAATCTGCAAGTTTTATTAAAAAAATGTCATATACTTTTATAATTTTTGTTTACAGAAAATTTTTCAAAAATATTCTGTATGTTGCAATTTTAAAGTCAATGAAGTTGCAACCTTTTTATACGTTTATTTATTACATCTAAACTTTGTACAAGGTCACATTATTTTGTTAAAAAAGTTACAAAAATATATAAAATATTTACAAAGTATATTCATTTAATCTTGTATGGAATGTATATGAAAACAAAATCCTTCAATTAAATGTATTAAATCAGAGGAACCTGAAAGTGATAAAACGAAAATGACATGAAAAATATAAAATTAAACATTTTGATGTTATCTAGTATATATTAAAAAAAATTCAAAAGTTAACTTGTGAATACAGTAAAAGAAGAAATGATTTACATAAAATTTTTAATATCTAGATATTATGGAAAGAGTAATTAACATAATAGAAAGTAGTTAGATAAAAAAACTGGTTAACATAATTTATTTTCCATTAATAGGTTGTCATAATTGTTTTTTTTTTCTTAATGGTAGAGATGATCAACTAATAAAGACACATATGAAAGATTTTAAAATTGAATTCTCCATACGACAAAATTTTCAAATAACATTATATATTATTTAAATTAAAAGCCTTCAGCTGTCCTAATAATCATTTTGATTTCTTCTTATATATAAATGAATTCATTTACATAATTCAGATAGAGTGTACAACACTACATGAGACTTCCTCTTACCTTGTTTGAATAGTTTGGCTTGCGCTAATCGGTGGTCATCAACTACTTGTAATTTTGTTTAAACAAGTTGGCTTGATGATGTGTTTTTATTAAAAAAAAAATTCCATAATTAATTGGTAATTACCAAATTGCTACCTGACTCGTCCCAATTACGTGTTTAGGGTTCTTTCACTTTCACATAGAAGTGTGATCTTCTAGATAAGTGCATAGAAAAAGGTGCAAACGGATGAGTGGGAAATCTTTCAGGGGCATCCAATTTAAAAACTAAAGGAAGAAAAGATTTGAATAATCCTAGAAATCAACATGCAATTCTATTGCTTAGCTTTCATTCTAATTGTTGTTTAGTCCAAGGGTTCATTGCTTTGTCCTCATCCAACCACCTCGTATAAATATATCACAGAAAACAACCAAAGATTGACGTTGGCTTTGACGTTATTCCGAAGTAGACACCAATCCCTGTTCAAAATTAGAGTAAAATACACATGATCCCATGTATCATGGGCTGAGCGTAAAGTCACTTAATCCATGCAATGGTATAATTTATCCCCTTAAACTTTACATTTAGAGTATTTTATTCTTTCTGGACTATGTTTATTTTTCAAAAAATATTTTTCAATATGAAAATTTTATTTTTTTTATATATATAAAAATGAAAGAGTATTGTATATTGTTATATATTGTAATAAAAAATACTTAAAGCCATATTAGTGGAGGAAAATTGCCTTCTCTTATTATTACAGAATTGTCTTTTGATATTGTTACATTGATATTGATTAATGTAAAAATCAATCTATATAATAGTAAGGTGATATTTTTTTAAAATAAAGATAACTTATCAAATTGGGGTAAATAAAAATCTCATGTTATAAGTAAGAATTAAAATTATCTACTAGTAGTGAAGAATTGGTAAATGAATTGAAATTTTTTTAAATGTTGATTATTTTAAAAATCAACATGAAAAACAAAAGCAAACTACTGTATTCAAAAAGTAACAAAATATTAGAGTTTGGTTCTTATATATAACTGCCATTGAAAGTTTTACTTGAGAGGAATTTTTGTAATTATATATAAAACATTAGATATTAGTTTTATTATTAACCAACATGAAAACTTACAGATGTTTGTTGTGCAATAACAATTGGCATATGTAGTACTATCACCTATATATATGTTGTTTTTGTTTTTCATAACTATAGATATAACTACAAACAAACTTGTATTGTACAATGATTTTCTCTTTACTTTTTTGTACTCTCCACTAGATTTTTTTCCAATGTTTGTTCGATGATTGTGTGGCATCAACCTTTAACCATCTAATCCTATCTATTTGAGGTATTTTTCCTAATTTACTTATGCTTTATGAGTATTTTGTATTTTGATTGTGGTCCTTGGGGAGCTTAAGTATTATCATTTATTGGTGGAAAGCTTTTATTTTTATACTTTAAAATTACTCTTCAATTGTTGATTATATGTTTTAAAAGTATTATTTAACATGGAGAGTTAAAATACATACATACATATCCTATTTTGTGCTTATATTTTTGAAAATATCATTTTTGCTTAGGTGTTATGTTTTATGGAGTAACTATCTACATTAGTGTAGCTCTATTGCTTGGAAACTATATTTGAAAATGTCACTTCATTGTGAATAAAGTTTTCTTTTAGGATTAAATTAAATATGATAAAATGATTTCTGATTGTTCCTTGTTATTTAAGTTACATATGTATGTGGTCAATTATTTATTAGATATTGCTTGGCATATAAGTTAATGTTTGTGTTCATTTTCTTAAATCTCTTTAAATGGAAGCAACATGGATGTACTTGGTTCTAGCAAAGGTGGTGACTAGTGAGAAAAGTAGAAGCATTGGGGGGCCTTACAATTGAAAGGGATATAATTCTCAAGCACTCCAAAGGGAAAGGTTGAGAGTAGACTTCAATAAGGAGGGACTTGCATGTGGGACTAGTGGAACTGATTTCACTAGTTACCTTGATTCCTGAGTATGCTCCAAGGTGCCTATTATTATTAGGGAATGACATCAAGTGGAATAACACATCAAGAACACCATTTAGGATGATTTATTGTTAAGGAACCTTAATATTTATCTCCATTTTAATTTTTACATGTGCATAACAAAAAGTTTTGGATTATTAATCTTGTTTATCATGTGTGGGTTGCTTATAGGCCAAGTTCAAGACTTACTAAGATTATAAAGACCATGTCTTTATATTAATAGTAAGAGGTGGAAGAATTATAGGCATATGTTAGAGAAGATGTATGTTGGCAAAGTAAAGACTCTAGTAGGACCTTCCTATGAAAAATATCAATGGATCGATGCTCTAACATGGGAGAAGTTTGTGGAGATATGCCATTTAGAGGGGTTTTAGGTAAATATGGCTATCTTAATATTGTTTTCTTTCTTTCATTATTGACGAGGAATAACATCTTCTTATCATTTGTTTTACTTTTTTTGTTAATAGGTCATAAGTGTACACACCACTATAGAATAGCTATTAGACGTTAGGTGTTTAGAGGATTACATATTAGAAAATAACTCATGTGTAAGTGAGCATTGTAGCATATATGGTTTTAACATTGGTTAATAAACTATTATAAAATATAAAAATAACATGAATATTTATTCCAAGAGAATTGATATCATTTATGTTTCTATCATTATGGGGAATGATATTGAATAGCATTTACTTTTTAAAAATTGATGTTTAATAGCCATAATATGATGTTGGTTCTTTTAAATAATGGATGTTGAATGTCTTAACCTTGACCACCCAAACCTCAATCCCTAGTTCCTTATTGCCTAGTCCTAAACTCTAACCCTATCCCATGCCTCGGCCTTTAATTCCTCATTACTTGATCCTAAACCTTAACTCTATTCCTATATTCCTTACTCCCTTAGCCTTCTTATTTCACCTGCATTCCTAACTAGATATAAAAATCCAACATCTTTTATTACTTTAGAGAATTTCAATTTAAACAATTCTAAAGAATAAATTGAATAATTATAGATCGAAAAGGATACAATGTTATATACAATTCTATAGTTAGATATGGCTGTTTCATTAAATCTATTTTGATACCTGTTGTTTAATATGTGATCTTTACACTCTTTGGCAAAGCTTTTTTGAATACAATACTTGTAGAAGCAAGGAACGTTGATGAAAAAATTGGTTCACTACACACTCTTATATGAATAAATAGTAAATAATATGAAAGAATGCCAAAAATGATGAATGAGATTAAATTTCTTACTAGATTAAACTCATAAAAGTTGCATCAAAATGATAAGTAGCAAAATAGAATTAATTAGGAAACTAAAAACTAAATTGTAAGAACAAACACAAGAAATTAAAAAAAATTTCTCATATTTATATTCTATACTTTGCTAGGAAATGTTAAACCTTGTATATTTAACTATAGGCTAATTGAATTTTTGATCCTATAAAATAACTAATAAGCAAGAACACAATCAAAGAGAATTATTTTAAGATTTGAATGAAAGTATAACTTATTAAATAAAGAATCATTTCAAGGTTGAAATAACTTCAAAATGAAATTTACAAATGGTATTATGCTTTTGTGTCATGCTTTAATGTTGATTGTGAAAAATCACCATTGTCTTTAATACAATGATGCTGTCCTATTAAATAATATTTAATGTTTATTACGACAAAATAACTGACGTTATAATAAATGAATTTCCTTTTTTAAAAAAATCATATTTCTTTTCTTTTTATTATAGAATTAAATAGAATAACAATAAATTGAATGTAAATGAAATAAAAAATGAGAAAGGAGATAATATATTATGAACATATATTCTTCTATTTTGTATATTCCTATATCAGTACATGAACATATACAATAAAAAAAATAGTTATTTATAATGAATAATGGATTTTACATTTACAATAAATATATTTGACATCCTTAGAAAAAATAAAAAATAAAAAATAAAAGTAATCCCTTTATATTGCTTGATAATTTCTAAAGTGTTTGATTTAATTAATTTTGTATTTATTGACCTTGAGGTACCTGATTACTTTATTTGCTATAAACCTCTTGGGATTCTTTTGTTTCATTATGAAAATGGGCTTGCTTCTTGCTTTTTATATATCAAAGTTTGATGCGACACATAAGCAAGCAACATATTGATTTTCATGTTGAAACACAAGAAGCATTAAAAGCTCATAACAAATGAAGAAATGAAATACCTTAACATTAATTGAAGGACAACACATGCCATCAATGTCATATAATTAGAAATGCTTTAAATTTTATGATTATGACAATCACATCAAACCGCAAATATGCTCATGACCATTTATTTAGGTGCAGAAGATAATTGTAATTTGATGCAATGCCTATAACTATAAGAGATAGCTTCTAAGATTGAGATGAATGATATAGATTATAATATCTAATATTAGGAAGTAATTGGAATCCTTTAAAGTTCCTTTAATTAAAGGACTTGTGTCCGCACTTCAGTAATGAACACCAAAAGTCTACAAAGAATTTGGAGGTATTTTGTTAGAACTCCTTACAAGTACTTTATAAAATTCCCATATTTATGCTTGAATTATCAATATGAGTTCTTGGATGGAGCCTAGATCAATTCTAAAAACTTCTAAAAGGATTGATATTTAGAATTCATCAATAGAAAAGATTTTTAAAATGAAAAATGTAAGCCAAAGTATTAATATTACTTAGGTTATTAATAAAATTTAGGAATCTCTTAGGATTCCTTCTAAGGTGTGGATACAAGTCCTTATAAGTATCTTTGAAAGCTCCCTAGACCTTCCAAATAGTAATTGTAATGCCAAAACCAAGATTTATATCCCTAACTTAGAAACATTCTTTTTCATGAAAAGAGATTTATCTTGAAAAATTATAGATTTGTCATCAGGGAGCCTTGCTTATAGGTTGAAGCAAAATAGTTAAATGTCAGTTATCAATTAAAAATTGACATTGTAAGTTTGGCCATATGTACACTTGCAATGAGTTAAGACATTAGTTAAGTAATAAAATGATGTGTAAATTGTTGATGAATAGTCATGATGATTGAAATGGACTTACATGATTGTCAATACAAAAAATTGATGTTGTAATTTTTCTATTATTGAACAACCATGACAATTGAAATGGACTTACATAGTGGTTACCATGCAAAATCGACATTATTCATTAAATGTCATTGTTGAAGTTACTTCAATTCTATTCATTTAGCCTTCTTCAGTTTTATTTATTTAAACTACCTTATGATTCATTATTTAGACTTTTTTAGTTTCTTTCATTTAAAATTTTTCATAAATTCATTCATTTAAATATATTCATTTTTATTCATTTAAACTTTCTCATAAATAGCATTCATTTGGATATCCTTATATATTTCAAGAAAATATCATCAAATTAAATGTAGGTTAGACATAAAAATGATGTTTTTATGCTTGTGATTTCCTTGGCATTAGTATAATTTTTGTTATGTAAACAATCCAATATGAAAAAAAGTTATTTTTAAACCAATTTTACATAGAACATTACATTCATTTTGATATGTTTTCTTTTTTTTTTTAATTTGTGTAATCAAAATGCTTATTATAGAATTTTAAGTACAAAGATGACTAAAGAGAAACAATTCTACAAATTTAAAATGAAAGTATAAACAAATGAGTAAAAAGAAACAATATCTTTAGAAATTTATACAAAATAACTATATTAAACCATTAATAAATAAAAATAACATGTCTACATATGTATACAAAAAAAAAAAGAAAAATCATCATGTATCAAAAACTTTATCCTTGATGCAAATTTTAACATTATTGCTTAAATTTCTCCAATTTGTATACTCCATGAGATCCATGAGAAATGAAAGAGTATATAATGTGGGAGAACTAAAAGTTAATGTTCTTCTTTTATACATTTTTTCAATGAAAGAAGGGTGAGAGTTCAAGGGCTCTCTCATTCACAAACTCTTCCATTCCACTTTTACTACATGGAAAATGAGAGAGTACACAATATTAGAGAAACAAAGGTAAAAGGTTCTTCCATTGTACACTTTCTCGATAAGAGGAAGTGAGATCACTAATAATATTATATATCAAATTCATCATACCTAAAAGGATATTAGAGAGATGTTAGAATAGTTCATATGGAAAGACAAAGTTTGAGTAGAGATTTACAGGGAAAAAAATAAACGTTGGTTATTAAGCAAAATTGACATTGTATGCTTTTGTAATTTTGAACAAGACTCCTTAAATTGCTTTTGGATGATGATTGTTAATAAGGATCGACATCTTATACTTCTATAGTTTTCAATGAAACTTTTGAAATGTCTTTTAGATGGTGGCTATTGACTAGAATTAATGTCCTATAATTTTGTAGTTTCTAATAGAGTTTTTAAAATTCATTTTAAATGATAGTTGTATACAAAACTGACGTTATAATTTTCTAAGCTATGTTTAGATATTAGTTGTATTATTATTTGTTATCTTAAATTTTTTATATAATTTTGAAAATGTCATCACATTAAAATAAGTGTTTATTTTTTTGTAAACTAATGTCTATTGGTTAATGTAAATCATCAATTATGTATTAGTAACAGAATAAGGTAATTAAGCTAAAAATATATACAAACATAGGTTATCTTAGGGAGGGTATAAAAGGCTTAAGGATGATTTCATTAGGAAAAGAACTCATGTTGTCAAGGAAGCTGTTGCTCAATCTAGTAATCAAGCATCTACCTTTATCACCATGTAGAATGCCATGATTTTTGGGTGAGAGTAAGAGTCAACAACAAAAGCGAATTCATGACAGAGAAAAATTGAAAGGTTACTTAGTGAATAGTAAGTGATATCTTTTTTTTTTGGGCCTAATACAGAGTGTGTTGTTTACTTACTACACATAAATAATCATGTTTGATTACATTTTATTAGGATGAGTTTAAGCAATAAACTACCTAGAGGGAGTATTAATCAGTATGGAGGATGGATATATCAATTGCTACTCTGGGAGTTCTAGAGCATCCTAAGCATCTGAAGGGCATTGAAGGAACAATTCACATTAAGAAACACTTTAGAAAAGCTTCAAAATGTTCTTGCAATTAATGATTATTTGAGCAAGAAAAGGTAAAGTTGAGGGAGGAATTACCAAAAGTAGTTCATAGCATATGTTGGCCATCCTTGAGCAAACTAGTAAGTTATTGTTCGCTTTAGGGAAGGAGGAGGAAGAGGTATGGATGGTAACCTTTACTTTATAGTGGGGCAACCACTACCCAACTAACCTTTATCCTTTCAATCATTACTATAAGTAAATTTTTGTCGCCTTTTATTGTTAGGTACTATCCAATCACAATGTAGGATTACATTAATGTTGTTTATTTGTCATTGTAGAAAGGTTGTAGGTGTGTACTTATAATTACATGACCCTTGTTAAGCAAGTGACAAATGGGATGGTTTTCTTAATTTTTATGCTCCACACCAGTGCATTGATAAAGGTCCGTATAAAGTTGCGTTGGATATTATCAAGGATGAGTCAATTGAGTGCTATTATTGATGGAGGATGTGATCACAATGGCCTAAGCATTTGACTTTTACCTAACTTGATCAAGGGCCTTGATTTCATCATGTACAATGGTAATGTTCTCATAGCTTTAAGTTCATTATTTATGGTTAAATAAAATATTTGTCTAATATGTTTGATTATCATATTTTTTGCAATCCATTTTTAGATATCTTCCCAAAAAGAAAAAAGCAAGGGGAAGCTAGATAAGGACAAGGATGAGGATGAAAAATCCAAAGAATTAAATACTTTACCATCTTATTCTTAATAAAAAAAATAAAAATAATTTTTTTTTTATCTTTTGAAGCAATTCTTACTTGTTCATATTTTGGAAATAAATAAAGTCCCTTAAAATTAAAAATTGATACTAATTTTCCTTGGTACAAAAAATAAAGTAGTAGATTTAGTAGCGCAGGCTGCAATAAAAGCTTGATGTCATTCAACTAGTACTATTTTGATGTAATCCTTAGGGAGTAATTCATCGAATTTCTTAATAGATCTAAGAATAGATGTGTCCCTACTGCCCACATATAAAAAATCTTATTTTTTTGAACATAAATAAATAACGAAGCCATTACAAGTGCCGAAAATACTATTTAATGTAGTTGAAATAATCGAATTTTGAGTTGTTCGATCAAGTAAGGGAAATTCAATGGAAAACAATTCCATCGAATTGAGTATGATTGTATATGTGATAGCATCTACTATACCAGGAATATCAATGAACCCGATTATTGAAATTGCTCAGGATACCTTTTTTTAGCTTCTAGAATCTATTTCTTAGTTCAAGATCCCTCTTACTATAATAATTGG
Organism: Sindora glabra; assembly: GCA_020226215.1. Lineage (NCBI taxonomy): Eukaryota > Viridiplantae > Streptophyta > Magnoliopsida > Fabales > Fabaceae > Sindora > Sindora glabra. The sequence goes on from CM035229.1 coordinate 72,895,887, forward strand.
AATCAAAGAATTAGTAGATCTATTTCGTCCAAAATGGGAATGAACTAGGGTTATGAACTTCAAGATAGTATGACTAAAGCAACCAATCGTGGGGGAAACGGCCACTTCCATTTTTTCCACTTCATTTTATTCTTAATACATAGAAAATGATACTCAATATTTTTATTGCAAATTTAATTAAATTCAAATTAAACAAATAAAGTGAAAAGAAATAAGAAATCACTTAATTTACTTTTTTTGATTCCGAATGGCACATTATAATAATAATAATAATAATAATAATAATAATAATAATAATAGTAATAATAATAATAATAATAATAATAATAATAATAATAATAATAAAATTATAATTTTGTTTGGACAATCAAACCTATTTCTCGATTCAATAAAATCCTAAAGAGGTGAATAGGGTCCTAAATAACGAGAGATATGTAAAAAGCAGGTTCGATTACGCTTATTCCTAATCCTAAATGGAATGGAACGACACAGAGATCTATATGTAAACATAGTATCTATTTAGATACGCTCAAATGGTGCCTTTTTATAATGAGAATGTATAGAACCCTATTCCAGTTTGATTCGGTATGGAATGAACTTATAATCATGGAATCGACTCGATCATCAGATTATAGATTATAAGTTCATAACCCTAGCTCATTCCCATTTTAGGCGGAATAGATCTACTAATTCTTTGATTTGGATTTATTGGATTCTTTTATCAATGGTGTTAGAACAGAATTACTTTTTTTTGACTCTGTGCTAGCGATTCCACTATTATTAAGTATTAATGAATATTAAATATTAGTAAACAATCATGAAATAATTCCTTCATATTGATAGAGATAGAGGCGTAATTCACATGGATATAGTAAGTCTCGCTTGGGCTGCTTTAATGGTGGTCTTTACATTTTCCATTTCCCTGGTAGTATGGGGAAGAAGTGGACTTTAAAGATATTACTAATTTAGTTGAGGGAGCAAACTATATCAATTATTTTATAGACGGTTCTGAAATTTTTTGAATTCAATTTCTTAATGAATTCAAAAAAATACCTGCATTTCGGAATTCTATTCTATTAGAATACTGTATTTGAATATTTGTGAATATATAAATACTGTAGTATCTCGTTAGATAACCACTATGTCTATCTTATTTCCCATAGAAAGTGTGTATCCCTTAATATAATATAATAACTAAAAACTAATAACAGAACTCTTTTGAAAAAAAAAGGGGGAAAGGTTCCACGGTTCCTCATTGTTTATATATATATATACATACATATATATATACATATATATATATATATATATAGGGTCATTTCATTGAACTAGAAATTTTAGGAAGAATTCAGTTGGAATCAATTTCTTATTGTTTGTATTCCTTTTCAAATATGAATATGGGAATAATTGAAATATTTATTTGATTGAAAGAGTCCCTTCTTGATCTTTATATTACACATAATAAGATATTGTCAATGCCTTAGGCCAGTCACATCATTACATGCTTATGCCACATGGTACCATACTACCAAAGGTATATGGGTGTAAGAATAGGCCTTAACTTAACTTTACTTATATTTTCTTCTTTGTTATTTTACTTTGATATTGATAATGTTGCAACCACCACTAATTTTCGAGAAGGAAAAATGCAAATGTTTATTTATACAATTGTATCTTATTTTGATGGTATTATAACTTCTCTCATATTCAAGAAGAGCTACGTAGACTAGTGTATGATGATGAGTACAAATATTATGGTAATTCTAATTTTGGTAATGATAGCAATTTTGAACTTATAAGATTAGATTAGTCATAATTAATAAATAAAGGATGATTATTAATTTTTATAATTTTTAAAATAGGCATGTTAAGATCACATTGCATATAATTTTCATACTATGCATCCATGCTTTGATCTATCTTGTTGATTATATCAATATATGTGACCATTAATAGATCTAATTCCAATAATTGTTCCGAATTGACTCTATATTGATATGATTGACATGTTAGATTAATTAGTGACAATTTTCATAATGATAGTAATTTTGAGCTTATAAGGTTATATTAGTTATAATTAATAAATAAAGGATAATTATCAATTTTTAGAATTTTTAAATTTTAAAAATTGAAGAATTAGATTTTTAATATGCATGAACCCTATAAAATTGATAAATGAACAATAAAATTAATAATTTTTCTTTATTTATTAGTTGTGAATAAGGACATATAGTGTAGTTGGAATAAAAATTTCTCATGTAACACCTAAACCACATGTATAGTTTTTTTAATCCAAAATTGAAAATTTTTACTTTAAAATGAGATAGTCAAATTCTTTAATTGTACAGTCATTACAAAAAAAAAAGGTTATACAGACAATAAAAAGTCATCTATATAGACCCATTTGTCATCTGTATAAGTATTATAGACGACATATAGAATCGTGTCTATTGCAGACTATACAGACGATATTTTTTTTGTCGTCTGTATAGCCTTATCGTCTGTATAGATCAATGTTATACAAATGACAAATGTCGTTTGTATTGAGGACATTGTCATCTGTATAGAGTGGACCTATACAGACGACATTTGTCGTTGTATACATTTGTCGTCTGTATAGCTTAGACCTATACAGACCACAAATGATACAGACAACAAATGCCATTTGTATAAGTTTTAATATCTTAAAATTTGTGTTCATAATTTAAAGAATGATGATCACCAAAAAAGAATTTAAATCTAATTAAAATGTTTAAATTTATATATGTAAAACAACAATTTACATAATATTATATAATAGTTTATATCATTATATAGTAGTTTATATACAATTATATAATATTTTATATAATATTATATAATAAAGTTAATAATTTATATAGTTTTACTTTCATTCTTATATAAAAATATTATTATAATATAGTTTAATTAATATTATATAATAAAGTTAATTGCTTATATAATTTTACTTTTTTTTAGATAAAAATATCTTTATGATGTAGTTTATTTAATAGTATATAATTAAAGTTTACATGATTATATAATAATTTACATAATATTATATAATAATTTATATCATTATACAATAGTTTATATACAATTATATAATACTTTATAAAGTTTTATATAATGAAAGTTGATGTCATATATATAATAATTTATATAATATTATGTAATAAAGTTAATCATTTATATAATTTTACTTTCATTCTTATATAAAAATATAATTATAATATAGTTTATATAATATTATATAACAGTTTATATAATTATATAATAGTTTATAGACATTTACATAATAGTTTATATGGTTTTATATAATGAAAGTTTATGTTATTATTTAATAGTTATATAATATTATATAATAAAAATTAATAGTTTATACATTTTGTTATATCAACACTATTAAAAAAATTTTGTGTGTAAATTTTTCTAACATACATGATTAAAATTGCAAAGCAACAATTAGAAATTTTAATCAATAATGCAACAATATAATCAGAATATATAATAAAATAAATATAAGAATTAATAAATGATTATAAAATGATGGTGTAAAAATAAAAGAAAAAAAGAGGATATATTTGAACTACATGGAAGAGCTCCACCAAGAAAGGGCTCCACTTACGTGTAGAAGAAATGAGAAAAATGGTTCCTGGGCGAGAATTTATAAGCAAACTCTATACAGACGACATTTGTCGTCTGTATAAGTATCCTCGATCATCTATATTACTTTTCAAATTTTAACGTACTAAATTTTTGTTGCTTCTAAAAATTTGAACTCTATACAGACGACAAGATGTCATTTGCATAGAGTTTTTTGATTTTTTTTGAATAAAAATTTTTAAAAATACCTATACAGATGACAATTGTCGTCTGTATAGGTTAAGGCTATACAGACCACATGTGTGTTCAGTATAGAGTTATGCTATACAGACCACAATGTTGTCTATATATCCTACAGTATCGTCTGTATAGGCCGAACCTATACAAACCATATGTGTGGTTTGTATAGGTGTAGACTCATGTGGTCTGTATAGGTGTAGACTCATACAGATGACACTGTAGTATGTATATCCTAATGTTATCTGTATAGGCTGAGCCTGTATGTGATCTGTATAGAGTTGGGCTACACAGATGACATTGTCGTCTGTATAGCCTAATTCTATACAGAGTAGTCTGTATAGAGTTAGTCTATACAGACAACAATGCCGTCTGTATAGGTCCTCTCAAATTTTTATTTTGGTGGATCTATACCTTGTCTATACAGACAACATGCCTATATAGATAACAAATGTCGTCTGTATAGGTTTTTAATTTTTTTTTTAAAAAATAAAATTTTCAGAGGTCTATACAGACGACTGAGACTTTGTCGTCTGTATAGGTGTCATCTATATATCTCCAAATTGTTGTAGTGAGTCTCATATAACGTGTATCTCCCTTGAAAGTGGTGCCTTCACATTGGTAGGAATGGCCTCTAAAGAGTAAACTTGATCCAGTTGTGTTTGGTCCACAAGAATCAGCAATCACCTTAGAAATTATCGACGGGGAGGTCGGAGGCATAATGACGACGGAACAGGTTATTATTAAGCACACTCCAGGATGTGATATATTGTCTATAATTTCATCGTCACTCTTATTATGAGTATTTATGGTGTATTCAGGCCGTGGAACAGAAGAAATTATTCATGCTAGACTACCATGATTTATTGCTACCATTCGTGGGGAAAGTAAGAAAACTGAAAGGGACAACACTTTATGGCCTCTTGCGATTGGGCTGACGAGACCTCCCAGTGATGGAAAGTGGCAATGGAAACAAGTATTCACACCCTCTTGGCACTCTACCAGTGTTTAGCTCTGGAGGCTTGCCAAAGTCCATGTTCTTGCACATGATTCTGGCTATGACCAACTCGTTTCTCACTGGTTAAGAACCCACTGTGTGACAGAGACCTAGGTAATTGCCACCAACAGGCAGCTTAGCGTGATGCACCCAATATACAGATTGCTGCATCCTCATTTTCGATACACACTGGAAATCAACGCTATGGCGAGAGAAGCACTTATTAATGCAGGTGGCACCATCGAGAGCGCATTCACACCAGGCAAATACGCCATGGAATTTTGACATGCAGTCTCTTCCTAAAGACCTAATCAGAAGGTAACCTTTTCGCTATCTAGCTTGGAGTATCATGCACGTAACATGATTGAATTCAACAAGTGTCACTACACTGCAACTACACCTTCATAAAATAAGCCCAACATTTCACTCAGTATCATAGTTACTCAAAATTAAGGGTGGAAATGTGCTGAGATAGGTCTGGCGGCTAGGTTTGCATGAAATAAAATTGGTCTGTTTTAATCTATAAGCTTATAATGGGCTTTAAATTTAGCCTAATCTAATTCATATATAAAATTTTTAAAGCTTGGTCTAACCTTTTAGACTATATATGGTCCATCAATAATTTATAAATATTCTTTAAGAATATTATGATAAGTGAAATTACACTAATTTGAGTCAAGTTTTGTTATAATTAAGTATAAATAAACAAATATAGAAAAATTTTCAAATTTGAACTTATGATAATATTTTGAGTTGGACTTACTTCAATAAAAAATTGTAAAGCTCGAATTTTGGCTCATACTAATCGAACAAAAATTTTAAAAATATTGTAAATTTAACAAGTTCAAAATTCAATTCAAATTTAATTCAATACTAAAATAAATATAAATATCATAATAATAATTATAATATAAATTAAAATTAAGAGATTAAGAACATGTTAAAATTTTTCACAATTTTTTTTAAATATTATATATATTTATATTATATAACTTAATATATTAAAAATATGGTCCAATAGAATAATAGGTTAGACTTTAAAAAATACAACCCAACCCATTATATAAAAAGGGTAAAAAATTTAATCTAATCCCATTCTATTTTATAAATAGATTAGGAGAGGTCATGCCGAAAATAAACTAGCCAACTGGGGACTTATCGGCCAGGTGCCCTCCGAAGAATTTGTTTTAATTAGCCTCCCACGTGAAAAAATAGGGAACCCATTTCTGGACCACACTACATTATTATATGTACCACATTCCTAATATCTATGCTCTACACTCGTGTTTTAATTTTGGTTCTCTGGAGTGGAATGACTGTGGAGGATCCATTTGCACCCCATGGGCTAAAGCTTACCATCCCAGACTGCTACCCTTTTGCAAACGATGGCCTCATTCTGCGCGACTGTGTCAAGAAATGGGTCACTGAATATGTCAGCCACCATTACTCTAGCCCAAGTGTGGTGCAATTTGATGATGAGCTTCAAGCATGGTGGACAGAAATCAGAACAGTTGGGCATGCTTGCAAAAAGGACGAACCATGCTGGCCAGACCTTAATACTCCAAAAGATCTCGCTGATATCCTCACTATCATCATATGGGTAACTTCTGGTCACCATGCTGCAGTCAACGTTGGCCAATATGCTTATGGAGGCTATTTCCCAAATCGTCCTACAATCGCCCGGACCAAAATGCCCACAGAGGACCCGGCAGAAGAAGAATGGGAAGAATATGTTAAGAAGCCCGAAAAAGCTCTTTTGAAGTGCTTTCTTTCACAACTAGGGTTATGACTGTTTTGGACATACTGTCCACTCATTCACCGGCTGAAGAATACATAGGGCAGAAAATGGAATCTGCATGGGCTGAGGATCCAGAAATAATGGCTGCTTTTGAAAGATTTAGTGGGAGGTTGAAGAAACTAGAAATGATTATAGATAAGAGGAATGAAAACCCTAAACTGAAGAACAGAAATGGAGCTGGCATTGTCCCATATGAGCTTTTGAAGCCCTTCTCAAAGCCTGGTGTGACTGGAATGGGGGTTCCATGCAGTATTTCTATTTGAATTAAAAGATTAATAGATGGTAAGAATAACGGGCTTAATGGTAGACCATACATCTTGGGCACATTTTATAGTCCAGATGTTAAACTAAATTGCCCTAGCTAGTTTGATCACAAGAGTTGCATCAGCGCAAGACTTTGTGAGTTTCCTAGAATAAGACACTAGTAATTCTCGAGGATATAGACCTGGAATGCCGTATAAGGCTACAGGGATGTATCGAATATTCAATATTGTGTATAAATTATTACTATTATTATGTGTAAAAGAATTTGAAAAGTAAAATCAGTGTATATATGTTGGATCAATTTAAATTATATTATACAATAATATATAAGCAATTGCATGACAATATATCATTTAAAAACAATATACATAATGTGATTAAAAATATAAAAAATAAGCGGGTGAAATAGGGATAATTAGATCTGTCTGCATGAGCCTATACTTGTATGGACTGATCCCCAAAGCCATTTTAGAGAGGGACCTCAAAATTTAAAGCCCAGTTATGAAATGGTCCATTGAATCTGCAAGTTCAGATCATTTTAACGCTAGCTAATCAGGCTTGGCTCCATCGGCGCACCTTGGGAGCGACTTTTAATAATATGGCATAAGTTGCATGAGTTTTTTTCTTTCCTTTTTTTCTTTTCAATATTCAAGGAGAGTCATTTTTATTCTAAAAATCTCTTTATCGAAGCATCTAGTATCGCCAATGGAAAAGCAACGGAAAAGCAACCAATCGGGAAAAAAGGGAAAAAAAATGATAAGGAAAGGATTTAATCTTCGCCTTCATACTAATTATTGAGCATATCAACAGAATGTATTGATATACGAAAATAGGGGCAGACTTAGGTTCGGTATTGACTCGATTGAGGGAGTCATGCCAATGAGCTACTAATTAATGTTAAATATGACATTATAAATAAATTTTATACTTTGATTTTAAGAAAATTATGTATTAATTTTTAATCCGGTGCTTGGTGGAATGCAAAATAAGGAGAGATGAAAGAAAAATTTTAATTTAGAATTTTCATGTAATTGATTAGAGGAAAAATGAGAGAAAAGAAAATAAAAAAAAATAATTTTGAGGTTATTATTTCTCCTCATACTAACATTTTAAAAATTTTCTTTCTTTTTATTTTCTATTCTAACCCAATTTTAAAACTTTTTCTTCATTTTTTTTTTTACAGCATGCATGGGATAAAGAATATAATATTTCCCCTTTGCATATTATATACACTACAAGAAAATGGGTATTAGATGGCGTTTTTGTACTGTCGTTTATAAAGAAACGCCGTTAGATGTAACAATAAATGGCGCTTAAAGAAAACACCCTTGGTGCTCTTAGAAAAGTGTTCCTGTTGCATCTACTGGCGGTTTTTCAATGGGGGTTTTTATTGGAACGCCACTGTTTTACTAATTGAGCGCGAATTGTTTCCCTCATTTTCGCGCAAAACAAAATTGGGGATAGAAATTTAGTTTTCAGAAATCTAAATCTAATATTCATCTTCTAAAGCCCGCCGATCATTCCGTCTCACTGCATTTTACACAAGGTTAGTTTGCTTCAATTTCTTTGATTTGTTTTCTCATATTTCATTTGTCCAGTTCATATGGTTTCCTCATCACATCATTCGATTTCTCCACTTTCATTGAAAGATTGATCATTGCAAGGTTCTATATTTGTAATCTTGTTTGCGTGAGTTGTTTGAACCAAATCGAGTGGAGCGAAATAGATACAGCCACCCTTCCATTTTACCTTCTGTCATTTTCATTGTCTGAGCCAAACCTTAGCACCGAAAATGAATCTGGAGATTTTTTCTGGCAAACTTAGAAAATCCAGAAGGAGAGCCGCAAATATCAATTATTAAAACCTAAGCCAAACACAAAAACATTAAGGAGAACAAGATTTGTGATTCTCTGATCCCATGAAAGGGAATCAGGGGATCAAAGAATCAATTTCGAATTCCCAACCCTTATGAAATTTGGATTGAAAATGCAGAACTTCTAATTTATTTTTATTTTTAAAAGTTTTTTCCTCTGTCTTCCCTTTGAAGAATACATACTTTAATTGTAATGCTCAAACAGGTGAAGCTATTTAAGGACCTGAAGCTTACAATATTGCCTTTTTGTTTTTTACTCCAAGAATACTTCTTTCTTTTATTTTTGTCCCAATTTTTAAGTTTTATTTTTTCACCATTCAACCCTTCTTCTCTCCTGGCTAATGTTTACTCTCTCTCTACTTGGAATTTGCCAATTTCGTGGGTGAGTTGATTTGATTTGGTGGAATAAAGATTTCATTGATTCTATGTGTTATCTTTGTAACCTTTGATTAAGTTAAACTTCTATTGAATCATGATAATGGTATGAATGCATTTCCCTGTTTAGCTCAATGAGTATGGTTTTCGTTTGATTATTCATTCACTATTTTATATGGTTTCTCATTTACTATGTTTTGAATATTTTTGCTCCCACAATTCTTGTTTCTAGTTCATTAAGCTCAAACCAAATCATTGTGGAAAAAAGATTGTTGAAGTTGTGATTTGTGGCTTGATTTGTGCTAAAAACCAATTCCGTAGGAGTTGTTTTGATTTGTTGCTCGTGTGCATTGTTTGCATCATAGGAAAAATTGTGTCCTGCCTTATGCAATATATTTATGGACATGTATCTACCTATTTGATTGTATTGTGTTGTTGGGGTTCTCAAGTTCCTAATTATGTTCAGTGATCAAATTAGCAATTTGGTGAAATTCATTAGATTATAAACCAAACTTTTACTTTATTAGTTTTATATTTAGAATTTAAATTTTGATTAGAAAATAGGATTGGTCTTGTTTGGCAAACATGTCAAGGAATGTTGAATAAAGTTAGGATGATTAACTGTACTAGAATTAATGTGTAAAGTAACCAGCTTGTGGTTTGAGACATTACTGTATGTATAAAAAAGGAGTAATAGTAAGCAAATCAAGTATAATGGTTATAGGCTAGGAATTTGAATTTGTGTTGATAGTAGTGTTTATTGCTGATGAAATGCAGGAGCTATAAGATAGGGTGGCCAAAGCAAAGGATTCTAACAAAGAGATGATGAAGGTTTGGAAGGAAATTGTGGATTAACATGGAAAGACGGTTTTACTGGAAAACTACAGCACCTTTAACTACACAGGTACATTTTATACGTCACTTTTAAGTGTAGATTTGCCATTTTCCTTTCCATAGTGAAGGAGGTGTGTTTATGTCGTAATCAAAACATGCTTATGTTCAAAGGCTGGAGAAAAATATATTTAGAGGCTTATCATATGCTTGCTTTCTTTGAGAATTATTTAACATCGTTTGCAAATGATGTGTGTGAAATAAGTTGGAATTCCATTGTAAAATGACATATAGAATTAAACAAAAGAAAGTCATAAGAGATAGTAGACGAAAATTCCTCTTCCCTATAACATTTTTGGTCAGGAAAATTGGCCAGGCAACTTAGATTAAGTATATCATTAAACAATAATTTAATTTAATTTCTATTATTGATACAACTACTTATTTTAAGTATTTAATTAAAATTCTATATATCCTATTTTACATTGCAATAAGTTTTTCTTTAATCTAAAAAAAAGGCAGAAATATACAGGGTACTACTCTACTAAGAATACTAATACATAAGTTTATATACTGGATACTGCTGTACTACAATATCTTAATGTTTATATATGCCTTTACTACAATATCTTAATGTTTATATATACAGGGTACTACTTTACTAAGAGTACCGATATAAAAAGTAGATTTCATTGTCATTGTTAATGTTTATATATGCCTTTACTGGTGATCATTCAATGGAACCTTTGCATACAAAAGATAGCTGAAGCCAATTAATTTATAGTTTTATGGTGTGAAAAGGACTTGATAGGAAAAGCAAGTTTTATGAGAGATAGGAGCAACCATTGTCATTGGGACAGGCTCAAGTCTCAAGTGTGAATCTTTTTCAATGAGATTTTCTCTGTTTTTATTAGGACTTTCTTTTTTTGATTGGGATTTTCTCTGTTTTTATTGGGATTTTCTCAAGTGTGAATCACATAATTAATTGTTAATAGCTTGACACGAAATAGCATTGTGCTTGCTGCTGAGAGTTTAAATACATAGCACCTTTAATATTTGGACTGACCGCCCCGGGGGGATGAGTGAATTTTCTCTTTAATAATTCTCAATTTTCACTTTAATTTTTATGCTCTCACAATTCACCTACTTGTACGAGTGTTTTTTATTTTTTATTTTCTCCTTCTTCTTCTTTAGTGGGGGGGATTAGAGCATCAATGTAATATTATTGTATTTTTCGGCCATGATATTATGGAATTGTATTTTACATACGAGTGACTGTGTTTAATTGAATAATTTTAATTTACTTTCTTTAGGAATTCTAAAGTTGCTAGGATGAGGGAGAATAGAGGGGTAAAAATGGAAAAAAGGAAGTTATTTGAAAATTTTAATTATAGAGGGTGAGAAATTAGGTGAATATAATGAATGATTACTAATTGGCCAGAAATTTTTCGATGCCAAAGTTAATACATGAAAAATGGTGATAGTAGCGAGATTAATTAGTGTGTGAAATATGTACCAAATTAGTTTAGAGGGGGATAGAAAGGTTTCTAATTAAGGTATAATGAGTTTTTTTGCACACATTAGAAGATTCCATGATGTTATTGGACAGTGAGGAAATATCAACATTAATAATTAATTAGTGCATGCTTTCAATGATACTTTTCACATGATGTTATTGGACGTTGATTTTTTAGGGGTCTCACCATTATAATGATAAGACTTACAAAAAAGCCTAGTATCAAAATACAATGCTGTTAGAAGTATGTGTTATCAAAACTGTGCTTTACAGAATGGCATTGTACTGCCATTTTTTTTTAATTTTATTGCATTTCCTTAGTTTAATCATTAGCCTTTGGTGGCCAAGTTGAATGCTGTAAATAGGTTGGTTTTTAAGGCAGACGTGATAGTGTGAAGTTCACAATCCTGAATGACAAGTAAGCTATTTTGATGCAAGATTCCCATGAATATGGATTTTGGCTTCATCTTCTTTGTATTATGACTCAGATATGGATTTTGGCTCCATCACATGGTTAAGGAAAGTTCTGTGTGGTAAGAGGGGCACCATACATCAAAACTAACCTATTATGAATGCTGCTAACATATATATGATATTGCACTTCTCTTAGTATAAGCTTGTTTTCGATTCTTTAGGGAAAGCACATTGTTATTTTTTATTTTTTGGTTGTTCTGCAGGGATGGTGTATTATGTAAGTTGTCTTATAAGAGAAGGGAAGCTATCATTGATATCAATTGCAATGATACATAGGTCTCACACATATAATTCATGAACTCTTGTGTAAGAGTTATACGCATGTTCATATTAAAGTGTATTATTATATTTTATTTTCTAGCAGTTACTTTTCATTTTCAAACAAGTAAATACTTGTATGTATTAGTTTGGCTTTTATGTTTGTAGGGGAAAGGCAAGAGGGAACTTATTTACACATTTGGTGGAAAGTAGCAACAACCATTAGATATTCTACTTATAGGTAAGAATTATATTATTGCAATGATGGCTATAAGCTTGTTAATCGGGGATTAATTTATTTTAGATTAATTTATGTACATTGTAACTAACCCCTAAATATTAAAATTTTACTATAACTACTCATAGATATTATAGCGGTCATGGATAAATCTTGGATTAAGTTGCCTTGAAACATACCTCAATATATTAATGGACTACAACAATTTTTGGATTTTGCAATTACAAACAAGTCTGTTGATGGGAGAATAAAGTGTCCTTGTCTATCTTGTTCATTTAGATTTTGGTTGACTAGAGAGGAAGTTTATGAACACTTGCTGCTTAAACAATTTCCACGAGGCTACACTAGGCGGGTTTGGCACGGGGAGTCAATCATAGGAGAGACTTCCAATAGAGAACACTTTGTGAATGAGCCTTGTGCTTCAGAACCTAGTGATAATCCAATCCTAAACATGGTCAATGATGCTTTTAGATTACCAACACATCTTGTGAATGAGCCTTCCACATCCGAAGATCCAATTAGTGGGCATAGGGTATTAAATGAAGGGTCAAGTGATCAAAGCAAAGATTTTATTGAGTTAGTTAAGGATATAAATCAAGAATTATATGAAGGATGCACCAAATACTCAACTTTCTTTTCTTATGAAACTTTATCACATAAAGTGCTTGTGTAAGATTAGTGATAAAGTAATGTCTATGATATTAGACTTGTTGAAAGATGCCTTTAGTCATGCAAAGATCCCTGAGTCCTTCTATGAGACCAAGAAAATCATTAACAAACTTGGTCTTAACTACACAAAAATAGATGCATGTCCAAATGATTGTATGTTGTATTGGGGTGAAGATGCCAATGAAGAAATGTGCAAGAAATGTAATACTTCTAGGTGGACATTAACAGGTAAGGGGAATGAAGGAGAAGTATCTAATGATAGAAAGAACATTCCTGCAAAGGTTTACATTACTTTCCACTTCAACCACGATTGCAGAGATTGTTTATGTCATCTAAGACCTCAGAGCAAATGAAATGGCATGCTATAAGTAGTAACAAAGATGGATTGATAAGGCATCCAAGGGACTCTGAGACATGGAAGACATTTGATTTAACTTACCCTGATTTTGCTTCATACCTTCGAAATGTGCGACTTGGCTTAGCTAGTGATGGTTTCAATCCTTATGGGAATTTAGGTAACAATTATGGCAGATGGCCAATTATTTTAATCCCCTATAACTTACCTCCATGGATGTGTATGAAGCAAACCTCTTTCATTCTTTCCATAATTATCCCTGGTAAGAAAATGCTTGGAAATGACATAGATGTGTACCTTCAACCTCTTATCCAAGAATTGAAGGAGTTGTGGGAGATTGGTGTGCAAGCATTTGATGCATCTACAAATCAATTTTTTAACATGCGTGCAGCATTAATGTGAACCATTAGTGATTTTCCTGGGCTTGGCAACTTATCTAGATGGAACACGCATATTGGTTTAGCTTGTCCTATTTGTAACTTTGACTTTGAGCCTCAACGTCTACCTTATAGTAAAAAGTCATGCTTCATATGTCATCATCGTTTTTTAAATCGTTCTCATAGGTTTAGATTCGACACATCTCGATTTGATGGAAACATTGAATTGAGGGACCCACCAAGAGTTTTGTTTGGTTCTGAAATTTTGACACAATTGGAAGATATTAATGTCATATTTGGGAAAGTTCCAGAGTTCACAGAATGCGGGAAAAGATCTCGCATAAAATCAATGGAAGAAACTGGAGCACAACAATGGAAAAAGAAGAGTATATTTTTCCAACTTCCATATTGGCAGTTTAATTTGTTGCGTCACAATCTTGATGCCATGCACATTGAGAAAAATGTGTGTGACAATGTGATTTCCACTTTGCTCAATGAACAAGGGAAGATAAAAGACCATCTAAATGCTCTACAAGATTTACAAGCAATAAATATACGTTGTGATCTTTGGCCTTATGATACACTAGCTGTATTTTCTTTAACAAATGCACAAAAAGATGTTTTTCTCAATAGATTGAAAAATGTGCAAGTACCTGATGGATATTCAGGTAATATCTCTAGATGTGTTGATTTGAAGCATTGCAAGCTTTCTGGGTTAAAAAGCCATGATTCACACATTCTTATGGAGCAATTGCTACCATTGGCTATACGTAATATACTACTAGATAAAGTTACTGCAGTGTTGGTTGAATTTTGTTCATTTTTTAGACAACTCTGTAGTAAAACTTTGAGTTTAGATGAGCTTGAAAAGCTAGAAGGCCAAATTGTCCTCACACTTTGCCATTTAGAGATGATATTTCCTCCATCATTCTTTACTGTTGGAGGGCCAGTGCACTATCGTTAGATGTATCCTATTGAAAGATACATATATAGTTTCCATTTCTTCACTCTTAAATTGTCTTCATTTTCAATTACTAGGATCAATTATTTATCTAAATATAGCATATCATTTATCTTCTTACTTGATAGGTATTTAGGACATTTGAAGTCCTATGTGAAGAACAAGGCCAAACCTGAGGGCTCTATAGCCGAATGTTGCATAATTGAGGAATGCCTTACCTTCTGCTCTAGATATTTGGATGGGATTGAGACTCGATTTAATCGGGTTGGACGTGTTGATGATAACCCTAATCATATTGGCTCTATACATGGAGATTCCATTTTTCTAAAGTTAGGTCGGCCAATTTGAAAAGTAATAACTTTCAAGCTATCACAATTGGAATTGGCACAAGCACATAGATATGTGCTATTTAATTCCATAATAGCTGATCCATTTATTGAGGAATTGAGGACACAAACAAAGAGACGACTTAGAAGTAGAACTCGGTCTAAGGTGGAAATCACTAAAACAGTTAACAAAGAAGTCATTGATTGGTTTAGGAGGCGTGAAAGTGTCTAACTTATATCTTCATGGTTGTGTCCATTTATTTCACCATTTATTTCACCATTTATTTCACTCTAAAATGTCTTTCTACAGATCATGAATATTAGTGATTGAGATTCTGTTTCTGTGGATCTAAAGTGTTTAGCTTGAGGACCACTTCCACATGCTAAGAGGTTTAGTGGTTATAACATCTATGGTTTCAAATTTCGAATAGTTAATTGAGAAAAAGGGTTGAAAACACAAAATTATGGAGTGTTTGCAATGGCAGAGACAGGATATTACGGAAAACTAGAGGATATCATTAAGTTGAATTATCATGGCCGATTCTCGGTTGTTTTATTCAAATGTAAATGGGTTAATACTAATAGTGGGACAAGAAAAGATCAATTACAGTTTACTTTAGTCAACTTCTCTCGATTGATTCATGTTGGTGATTGAGAAGACCATGATCCTTACATCTTGGCTTCCCAAGCACAAATGGTGTATTATGTAAGCAATGAGGTAGATAAAGATTGGAGTGTTACTGTGCACTTGAAGCCAAGAGACTTATATGATATAGGAGATATTGATGAGGAACCATGTCATGAAAGTGAGGCACATATATCTCAAGACTTAGGACAATTCTTCCCTAATGACAATGAATGCATACAATTAGCAAGAGAGGACGGAGGCAATGAGAATATGGTTATAACAAATTAAGATAGCAATATGATTATTGACATTTAAGGTCAAAATTATCTTCATGTAAATTTTTTATGATCCTAATTTATGTGTTTTGATTTTTGTTTTCTGGTTTACATACATGTTTTAACTATATGCCTTGTGTTTTATTTGTCTAACAGCCATGGCAAGGACAAAACTCTACAAGGATAAAAGCAAATCAGGATGTTCTATCCCTGCCTTGGCACCTCAACAGCCTCAAGATCCTCCCTTGGCTCCTCAACAACCTCAAGATGCTTCTCTAGCATCCCAACAGCCTCAAGATCCACCTTTAGCGCCTCAACATCCTCAAGATCCATGTCTAGTTTCTCATCATCCTCCCCGAGCACCCCAACAATATGAAAATCCTTCTCTGGCACCACAGTAATCTCAAGATGCTCTATCAACTCAAGCTCCACCTAGAAGTCATTGGTGAGTCCAAGTTATAGGTGAGTATGTCATTCGTTTTATGGTGATCTTTAGCTCATAACTTTTCATTTTATACTTGCTAATGATGTTTTCATTCACTTAGTTCCATTCCAAATGATTATACACATGCCAGGAAAATTTTTCTTTTTTATTCAACTCTGTTCTCATCTAATTTTAAGCCCAAGAACAAATATATTAATGACAGCCTCATCCCATATAACTTTACAAAATGTGTGCCTAACTTTCTGGTCCCCCACCCCTTTCTGTTTAGCAATCATTCAGTATACCACCAATTAGGAACCCACCTGAAACTTGAATCTGATCAAAGCTTAAAATTCTCCCAATGTAATTATTTTAAGTATGCTAGAATTTCTTAATGTAACCATATTACTATGTTGGGTTGTCCTCTATGAAGGCTTGCTGTCATCACAAGAAGTGATCATCGAATGAAATGGAATGAGTAGACGTGCTGGTTACAGCTCAGCGGTAATTCATTGAAATCCCCGCCCTAGGAAAACATTGATCAAATCAATATGTTGAATGGGTTAAGATTTTTGGTAAAAAAAGGAGAAAAGGAAAAATATTACAATTCAAAGGCCATAAATTAAAGTTGTTCATGTTCATGCATGTGGAAAAACATAGATAAATTAATTACACTATTAAAAGGATAGGGATTAATTTATTAGAAAGTAATTCAAAACAATATTATATATATTAAAATGATATTTGAAATTAAATTTTAAATATGTATTAAATATTATTATTAAATATAGAATAATATATAGATTTATGAAATTTAATTTAAAAAATATAAAAATTTAAAAATTTAAATTTTTCCTAGAAGTACACAATTTTTGAATTCAAAACTCTAAGGTGGCAGTATAGCTAGCTAAGCAAGTTAGTTTAAAAAAAAGAAATAATTTTTCTGGTTAGCTTCATGTATGTCTATCATAAAGTCAAATCAATTATAGTTTGGTGAGTTCTTAGATATCTGAAACTGCTGTAAGATCAGCTGCTCTATTCTTGTATTTCAAAGCATCATACAAATTCTGAAAAATAATTTAAAAAATTTAGAACAGGAATCCAACAATGAGTCTTCATTGTGGAGGGTTTAGCAGATAGTGTTAACCATCTGACACTTGTAAAGTCCATCTTCCCCCACCTTTTTGTTTCCTTTTCCATTTATTATCAAATTTAATATCAAATTCATAGTCCTGGGTTGAAAATTTGAAATATTATGGATACTGACCTTCTCTGACTGTAGTTAGCTCTGCTAAGCTATTTGATGTTCTGCTAGTAAGAGCTCCTCCCGATCAAGTGGAGGTGCTGATCTGCTTGATTGATATTTGCCTATTTGCTAGTTGCTTTTGGTTCTTTCAACTGGATACGACCTATCAAAGCCACTTGTTTATGTTGGATGCTGTTATCTGATGGTTTCTTCTATCTACAATGTATTTCCTCTTGCTAGTTCTCCCATCCCCCTTCTCTTTTGGTCAAGGTTCTTTGTATGGTACAGAGAAGGGCATGAATTGTGACTCAAATTGTTACAGTTAGATAAAATGCACACGAGATGGTTAGGGTAGCATAATTTACATTGATCCATTTTCTTCTTTCATCTTTCAGTTTCTACTGCTATATTCATGGGATCTCTCTTGATATTTAAATTTTTGAATCTGTCATGAATACATTGTGCAAGATTCAAGGGCAGTTTAACAGAACCAAAGAAAAAGAATAGCCTCATAGGCCGGGCTGGGCCGGGCAGTTGAAATACATATATTTATATGGATAAATACGTGCACCTATATGTATTTGCTGGCTTGTCACAGTCCCAATTTCCATTCCCAGAAGTTTTCTGTATTCTTTTTTCGGAATGAATCTGCAAGAATACTGTGATAAATTCTCGTCAACCAAGATTTCTCTGAGAAGCATACCATCTGTCATGTATTTGATTACAGTGTCTAGCCCAGTGCAATCCTCAAAATGAATTGCATAACCGACCTTCTCTCCCAAACGACAACCAAACTCTTCAGAGACTCTTTTTGCCACTAACATTGTAGCCACCCTACGAGGCTAGGTACATCCAATTTTACCCCTTGTAATGTAACCAGCTTCAGCAAGATACTGTGACCTGAGTTGTCTTACCTGAACCTGTCTCGCTAATGACCACAAGAACCTGATTGACTTGGACAGCCTTAATCAATTCTTTCTTTAACTTGTAGATTGGCAAGCTCCGCCTCTGTTCCTGAATGGAGAGCTTTGACCTTTGTCCAAAAGTGATGGTTTTACCATAAGCGTCCTTCTTCCACTCAGGCATGTCATAGGCTGATAGACCAACACCTCTAAGCTCCTGTGCAAGATCCCTTTCACCGGTTTCTGGCATAGGATCTTCCCATGGGCGATTAAGATCCTTTGGTATTGAGTCAAGCATTATCCGCTGTTGCTGTTCTCGTACTTCTCTACGCTCCTTTATCAGTGCAGATTGGAGTGCAGCTGCACGATTCAAAGAACCTTCTGGATTCTTAAAAATCTTAACAGGGGACATGTCCATTGAGTGTCTAGTCTGCCTTTGCAAAAATGCAGGTTCTTCCTCATTCAACTCAATCTTAAGCTCTTCTTCAGCCCCTTCTTCTTGGTACATTAGACCATCTCCCTCCTCATCATAAGTAGGACACTCTGTAACACTAAAAACACATGAAGCAATTAACTGTTTCGCTTCCCATCTCTCTGGAGAGCTCATTCTCTTTAAAGGTCTACGTGAAGAGCCACCATCATTCTCTTCCACAATCCTAATCCCTGAAAGACCTGTCCTGGATACTGGCCTCTCCATTGATTCTTGCGGATTCATTCCAAAAGTATCATGTATGATGCTTTAAATCCTTCCTCATCCTTTAAACTCTCTATTCTTCTTTAAATCCTCTTTTTAATGCTTGAGACATCAAAATTGCAATCATAGGAGCAATTGAAACACAAATGGGATTATCAATGTTATTAGACTAACGAACAACAAATTCTTGCTTGCTCTTTCAGCGAATGCCTTTTCTTCCTCTAAAAAGAGAGGGATAGAATGATAGACACAAATTTAAACATACCAAGATATATAGGCCCCACGAATGTGAAATCCCCTGCATTTCTTGGATTTATCTTTCATGTTAGACTGAGAATTTTTCTTACTTTACGAATAAGATAGAGTACCCCTTTATGAACATTTAAACAGGCATATACTATATCATAAATGATGTACTATCTCAAGGTTAATATAAAAAAATAAAATAAAATATATTTACATGCCTTGAGTAAGATCTTCCCTGTCCCTAATATAATAGCTGCATCAGTGTCCTAAACGCCAATAGCAAATTGGAGTGCTCCGACAGATGTTGTATGAGAATCCGTACCGAACAAAACCTGCTATGATAACTAAATTGATGACAATAGCTCAAAAACCATAAGACATATTGGCCACCTCATTTACTTAGTTAAGAAAATTATACCTTTCCTGGTTTACAAAGACCCTTCTCGGTAAGAGCAATGTGCCAAACACCTTTGTAATCTGGGTTAGCCTGCAGTCGTCATGAATTATTATACCCTTAGTATTTTTTACATAAACAATCTTGAAGAGCCATATGCAATTTCATTGCTGAGACATTGCAAAGAAGTAATAAAATCAACCAAAAAATGCTCATAAAGACTTACCCTGAAATCTTTAATATATTGAATTATTATACCCTGAAATTTTAATACGCAACTAGTTGAGAAATTCAATTCTTATATGTTTTAACTATATTAGACATCTTTAATTATATCTAATAAATAAAAAATAATAATTAATTTTATTAACTAATATATATAGATAAAAATTTCTCACTCCCTTATTCCTTTCGGTGCCACCAAGCAAAGCCTAAGTAAAAGTTGGCCATTTTACTTGTAATGATTAGGCTTTGAAATTGAGCAACATTAGACTAGAAGCAATAATTCCGGTGAAGATTGCATCCACAACGATAATGAGTGTTGGCGGATACCGCTTTTATTATCTTCCCAAAAATAATTACAGAATTGAATTTCTTCATTTCTGGTGAGTTGTATGGCAACAATTCTGTCAGGTATATTATCTTAAATAAACAAATGTCTTGAATTTAAAATCAATGAACTATTTTGTGACCTTAATGCATGTTTAACAAGACAAGATACAGCAAGAAGCATTGACAACTAATATCCTGCGTTCGTCTGATATAGTGGCCAATGGAAGCATGAAGCATCTGAGATTAGGATGGATATGGACGCCATCTTGTCTTGTACGCTTAGTACTGTTCCACTATCTCATTTTCATTCCTTCAGCATTGACAACGTCTCCCAATGTAATTATTTTAAGTATGCTAGAATCCCTTAATTTGTTTAGTGTTTGTAAACTAATATACATAGATAATGGTGCTTCATTTGTGTTAGGGGTCAGTGACAAGCACCGCTAGAATGTGTCAAACTGATGCAATGGGGGTGATGTGTCATTTTGACCATCCCACTTACCTGCGTGTTTGCTTCATCTTTCAGCCACGCTTGAGTCACTTGTCATTCCATGCATTAACCATAGCTACTCTTGATACTATATGATCTTTATCAGAAAAAATTCTGTTATCACCTTCATAGTGTTTCCTTTATATGCGACAATGGGTAGAACCAGTCCGGTCTACTGTATGATCCACGTCAATAGGTTTGTCCATTTGTGTCTTGGCCTTGTCTTGCTTTCGAATTAATTCCGTTCAATTCATTGAGTCAACTTGTCCCAAAATTCATCACTGGTTGCGTCCTTCAATTCGGTACGTTCTATTTGTTAGTCATTTTTCTTGTTTACTTTCCCCAAATTACACCTGAAAAGCTGGAGCAATTATGCAAGACATGAAAACCCAGTTGATCAAACATCTTTCAATCAAATACTTTTAATCATTATATTAAAATTTTAAATTACGTCTTATTATATTAAAGTAAATCAATAAATATAATATCATAATTCAATAATTTTTAAAACTAAGAAAATAATTTTTTATTTTAACTTAAAAAATAAGAAATAATATTGAGAATCTAAATACTGCAGATGGACTAAATTTTTTTCCTTATCTCTGTATAATTGAAAGGACAAACATGTGGGTGATAGGAAAAATATGCTTGCTGCACAAAATCCACAAGCAACGTGTCTCTATCCATAACTGCAGGGCTTAACAAAGAAAAGTAAAATTCTTAGTTAGCTTGGGAGATGAACTTCTTTTTGTTTTATTTTTGTTTTCTATCATAAATATCCTTTGGCTTTCAAAGGAATATACAGGTATAATGAGTGATAGGTATGTTCTCTGGTTGCGTGGGCATACAATTATGCATGCAGTAAATTAGATTGGGGATGAACTTCCCTTTTATTTTATTTGCATTGCTGATATATATTCTATTTTATGATTTGATGATAATAAAAACCATTGTCTTATGTTAAGTTTTTTTATGCACAAGTTAACCATACATTCACTTGTCATGTAGATGAATCTGGATCCAAAAAGTTGGAATTCTTGAAGACTTCAAATATTTGGCAAATTGAAGGTCGAAAGGTGGTTATCCCATTTGATGAACTTGAAGTTCCAACAAGTGATAGTGCATGCATATACGGACAAGTTTTGGGACATTTAGCATGTGAGGCTGTTGATTTTCCAATCTCCTATAAAGACTGGAGAAACATACCAAGATCTTGGAAGCTAGAAGTGTATAACAACCAAATCAAGGTAGTTTCCTCATTTCTGTGACTTTTTGTTTTGTTTATGTGGTATACACTAATGAAAGTTGCTTTATTTTGTTAAACACCAGTCAAAGTTTCATTTTGATGTGCCAGACTCCATTGCATGTAAATGGACTCTAAAGAACTTAGGTAGGAAGTGGAGGGATTTTAAGTTAAGGTTATGGCATGAGTTCAATGATGAATCCCTTAGCAGATGTATGATAAAGTTCTAGATGGTATTCCTAGAGATCAGTGGAAAACTTTTGTTGACATTAAGAATGATGAAAAGTACAAGGTAGATTAGCTCTTATAAACTATTGTTAATTCTTGTAAATAATCACTGCTATGTAGGGTATATAAACTAATGTATTTTTAATTATACTTGTTTTAGGTACTTTGCAACCAAAATGCTAAGAACCAGCAAAAGCAAAAAGTTGCACACATATCTGGTTCTAAAAGCTTTGCTAGGAAGAGGGCTCAAATGGTAGTAATATAGCCAAAAGTTTATATATTTATATAAATAAAAGTTCCTAATCAAATTTCAATATATTCTTATACAAGTAGAAGAGTTAGGTCGTCCAGTGGTAAGAGGAGAGGTATACCTTGGTACACATATAAACAAGGAAGGGAATTATGCCAATGAAGAATCAAGAATTCCAGGGGTTTGTTCTTATATTACCTACTTTACCACCTACTTAACTCTCCACCATCCTTATCAAAAAATAAATATAAAGGGTCAATTTCAAAGAGACAAGGTATCAATAATCAAGACTATACATGTCCATCATTCTTTTTGTTTTGATAGTGACAAGATAGAGCATTTTGATATTGCCAGTTTCTTTTAACTTTATTAAACCATAGGTATCTTTCTGATATTGTTGTTAATGAATTGATTTAAATGACTGTAAATTTTAATATTCCTGAAATGTTGTGTCAAGGACCAAAGAAATGCCATGGTATGTCTATGATATATTTTTTTAATGAAAATTTTATATGCAATCTATATCAGAATTGCACCAATTGTTTAAGCTGTATAATTTGTCTGAAAATGAGCGTAAGCTAAGGTTTCCCGTCTAATGTATGGAGTTTTGTATTTCTAAAAGTGAATTTAGTCTTCTTACAGTTCACTATCACCACATGATTCCTTAGCATTTACAAAGTATTTCACTCTTTACTATGTGGGTATGTTGATTGGTTTTGTCTTAAGCCATTTTCAAATACAATTATTTGCGATGCAGAAACATTTTACACTTCTATGTGAGATTCTAACAATGGATTTGTCTTTTGAACACTCAAAGATAAATTCTGGCGTTTTGATTTATAGCATTTTGACTTTAATGGCTATATTTCATCTTCTTGTTCCATCATTTCAGTAATTGGAGCAATTCATACGTTCCTTGATCACACTTTGAATTTAACGCATTAAGCTGTTGTGTTTTTCTTTTGGTATTCAATTTCTTTTACTAATGCCCTCTAATTGATTGTAATTTAAAGGTTAAGGAAAGAGTGGGAAGAACAGTAGATCCCTCCTATTATTTTACTTGAGGCTTTGTGCTTGTATCTCCAATGTAGATTTAGATTTTTTGTTTTCTCCCCACTAGTTTTGGATACCTTTTCATGATATTAATATTATATGTCAAAACTAGAGCAAATACTGTGATTGTTATTCAATATAGGGGGTATCGGCTGGCTGCTTTGATATTTTACAAATTTTCCAATTAAATTGAATGATGTGTAGTCTTCTTGTATAGTATTGACTATTAATTTTGAAATTGCTAATTTCTTTTTATTTTATCAAAGTATGAAAACACACTCCCTCTTATTTACCTTACCTTTAGATCATGGCTCTGCCCTGGTCCTTGTTGCTCTGTTTTAAGAGATTCCAATGCACGTTAAATTTAGTTTTTCTGAATTAAATTTCATATATTATATGATAATATATTAATAATTAAATTTGATGACATTTCATATAATATACCATCAAAAATTTCAAAGATGTGAAATGAATGTGTCAAAAAATGTTATTTCTAGAGAAGGAAGGTCACTTTCAAATACTGCCTCTGCAATATTGTGTTTATGGTCATTTTATTTATTTCAAGTTGATCCCATTATCATATAGTTGTTGATATTGTTTGTTTTGTTTCAATTTTCTTTTAATTTTGCTAGGAACAAATTCAAGAATGTATGAGCCAGCAACCCACTTTGCAGTCTGAACAACTAATATCTTTGGATGATTCTTATGCTAAGGTATTTAGGAAAGAACATTCAGGCCCAGTAAGAGGTGTTGGATTTGGTCCATCTCCATCATTAGTATTTAGAATGTCAACTCAACAATTTAGGGGCATTTCAATGGCACCTAACAGTGGAGGTTGTAGTAATCAACCACAAATGGATGAAAGAGTCCAACATTTAGAGTCTAATTTAGAGTTGGAATGTCAGAAGCGTCACATGATGGAAACTGACTGGGAAATAGCATTACAAAATGAACGTTCTAAAAGATTGGCTTTGGAAGGTGCAATAGCATTGGCCTTTGAAGACATGTTTGGAATGGTTCCACAACACATTGCCAATCTAATATCTGACCCTTCAGTGGTTAGTATATTTTCTGCCTAATAAGTATCAATATTAAGAATAAGAATTTGAGTTTTATTTTTCAATTATTGATGAGAGAATTGATTTTCATCACAATTAATTGATTATGGAAAATATATTTTGAAAGAAGTAATTATAAGTGAATCTATTCCATGTTTAGTAATATTTAAGAGTTAATTTTCATGGAAATAGATGTAAATGGTTTGGAGGACTTTCTATCTGACAAAAATATCACACAATTGAAACAAAAGTTACTCCATTTATCTTTTAATATAATCGTGATGTTTGCATCATAATTAATCCCAAAATAATTCTAAAAACTTAGCATAACTTATTAAAAAAGCAAAGTCTGGGACAGCGAAAGAATCCTTAACTAAATCTACACATATTGTCCTCAAGCAAAAAATGATAAAATGCAAAATAATAAAATTATAATATTTTAATAAAAAATTTATAAAATACATGCACTTGGATAGTCACATGTAAAATTTCTCCATTCACATTTGCCTATACTTCCCCAACAACGTGATTTGACCATTTGACATCAGGGAAAGAGTGAGGAAATAAAATTATAATATCAAGGAAAGAGTGAGGAAATAATCCATAACTAACCCGGATTTGCTTGGTGGAAGGGAGCATCAATGAACATTTGACATCTCTGACAATGGTCTGCAAATGCGCTGGAGTCATTGATGGTTCATTGAGCATTTCAATACAGCTTGAACTGGGCATGTAAATACTCATTTATCGATGAAAATAACCCGCGTCTTCAAGAAGAATTTTTAAGCCTTGAAACAACACCTGAAACTTAGTGGCTGCCCCAGACATAAAAAAAATTCCCTCCTACACGCAAATAATCAGCGATGAAAACTTGGCGACAGGTAATTTTGCAAATGAATTTTTTGACCCTGTAAACTGACATATATGCTTTATTCAGACCGTAAAAAGGAGATGATTTAAGAATTACATCTGATTTGCTATCTGTATCAGTTCTGTTTGCAACAAAATTGGAACTTGTTTGTTCAATAGCAGGGCAAGCAACAACATACTTTTGATACAATCTAAACCACACTTTGAGCGCAGCTTTAGAGGAGGGAGTTTCTCCATTGAAAATAGCCTTATTTCTGAAGGACCAAATTGTGTATAAAATTAGTGCCACAGAACATGTAAACACTCTAAGCATCTCAGCATTTATGTATTCCATTAGTAAGGATGACTTAATCAAATGAACTTTGTTGTTTAAAAATAGCAAAAAGGAGAGATTTCTCCAATCATATTAAACGGCAACTGGTGACATCCTAAAGTTAGTTATCAGTAGAAATCAAATAAAAAAAAGGTAAATCCAATCAAGTATAAGAGGGAATAAAATTTTGAGCATCAATGTGTCTATTTGAAATGGATTATGCATATATTATTTTTTTTCCAAGGTATGTTGTTAAAGTGACATCTTTCTGGCTTTGGTTTATTATAACATGTAAATGTAAATTATAACCAAGTGAGAATGTTTGACATCTAGCTTCATTTCTGATGCACCATATTCAATCATGTAATTCGATGGATATCATGTGAGATTATTAAACACTTATGCTATATTCTTAAACACTAGTGCAGATTAATTATTGGTAGCTAAACAAAGTTATATAAATGCTCAATTTTCTAACTATGATTGTTTTGGAAATTTTGTAGGTTGTTGATGCTAGAAGTCCTAATTTATCAGATGCAAGACCTTCTTTAGCTAGCCATGATCCTATCCAACTAGAAAATAGAGATGATTAAAATTAAGAGTTATCTTTGTAATGAAATTTGGGATTCTAGTATACACTAGTTATATTTTGGTGCACAATACTTGGATTTTGATATTTGGGATTCTAGGATTTTAGAATACCTTAGATATATTTTGGTGCACAGTTCGTACTCGGATTTTAGCATTTAGGATTCTAGGATATTTTGGCATTTGGGATTCTAGGATTTTAGAATACCTTAGTTATATATTGGTGCACAATGATGCATTAGTTATATATTGGTGCACAATGATGCATTATTTTGTAGCAAATATTTGAATATATGTCAGCAGGATTTTATCACTTTCAATGATAATAGTAGTTAGATTTTCCCTGAATTTGTGGCATTTTGTTTTTGTTTTTGTTTTCATTTGCCACTTGTTTAAGATTCTGAATTTAATTGATAGATATATATAATTATAGCATCCTAGTTTGGCTAATTAACAAAAAAAAAAGAACAAAATAATTAGTGGGAGTTCTCACAACGCACGGGAAGAACATTGAAAAGGACCAGAAAGTGGCCGCAAAAGAAAAAAAAAAGAAAAACAAGTGAATTGGCAGCGGTTCCCACAACTGCAGGTGAAAACATTGAAAATAGGAGCGGGTTATACAGTGGCACTTTTAAAAACCGCCACAAAATCCAAACAAAATCGCCATCCTTAAAATACAACCACCGTTAAAAAATCGCCGTTGAATTTTGCATTTCGCGTCGGAAGGTTCCGGGGCTTGCTAATAAGCGCCACTGGGTACTTAACGACACATGAAAAAATGGCGCTTTTGAAAACTGCCGATAATTGTAATTACGGCGATAAAAACCGCCGCCAACTACTATAATAACCGCCGTTAGATTTACTTTCTCTTGTAGTGATAAGCAATTTCTAAATAATTTTTTTTATTTTTGTAAAACTAAATTTTATTATTCATAACAAAACATACTTAATTTCTTATATATTTATATGTATATGATGTTTTTGCAATGAACAAATTACTTTCTTATCTGTTTTTTAACAAAATATTATTATAACCATTTTTAATAAGAACACTAAATCTAGTGTAAATGATTATATTATTTTTAAGTTATTTTCTTAATTAATTTTAAATAAAATTATAATGTTATTTCTATAATTTTACTACACTCTAAATTAGACATTTTTATTAAAAAATTATATATTGAATAGTTATAATAATAACACATACTCAACTAAATTTTTTTGAAAATTAAGTGCCTAATTATCAATTGATTAAAGCTATTTACAGTGTAAAATAAATTTAACTTTAAATCGTTTATTATATAATTTTATTTTTATTTTGAATATAATTTTTTTACCTCATAATAGTACTTATATATGTCTATGATGGTTCCCTCGATTTTTTTTTTCTTTTTGTAGTTTCGTCCCTGCCTTCCCTTAAAAAGAAGGGATTAACAAGGTTGGACTCTTAACTCTCCACAAAGGATACTTGTTTTATAAAATTAAGTATAACATCAAAGAGATATGAAATCTTAATTTTGATTGAATCGTTTAGGTGGATATATCGTCAGAATTTTTTGTTTTTATTCTCCAAGTAGAACTCTCAGGTGAAAGCAAAGGATACTTGTCTCATAAAATTAAGTACAACATCAAAGAGATATGAAATCTTTATTGTGATTGAATTACCTAGGTGGATATATGATTAGATTTTTTTTTCAATCAACAAATAGGACAGATAATCACTTCCAAAATTAAGTATTGGTAGATTTTTTTCCTTATAATAAACATCATTTTCAATTAAAGTTGCTAATGTCTTATATTTTAAAAGTCAAACATATGTATAAGGATGACAATCAAGTGGATACAAAGGTAAATCAATTTTATATTGCTCCATTCTTGTAATCTTGTCATTTACCTCATCCTCTCCTCGTCATTTTGTAAGGCAACTTGGGGCAGCGTTTTCGTAATTCATAAAGTATTGGTATCTTGCAAGGAAATGTAAGATAATTAAAAAAAGATAAAAAAAACAACTTGATTACCTATATAAAATGATATGCATCTTATAATTATCATATTTTTTTTTTATTAATTACACGTTATACATATCAATTTGTGGATTTAATATAGTTCAACAACTTATGTTTTTATATTTTTCATTATCAACAAATTAAATAAATTTTTTTATTTTCAAGATTTAAAAATAATAATTAAATTGAAACGAATAAAATAATAATTTTTTAAAAGTATTTTCAATAATTAAATTATTATAAAAATTATACATATTAATACATACATATATAATTATATGAGTAAAATATAATTTTAAAATTACATAATTCCTAAAGCGTGTTAATATTACTTCCAAGCATAAAATTTACTTTAGATTAAAAATTTATTACACATCGTATTTCACGGGATAAATTTTCTTACCAAATTTATACTCCCATTGGAGGAAATTTCGCGAAGAAAGCCCTAATCCGCAGACTTTCCACCCTTACCTACTAGGATGCTCATGTTGGCAGGCCTTGAATGGAGCCTGGTGGAGTTTGGTTTGGAACGGAGACAAAGTATTGTCAAAGGATTGACGTGTAAGTTGAAACACATCTTAGTCTTAACTCTGCTGTACGCTTATAATTATCATTCGGATGCTAATGCATACCCGGTTAAATGGAAAATCAGAGTGAAAGAAGGAAGATTTTTTAAATTTAAATTGAGGAAAAAAATAAAGAAAAAATTCTAAAATTTAAAATAATTATAAAATTATAATCATATATTTTATTTTTAAATTTTTTTCTCTTCATTTTTTATTCAAGCAAAAAAAAAATTAAAATTTTTTTCTATTTTCTTTCTCCTCGATCAAATAAAACCTGGATACCGACGTGTAGGTCCAAAATTCAAGGCTTATACGGCACTGCCCCGCTCAAGTGGTATAAGTTAACGAATAGCAAATAAGGTAGTTAGTAATTATTAAATTAATTAATAACTAAAAATTAAAAAATCAAATAATTATATTATAAATATATGATAAAATTAATTAAAGCATAAAAATAATATAAATAAATATATAAATTAAGTTAATTTACAATTTATTATAAAATTTAACTATGGATATAATTAAAATATTTGAAATAAAAATATAATTATTTAAAATTTATTCATTACATTTTATGATATTATATATTTATTTATTTCTCATCTATTCATTATTTAAAATAAAAATATAATTAATTAAATTTAATTAATTATATTTTATGATATTATATATTTATATATTTACTTATTTATTTTTATTTATTTGTAAAAACAAAATAAAATATATTAAATATTTGTTTATATAATTAAAATATAAACTATCATTTAATTAGAAGATCAAAGGAAAATATTTGAATTTTTTAAAAAAACTACTAACATATAAATTATATCTTATGTTATGAAATTTATCAAATCAAAAATTCTTTTTGTAAATAATTTAGTGCACTTAACATTTAAAATTAAACTAACTTATTACTTATTACTTATTGATTAAATCAATAAATTATAAGATAACTCATTTATTACGTTAAATATATGCTATAACAGAGTTTTTTTGTGAATATTGCTTAACTTATATCCTTCAATGAAAAAATGAGAAAAAATAATAAATATAAAATAAATGTTATGAATCCATCTGCATATTTTTTTATAGAATTATTTATGTAGCAAATTGCATCATTTTTCTCTTGTCTAAGGTGAATAAAATCATACCAAAAAGTTGTCTTCTACAACATTTGTCCTTCACGTGGTGTTGCTATTTCAAAGTTCAAACAATCAATGTCACTTGCCTCGTTTTCAACTTAAATACAGCCCGAGAAATTCTTACCCAACGCCTCATGTTTAAGTACAATCAATAGACAAGTAATATAAATGAGTCTATTTTATATGAAATTTCAAATATAAAAAATATGATAATTTTTAAATAAGATCCACAAAATGAGAAAAAGTAAAACGTAAGAAGTTAGTTGAAAGTTAAAAGAATGACTAAAAAGAAAAAAGTAAATATTAGTTGGTATTGCATTTACCGAATATAAATGCTTTAAATTTGAAGTTAGTTGAAACTGAACATAATACGATGTCAGGAATATAAAATTTCGCTACCAAGGGCTACAGCCATTCATCATTGTTTAATCCTCGGTATAAATTACTAATAAAATGAAAAAAAGTAATAAAAATTTTGGTTTCGGGCAATTGCAACTATTTTCTTTTAATCAGACAAGTGCCATCATTGTTTAGTCTCATGTGAAATTTTGAGTAACTAAATTTCTTTGACAATTTTTATTTACATAAAAATAAAAAAAATTTAAGATGATTTTCCTTCTTTGTATAATTTACTAATATTTTAAATTATCATAAAAATAAATTTTGAACCTAATTTTCTCATTTTGTTACTTTTATTTATAGAAATAAAGTAATTTTTGACTATTTAAAACTTTGAATTTTAAATATCTATATAATATCAAAAAAAATATTTTTTTTATAAATAACAATAATTATTTTAGACAATTGTCAATTGATTGAACTCTAAAAACTATGATCGGTTTGTCATCAGTTCATCCATGTTTTTGAAGACTAGTTTTAAAAGTTAACTACACCAATCATATAGCCAATTCTTAATTTTTCTGATTAAATTGACCGGTACGATTCAGTTTTTAAAACATTGCAATTCACAAAGCATCTGATGATATTTTAATTTTTTTCACTTTTTTCTTGATTTTCTTACTAATTTGTAGCACTTATACTAATATATGCTTATAAGTATCTTGCATTTAATTTTTTTATTTTTTTTGCATTTTTCTTATAATTATTCATCATCAAATTATATCAAAACATCTTTCTTTAATAATTCTCGTAAATAATATTGATGGAAATAATTTTTTCAACTTTCCAAATTTAAAATCTTAGAATTAAAGTTTTAAATTAGATAAAATATTAAAATTAACATTCATCCTCTATCGTTTAAGTAAATGATTCATTTGTTTTTATGTATTTTATATTAAATTTTGAATAAATTTTTTTAAAAAATTTATCCATAAAATGAACTGTAATCGAAGGTAAAAAAATGTAGAATTCTATGATTCGAATACATGCAAAAAAAAATCAGAAGGTATAAAATAAAATAAAATAATCAGTAAAAAAGAATGTGACAATTGGCGTTTTAGGGAAAAAAATGAAATTGTTTAATGAAGTTTAATTTGAGTCAGTGATGGGGACACCTAACAAAAGGACTACAATGGAATTCTATTCCTAAGTTAATTAGCACACTGCATAATGAAGTTTTTCTACTTTTGTGGATCTCATTTAAAAATTATCACATTATTATATTTCAAGTTTTGTGTAAAATGGACCCATCTTCCTCAATATATTACTCGTAACAGTCCAAACTAATCCTATCTTCTCACTACTTGCATGCACATTACTTGCCCATATAGAAGCCATTACACTCCACTCACTGATATAGAGGATGACACCCTGCACTTACGTTTTTGAAGATATTTCTCCCACAACTTTTGTCTTCCTTTAATGCGTTAAATTTTTAGAGAGAAATGTGCTAACTTCATCTTTGTTTGAACTACTTCTTTGTTTCCATTCCTTCTTTTCCGTTTGTATTCTTTCTATATTCTTTTTTCCCATCCCATCAATTTGTTCCAATCTCAAAGATAATTTTGCTATCTCGATCAATCCCTAATTCTTCAAATTGCTATGTTTCTCTATTGTTTGGATTAGTATTTCTTTGGTTTATTTTTTACTGTTTACCTGGGTTCTATTTTTTGTTCTTTTCTTTGATTTGAGTTTAATTATTCTCTCTTTGAACATACAAACAAGTCTCATATGTTTTTTTGATAGAAAATTTCAAGACAACCTTATTTCTTTACTTTATCGTTTCTATTATCAAGGATGAAAAAATGAGTTTTATGATTTTAAATTTTATTGTCAAATTTATTATCACTTTAAAAAACCTTTTCATTTTTTAAAGATTTTCCTCGATTCACTCTTATCATTGTATGCTATATGATTGTTTTTTTATAATACCACAGGCCCTCATTATTTTGGCTTTAGTAAGCAAAATCAAGGTATGTTTCCTACTCTTATGATATATTCAAATGATACCAGCAAATGGTTTTTGCTAAATGAATCTTTATCAAGATATATTTTTTATTAGTATTGAGAAATCACTTCATTTGTTTATGAATATCTTGGATTAAGCATTTTTTCAACTGTGTAAAATCATATTATAACTTGTGAGAAATTGTACTTATATAGATAGATATTGAATTATTTTTTATGATTATCATATTGAGACATTGGCATTTGTAATAATAGGGCATATATAAATTCAAGTGCTTGGATGGCAACTATAGAATATATTAATGAGATTAACTAAAATTATCTTTCATACATCTATAGGAATTAGGATCTAATTATTTGTATCAACTTAAATGCTTGATAATTTATTTAATCTAATTATTATTTTCTTCAAATGCATGGAATAAATTAATTATATTTTTAGAATAATTCATAATTTCATTATCATATGAGAAGGCCATCAAATTACAATTTAAATGATATGACAAACAATAAATCAATATCAAAAGATATTTTATATCAATTAAGCATTAATGTTAAAAATTTCACCCCAAATTAGTATTGATAATTTTTTTAGATTAATTTAGTACTAAAAAATTTGGTTAATATCAAACCAAAATTTTTAAAATTAATATAAAATTGATGTAAATTTTTTTTAATATTAATTTGATATCTATAAAACTTTTTAAATAATAATTTCATAATTTTCACTTATTATATTTTTTATGAAATCAAAACCCGTGCATTGCACGGGTTAAAAACTAGTTTATATTATTTATCAAGCTTTTATTGATTAAGCTTAAATATGACGGGTTAGGTATATGGCAATTCCTCGCGACGTGAATATATCAATGCATATCTCAGCAAGTAATTGTGGAGGACATAATATGTATGCTGACCTAGAAAGATTGAATTCCACAAACATTAGACTATGGATTTTGAATGGTCGTTCTATACACATTTGTAGAATTCTATATATATCCTTCAATGTATGCAGATCATGCCCTTGACAATCTTTTTAATATATCTGTCCAAAAGAGATGAGCTCCTATAAAATATAAAATATATTTTAAAAGATAAAATATTATATTATAATTATTAAAGAAAAAATTAAAGAACATGAATTTAATATATAATAAATTAAAAATAATTTTTAAAATTTTAATTGTTCACATTCTTCATTTTATTTATCAATAATATTGTAAAGTAATATTTTATCCTTTAAAATATATCTTACATCTCAAATAAGCAAAAACCTTTCCGATATATATCTACTTTTGAAATCTTGTGTACTATATTGAATTTGTTTTTCTCGACTTTGGCAAAATCAGAACTCAATTTTGTTTTAATTGTGCATGGAGGTGAAAACTTTCATAAGAAAGCAGAATAGATCTCCCTCTGGCTTTCTTATAAGAAAAAAAGGGCATATATTATTCTGCTACTCGCAAAACTTATTAGGTATTTAATATAACTACCCTAAAAGGTAACGCCTCCAGTTGACATGTAGCCGTAGGCATCATCTTGCTACTATTGGATATATAACAAAATCCCATTTTATGCTTTCCCTCGCTACAGGACACTTTAACACTTTCTGCCATATAATTTTCTGTCTTATATGAGTAGGAAATAGCAATACTAGAGCTTAAATAAAGAAAAAGATTTTTTTCTTTTTAACATCTGGGAGACAGCTTAAAGATGAACACGATATAATATTGTATTGGAAACTTGTCTTTGAAGACAAGCACGCCCCCTGCAGCCAGATTTATTTTATAATGGGCACTGATTACTATTAAACAATGTTTTTATTATAGTTGGGACATGGACGGTTAGATTGGCTCGCAAATCGGCCCATGCAGATCGACTATTAGATGAGCTAGGCTAGAATTTTTTTACATATCTAGTTCGGTTCTTACGAATTTAGATTAGTTTGTAAATTTCCTTTTAATTCTTAATTTTTTTAAAAAAAATTTAATTTTTAAATAATAAAAAATTTAAAATTATTCAAAAGTACTATATATTCATTTGTAAATTAGTTATAATACATTTTAAATTTATATATAATCATAAAAATATTATTTATATAAAGTATAAATTATAAAATACCTACAAAATAAAAATATTACCTCTAAATTATTCATAACACAACCTTACATAATTAAAAAGTAAAATTGAAGTGTACTTTTGTATATATTGAACTATATAAAATTTAAAAATATCTAAAAAAAAAACTTCTACGAGCTATCCAGTCCTTTCATAGATTGGCCATGGACCGGCTTGCAAGAATCACTAGTTTTCATGGGTCATGCTGGTTGCGGCTCATACTCTTAGAATTTTTAAAATGGAGGCCTTGAAACTCACAACCTAATGGATCAGCTCACCCATTTCAATCATTCTAACTTTTGTAAAAACAAAATAAATTACTTCATAATTAAAAGGTCAAATGAATTATTATTTTATTATTAAAAGGAGTAGCAATGACATAATTATTTTAGGCACATAGAATCGATATTTTGATGGTGATCATGATCATTTTATGGAAGTCCTAATATTTTTTTCTTGAGGAAGTTTTTGAACCAATTAGCTGAGAGTTTAGGATATCTCTTTAAGCCATTCTTGTAATCCACAAAGTTAATGCCATATCTAACAGTATAGCCTGAATTCCATTCAAAGTTGTCCAACAATGACCACACAAAGTATCCCTTCACGTTGGCTCCCTCCCTGCCATTTTCAAAATGTGTGAATCAATGTTGAAATGACTAATTAACAATAAATTTATAAATAAATTGAGAGATAATGTGAGATCTTCTTACTTGATTGCCATATTGAGATAATAGAGATGACGAAAATGGTAATCAATTCTAAAAGTATCAATAAGAGCTTCTTCGATTGTTAGTGTTGGATCATTAACCTCATCTATACCTGCAATTAGTAAATAAATTAATTTTAAGAAGAGAAAGAAAAGTGAAAAAGTGCACAAGTTTACTGGGAGAGAAAGGATATGTAGATTTTTTGTCCACATTTGGAAATCTAACAATTAAAATATTTAATTAGGAGTGGCTGAGATTTGAAATTTTAAAATTATGCTTATTTGGGCCTAATTTGAGTTGCCATCCCAAATCCCGTCCCTAACTAGTAGCATTCCTGCAGTGGATGATTTAAAGAAAAATGCCAAGTATTACTTACCATTTTCAGTAATGTAAATTAAAGGGTTGTCGTACTTTTTTTTTATGTACAGCAGTAAGTCTCGAATCCCTTTTGGATACACATACAGCCAACTTGATGCGGCCTGTAATTATTATATGTTTCCATTGTAGTAATCATCTTCATCAAATAAAGACTTTAAATGAACTGACTTGATTTGCATACCTCCAAACCAATAGGAATTCCATTACGTTGAGCTGTCGCAGCAAAACATCATGATGTCAGTAAATTATGATCGTAATTAATTTTTGTTTTAAAGGTCATTAATAAAACAATAATATTATATATATATATATATATATATGAAATAAGATTCAAAATTAAATTTAAAAAAAAATTAAGTACTATCAATACAAGATGTTAAAATAAATTTATAAAATTTAATTTAATAGATATAAAAAATTTAAAATTAAATTTTAAAATTAATTTTTGGTATTTATAGTATTTTGCTTAATAAAATACTGCGTGCATACATGATGAGGTGCTTGTTATGTTACTAGAGTTCAAAATTTAGAATAATATAATAAATTTTAAAATTATAAGATTAAAATTATTTTATTATAATTATTTATTTATTAATAAATATGATTAAATAATTTTACTTTAAAATTTTTTAGAATCATTATATTATCCTGAAATTTTCAGAGCACGATAAATAAACCCGAATAAAGAGTTGTGTAGGTCTTACTGGTGAGATTAACAAGAGCATCGGTGAGGTAGCTGGGTCGGGCATTACTTGACTGGGCTGCATTAGCAGCATAATTGGTTGTGTAGTAATTTAGACCAATAAAGTCAAAGGATCCCTTGACAAGTTGTGATTCATCTTTTGTGAACTTTGGCAATCGGTTTCCCACCAGAGATATCATGCTCTTTGGGTAATCTCCCATCGTCAATGGGTCCATGAACCTATAATAATAATATACAACAACAAAAACAACAAAAAATTGTCATTACTTCATTTATGTATGTATTTATTTATTATTATTATTATTATTTGCCAAGTTGGGCAACGTCGGCTTATAATTCAAGTGAGGACATTTCTCTTCTTTTGAGTTGTGTTTGACTTTTAACAGTTAATATAAAACTTTGTTGATATCCGGATAATACATAACCTATAATAATATAATCAAAAATTAAATATACACATCTTTGGCCGTTCAAACATATAATTAACCTACAATCTGATACATTATATTAATTAATGCTCATTAAACAATCACTCTAAATAGGTTAGGGTGGCCAATCAGATTCTTTAAATTTTTTTTGCTGATATTATTGTTTGTCATTTTTTTTGGAAAAGGACACAATTCATTATTTATACAGATTTTTTTTAATAAAACAAATAATCTTTTTCAGTCTTTCTATTCTTATAAATATACATAAATTCAGATTCAATTTAGTAAAGTTACCATCCACACATGAAATCAAGAGCTCTTTGGGCTGCGTGATCATCCACTTTTTGATTTGAGTATGGTACCATCCAGTGACACACTAGTGTTATTCCTATGAAGCCCTTCTGAGAAGCCTGTATATATACAAATAAAAAAAATTAATAGAGAAGCCAATTTTCAACATAATTCATCATTTTATGGTTCTAAATTGCAATTATGTTCACAATTTCAGTGTAATTAGTAAAACTGCAGATAAATATGAAAAAAAATATGATTATTGTAATGCAAAATTGTAAAAAATTATAAATATAATGCGACTTGCAACAATAATAATGTGACTGTTGAGTAGTAATTTAGAACTTGTATCATCCTAATTTTAAATCGTGATTTGCAGTATCAAAATATTGCTGTTGGGTCAAATTTTACATTGATAATTTTTTATATTTTATTTGTAATTATACTAATTCTGACACAATCTCAATAGCAGACCAAAATCTGACTTAATAACTATAAAATGAACCTGATATTTGGTTTTGTAAAGCTTGACGGTAGCAGCATGTGCAAGCAATTGGTGGTGTGCAACGATATATGGTTCGGTGGCAGAATCACCGCCTGTGCAATTTAGGTTTTGCCAGGCAGAGCAACGCCCTGGTGCCAGTGATCCAAGTGCATAGGCATTTCTGCTCACAGTCCATGGTTCATTCCATGTTATCCAATGCTTCACCCTATCTCCAAATTCCTTGAAGCAAACCTCCGCGAAGTCTTGAAAGTCATTTCTATTTGCATTAACAGTTATAATAATATTAATTTTATTTTATTTTGATTATATACTAAATTAGTTATAGGTATATAATAATTATAAAATATGAATGATTGACTCACACAACGCGAGGGCTTAAAAGTCCGCCATACTCATCTTCTAATGTTTGTGGATGATCCCAATGGAAGAGAGTCACAAAGGGTTGCAGGCCTGCATATGCATATTAATTAATTGGTGATTAATTAAAGTTTAGATTTAGGGTTTAGAGTTTAGAAAAAAATGATAATGGTTGAAGATAAGATATATTGAATATTCAATAATTAATGACCTTTGGCCAGCAACTCATTGATGAGATTATTGTAGTACTCGATTCCTTCCTTATTGGTGCCTTCACTAAGCTTTCCTTCTGAAAGTTAGTTACCCAAATATCCCACTTTAAAATGATGGTAATTTTCATGTAGCACTTTGCACGGTTAAAGAATAAATCAGTTAAAGATATGCAATGTACGTTTTCATTTATTTTTTGAAAGATATTTTTTATTAAAAAAATTTATGTGCTTTTATATAAATAAAGAAGTAATATATTATTTTTATATTTTATTATTAAAAAATAATATTTAAAGCTATAGTTATAAAAAAATAATTTTTTAAAAAAAAGAGGAATTTATTTTCTATTAAATTCTCTACATTTAGCATAAAATGTATAGTATATTTTCTACTATTTTATCAATTTATAACTATATTTTTATGAAAAATATTTTTTCAAAAATAAATAAAATTTCAATATAGATACTTAGTCTAATAAAACATACTTGGTAGTATTCGGGGCCAAGAGATGGAGAATCTATATGCATCCAAGTTCATTTCCTTCATGATCCCAACGTCTTCCTGCAAGATATGGTTTCCACTTTTCAAAGTAGACCATTTTCATTTTGATTTTTTTACTGGATTGATTGTTCTCATTGTTGAATTATTTTTTAAAATTAAAATTAATAACTTTTATTTGAATTATCTACCTTAATATTTAAAGAATAATTCAATAACAAAAATTCAACTTTCTAAAAATTTGAACTTTTTATAAGATTATCTTATTCATTCTGCATTGTACTAATCCCTTTGTACCTTATAACGATGGTATTCATCATCAGCCACATCCCCACTACTTTCGTCTGCTATTTTCTCTGCCATTTTCACATAACATATATTTCAGTGCATGATTTGACAATAATTCATCATTTCAGACAAATGTGGAGCGTTTTCATGCATCCTATGGCCTATTCTAGTTACTTTAATTAATTATTATGGAGTTTCGGTGGCATATTTGACTATAATTTATATAAAAAAGAATGCTAGCCAAGTAATTGACCTTCAGGGTGTTTGTTTACATGAATAAATTATTAATAATTTTTTATTGACTCCATTTTCATAGACTAGTGATAAACTTATTGATGTACAATATTAACAAAAGTGGAATATCGTTAAAATACTTTGTGCAATCTTTCACGTATTAATTTGATGTGTTAAAGAATTTGAATAGATAGAATGAATTAAATTTATTCTATCAAATATACTGACAGTTTTAAGGAAATATATATATATATATATATAGATATATATATAAATACCTGGGTATTTATGAGTGAAAGTATCCCAAATACTTGGTCCTTTGCCCCCTTCCTTTGCTGCACCTTCATACTGAAATAAGTACGTGCAATAGCAATTCCCACATCAACGTAGTTTAAAATTAATCACAATTCAAAATCATGACTACACATAATATCTGACACATGTATGCATCATGCATGCAGATCATTGAAAAATTGGAGATTGAGGAGAATGATATATATAAATTATGAAAATACTATATATATTAAAAATGAAATTTGAAATCAAATTTTGAATATTTTATATTTATTGAATTGAATTGAATTTTACAAATTTATTTCATCATTTGATATTAATCAACAATTCTATCTTTATATTTGATATTTAATTTTGAATTTTATTTTTAGTATATATAATATTGTTGTATGAATTATAAATTGAAATCAATACCTGGTAAGAAGAAGAAGCTGTTCCGAAAATAAAACCAGGCGGAAAGTTGCTTCGATTAAAGGATGCAACACCGTAGGTGCTTGAGAAAGCTTGAATGGCGCTGAGTGAGGTAAGAAGTAAAAGACTGAGAAGCAGTTGGCCTTTCAGCGCCATAGCTAGCTATTTGCTTACTTCGGATTGACAGATATTGTGGTTTTGTTTCAGGTCCTTATATAGAAAATCTCTGATATTATTTTATTATGCTCATTAAACACGAAATCTGCATCCCATGAATTCCCCCAATGAAATTGAATGACCAGATATTGATATTCTCCTAAGTTGAAATAGTATGAATACGATCTTATGATTTTTATGAAAAAGCATTAGTAATATGATTACAACTTTAAATTTTTATAAGATTTTTTTTATAAAATTTATAGCATTTTATATATAATTTGTAATTTTTTAATAAGATTTTGGAACAAGTCTTATAATTTTTATATTGCAACCATCATTATTTTGTATTGCAGGATTTATAAAGAAAAAAGTTGTAAGCTTTTATGAAAAAATTACAAATTTTATGTGTATTCTCTTAACTTATATCATTATAAAAAAAAAAGCTTTATATAACATGTTATGTATTATGAAAAACTCTTATAAAACTCATAATTGATGGTATGTATACTACCCTAACTTAGTAATTCTCATGTATATTATATATGAATGTATATTATATCTTAATGTTTGATGTACTCTATTATATATTCTCTTTGCCAGATTCTCCAACTTCCTTACTTAGGCTGCATCATAAAAGATAAGATGAAAAAGAAATTTATAAATTACTTAACCAGAGATAACAATTAAAGAATTAAAAGAGGAGGACAACTACTAAAAAAAGAGGACTATTCATCGTCGCTTTCATTGGAAATATCGTTTGAAAAAGTTTTCCCTTTTTTTTTTAGGCTTTTAATTTGTACACCATATACTTTCCTTTATAGCTCATTAATATTCCCTCTTACCAACAAATCCTCACACAGGCTTCATCTACAATTTTTTTTATGCTCCATTTCAAAGTCATGACGAAGAGTTTCAGAATTTTATCGATAATCGCTCTCAACCGA
The DNA here is from genome assembly GCA_020226215.1 of Sindora glabra. Classification (NCBI taxonomy): domain Eukaryota; kingdom Viridiplantae; phylum Streptophyta; class Magnoliopsida; order Fabales; family Fabaceae; genus Sindora; species Sindora glabra. Next base: position 72,937,102 of record CM035229.1, read on the forward strand.
CGCAACTATGTTAATATATATTCGAACTCAATAAACCAATGAAAGTATAATGTTTATACTTTTTTATAGAGTACTAATGGCGGAACCGGAATTTCTCATTGGAATTGTTTAAGTATTTGTATTTTAGGAAATATATATAATTTTTAAATATTTGGAATGATCAATAATCTAATGTTGTTAATATATAAAATGAAGGTGTAAATTTTTCGAGAGCCAGAACCCCTGCTTGTACTGCTCCCTCCGCCCCTATAGAGTGCCGATGCATAATTTGAGTAAATTAACGCAATTCTCACATAATTATTATGAAAAAGCTGAAAACATTGTGTATATTTATAAATTTGTGCTTGTTTATAAGTCTAATGATAATTATGTATTTTTCCCTTTTTCTTAAATGCAAAGAAAAAAATAAATAAGAGAAAATATTTGAACAGAAAATAAGAAGAAAGAAAATAACAAAAATTATCTTTTCTTGTTCAGAAGTTCAGTAAACAAGAAAATAAATTTTTATTAGTTGTTTATACATTTATGTAAAATATTGTTTGTGGCCAATAATAAATACTATCATATTTCACCATATTTATATATAAATTTTTTATAAATATATATTTAATAAATAAAAACATGGTAATATAATTAATTAAGTATTCATAACAAATGTTAATATCAAATTTTAATTATTATAACTATAATCCTAAAAAATTCTGAAAAGTTTAATTGTACTAATTGCAGTTGGATTTTCATTAGATATTTTTCAAGTAATTAATTTATTTTTATACAAAAATATAAATTTATTTTATATTTCTTATAATTTTCTATAAAGATTTTAATTCAATTGGTAAAAATATAATATTAATTTATATAAAATAATAATACGATGCTTATTTGGATAATTATTCCAATACATATCAAAGATATTCAGACAAATAATTTTAGTAAATAAAAAATATCCAAAATTACAAGTTAAATAAAATTAAGGGTAAAATTGTAATAAGCTCATTTCTCACTCTTTTTTGCGAGCATGTGTCAAAATTTTTTTTTATGGGTTTCACTCTTTTTATCTACTCTTTTTTTTCCTCCATCCTTTTTCCACCCTATAATCAAGTAATGGAAAATATTATTTTTAAGTTTTCTTTTCATCCATTTTTTATAGAAAAAAGTAAAAGGGTTTATCATGAGAGTATTTTCACGACCAAAATGTTTAATGATGAACAAATTGTGTTTGAAAATTTATTACTCAATTAATTTTTATTGCATTAATTACACTTTTCTTTAACAATAATACTATATATATGCATAAAAATGAGATAAAAAATTAAATTTCAAATGAAAATTAATTGAATGTAAGATGGTAGAATTAATTTATAAAACTCAATTCAATAGATTTAAAAGATTTTAAACTTAATTTTGGATTTTATTTTTCACAGTTATAGAATTTTTGTTTCTGTAATATTGAAATAGTTTTCTTTTTCTTTTTATTTTTTGATAGATATTATCTTCTTATCTACCCTAATAAAGGAATATAATTTATTACACGCGAAAGAAAAAAATTCAGTGGCCCGTCAATTAACTATTCGAGATATTACTCTGGATCTTAGGACAGTCAAATAAATGCTTGTATCAAAATGTAACTATTAGTAGTTTAGTTTTCATATGTTAGAGATTTTGAAAACTATATTTGAGAAGTATAATTGAATTAACGATAAGGCTTCACGCATGAGGAAAAAAAAAGGATATGCAAATAAAATTGGCAAGTTTTATTAAAAAAATGTCATATACTTTTATAATTTTTGTTTACAGAAAAAATTTCAAAAATATTCTGTATGTTACAATTTTAAAGTCAATGAAGTTGCAACCTTTTTATACATTTATTTATTACATCTAAACTTTCTATAAGGTCGCACTATTTTGTTAAAAAAGTTACAAAAATATATAAAATATTTACAAACTATTTTCATGTAATCTTGCAAGGAATGTATACAGGAAACAAAATCCTTCAATTAATTGTATTAAATCAGAGGAACCTGGAAGTGGTAAAACAAAAATGACATAAAAATATAAAATTAAACATTTTAATGTTATCTAGTATTGAAAAAAATTCATAAGTTTAAACCCTAAACTTTCCATAAGGTCACATTATTTTGTTAAAAAAGTTAACAAAAATATATAAAATATTTACAAACTATTTTCATTTAATCTTGTATGGAATGTATACGGGAAACAAAATCCTTCAATTAAATGTATTAAATCAGAGGAACCTGGAAGTGGTAAAACAAAAATGACATAAAAATATAAAATTAAACATTTTAATGTTATCTAGTATTGAAAAAAATTCATAAGTTAACTTGTGAACACAGTAAAAGAAGAAATGATTTTCATAAACTTTTTAATATCTAAATATTATGGAAACAGTAATTAACAAAATAGAAAGTAGATAGATAAGAAAACTGGTTAATATAATTTCTCTTCCACTAATAGGTTGTCATAATAGTTTTTTTTTTTTAATGGTTGAGATGGTCAACTACTAACACACATATGGAAGATTCTGAAATTGAATTCAACATGTGATAACAGATAAAATTTTCAAATAACATTTTATGTTATTTAAATTAAAACCTTCAGCTGTCCTAATAATCATTTTGATTTCTTCTTATATACAAATGAATTCATTTAAATAATTTAGATAGACTGTACAAGTCTACATAAGACTTTCTCTTACCTTGTCTTTATAGTTTGGCTTGCGTTAATCGGTGGTCATCAACTACTTGTAATTTTGTTTAAACAAGTTGGCTTGATGATATGTTTTTATTAGAAAAAAAAAAGTAATGCCATAATTAATTGGTAACTACCAAATTGCTACCTGACTCGTCCAAATTACGTGTTTAGTGTTTTTTCACTTTCACATAGAAGTGTGATCTTCTAGATAAGTACATAGAAAAAGGGGCAAACGGATGAGTAGGAAATCTTTCATGGGTAGCCAATTTAAAAACTAAAGGAAGAAAAGATTTGTAGAATCCTAGAAATCAACACGTAACTCTATTGCTTATCTTTCATTCTAATATTGTTTATTCCAAGGGTTCGTTGCTTTGTCCTCATCCAACCACCTAGTATAAATATATCACAGAAAACAACCAAAGATTGACCTTGGCTTTCACGTTATTCCGAAGTAGACACCAATCCCTGTTCAAAATTAGAGTAAAATACACATGATCCCATGCATTATGGGCTGGGCGAAAAATCACCTGATCCATGCAATGGTATAATTTTGTCCCCTTAAACTTTATATTTAGAGTATTTTATTCCTTCTGGACTATGTTTATTTTTCAAAAAATATTTTTCAGTATGAAATTTTTTTTATACATATAAAAGAGAAAGAGTATCGTATATTCTTATATCTTATGATAAAAAAAAATACTTAAAGCCATAATAGGGGAAGAAAACAACTTTATCTTATTATTACAAAACTGTCTTTCCATGTTGTTACATTGATATTGATTAATGTAAAAATTAATGTGTATAATAGCATGGTTACATTTTTTAAAATAAAAAACTTATCATATTGGGGCAAATAAAAAGCTAACATTATAAATAAGAATTAAAATTATCTATTAGCAATAAAGAATTGGTAAATGGATTGAAATTTTTTTCTTTAATTTAAAAATGGACATGAAAAATTAAAAGCAAATCATTGTATTCGAAAAGTAGCAACATTTTAAACTTTCATTTTTATATACAACTACTGTTGAAAATTTCACCTAAGGCATTTTTATAATTATATATAAAACATTAGATGTTGGTTTTAATATTAACCAACATGGAAACTTATAGATGTTTGGTTTGTATTAACAACTAGCGTATATAGTGCTACTACCTACATATATATTGTTTTTGTTTTTCATAGCCATGATATAACTACATATAAACTTGTATTGTACAGTTATTTTCTTTTTACTATTTTGTGCTCTTGATTTTTTGTTGCGTTTGTTTGGTAATCGTGTGGTGTCAACCTTTGACCATCTACTTCTATTTATTTGAGGTATTTTTCCTAATTCACTTATGCTTTGTAAGTATTTTGTATTTTGATAGTAGTATTTGGGGAGCTCAAGCATTATCATTTACTATTGGAAAGCTTTCATTTTTATGCTTTAAAATTATGTTTCAATTTGTTGATCACCTGCTTTAGAAGTATTATTTAACATGAAGAGTAAAAATACATACATACATATCTTGTTTTGTGCTCATATTTTTGAAAATATCATTTTTGCTTAGATGTTATGTTTTACGAAGTAACTATTTACATTAGTGTGACTTTATTGCTTGGATGCTATATTTGAAAATGTCATTTTCTTGTGAGTAAAGTTTTGTTGCAGGATTAAATTAAATGTGATAAAATGATTTTTGATCATTCCTCATCATTTAAATTACATATGAATGTGCTCAGTTATTTGTTAAATGTTGCTTGGCATACAAGTTAATGTTTGTGTTAATTTTCTTAAGTCTGTTTAAATAGAAGCAACATGGATGTACTTGGTTTTGACAAAGGTGGTAAGAAAAGCAAAAGCATTGGGGGCCCCAAAATTAAAAGGGATATAGTTCTCAAGTGCATCAAATATGAAAAGTTGATAGTAGACTTCAATAAGAAGGGACTTGCATGTGGAACTTATGGAACTGATTTCACTAGTTACCTTGATTCCTAGGTATACTCCAAGGTGCCCATTATTATTAGGGAATGACATCAAATGGAATAACACATCAAGAATACCATTTGGGATTTATTGGTAAGGAACCTTAATACTTATCTCTATTTCAATTTTTACATATGTATAAAAGTAGTTTTGGATTACTAATCATGTTTGTCATGCATAGGTTGCTTATAGGCCAAGTTTGATATTCATTAGGATTATAAAGATCATGTCTTTATATTAGTAGGTAGGAGGTGAAAGAACTATAAGCATATGGCAAAGGAAAAGTATGTTGGCAAGGTAAAGGCTTTAGTAGGACCTCCTTCTAAAGAATACAACCGGATTGATGCCCAAACATAGGAGATATTGACAAGGAATAATATCTTCTCATCATTTTTTTTGTTAAAAGGTTGTAAGGGTACATACCATTACATAATAGCTATTAAATGTTGGGTGTTCAGGGAATTACATATTAGAAAATAACCCATGTGTAAGTGAGCATTGTAACATATATGATTTTAAAATTAGTTAATAAATTATTATAAATTAAAAAAATAATTTATTCCAAAAGAATTGATGTCATTTATGTTTCTATCATCCTAAGGAGTAACATTGAATGGTGTTTGCTTTTTAAAAATTGATGTTTAATAGCTATAATACCATGTTGATTCTTTTAAATAATGAATGATGTATGTCTTGACCTTGGTCACCTAAGCCTCGGTCCTTAGTTCCTTATTGCTTTATCCTAAATCTTAGCCCTATTTTTATTCCTTGACCCTTAGTTCTTTATTACTTGATCCTAAACCTTAACCATATTACCATATTTTTCACTCCCTTAGCCTTTTTATGTTTCCTATATTCCTAATTAGATATCAACATCTAACATCTCCTATTACTTTAGAGAATCCCAATTTAAACAACTCAAAAGAATAAATTGAATAATAATAGATTGAAAAAGATTAAAGGTTATACAATTCTACAATTAGAGATGGGTGCTTCATTAAATTTGTTTTGATACCCATTACTTAATATGTGATCTTTGCACTTTCCAACAAAGCCTTTTGAATGCAATACTTGTAGAAGCAATGAACATTGATGAAAAATTAGTGTATTACACATTCTTGTATGAATAAATAGTAGATAATATGAAAGAATGTCAAAGCAGATAAATGAGATCAAATTTCTTATCGGAGCAAATCTATAAAATCTATATCAAAATAATAAGTAACAAAATAGGATTAATTAGGAAACCAAAAGCTAAATTGCAAGAACAAGTGCAAGAAATTAAAAAAATCCTCACATTTATATTCTATAATTTTCTAAGAAGTACTAAACCTCATATATTTAGGCACAAGCTAATTAAGTTTTCAATTGAAGAGAACTATCTTAAGGTTGGAATGAGACCATAGCTTATTAGATAAAGAATTGTTTCAAGGTTGAAATGACTTTAAGATGAAATTTATAAATGGCATTAGGCTTCACTCTTTTTATTTTCAACTTGTGCTTTGCTTTATATTACACATTGATTGTGAAAAATAACCGTTATTTTTAACACAATGATGTTATCCTATTAAATAATGTTTAATGTTGATTACAATAAAAAAATTGATGTTATTATAGATGAATTTATTTTTTTTATAAAAATCATATTTCTTTTTTTCTTATTATAGAAGCAAATAGAACAATAATAGGTTAAATGTAAATGAAACAAAAAATGAGAAAGGAGATAATATATTGTGAACATATATTCTTGTATTTTATATATTTCTATATTAGTATATAAACATATACGATGAACAAATAATTATTTATAATGAATGGCAAACTTTACATTTACAATAAACATATATAGCATCCTTAAAAAATTAAAAAGAAAAGTTATTATTATTTACTCATAATTCTTCCATATTGCTTGATGGTTTTTAAAGTGTTTAATCCAATTAATTTTGTATTTATTGATCTTGAGATACTTGATTACTTTATTTGCTATGAACCTCTTAGGATTTTTATGTTTTAGGGTGAAAATGGGCACACTTCTTTTTTTGTATGTATCAAAGTTTAATGTGACACATAAGCAAGCAATATGTTGATTTTCACATTAAAGTCTAGGAAGTATGAATGGCTCATAGCTAATGAAGAAATGAAATACCTTAACATCAATTAAAGGACAACATATGCCATTAATTTCATGTAATTAGAAATGCTTCAAATTTCGTGATTATGACAATCGTATCAAGTCACAAATATGCTAATAACCATTTATTTGGGTGCAAAAGATAATTGTAATTTGATACGATAACTATAACTATAAGAGATAGCTTTTGAGATTGAGATGAATGGTATAGATTATAATATCTAGCATTGAGAAGTAATTTGAATCCTTTAAAGTTCCTTCAATTAAACGACTTGAGTCTGTACTTCAACAATGAACACAAAAATTCTATAAAGAATTTGGAAGCATTGTTGTTAGAAGTCCTTACAAGTACTTTGTAGAATTCTTGTATTTATGGTTAAATTATGAATATAAGTTCCTTGGATGGAACTTAGATCGATTCTAGAAACTTCTAAAAAGATTAGTTTTTAGAATCCATCAGTAGAGAATATTTTTAGGATGAAGGATGTAGATAACAATATTAACATTACTTAGGCTATTGAAAAATTTTAGGAATCTCATAGGGTTCCTTCTAAGGTATGGATACAAGTCTTTTTAAGAAACTCTAAAAGTTTCTAAGACCTTCCAAATAGTAGTTGTAATGTCAAATACCAAGATCTATACCTCTAACTCAGCAGCCTTCTTTTTCATGAAAAGAGATTTGTCTTGAAAGATTATAAATTTGTTGTTAGGAAGCCTTATTTATAGGTCAGAGCAAAATAATTAAATGTTGGTTATTAATTAAAAATTGACATTGTAAGTTTGGCCATATGTACATTGGCAATGACTTAAGACATTAGTTAAGTAATAAATGATGTATAAATAGTTGATGAATAGTAAAAACAATTAAAATGGACTTAAATGATAGTCAATACAAAATATTAACATTGTAATTTTATATTTTTGAACAAATCATGATGATTGAAATGGACTTACATGATGGTCACCATGCAAAATCAATGTTATTCATTAAATATCATCATTGAAGTTATCTTCAATTCTATTCCTTTAGACTTCTTTAGTTTTATTTATTTAAACTTCTTCATAATTCATTATTTAAGTTATTTAGTTTCTCTCATTTAAACATGTTCATTTTTATTGACCTAAACTTCCTTATAAATGGCATTCATTTGAATATCCTCATATATTTCAAGAAAATATCATCAAATTAGATGTTGGTTAGTCCTAAAAATGATGTCTTTGTGTTTGCCATTTTCTTAGCATTATTACAATTTCTGTTATGTAAATAATCAAATATGAAAAAAAAGTTATTTTCGAACCAATTTTACATAGAACATTATATTTATTTTGATATGTCTTCTTCTTCTTGTTTTTTAATTTGTGTAATCCAAATACCTATAATAGAATTTTAAGCAAAAATAATATATAGATGAGCAAAGAGAACTAATTCTACAAATTTAAAAAAATTTAATTGTCATTACTTTATTTATAATGAAAGTACAAATTGATGAGTAAAGAGAAATAATATCTTTAGAAATGTATAAAAAATAAATATATTAAACCATTATTAAATAAAAATAACACGTCCACATATGAATACCCAAGAAAAAAAAAGAAAAATAGTTATGGATCAAAAACTTTATATTTGATGCAAACTCTAACATTATTGCTCAAAATTTTCCAATTTGTATACTCTATGGGAAATGAAAGAGCATATAATGTAGGAGAACCAAAAGTTAATGTTGTTGCATTGTACATTTCCTTAATGAAAGAAGGGGTGAGAGTTCAACGAGCCTTTCATTCACCGACTCTTCCACTCCACTTTTACTACATGAGAAATGAGATAGTATATAATGTGAAAGAAACAAAGGTAAATGTTCTTCTATTATACACTTTTTTTATAAGAGGAAGTGAGATCAATAGTAATATTATGTATCAAATTCATCATACTTGAAAGCATATTAGAGAGATGTCAGAATAGTTCATATGGAAAGACAAAGTTTGAGCAAAGATTTATAAAAAAAATAAATGTTAGTTATTAAACAAAATTGACATTGCATGCTTTTGTAGTTTTCAACAAGACTCCCTAAATTATTTCTAGATGATGGTAGTTAATAAGGATTGACATTCTATACTTCTACAATTTCCAATAAAACTTTTGAAATATCTTTTAGGTGATGGTAGAATCAATGTCGTACAATTTTGCAATTTCTAATATTTTTTTGAAATTCATTTTAGATGATAGTTATGTACAAAACTAATGTTTGAAGTTTTTAAGCAATGTTTAGATGTTGGTTATATTATTACCTACCATCTTGAGTTTTTATATAATTTTAAAAATATTACCACATTTAAAATAAATATCAATTTTATTGTAAATCAATATATATCATCTAATGTAAAATCATCAATCATGTACTAGTAATAGAATAAGGTAAATTAATGCAAAAATGAATAGAAACATAGGTTGTTTCTAGGAGGGTGTAAAAAGCTTGAGGATAACTTTATTAGAAAAAGGACTCAAGTTGTCGAGATACCTGTTCCTTAATCTAATAATCAAACATCTGCCTCTATCACCCTTGTAGAATGCCATGATTTATGGGTGAGAGTAAGAGTTAACAATAAGAGTAAATTCATGGCAAAGGAAAATTGACAAGTTACGTAGTGAATAGTAAATGATATTTTTTTTACATAATACTTAGTGTGTTGTTTAGTTACTAGCATATAACTAATTATGTTTGATTACATTTTACTAGGACAAGTTTAAGTAATAAGCTACCTAAAGGAAGTATCAATTAGTAGGGAAGATGGATATATCAATAGTTACTCTAGGAGCTCTGAAGCATCCTAAGCATGTGAGGGGCATTAAAGGAATAATTCACATTAAGAAACACTTTAGAAGAGCTTCAAAATGTTCTTGCAATGAATAACTATTTGAATAAGAAAGGGCAGAGCTGATGGAGGACACTACAACAAAAAAAGCCTTCAGTGACGACAAATGTCATCGGTGTAGAAATCTTGATCGTTGCTAGATATAAAAGTTGTCAGAGAAAATATTGTAGATATGGATTTGTAAATGAAGCCATAAACATCGATGACATTTTATTGTTGGTAAAAGTCCATGTATGTTTAACAATAAAGTTGCTGTAGAAAACATTTTCAAAATTTAAAAATTTTTGAATTTTGATTTTTAATGATGACAAATGTCATTGCTATTGATCCATTTTGACAAAATAATAAAATAACAAAAAACTTTTAGCGAAGATAGAGTTGTTACTAAAAGTCTAAACTTTTAGTGATAATAATAGTCATTGTTAAAAGTTAACTTTTAGTGATGATTTCATCATCACTAAAAGTCATTTTATTTTTTTTAAATTTATTTTTAATTTAAAGAAATTATATTCAAAACTTATTTTTACATTAAAATTTTAAAAATATTAAAATAAAATATTTAAATTAAATGTAATAAAATAATATATTATATTTAATAACATAAATTAAAATATTCTTTATTTCAATTCAATTGAATTTTATTTATTCTTTTTTAATTAATTTTATTTAATGTAATTTGTACAAATGAAATATATTAACAGTGCTAGTAATAATGTACAACATGATTACATGATCTAATATAAAAAAAATGAATACTTATAAAATAACTATATAAATAGTATACATATAAATAAATTATATATACATAATCCGTACAATTGTGTACATGTGAAAAAAAACTACGTATGCATAATAATTTATGGGGAAGATAGGTGTAGATATCCTGATGTATCATCATCTATACTAGGATTATCTGTTAGGTTTCGAATCATTATATGTAGTGAAAAATTAAAATTTTTTATTTGAATCCTACCAAGGATCCATCAAAATGGCATAAACCAATGTTAAAGTTTTACCATTTGTGTGCTCATGTTCTTTCTGAACAAAACTTTGAGAGACTGAGATGAGTTAGGAATCAAACGCTGCCTAAAAAGTATAACGTCTCTACGATATCTACACGAAGTAAATAATGACTTCTCACCCTCCACTAATTTGCTAGGATACGTCTTTCTCACTAGGATTAGGATTAGTGCGTTTTCTTAAGTGATTTAGGGTTTAATGGTAGCTAATAATGTATATTTAATGTGCTACCTTTAAGTTCCTTTCATAAAACTAAGGCAAATCACATTCCTAGTTCTACTAGGATAATGCTTCCAAAAATCCTAATCTCACTTAATAACGATCACCTTATTCTTATCATGGAGAAAATGAGGAGAGATAGAACTTATCCATTAATTATCTAATATTAGATAATAATATTATCTCATAATATAATTATCTAATATTAAAATGGCATATAGTTATCTTATATTAAAAAATAATATTATCTCATAATATAATTATTTAATATCTAATAATGTAATTATCTGATATTACTTTAATATCAAATGACATCACATAATAACCATATTTATTATGTGAAAATATATTATTATTTTAATAATATATATATGCATAAAAATAAATCCAATTAATTGGATTTTAGTAAAACTAAAGCTTAATTAATTATTATCTCATTTTTACTCCTTTTGTATAACCTTGTAGGTTCTTACTATATTGGTAATAGCCCATTTGTGGATCATAGATAATGAGCGATATTTAGCAATACATAACTACCACCCAAGTAGTAAACTATCTATAACTCAATATTCACTTAAATATGTGAACAACACTTTGCAATATAGTCCATTTTGTAATGATATCCAAATTAAACTAGAGGTATGGAATGCGTCACCCTCTTTTAATGTTCAATTTAAGTTTCGTAATGCTGAGTAGACTAACTTAAATAAATTATCAATATCTCATATTGATTCATGTGAGTATGACCATCCATTCCTTAATCTCACCTAATCAAAAGGCTCAAGGATATCACTCTTACTATATAATAGGAACAAAATTCTCACCTACATCACTCACATCCCTCTACATGATTTATGATACACCCAATTGATGTCCTATAACACATCTCGATTAAAGGTGATACAGCATAATATCAAAGTGTGTGACTTCTCATATAGGAAACTATAGTGACTTTAGGTCAAAAGACTACGTGCATTGTGGTCACATGAGAATAACTAATGACATTTGGCAATCCATGTAGTTTTTCTCATTGCAGGTTAGTCCAGTACATCTGTTCACTAACAATGTACCCATGTATTGACTTGATATCATATATCCATGATTTATAATTATTAATCACTACACATGCTAGTCTTAATGTATTATTACTATCTCTTTTGTAATAATACTTGACTAGGAGCATTTTAGAAATAGTAAAACTATTCCAAGAATATTTATTATATTAAGTTATAAATTGCACAGAATAAAAATGAAAATAAAGTATAATAATTATATTGCTTGAAATAAAATATAATACATTGTGCATTATTTCAATCATCTTTATGATAGCTACTAAGACACATACCAACACTATCATCATCATCATAGTAATGATGTGGACGATGCATTGATACTGGTGGTTGAGAAGGACTGGGTGGCTAGGCGATAGGTGTAATGGCAAATCTACTTAACTTAAGCAATGTAGCAGGGAATGGAGGCAGAGACAGTATGAGACCCTGTTGTTTAATTAGGGAAGTGAGCTCTGTAAGATATATCCCAAATTGTTGTTGCATCTACTACTACTGTTCCTCCTGAATTAATGGTTGGCTTTGTTAAAGTTGCTCTTGACTCTGCTCTAGTTATTGTCAACTCTACTACAATTACTCTTGCAACTCATCGACTTAAGACACATATTGTAAGCTCCCTTTAGTGCCAAAGGTTCCTATTGAACAATAGGATTGACTAGCAGTGTAACAACGAATGGAAGCAGGTAGTACGAGACCCTACTGTCTAAGTAGGGAGGTGAACTCTATAAGAAATGTCCTAATCTACTTAACTCAAGTGGTATAGGAGCAAATGGAGGTAGAGGTAGTATAAGACCTTGCTGTTTGAGTAGGGAGGTAAGTTCCATGAGATATATCCTAAACTGTTGTTGCATTTACTATTGCTATTGTTGTTGCTTTTGAATTAATGGTTAGCTTTGCTGAAGTTGCTCTTGACTTTGCTCTAGCTATTATCAACTTTACTATAACTACTCCTGCAACTCATCGACCTAGGACATATATTGTGAGCTCCCTCTAGTGCAAAAAAGGTTCCCATTGAATAATAGGACTGACTAGTTAGCACATGCTTGATTGCCTTCTTGTACCTTTGATGAGTACAAAGCACCTCATTAATGATGATAGTCTCATTGATCAGTATAGGAGTTCCAGGTGAGCCAGTGGTTGATACACTAAACTGTGTGTGCTAAGTCATCAACTCAATCATCTTTATCTTGAATCATTAAAACAAAATTCAATCATAAAGATTACAAGATATATTCATAAAATTCTATTTAAAATATAAAGTTTAGCTAGCTTATATATTACTCGTGGGGGGTCAGATGTACCCATTCCCCTAACCTATATGTGTATTGATCCTTAAAATTCTCAAAGACTGACTGCATCTCATTGGTCTCCTTATTTCTCGATTCATATTTTATAAGAGAAAAAAGGACAAATACAATTATTGAGTTAGCTAATAAATTGTACATTTAAATCATGAATAATAAGTTAAATTACCTTATCATAATGATATGCGGTAATGGATTTTGATCCATGCAATTCATTCACCATTTTCTTCACCTTGTTATCTACATTCCTTATAGATGGCTCTTGTAAATTAAGAAATAATCATATAATATAATTATATTTATAATTTAGATATATGAAATAATGATAATCGTCGCTATCAAAGAAGTCCATGTACCTTTGCCATAGTTATGGCATGATAGATTGTAGCACATAGCATCTAGCATGGTCCAGGTCATAGTTCTACTCCTAATCACCCCCGTGCTCTAAAAAGTATTTGTTCAACTTATACTTCTAATCTCTGTATAGGTCGGCAGTAGTCCACATCAAACTGCTAAGCACTTTATCTTGCTCACCCTCGAAGATGTCTTAGAACTCGAAGTAGGACTGCATTAGAAAATATTTAATAAATTTATGAGTACTATATTCAGAAATTTCAATATTAAACATAACTAAGTCAAGATAAGAAGGAGATGGATACTTACATAAAGCTTCTATATGACTCTATCCCATAATTGTTGAGGCATAGCGTGCCATAATTTATAATAAGGCAACATGTGGGTTCAAATCATGCTACCAATATTGCAAGAGAGATGGCTAGCATTCTTAGCGATCGCATGCCATGTACCAATCGTATCGAACTATATAGCTATCAGTCTTCCCCCACCTTTTCTATCTTCTTGTGTAGCCTAAGGGACTTATTTAGGCCTCTCTTTCTCGAAGTTACAACTTTGATGGATAATAGAAAATATCAATACCATAAATTTATATTTAATCAATAATCAACTCAAGTGTGCACAATAAGAAAAAATGTCTGATCCTCTATACTATGATGGAATGTGAGTGGGCTGATGTGAAGGGTCCCTTCGAATGTCACCTTCGTGGTTTCGTGCCTTGACATCTGCCATGAGTGGGATAATACACATTGTACAAGTATTTAAGAGAAAGTTCACAATGAAATCAAATAATAACATGATATAAATTATTATATTCATACAATTCTATTGCACAATTACTCTTACATAATTATGAGTTGTAATACAAAAAAATGTTATTTCCCTAATTTGAATTAGTGTTAGTTGGTGTTAGTGAACCTAACAGACTCATCCTCATGGTTATCAGTTTCTCTATTATTATCAAACTGTAGAAGCCCTTCTTTTATATAATCTTTAATTATTTTATCTTTGAAATTGCCTTCATCATCAATGAAGACGTCCTTTCTATTTGCCACAGATTTAGTATTCCTAGAAGGTGAAACGATTGAAGGATCATTTCTATGATCCTTTAAATTTACTAAATGGAAATCTTTAAGATTAACTATGAGGTTGAAATTGGAGAAGTTACTTTTTGTTAGGAATGAAAAGTCTTATGCACTATCTTCATCATTGAGTAGATCCCATATGTTGCGATACACCATATTATGGACAACCTTCCAATTTGAGCCATTAAGAATTACTTGACCTTGGAAGAGGCTAATAATTAATTTAGGGAAACTCGATTATTAATTAAGGAAATTAAAATTGGATTAGAGTAGATAGATGATTCAATCCGAAATTATTAAGTGAAGTTCGATCCCTTGAACTTTTATTCATATTTATCTTTACTCTAATTGCATTTATATTTATTTTAAATATTTTTTACATAAATCTTTATTTAGTTACTTCATTTCCAACTAATCGATTTACCAAATAGTATTAAGGTTATAAATTTTGGTACTTAGTGAAACAATCCTCGAGGGAACGATACTTGCTCATCATTTTATTACTTGTTTACAATAGTGTACACTTGTATTAATTCATAAACTATTTCACACGTAACAAGTTTTTAGCGCCGTTGTCAGAGATTGTTATCATTAATATCAATACCAAGTAATCTTAATCCTAATTTAATTTTTATTTTACATTTTTTTGTGTTTCTTTTCTCTTTTTAAGTTTTATCCTATTGTATGATCAGATCGAGAGTTGTTGAGCAGTTGCTTTTTTATTTTGAGATCGAGAAAACTTGTCAAAGAAATTGAAAGATATGGAAGCAGTCAACTGTAGATCAAGGTGAAGTAATGGTAGATTTGAGAGAAGAACCAGACCCCAAAGCACTCTGTGACTATGACACACCAACACTCATGGATACCATTTCTGGGATCAGAAGACTGCTTATACCAGCTAATAACTTTGAGATCAAGCTAATTGTAATTCAAATGATTCAAGCAAATTAGTTTAGAGGTTCTCCAACAGAAGATCCAAATGTATATATAGCTAGCTTTCTGGAAATTTACGATACATTCAAGCATAATGGTGTTTCTGATGATGCCATAAGGTTGCAATTCTTCCCTTTCTCACTTAGGGATAAAGCTAAAAGTTGGTTACACTCTTTGCCAGTAGGGAGCATCACTACATGGAATGTATTAGTATAAAAATTCCTAGCAAAATTCTTTCCTCTAGCTAAAATTGCAAAAATGAGAAATAAGATTGCTTCATTCACCCAGCATAACATGGAAAGCCTTTATGAAGTATGAGAAAGATATAAGGAGCTGCTAAGAAGATGTCCTCATTATAGGCTACTAGATTGATTACAATTACAAACTTTTTACAATGGATTATCTAATGCTACCAGAACACTTGTAGATGCTGCAGCTGGTGGATCATTAATGGGAAAAAACATAGAAGCTGCTATGGAGTTATTAGAGGAAATGGCAGCAAATGCTTACCAGTGGCCTTCTGAACGTAACACTTCAAAGAAAGCACTTGGGGTCCATGAGCTAGACATTTTAACCACTTTGTCTTCTCAAGTTGCTTCTATATCCAAGCAAGTGAGCTCACTAACAGGTCAAGCAAATGCAATCAGAACTCTTGCAGATGCTTGTGATTTATGTGGAGGTCCTCATGTGAGCACTAATGCTAAGAAGGTAATCCATTCATGCCTTTTCAACCTAAACAAGTCAATTATGTGGGGAATCAAAATTGTTAAAACGATCCTTTCTCAAACACATACAATCAAGGATGGAGAAACCACCCTAATTTGGGGTGGAGGAATAATCAGAATATGTTTAGACCTCAAGGAAACTATCAACAACAAGTTCAACAACCACTAACACAACCAAAGATGAACTTAGAAGATGCACTGGCTCAATTAACCATGAATACTCTCCAGTTCATCGCTAGAACAGAGGCTACACTTAAGAGCTAGGAAGCAACCATGCAAAGTCAAGCAGCTTCAATAAAAAATTTAGAGGTGCAAATGGGCCAAATTGCAAGTATGTTAAATTCTAGACAACCAAGCACTTTACCCAATGACACTGAAAGAAATCCTAGAGAGCACGTAAAGGCTGTCATATTAAGAAGTGGGAAGCAATTGAATGAGCCAGAACCAAGTAAGAAGCATGAATAAGCTCAGAAAGAAGATAAGGTGATTCCAGGAAGAATGATCTTTCTAGACAATCCTCCACCATATGTTCCCCTTGTTCCATTTCCTCAAAGATTGGTGAAAGCTAAGCTAGACAAGCAGTTTAGCAAGTTTCTGGAGGTGTTTAAGAAGTTGCATATCAACATCCCATTCGCTGAAGCCTTAGCCCAAATGCCCAATTATGCAAAATTTATGAAAGAGATTTTATCAAAGAAATGCAAATTGGAAGATTTTGAAATAGTAGCCTTAACTAAAGAGTGCAATGCAATTCTTTAAAAGAAATTACCACCAAACCTTAAAGATCCTAGAAGTTTTTGCATACCCTGTACCATTGGAGAGTTTGAATTTGAAAAACCCTTATATGACCTTGGTGCAAGTGTGAATTTGATGCCATTATCTGTCTACAAGAAGCTAGGATTAGGAGAGGTGAAACCAACTACAGTATCATTGCAGCTCGTAGATCGTTCAATAAAGCATCCACGTGGAATCCTTGAAGATGTACTAGTAAAAGTGGATAAATTCATCTTCCCAACAGATTTCATAGTGCTTGACATGGAAGAAGACCAAGAAATTCCTATTATTCTTGGGAGACTATTTCTTACAACTGGACGACCTCTATTTGATGTACAAAAAGGAAAGCTAGCTCTACAGATTCAAGATGAGCAAGTGTCTTTCAACATTTTTAAAGCTCTATCTTTTCCTGATGAAAGTGATACCTATTTTAAGGTTGATTCAATATGTAACTGCACCAGAGAAGTAGTAGATGAAATTTGCTTTGATCAACCTTTAGCAGTCAGCATGATGGACACATCTCATACTACTAATCCTAAAATTCTAGAACAAGTTAGCTATCTCGAAGCTAATTCACCAATTTTTGTAAAAAGGTCATTCGAAGATTTGGGAGAGAGACCACTAAAGCCAATCCTTTCAATTGAAAAGTCACCAAAATTGGAGCTGAAAACATTGCCCACTCATCTAAAGTATGCTTTCCTAGAAGAAGATTCAACCTTGTCGGTTATCATCTCATCTAACTTAACCTCTAAAGAGGAAGAAAAGTTGTTGAGAATTTTGAGACAGTACAAGTCTACATTAGGATGGTTAATTGCAAATATTAAGGGAATAAGTCCTTCAATCTATATGCATAAAATATTACTAGAAGAAAATGCCAAGCCATCCATAGAACATCAAAGAAGGCTCAATCCAAATATGAAGGAGGTGGTTCGAAAAGAAGTGATAAAATGGCTAGATGCTGGCATTATCTATCCAATTTCAGACAGTCCATGAGTGAGCCTTGTGCAAGTTGTACCAAAAAAAGGAGGCATGACAGTGGTGCCAAATGAAAATAATGAGCTAATCCCACAGAGAACAGTGACTGGATGGAGAGTTTGCATTGGCTATCGGAAGCTGAACATAGCTACCAGAAAAGATCATTTTCCTTTGTCATTCCTAGATCAAATGCTAGATAAATTAGTGGGGCAAGCTTATTATTGCTTCCTTGATGGATACACTAGCTATAGCCAAATTTTAATTACTCTTGAAGATAAAAAAAAAATAACTTTTACATGCCCATATGGAACATTTACTTT
Source organism: Sindora glabra (assembly GCA_020226215.1). NCBI lineage: Eukaryota > Viridiplantae > Streptophyta > Magnoliopsida > Fabales > Fabaceae > Sindora > Sindora glabra. Next base: position 72,955,559 of record CM035229.1, read on the forward strand.
CAGAAAAATGCCTTTTGGATTATGCAATGCTCTTGTAACCTTCTAGCGAATAATGATGGCAATCTTTTCAGATATGGTGGAGAAGTTTATTGAAGTATTCATGGATGATTTCTCAATGTTTAGAGAATCTTTTGATCTCTGCCTAGCTAATTTGAAAAAGGTGCTACAACGCTGTGTGGAGACAAATCTTGTATTGAATTAGGAAAAATGCCACTTCATGGTGAAAGAAGGTATCATGCTAGGACATAAAGTTTCAATTCATGGGATTGAAGCTGATTGAGCAAAAATTGAAGCTATTGAAAAATTATCTCCACCTGCGACAATCAAAGGCATAAAGAGTTTTCTGGGCCATACTAGATTTTATAGGCGATTCATCAAGGATTTCTCAAATATCACAAAATTGCTATGCAAGTTATTAGAGAAGGACACTCCATTTGTGTTCGATGAGAATTGCATGTCATCATTTCAAACCTTGGAGAAAGCCTTGATATTAACACTAATCATTGTTGCTCTAGATTGGAATTTCCCGTTTGAAATAATTTGTGATGCAAGTGACTATGCAGTTAGAGCAGTCTTGGGCTAGAGAAAAAATAAGATTTTTTATGCCATCTATTATGCTAGCCGAACACTCAATGAAGCCCAAATGAACTATGCACCAATCGAAAAAGAGCTCTTTGCTGTTATATTTGCCTTTGACAAGTTTAGAGCCTACTTAATTAGCTTAAAAGTTATAGTTTAGACGGACCATTCAGCAATAAAATACTTGAATGAGAAGAAGGATGCAAAGCCTAGATTAATTAGATGGGTACTTCTACTATAAGAATTTGATTTGGAGATTAGAGATAAGAAAGGAATCGAGAATCTCATTGCAGATTATCTTTCTCGACTTGAATTTCCCAAGATGGAACCAAAATTGCCAATCCAAGAGGCCTTTCCAGATGAGCAGCTGTTTAATATAAAATCATTATTAACTCTATGGTACGTTGACTTGGTAAATTATCTAGCAAGTGGGATGATGCCGTATAAGCTCTCTGGGCAACAAAGAAAGAAATTCTTAGCTAATGTGAAGTATTACTTCTGGGAAGATTTATTTATTTATAAACATTGCCTAGATAGGATCATTAGGAGATGTGTTCCTAAAAAAGAAACGACCAGTATCCTCTTCCATTGTCATTCATCCCCGTATGGCGGTCATTTTAGAGCAAATTGAACTGCTGCTAAGGTCTTTCAATCTAGATTCTATTAGCCTACCCTATTCAAAGACTCTTAAACCTATGTAGCCATATGTGATAAATGTCAGAGAACAAGTAACATTTCTCAAAGATATGAAGCTCCATTGACTAATATTTTAGAGTTAGAGTTATTTGATGTATAGGGTATTGACTTTATGGGCCCTTTCCCATCTTCATTTGGCAACCAATTCATTTTAGTGGCTGTAGATTATGTATCCAAATGGGTAGAGGCAGTAGCTTCTCCTACAAATAATTCTAGAATGGTTGTGAAGTTCCTGAGGAAGAATATATTCACAAGATTTGTAGTAGCCAGAGCAATCATAAGTGATGGAGGCAAACATTTCTGCAATTAATAACTTTAATTTGTGGTCACTAAATATGGAGTAACTCACAAGATTGCAACTCCTTATCATTCATAGACTAGTGGGCAAGTGAAAATATCAAATAGAAAGTTGAAATGGATCCTAGAGAAGGTAGTGAATTCCAACAAGAAAGATTAGGCAAAGAAGCTGGATGATGCATTATGGGCTTACAGAACAGCATTCAAGACCTCGATTGGTGCATCTCTCTACCAATTGGTATATGGCAAGGCATGTCATCTTCCAGTTGAATTGGAGCACAAGGCATATTGGGCAGTAAAGGCATTAAATTTTGATTTGAAGACAGCCAGTGAAAGGAGGCTAATGCAACTAAATGAACTCGAAGAATTTTGCCAACATGCTTATGAAAATGCCAAGCTCTACAAGGAAAAAATAAAAATGTGGCATGATAGGAGAATTATAAAGAAGGAGTTCACACCGGGACAGAAAGCACTTCTTTTCAATTCAAGATTAAAACTCTTTCCAGGAAAATTAAAATCAAGGTGGTCAGGGCCTTTTACTGTGGTTCAAGTTTGGCCGTATGGAACTATAGAGATTCAAGATGGTGACAGGAAATTCAAAGTGGATGGGTAAAGATTGAAAGAATACAATGACAGTGTATTCAACACCATAAAGAATGTCATCACGCTCGAGGAGCCATCTAGTAAGTTCTAAAAAAAAAAGAAAGAAAAAAAAAGAAAAAGAGGAATTAAAGCAATAGGTTAGGACTTTGTCTAGCTAAAGACATTAAAGAAGGGTGGCTACTTAGGAGGTAACCTAAAACTTCTTTCTCTACTTAATTATTTTTTTCTGACTCACTCAAGCACACATTGCACAACATTTTCTCTAACAATTTCAACTTTCATCATTCTCATCATGGAGGAATCCCTTGTAAAGCTTAGAATCAGATTCCCTACTCTTCCCAAAGATGTGTTCAGGAAAATCTACAACTGTCGACTTGAAAGAATGAAGGCATTTAAGCATTTGGGTCTTCCTAAGGATATACGTTGGATTATTAAAGCTAAGGTACGTTTAGCAGGTGAGTTTAATAAATCATTTGTTAGACTTATGCCAGGTATGGGAAGAAGTTCTTACTCTAAAAAGAAAAGGGTTAAAAGAATAAGAGTTTACCGTAAGTGTGCAAGGTGAAATTGTAATAAGCTCTGTAAGAATAAAGGAATGATTTTAGTAAATCGAGAAGAAAAAATTCGATTCAGAAAGGATGGACTGAGTAAAGAGTCATTGGATGATATCATTCGGACTTTTGAGATGCATCCTAGTGGAGATGTTCATGCTATTATTCTTGATTTAATGAAATTATTCAATATAAAAAAGGAACGCTACAGTCTTGGGGATTGACTGTAAAAGACCCTCTTTACCAGTTTATAAAAAAATTGAATGGGAAGCAAATCCTCGGCTCATAGAAGCCGTTTAAGCTATTACTGGACGAAAACCAGATGAAGATTTAAACCATAATCACAACTACTGTACATATTAATGCTTGTTTGCTCTACTTTTCTTTTATTTTTTATCTTATAGCTACTTTCTAACTTTCTATATATTTCTCTTCTTTTTAATTTACCTTTTCAGCCACTTTTTGACTTTCTTCTGTGTTTTGCTTTGTTTACGCCATTATTACACTTGTCAGTTCTGCATAGCATTTTTTTTATTCTTCTTCTAATATTGTCTGATTTGCATGATTTCTTTGTTTCTGCTTTTGTATTATAAAGATGCATTTCAACAATCACATTATGCAAAATGTTTAAGGGTGAGAGTAAAGAAGATGAAAAGGGTAACAAACCATCAAAATGTAGATTTAAATCTATTTGTGTTTTTGGTGAATCTTTTGTTGGAAAAAATGGAGAATTTCTGTTAGCAGCAACTGAACTTGGTCATGCATTAGTTGCTAAAAAGATTGATTATGTGTATGGAGGAGGGCATCATAGCTTAAAAGGATGTGCAACAATTTTTGCCAACATTAGAGAAAGCAAAATACTGAGTATCCTCATAAATGGTTTAGATGATAAGAAATACGCAATCGGTAAAACAATAAAGGTTTCAAACTTACCTGAACGTATGGGATGCATGCTTTACAGTGTTGAAGCCTTTATTGCTTTACTTGGTGGTTTAGAAGCATTAGATGGAATTTCCAACATTACATATTGGATTAACTTGAACTTTCTTTAGAAGCCAGTAGGTTTATTAAATGTTAATGGTTTTTATGATAGTTTGCTGTCTTTTTTAGATCAAGCTATGGAATAGGGATTCACACCCTAAGTGACTCGTCGTGCTATAATGTCTGCTTCAACTGCTGATCAGCTGATTGACCAACTACAAGGCTATACACTTAAACCAGATCCATTAGTGAAAAAGATAGATTGACAATCTTTAACCAGCAGTCATGTTGTAACTTTCTTTACTCTTATGGTTTTACTCCTAAAATTTCTTTTATGTATGAGTTGCCTATGCATTTCCTTTTAATAAATCCTTTCTGCTAATCTACTGAAGACATGAGGGACAATGTCTACATTAAGTGTGGGGGGGAATTAAAAAAAATTTTAAAAAACTTTTGTTAGGATATTTTGGTAGTAAAATCATGAGATTTATTATGTATGAAACGGATGGCCGAGTAGAGAGTTATTTTTTACTCTTGATATGCATCCTAAAATTTTTTTTTCCTGCTTATTAGGTTCTTTTCAATAATTTTAAATATTTCATAGCATGATTGAATAACTTTCTTACTTTTTAGAATTGATAAGTTTGGCAATGGATTCTGAGTTGGATGGATTGAGTTGGAAACCTGTAACTGTGAGATTTTGAGCCTACTTGTTGAATCAGTATTATTTTTGTTGTGTGTGATATTCACTTGTTAAGTTGTCACTCTAGAACTTGCATAAAATCTGGTTGAGATTACAATTCACATGCATACTCAAATATGATAAAGGCATTTTTTTTCTTTTAGTTACAACTAAATAGCCAACCCTGCAGTTTTACCATTGATAAGCCCCTTTGAGCCTGATTAACTATTTCTTTACTTTTAACCCATTAGCATGTCATTTAATGAAATATCAATTGTCTTTACTTAACCCTAGGGATTAGTAGAGCATTCAAATCTTTGTAAAATAGGTTCTTGACAAAGTAAAGAGGTATATGTATCATTAACTTCAAAGTTGTAAGGGTTTTCTAAAAAAAAAAAGAAAGAAAAAAATTAAAAAAAAGAAAAAAGAGAGAAATTAATGTGTACTTGAATCTTAGGCTGTTGTGCTGAGATAAAATTCTTCAAAGATTACCCATGTTCTAATTGCTTTATTAATTTCTTTATTTGCTTCATATTCCTGTTTTATCTTTCCTTTACCTTGGCCTCATTACAACCCTTAATAAGACCTTTTGATTTGCAGTATGCATGTGAATTAGGTAGTGGAGATTGAGAATTTATGCAAGCTTATGGTAGTGCAATCTTTGATAGGATGAATTTGAGTGAAACACTTACCCATAAACACTTGAGAAAGGATGAGCTGCAACAATTCTATCATCTTGATTTATTCCTTCTTAGATGAAAGTGCAATTCCTTTTTGGTTTTACATGACAAGATTTTTTGATTCATGAATGCTATGATATCTTTGTAGTTAAATTATTTTCTTTCTTATGATTTTGCACTTTTTTTCTCATGGAAAGATTAGTATTAGTATCAGTTTTCTTCTGTTTTGTGTTTGTCTGAGGACGTTCAAAAGCTAAGTGTGGGAAAATTTGATACGTAAAATATTTATATATTTAGTTTCCCTTATATGATGCACTTTTGGATATTATCTAAGCTTAATTTAATAAGTTCTATTGCATTTTGTGGATGAGTTGTGACTTTGAAAAGAAATTAGATTTTTTGGATAATGCTGGATTTCAACCCTATTTCAGGTTTTAAGCCATATCTGAAGTTATGGACGTTGGATTGGGTCATTCTTTATATGGATTAAAAGCTAAGAAAAAATCCTACAACTTTCATGTTTGAAGAAAAACCTAGTTCAGCCTTTAAGGATCTCAATTGTTGCTTAGAAGTTGAAATAGTGGTTTTGGCCGAATCTGACCTTTGCTCACTATTTTGATCATAACTGGAGCTATAGATGTCAAATGTGGGAGTTCTTTAGTGCGTTGTAAAGCTAACATTCATCTATACAACTCTTGTGTTGACTGAAAGATGTGAATCAACCGTTCTAATTACCAAAGTTTAGCTACAATCCAGAAGACTGGTAGCTGCGAGAATTAAGGTTGATAGCTAATGGTCAAGATTGAAGGTTAGACAAGTGAAATCTTTGCCAACACTCATCTATAAATAGCAAGGAGCAGACTTCATTTAGCATTCATGCATGCATTCATCTTAGAGAGTAGTTTAGTTCATGCATTTTTAGTTCTTGTATACTTCCTACATGGAAGGTTAGGTTGTCATCCTATATGGAAGGTTTTACCTCCTACATGGATGGATAATATTTCTATTTTCATGTATTTGTAATTATATTTTATATTTGTATCATGATTGTGATAATGTTTTTATTTTATTTTGATTTTGTTTTTAATTTCATTATGTTCTAATTTTTTATCTTCCTAGGGTGATGACGTAACTTGATAATAACGGATTGAATTCTAATCTATTGAAACTAATTTCAATTTTCTTATCCTAAATTGAGTTTTAATTATTTCTCTTAATGCTTTCAATTTATTGGCCACCTTTTGAATGAATTCAATATGCATGTTGAGACCGGAAGGAGATACATGTATATGGAACCTATAATTAAAACCGTAAATTGCATATGAAATAGGAATATATTCATATGGTTTATGTAGTCTTAATGAGTTTCATAAAAACTAATGCATGATTAGTTGCTTTAATTCACATAGGAATATAGTGAATTAGCAATTAATTATAGAATTACTTAACCTTGGAAAAGGCTAATAATTAATTTAGGGAACTATCAATTAAGGGAATTAAAATTGGATTAGAGTAGATAGATGATTCAATTCGAAATTATTAAGTGAAATCTGATCCCTAGAGCTTTTATTCATATTTATCTTTACTCCAATTGCATTCATATTTATTTTAATTATTTTTTGCATAAATCTTTATTTAGTTACTTCATTTCCAACTAATTGATTTACCAAATAGTATTAAGGTTATAAATTTTGGTACTTAGTGAAACAATCCTCGAGGGAATGATACTTTCTCATCATTTTATTACTTGTTTACGATGGTGTACACTTGCACTAATTCATAAACTATTTCACACATAACACCATCTTAGTCTCATAATTACCATTGTTGCATGCTTTAAAGTAATTCTTCAAAGTACTTTCAAGTTCATTTGCCTAGTAAGTAGATCAAGGCCATAAGAGTACACAAATAGTTGACATGCTCTACAAAAGGACCTACTAAAGTGTGAGGAAGCTAAGTAAGTGACTCTAGCTAAACCACTAACCATTTATTCTTTTTGTGTGAAATTCTGTATATCATTTGTATGAATGCATTGTTATGCACTTTTGTCTATTGTAATGGATATTTTAATATTCTTGCTTTCTAACCTATAAACTATGTACACGAACCTTACTTCATAATTCCAATTAGAATTTCTTTATATAGCATGTTGTAGAATTTTTATTTGAGAACAAATAAAAGGCAAGTAGTAGAATTATATATTGATTTCTAGAATTCTACTAAACTTTTCTTCCGTTAGTTTTTAAATTGGATACCTTTAGATGATTTCCTACTTATTCTTTTGTCCTTTTTTCTATATACTTATCTAGAAGATCATTGAGTAAAGTTAGGCTTGTCAAATGGGCTAACTACTGTGAACACAGAGTAGTTTACAACAAGTTGGATGGTATTATTCATGTCCAAAATGAGTCCAACTTTGAGGGTTAAAACTTATTAAAACCCATAATGAACATGGACAAGTTTACAGGCTCTGATTCATTTGACACTCCTAAATAAAGTTTTGATGTGAAAGTGAAAGCATACTAAACATAAATTTACTTGTCATATTTCTGTCTAAATTTCTTGTCTGACATGAATTTTTATTAACTATAGATAAAACGTTTTTAATTCAGATGGAGATGATCACAAGAAAAAGAAAGTGTGAATATTAAAGGGAAGTTGAGAGGGTCTCCTTATAGTAATTTGAAGTTTGAATGACACTAAAAGAAAATTGATGTATAACCATGGACACTTTTAATGACAACTAAAAATTTTGTCAATAAAAGTGACTTTTACTTATAAATTTATCATTCTCTCACTAAAATTATTAGTGATAGAAATTATAACCAATACTTTTTACAATATTTTCCCTCAATAAAAATAGTAATTAAATAAACTCTTTAGAAACCTTTATTACCTAAATACTTATTTGAAGGGTGAGGAAAGTTTTTGAACACTTTAGAAACCTTTATTACCCAAGAATAGGTAGAAATCTTATTGGCCATAAACATAGGTTTCTAAGAAATGAATTAGGAAGTATCTATGTCTATGTCATCTATGGTGACTGGGCCTAAGTAATAGTAGGAGCACCATTATTTTATAACTCAAAAGAGGAAGATGAAATTAGTACCTTTTACATTAGCATTAAGGCATTAGATAGAGATGAGTTGTTGAGCTTCAATTGCCTAATAGTTTGAGAAAAAGATTCTTAAGAAGTCATGATAGCAAGAAAGTTTGAGAAGATGAATCTAAAAAAATAATGTATTTGCAATTGCATAAAGAAAAGAGAATGAACACTTTCAAACACAAATACGAAGAAAATGTAACTAAGAGAATGGAAGAAGGAAAAATGATTTAAATAAAGAAGTTTTGATAATAAGTTTTATAAGTTTTGATGATAAATTGCCTAAAAGTCACATTAAAAAGATGCAATTGTGCATTCCTTATTATAACATTCCTCGAGCCACGCAAATTGCAAAACCTACCATTTAACCCTAGCTGGCCACATGGCTATTTGAATCATGGCAATTCTTTTTTATGAAATCTAAACTTTAGTGGAAACCAAGAATAATTTGGTCGATCATATTTAAGTTGTTCAGTAGATAATGTTAGATCACCTTGAAGTCGAAAGGCCTTGGTGCATGCTTTTATTCCATCTGGCCATGTCACTCTTAAAAATCTTGGCTTTTGTGATGCCAAGTGTACTTTTCAAAAATATCGGCATATGCCAACCTAGCATTTAATTTGAAACCTAGGTTCCCAAAAGGCCCCAATCCTTCTTTCAATAATTTTGGTATATCTTGAAGTAAAAATATTATTAGCTAGTGTTGTTTCCTTTAAATGTTGTCTTAAAAAACAAAACTAAAGGGACCACTATTATACTTAATTCATAGTTTGCCAATAGTTTAAAATTTGTTGACATTATGTTTGGCCAGAGATGTGGCTCACCTTTTCAAAGTAATGGAATTCGTGTTTATTTAGTTGTTGGAGCACAATCCTATTATGTGCCAATTATCAATTAGTGCAGCATTATTTGGAGCATTATCACTTGCTCTCCTAAAAAGTAGCACCCACAACCACCATTAGAGAGTGGCATTTATAATCGCCCTCAAGCATCTATAAATATCCTTATTTCAATAGATAAAAAGGGATCTTTTCTTTTGGTTAAATCAATACATTTTTGCATGGGATTTGTGTCCTAGAACTCTACTAGCCATTTTAGTCTCATAATTACCATTGTTGCATCCTTTAAAGTAATTCTTCAAAGCACTTTCAAGTTCATTTGCCTAGTAAGCAGATCAAGGCCACAAGAGTACACAACTAGTTGACATGCTCTCACCTACAAAAGGACCTACTAAAGTGCGAGGAAGCTAAGTAAGTGACTCTAGCTAAGCCACTTACCATTTATTCTTTTTGTGCAAAATTCTGTATGTCATTTGTATGAATGCATTGTTATGCACTATTGTCTGTTGTAGTGGATATTTCGACATTCTTGCCTTCTAACCTATAAACTATGTACATGAACCTTACTTCATAATTCCAATTAGAATTTCCTTATATAGCGTGTTATAGAATTTTTATTTGAGAACAAATAAAAGGCAAGTAGTAGAATTATATATTTATTTCTAGAATTCTACTAAACTTTTCTTCCTTTAGTTTTTAAATTGGATACCCTTAGAAGATTTCCTACTTATCCTTTTGGCCTTTTTTCTATATACTTATCTAGAAGATCATCGAGTAACGTTAGGCTTGTTAAATGGGCTAACTAGTATGAACACAGACTAGTTTACGATAAGTTGGACCATATTATTCGTGTCCAAAATGAGTCCAACTTATTAAAACCTATAATGAACATGGACCAGTTTACAAGCTCTGATTCATTTGACATTCCTAAATAAAGTTTTGACGTGAAAGTGAAAGCATACTAAATATAGATTTACTTGTCATATTGCTGTCTAAATTTCTTGTCTGACATGGATTTTCATCAACTATAGATAAAACATTTTTAATTCAAATGGAGATGATCACAAGAAAAAGAAAGTGTGAATATTAAAGGGAAATTGAGAGGGTCTCCATATAGTAATTTGAAGTTTGAATGAAACACTCAAAGAAAATTGATGTATAACCATGGACACTTTTAGTGACAACTAAAAATTTTGTCAATAAAAGTGACTTTTACTTATAAATTTATCATTCTCTCACTAAAATTATTAGTGATAGAAATTATAACCAATAATTTGTACAATATTTTCCCAAAATAAAAGTAGTAATTAAATAAACTCTTTCGTGTTAAATTTTATGATGAGCATAATTTTTTTTTCATCCTAATTTTAAATATTTTTCCAAATAAAATTTTAATTTTTTTTTACTTTGAAAGCTACTTGATCTATTAAAAAAATAATAAATTATTATTTATCCGGATTCTAAGAGATATGACCTTCCATTTTTAATCTGGTGAATCTCTTTCGTAGCAAATTCAGTTTATTTAAAATTTAGAACATTGTATAAATCATCCTTAATAAAAAATTGCAAAAACCATTTTTTATGATTTTTTATTTCTTGTCCATTTTATGAAAATAAATATATATATATCTTTCTATTTTGACGAAAATTATTTTCATCTTTGATTTTAGCATTTATAGATAATTATAACATTTATCTATTGAATTGGTTTGAAATTGATTTAAATATTTTTTCCAAAAATATCTTCTTTAAATCACATTAAATTATGCTTTTTGGATTAGTTAGTTTTACTTCTTAAACAAAAAATATTCAGACACCAATTTTTTATTTTAACGTGGGTTGGGTGCGAGGTATTTTAAGTTTTCGTTTTCTCTCTCACACACTACTCTTTTTTTTTTTTTTAACAAAGTTCATCATTTCTTGCGACAAGAAAATGCAATCTCATCTTCTGCTGAGTTTTTCTATCAAGGGAATCACAATTTAATATTACAGGTTCTATTTCTTTAAGTTGAAGTTCACTTTCATTGAAGTTTTCTGCTTTTAGAATTTTTTAGAGCACGGTTACCAAGCTTTTTCCTTACAGAATCTGTCATTAGGCATGATTAATAAAGAAACTTTAGATTAGAAGTTTATTAATTTGATTTATATTTTCTTCATTTAAAATTTTCCTATTGTAGATTCTTTTCCTAATGATTATGGAATAACGATGCAACTAACTGTGATTTTGCTTAGGAGCACTACGAAAGACAAAAGATAAAGCGAAGGCTGCATCACTGTCATGGGTTGTTTTACTTCAGTATGATATAACTTTCTCTCTCATATTTTTTTTAAAGAATTTGGACAAATTTAATGCTTAATAGTTTCTTGATAAACTATATCAGAAACTAGATGGTTGTAGAAGCATGAATCTCAAGCACTTCAAGGTGCTCGACTAAATATTTTGCTTTTCTTAGTTTATTTGCTCAAGGAGTTTCAAGTTCAAAGTTTGCTATTGTTCTTGACATTTCAAAATACAGTGCATTTATATTATATTCTCTTTCTTATATGTGTAATTTAATTGTGTTAGCTGCTAAATTTATTTTGTTTCCCATCTATTATGTTTATAATAAGGTTTGATATATTTGTTCACTGTTGATGTAATAATGGATACTGGATTTTACACATGATTTGTATTTGATAACTTATACTTGGCTTGTAGTCTATACATAATTAGTGTTTAATTATGGCATTATTTCTTGTAACTAAAACACATCATGAAGCAAACTTGTTTAAACAAAATTACTACTTGTTGATGACTGATGGTTAGTGCAAATTAGGGTAAGAGAAAGTTAAAGGTAGAGTTATACAGAATATCTAGACTACTTAAAATAAGCTTAATCATGTACATAAAAAAATTAAATAGATATTATCATAAAAACTTTTGATTCATGATAATATTTGGAAGTTTTGTCAGCCACCACATCCTAAATTCACTCCAAATATCTTGTGTTCATGCATTTCATAATTTGACTATCTTACCATTAGCTATTATCCAAATTATGTGAACTAGTTTTCCAATAACTACTTTCTATTATTTTAAGCACTCTTTCCAAAATATTTAGATATTTAAAACTTTATATAAATCATTTCGATCATTATACTACTTTTTGTAAACAATAATTATAAAAGTATGACTATTTTTTAATAAAACTAGCAAAATTTATATGCATATCCTTTTTTTCTCAACATGCGTGGAAGACTTATCGTTAATTCAATTATACGATCATATTAATCATTTAAGGTTTATTTGAAACAGTCCAAAGATGTTGAGTAATATCTGAATCTTTAATTAACGGGCCATTGAATATTTTTCTTTCCCGCGTAGTAAATTCTATTTCTTTGTTAGTGTAGGTAAGAAGATAATATCTGTCAAAAAAATATAAAAATAAAACTGTTTCAATATTACACAAAAGTGTAATTAATACATTAAAAATTAATTGAGAAATAAATTTTCAAACGCAATTTATTCATCATTAAATATTTTGGTTGTGAAAGTAATCTCCCCCAAAAAGGAATACATATTAGTTATCATTAGATTTATAAAAAAGCATAAATTTATAAATATACACTTTTTTAAATTTTTTCCAAGACAATTACGTGATAATTGGGTTAAATTACTCGGATTATACATCGGCAATCTGCACTCTACAAGGGTGGAGCAAACGGTGAATGCGTGCAGGATCTCCAACTCCAACTTTTCATAAATTTTTATATCTTCAACTTTATATATGTAGTAATAATAATATTAGAGTACTTTTTTTTTTTATAATAGTAGGAATTGTTAAATTACTAAATACACACATACGAAAATTAGGGATTGAATCCTTAAAGCAATAGAAGGTACAAAACTTTTGAGGAATATCAAGTGCCACTTGAGTCAAATGCTCTTGATTAAATAACTAGACACACGCGTGCACACACGCGGAGTTGAAACTTGGATGTAGAGGAAGGTATAAAATTTTTGATAAACATTGGGGGTCGCTTCAGCCAAAGACTCTCGATAGAGTACTTTTTTTTTCCAGTGTTTTAGAATGTTCAAAAGGTGCATGATCCAACAAATTACTTTTGAATAAACTAAGAAATCATATCTAAGAATCATAGTATTTTCTAAAAATTTCCAAAATTATATATAATTTACAAGATTAAATAAAAATCTAGTTATATTGAATGAAAAATTTTGACTTTGCCATTAGTACACTATAAGAAAAAGTATAAGAGTATTAAGTTTGATATAGATTAACTTATTTGCGTTAGTTAAGATAGAGGATTATTGGCAAAATTCTGAAACTCTTTACTATCATAAAAAAAATTGTGGATGATGTACAAAATTTGTAGGTGAGAGCGGATATTAATGAGCTGTAAAGGAAAGAGTATCGTGTACAGAATTAAAAGCTTAGGGAAAAAGAACCTTTTTTTCAGCTATATTCTAATGAAAGAGCAGACGATAAATACCTCTCTTGTCCTCCTCTTTCAATTCTTTAATTATTGTTCTCTGGCTAAGTAATATATAAATATAAAATTCCTGGTCATCTTATCTTTTGTGATGCAGCGGAAAGAAGTTAGACATTGATACATAATATATATAGGGAAATTATTGCATACATCCAACGTTTTTATCACATGAGTTTGTAAACTCTTTAATCGGGAGCATTTTGTCACGTTTTCCATCTTGCAAAAGCATTTTGACCCGCTAGGCATACTTTTTTATTTCTAAATATAGCACAATAGTTTGACTCAAGTTATCACATGAATAGATATAACAAATAATTTATACGATAAGAAATAAAGTAATATTATTCCTAAAATAAAATAAAATATTAACGTCATTTCTTTGTTTTGTAGCCTATTCATTGGAGCACATGTGATAAAATATCAGTAAATTTGATTTTATTTTTATTAAATAAAAGTTAGGGTTTAATTGAAGAAGAAATTCCTTTCATTTTTAGATTGCTTGAATTTTGTTTCGCTAAGTCTTAAAATATACAAAATTTTAGTTTTAATTTTTAGAATTTTAATTTATAATTAAATTATAAACCCATATTTTGACTATAAATCACAACATGAAGTTAGAGAGAAATTCCAACAGCGACTGTCAAAATATAAAAATTGATTAATTCATAAATACATAAATCTTAGCTATTTACAATGTTAATGGATGTTTGCCTTCATCCATTATCCTAATCATCTACCTTTTGATTTCTTTCGATTCCTTCAAACAAGAAGAAGCATTAAGGGATTGTTCTTTCTCTATCATAACCTCTCATTTCCTCTCTCTCTCTCTCTCTCTAACGAGAGGGATTATTTGTACACATCGATGACATAAATGCAAATTGGGCAGTTGCAAAAGATCGGGGGACCCATTAAAATAATTGGTTTAAGTTATGGATTCTACCCATCACAAAATTTATGCTTAACTAACATATATTTGGGCCTAAATACTATACAAAACCCATTACATTATAGTCACTTTATTTTGGGTGCACAAAAAATAATGTTGAGATTAATTATTATTAACAAATTAATACAAACCCATATTAAATTTTTCAATAATCTTCTACTTGACCCCACACTAATTTATAAATAATAACCATTAAAAAAATTAATTTTAATATTCAATAGTATTATTTTACTCACAAGACTAATTGCGATCGTATGTATCTAATAGCACTAAAGATTATATTTAAAGAGATATTACTATCAAACATGTTAAATGCCTATAATTCGTTGACCAAATATATAATATCTATCAAGGATATAAATATAATGGACATAATAGAATTTACATTACTTTAATACGACTAAATGTAAATCTTTATCCAATAGTCTCAGCATCTGTCTAAAACGTCCAGTGAGAATCAATATTCTCAACATAATAATAAAATAGGGTCTAAATGCCTCTATTCATATGCCATAATAAAAATTGTGCACAAAATATATGATGATAATATAGGTATGTCATTATAAGTATTTCATCTAAACATATCTTAAGATATCGATGAATTGATATCATCATAACTCCCACTAACACAAAACACTAAAAAGGTTTAAGCAAATTCACATTATTCACATGATCATACTTTATATTAAGTCCTAAACCTTTGGTTAACAGATCTACAAGTGTACAATCCATCGAAAACAAGTAATATGCTTGCATATCTTCTTTCTCATAAATTGGTGCTTCAAATTGAAGTCTTTTACATGAGTAAGGATTTTATTACTTAGAAAGAAGGTGATAATAGTAGTGCTGTTATGACATAGATTTGGTTAAGGCTAGTAACCCCTAATCTATCAGTTTGATAAGGACATCTATAACATGCAACACCCTCTGGCTATATAATAAAGGTTGTTGTAATTTGGTGCTTAATATCTTTCACAATAAAGCTTCTCCAAATATATGTCCAAACATAAATTTATAATCATCTAAATAATTGATAAAACAAGTTTAAGTAACTTGTACATATGAGATCTCCCGATCTCCTATAAGTTAGCATATAATCATTTGTACCCCTTAATTCAACACCATCCACAATACAAGACCATTAACCTAAACAAACAACAGGCTACCCACAACTGATGTGTATGAGATATTCCTTATCACTTACAAAATATTTGGGCCTAATAAACTCAATCCTTTTAGATCAATATACAAATAAGAAAGCACACTACATGACGTGTTTGCCCCCATCTGATGTCTACATTGTCATCGACTAGTAAAACATTATCGCTGCCCAGAACTAGAATTACCATAATGCCCATACTCATCATCATATGCCGGTCCACATAGCTTTTCACAAATCGGAGAGAAGTTACAATCTCATCAAAATGAGATCAATCGTATAAATAGAAATTTGTATTTTACCTCCTGGGAAATATTTGGCTATCAACTCATAAATAAAAAAAAGTTGTTTTGTTTTTCGACGAACATGGCTCCCACCAAAACAAACAACTTTGTACTATAATGATTTGGAGTGAGTTATAAAACATCAGGAGAGAGTAAGTCCTTAACAATCTATGATGCCCTTCTAAATGTAATTCTTGGGTACCGCTTGACCTGATCCTAAACTCACAGTTTCGTTTAAGCATCCTTTTTGAACTCAAAGTTAAATTTGTTTCTAACTCCCACCCTTTACAGTATTTGATAGCTCCTACTGTCTATGAACATCCTCTAACTGAATTAGTCCTACTAAGCCCTAGACATAGTTTTAGGATTATGTTTCAAAATTAGATTTTGTAAAATCCAAATATAATCCAAAATTATGTACCGGCACAAACATATCAAAACTAGTTTCATTTGTTGAACAAGACAACCTAGGAAAAAATAAAATAAAATATTAAAATCATTTCTTTATTTCTGCCGACCACGACACCAACAAATGGTGGGCGAAGGCAAATAGTGGCCATGAACCGTAATTCCCTCATGTTGACCGCAACAAACGAAATCGTTCTGCGACCCCTCACAAATCACAAATGGGATTATAAAAGAATTACGTACTGTTAACAGGAGACGAAGCGAAACACCGATCAAACAGAAGGACCACTATTTCAAAATGATACACAAACAAGAGGCCTCCTATCGGTAGCAGACTTGGATCAAAACGAAAACTGCGTAACTTATTCGTATGCGTATATGCGATAAAACATTAGTAAAATTCATCTTACTTTTATTAAATAAGAATTAGGGTTTACTTAACAAAAAATTGCTTTGATTTTTAGATTGGATGAGTTTTGTTTCACTAAGTCTTAAAATATATAAAATTTTAGTATTAATATCTATCATTCATTTAATTAACTGTTCAATTAATTAAACGTATTTTTTCTTGAAATCGTTAAACAAGTATCACATTATTATTGCATGGTGACTTTTCACGTTATTTTACATATAATTTCTGCATTATATAATTAATAAAAATTAAATTAAACACAAAAATGAGTTCGATATCAACTGCAAAAAAAAAAATGATATTTTAAATCAATGTACAGTAATAATAAAATTGTAATTCTCATTTAAAATTTATAAGAAGTATAGCATAACTAAAAAAAAATTATTTAAGTAAGCGATGGTTTTAAAAGTATTCACAGAAATAGAAAATATATTTATTCGGGTAAATATTTTAAATACATACTAACCGCAATTAAAATTATTATGAAACTAACAGTTGTGAAAAATGAGGAAAAAAAATATGCCAGTCGGGACAAAAACTTGTGTTCACGGTAAACACTTTCAAAGGGGACGGATGGTCTTCTTTCAACGTGTGCTGCAGCACAGGGCAGCAGCCAAGTATATATTGTTCATAAAATAATATATAAGAAATGTAAATTTTACCGCAGGCGCAGAGATTGAATGATTTCACTAATTTTTTAAGGATGCAAGTGATTCAGCAACAAAGAAACGCATGACGTGTTGTCATAACTTTTACATAATTTTATTGGCAGATGTCTCGCTTTGGATGCATGTCGGTGTCGGCGGGCTACTACGGAAGAATGCCCCTATATGGTCATTGGGCGAATTCATGAAATGCAGATCTCGTGTTTAATAAAATAATATGAAAGATTTTCTATATAAAGACCTGAATCAAAACCAGAATATCTGTCAAACTGAAATAGGCAAATAGCTAGCTATGGCACTGAAAGGCCAACTCCTTCTCAGTCTTTTACTTCTTACCTCACTCAGCGCCATTCAAGCTTTCTCAAACACCTACGGTGTTGCTTCTCTCAATCGGAGCAGTTTTCCGCCTGGTTTTATTTTCGGGACAGCTTCTTCATCTTACCAGGTATTAATTTATGATTTATATTTTTCAATAGTCGCCATGCATCTCCAACGTATGTGCCAGATTAATTAATAAAACTGTTGATGCGACAATTGCTAATGCACGTACGTATTTCAGTATGAAGGTGCAGCAAAGGAAGGAGGGAAGGGACCAAGTATTTGGGACACCTTCGCTCATAAATATTCAGGTATTTATTTATTTATTTTTTCTTAAAACTGTTAGAAATAATGAATGATCAAATCTCACGCACTCAAATATCAATTATGTTGTGTGAAAATGGCAGACAAAATAGCAGATGGAAGTAATGGAGATGTGGCTGTTGATCACTACCATCGTTATAAGGTACAAAGGAATTTTTATTAAATCAAATAACATCTCAACTAGTTCTCGGCAACATAATATCTAAAGCATTTACGTTCAAAATTTGGTGCATCGGTATCCTAATTTTATGATTTATCAATTCACTTAAAATTGCACCAACGCCACAGGTATACATGCAGCATCATGTGTAGAGTAATTTAATAAATAGGTCAATTGTCTAGAAGGTTAAATTTTCCTCCATCATGCAGGAAGACGTTGGGATCATGAAGGAAATGAACTTGGATGCATATAGATTCTCCATCTCGTGGCCCCGAATACTACCAAGTATATGTTTTATTTTTCTTTAATTAGAGCTGAAAGTTATAATCCATATTCATATATCCATTTATATTTATTTTTATTTTGATCTATTCATCCATCCGTATGAACTTTGGATTTAAAATGAATTGAATGATTATTGATTTCGTCAAATAAGGATTAATATGAATTAATTATTTATCCATATATATATATCGTATTGAAATATCTCACTAATTTTTTCAAGAAAAAATATATTAATAATTTGATTTAAATAAACCATTATAATATCCTTATACATGTGATAATATTGAATCTTATTTAATGAAAATAAAGTCAAGTCTAGCCATTTATGTTAATCTCATTTTCACATTAAATGAAAATTAAATTCAAAAATAAAATTAATGATACTAATTAGTTTATAAAAGAATATCATAAAAATAATCTTAAATAGCATTGATGTTAAAGTGATTTTCTATCTTGATATATATATATATAGTGAGCATCTATATCAATATCTCAAAATAAAGTAAAGAGTTTTGATAATTTTTAATGTGTATAGCAAATGAATGCCTCAAAAAATATTCTATAATACATTGAGGCATGATTTAACAGATAAATTCTTCACGAATGAATAAAAAGAGAAAAATGGATGGCTCTCTTATTCAATTTTGAATGTTTTTAATTTTATTGTGACGTCAATTTTTTGAATTCAATAAGTTTTATTTAATCTGTGCTAATATTATAATATTTGATCAATTATATTTAATTTTGCAAATTTCAATTTTAAGACATATAATATTTAACAATAGTTATTTATGTCACAATGGATAAGGAAAAATTAGAATCTTAAAAAAGAGAATAAAATTTTAGTTTAAAATTTGTAATAGCATAATTTTATTTTAAAATGATGGTAGTAAATATAACATTGTGGTAAAAAATAATATTAACTGAAATATTTAAAATTAAAATAATAACAATAATGTGATGATTAAGTGGATAAGTTGGATTAATGATATATTCAAGAGTCATGAGTTATTCATAACTAATTAAAAATTTTATATTAGATTATAAATGAGTCAATAATGATTTAACGTCATTCATATTCATTTGTTTCCCACCCTTATCTTTAACAGGGCAAAATGCTGCATGAAAATTATTATTATATTAAAGTGGATTACTGTGGTTATTAATTTTCAGAAGGAAAGCTTAGCGGAGGCATCAACAGGGAAGGAATCGAGTATTACAATAATCGCATCAATGAGTTGCTGGCCAAAGGTCATTAATTATTGAATATGCAACATATATTATCTTCAACTATTGTCATTTTTCCATGATTAGTGGAATCTAAACTTCAGTTAATATTTACTAATCAATTAATATACAAATGCAGACTTGCAACCCTATGTGACTCTTTTCCATTGGGATCTTCCACAGACCTTAGAAGATGAGTATGGTGGATTTTTGAGCCCTCGCGTTGTGTAAGTCAATTATTTAAATAATTTATAATTGAATGATTATGTATTTACTTATAACAAATTTAATATATAATCAGAATAAAAATTAAAATGATATTATTATTGTTGTTGTTATTGCAAATAGGGATGACTTCCGAGACTACGCTGAAATTTGCTTCAAAGAATTTGGAGATAGGGTGAAGCACTGGATAACATTGAATGAGCCATGGACGGTGAGCAGAGGTGCATATGCAATGGGACGATTGGCGCCAGGGCGGTGCTCCTCCTGGCAGAACCGGAATTGTACTGGTGGTGATTCAGCCACTGAACCCTACATCGTTACACACCACCAACTGCTTGCTCATGCTGCTGCTGTCAAACTCTACAAAACCAAATATCAGGTTGGTTACATATATATATTTATATATATAATATTTCAAATCTCGATTCACTACTGAGATTATGTAATAATTAGTAAAATATGAAAAAATTATGATCGATGTAAAATTTGACGCAGTAGCAATATTGTGACACTGCAAATCAGGTTTTATATAAAAGTAAAATGATGAATTATATTGAAAAATTTTTATTTGTTTTGGCTTTGTATATATAGGCTTCTCAGAAGGGCTCTATAGGAATAACACTATTGTGTCACTGGATGGTGCCGTACTCAAATAAGAAAGTGGATGATCAAGCAGCCAAAAGAGCTCTTGCTTTCATGTTTGGATGGTAACTTTAACAAATTAAATCTGAATTTATGTACATTTATAAGAATAAAAAGACTAAAAGAGATTATTTCTTTTTTTTAAAAATTCTGTATATATAATGTGATTATATTATAGGTTTATGGACCCACTGACGATGGGAGATTACCCGAAGAGCATGAGGTCCCTTGTGGGAAGCCGATTACCGAAGTTCACAAAAGAAGAAGCACAACTTGTCAAAGGATCTTTTGATTTCATCGGATTGAATTACTACACAGCCAATTATGCTGCCCATGCAACAAAGTCGAATAATGCCCAACCCAGCTTCCTAACTGATGCTCTTGCTAATCTCACCAGTAAGAACACAACATTTTCTTCATCATATCTGCATATATAATTGAATTATTAACATCCTCATGATTTGCTACGACAGCTCATCGTAATGGCAATCCCATTGGCCCGCAGGTGCGTGCATTAAGTCAGTTCATTTAAGCCATTATTTGATAAAACCGATTACTAAAATGAAAATATATAATAATTGCAGGCTGCCTCAAGTTGGTTGCATGTTTATCCAAGAGGGATTCGAGACTTATTGCTCTACATCAAGAAAAAGTACGACAACCCTTTAATTTACATCACTGAAAATGGTAAGTAATAATTGGCATTTTCTTTCTAACTAGTTAGGGCAAAAATATACATGAAACTAAAACTTACCTGCATGGTAATTGCAGGTATAGACGAGGCTAATGATCCAACACTAACAATTGAGGAAGCTCTTATTGATACCTTCAGAATTGATTACTATTTTCGCCATCTCTACTATCTTAATCTCGCAATCAAGTATCTCACCTTATCTTTTAATTTATTTATAAATTTAATATTAATTAATCGTTCAACGCTAATCCATACATTTTGAAAATGGTAGGAGTGGAGCAAACATAAAGGGATATTTTGCGTGGTCATTATTGGACAATTTTGAATGGAGTTCAGGCTACACTGTTCGATATGGCATTAACTTTGTGGATTATCAGAATGGCTTAAAGAGATATCCCAAACTCTCAGCTAACTGGTTCAGGAATTTCCTCAAGAAAAAATACTAGGACTTTTGTAAGTAATCAAAATTGTCATCAGGATATCCATCCTATGCGCCTAGAATAATTGTCATTGCTACATCTTCTAATAAAGAAATGATGATTCATTTTGTATGTTTAATTATAAACCATTTTGGCTTTACAAAAGCATTGTCTAATATTAATCAACAGCCACCATAAAATAAAACTAGTTGCGGCGTGGACTTTTCAAAGTCAAAATTCCAACTCATTACATTATATTAAGGTCATCTTTATGCTGTCTCTCGATTTTTTTTTTTATAATATTTTCTTAATTTAAGCCCTATTATTACTATTTTCTACCTATATATGTAAAATGGAGCTGGTAGTGGGGAACAAATCATGCCCCTTTAGGCTTGCTGCATAAGCTTGTAAAAAAATGCAGGAAAAAATTTGTCATACTTGTGGGAACCTTCAAGTACCCACAGGCAAATCGAATTATTTTTTTTATTGTTATTGAGATTAATTAAATTACTAATTATGTATACGTAAGGATTAGAGATTGAACCCCAGATGTAAAGGAAAGAAGGCACTTTCAAGAGATATTGAATTCAGTTAGATTACAAAATAATTTTTTAAATTGTAATTGGACAATTAATTTTCTTGTTTTGTATAATGGGTTAGTCAAGTATGGCTAAAAAATCATATTAGCCTATTAGACATTAAATTGAAAATTAGATTGGACTAAAAAGGTCCCTAAATGCTTGTAGAATTATCGAAATTCTTAATTAAAAAATAAATAAATTTGGCTACAGGGAAGCCCGCACTTGCACGGTCAAGACCACACAAGCTTGAACCCATGCATGCTTGCCTACATTAACCCTAAAAAAATGAAGACTCTAAAGGAGTCCAAACCACCTTGCAATAATTTTATCTGCTTATCCTAAATACTTATTTGAAGGGTGAGGAAAGTTTTTGAACACTTTAGAAACCTTTATTACCCAAGAATAGGTAGAAATCTTATTGGCCATAAACATAGGTTTCTAAGAAATGAATTGGGAAGTATCTATGTCTATGTCATCTATGGTGACTGGGCCTAAGTAATAGTAGGAGCACCATTATTTTATAACTCAAAAGAGGAAGATGAAATTAGTACCTTTTACATTAGCATAAAGGCATTAGATAGAGATGAGTTGTTGAGCTTCAATTGCCTAATAGTTTGAGAAAAAGATTCTTAAGAAGTCATGATAGCAAGAAAGTTTGAGAAGATGAATCTAAAAAAATAATGTATTTGCAATTGCATAAAGAAAAGAGAATGAACGCTTTCAAACACAAATACGAAGAAAATGTAACTAAGAGAATGGAAGAAGGAAAAATGATTTAAATAAAGAAGTTTTGATAATAAGTTTTATAAGTTTTGATGATAAATTGCCTAAAAGTCACATTAAAAAGATGCAATTGTGCATTCCTTATTATAACATTCCTCGAGCCACGCAAATTGCAAAACCTACCATTTAACCCTAGCTGGCCACATGGCTATTTGAATCATGGCAATTCTTTTTTATGAAATCTAAACTTTAGTGGAAACCAAGAATAATTTGGTCGATCATATTTAAGTTGTTCAGTAGATAATGTTAGATCACCTTGAAGTCGAAAGGCCTTGGTGCATGCTTTTATTCCATCTGGCCATGTCACTCTTAAAAATCTTGGCTTTTGTGATGCCAAGTGTACTTTTCAAAAATATCGGCATATGCCAACCTAGCATTTAATTTGAAACCTAGGTTCCCAAAAGGCCCCAATCCTTCTTTCAATAATTTTGGTATATCTTGAAGTAAAAATATTATTAGCTAGTGTTGTTTCCTTTAAATGTTGTCTTAAAAAACAAAACTAAAGGGACCACTATTATACTTAATTCATAGTTTGCCAATAGTTTAAAATTTGTTGACATTATGTTTGGCCAGAGATGTGGCTCACCTTTTCAAAGTAATGGAATTTGTGTTTATTTAGTTGTTGGAGCACAATCCTATTATGTGCCAATTATCAATTAGTGCAGCATTATTTGGAGCATTATCACTTGCTCTCCTAAAAAGTAGCACCCACAACCACCATTAGAGAGTGGCATTTATAATCGCCCTCAAGCATCTATAAATATCCTTATTTCAATAGATAAAAAGGGATCTTTTCTTTTGGTTAAATCAATACATTTTTGCATGGGATTTGTGTCCTAGAACTCTACTAGCCATTTTAGTCTCATAATTACCATTGTTGCATCCTTTAAAGTAATTCTTCAAAGCACTTTCAAGTTCATTTGCCTAGTAAGCAGATCAAGGCCACAAGAGTACACAACTAGTTGACATGCTCTCACCTACAAAAGGACCTACTAAAGTGCGAGGAAGCTAAGTAAGTGACTCTAGCTAAGCCACTTACCATTTATTCTTTTTGTGCAAAATTCTGTATGTCATTTGTATGAATGCATTGTTATGCACTATTGTCTGTTGTAGTGGATATTTCGACATTCTTGCCTTCTAACCTATAAACTATGTACATGAACCTTACTTCATAATTCCAATTAGAATTTCCTTATATAGCGTGTTATAGAATTTTTATTTGAGAACAAATAAAAGGCAAGTAGTAGAATTATATATTTATTTCTAGAATTCTACTAAACTTTTCTTCCTTTAGTTTTTTAAATTGGATACCCTTAGAAGATTTCCTACTTATCCTTTTGGCCTTTTTTCTATATACTTATCTAGAAGATCATCGAGTAACGTTAGGCTTGTTAAATGGGCTAACTAGTATGAACACAGACTAGTTTACGATAAGTTGGACCATATTATTCGTGTCCAAAATGAGTCCAACTTATTAAAACCTATAATGAACATGGACCAGTTTACAAGCTCTGATTCATTTGACATTCCTAAATAAAGTTTTGACGTGAAAGTGAAAGCATACTAAATATAGATTTACTTGTCATATTGCTGTCTAAATTTCTTGTCTGACATGGATTTTCATCAACTATAGATAAAACATTTTTAATTCAAATGGAGATGATCACAAGAAAAAGAAAGTGTGAATATTAAAGGGAAATTGAGAGGGTCTCCATATAGTAATTTGAAGTTTGAATGAAACACTCAAAGAAAATTGATGTATAACCATGGACACTTTTAGTGACAACTAAAAATTTTGTCAATAAAAGTGACTTTTACTTATAAATTTATCATTCTCTCACTAAAATTATTAGTGATAGAAATTATAACCAATAATTTGTACAATATTTTCCCAAAATAAAAGTAGTAATTAAATAAACTCTTTCGTGTTAAATTTTATGATGAGCATAATTTTTTTTTCATCCTAATTTTAAATATTTTTCCAAATAAAATTTTAATTTTTTTTACTTTGAAAGCTACTTGATCTATTAAAAAAATAATAAATTATTATTTATCCGGATTCTAAGAGATATGACCTTCCATTTTTAATCTGGTGAATCTCTTTCGTAGCAAATTCAGTTTATTTAAAATTTAGAACATTGTATAAATCATCCTTAATAAAAAATTGCAAAAACCATTTTTTATGATTTTTTATTTCTTGTCCATTTTATGAAAATAAATATATATATATCTTTCTATTTTGACGAAAATTATTTTCATCTTTGATTTTAGCATTTATAGATAATTATAACATTTATCTATTGAATTGGTTTGAAATTGATTTAAATATTTTTTCCAAAAATATCTTCTTTAAATCACATTAAATTATGCTTTTTGGATTAGTTAGTTTTACTTCTTAAACAAAAAATATTCAGACACCAATTTTTTATTTTAACGTGGGTTGGGGTGCGAGGTATTTAAGTTTTCGTTTTCTCTCTCACACACTACTCTTTTTTTTTTTTTTAACAAAGTTCATCATTTCTTGCGACAAGAAAATGCAATCTCATCTTCTGCTGAGTTTTTCTATCAAGGGAATCACAATTTAATATTACAGGTTCTATTCTTAAGTTGAAGTTCACTTTCATTGAAGTTTCTGCTTTTAGAATTTTTTAGAGCACGGTTTACCAAGCTTTTTCTTACAGAATCTGTCATTAGGCATGATTAATAAAGAAACTTTAGATTAGAAGTTTATTAATTTGATTTATATTTTCTTCATTTAAAATTTTCCTATTGTAGATTCTTTTCCTAATGATTATGGAATAACGATGCAACTAACTGTGATTTTGCTTAGGAGCACTACGAAAGACAAAAGATAAAGCGAAGGCTGCATCACTGTCATGGGTTGTTTTACTTCAGTATGATATAACTTTCTCTCTCATATTTTTTTTAAAGAATTTGGACAAATTTTAATGCTTAATAGTTTCTTGATAACTATATCAGAAACTAGATGGTTGTAGAAGCATGAATCTCAAGCACTTCAAGGTGCTCGACTAAATATTTTGCTTTTCTTAGTTTATTTGCTCAGGAGTTTCAAGTTCAAAGTTTGCTATTGTTCTGACATTTCAAAATACAGTGCATTTATATTATATTCTCTTTCTTATATGTGTAATTTAATTGTGTTAGCTGCTAAATTTATTTTGTTTCCCATCTATTATGTTTATAATAAGGTTTGATATATTTGTTCACTGTTGATGTAATAATGGATACTGGATTTTACACATGATTTGTATTTGATAACTTATACTTGGCTTGTAGTCTATACATAATTAGTGTTTAATTATGGCATTATTTCTTGTAACTAAAACACATCATGAAGCAAACTTGTTTAAACAAAATTACTACTTGTTGATGACTGATGGTTAGTGCAAATTAGGGTAAGAGAAAGTTAAAGGTAGAGTTATACAGAATATCTAGACTACTTAAATAAGCTTAATCATGTACATAAAAAAATTAAATAGATATTATCATAAAAACTTTTGATTCATGATAATATTTGGAAGTTTTGTCAGCCACCACATCCTAAATTCACTCCAAATATCTTGTGTTCATGCATTTCATAATTTGACTATCTTACCATTAGCTATTATCCAAATTATGTGAACTAGTTTTCCAATAACTACTTTCTATTATTTTAAGCACTCTTTCCAAATATTTAGATATTTAAAACTTTATATAAATCATTTCGATCATTATACTACTTTTTGTAAACAATAATTATAAAAGTATGACTATTTTTTAATAAAACTAGCAAAATTTATATGCATATCCTTTTTTTCTCAACATGCGTGGAAGACTTATCGTTAATTCAATTATACGATCATATTAATCATTTAAGGTTTATTTGAAACAGTCCAAAGATGTTGAGTAATATCTGAATCTTTAATTAACGGGCCATTGAATATTTTTTCTTTCCCGCGTAGTAAAATTCTATTTCTTTGTTAGTGTAGGTAAGAAGATAATATCTGTCAAAAAATATAAAAATAAACTGTTTCAATATTACACAAAGTGTAATTAATACATTAAAAATTAATTGAGAAATAATTTTCAAACGCAATTATTCATCATTAAATATTTTGGTTGTGAAAGTAATCTCCCCAAAAGGAATACATATTAGTTATCATTAGATTTATAAAAAAGCATAAATTTATAAATATACACTTTTTTAAATTTTTTCCAAGACAATTACGTGATAATTGGGTTAAATTACTCGGATTATACATCGGCAATCTGCACTCTACAAGGGTGGAGCAAACGGTGAATGCGTGCAGGATCTCCAACTCCAACTTTTCATAAATTTTTATATCTTCAACTTTATATATGTAGTAATAATAATATTAGAGTACTTTTTTTTTTTATAATAGTAGGAATTGTTAAATTACTAAATACACACATACGAAAATTAGGGATTGAATCCTTAAAGCAATAGAAGGTACAAAACTTTTGAGGAATATCAAGTGCCACTTACTTGAGTCAAATGCTCTTGATTAAATAACTAGACACACGCGTGCACACACGCGGAGTTGAAACTTGGATGTAGAGGAAGGTATAAAATTTTTGATAAACATTGGGGGTCGCTTCAGCCAAAGACTCTCGATAGAGTACTTTTTTTTTCCAGTGTTTTAGAATGTTCAAAAGGTGCATGATCCAGCAAATTACTTTTGAATAAACTAAGAAATCATATCTAAGAATCATAGTATTTTCTAAAAATTTCCAAAATTATATATAATTTACAAGATTAAATAAAAATCTAGTTATATTGAATGAAAAATTTTGACTTTGCCATTAGTACACTATAAGAAAAAGTATAAGAGTATTAAGTTTGATATAGATTAACTTATTTGCGTTAGTTAAGATAGAGGATTATTGGCAAAATTCTGAAACTCTTTACTATCATAAAAAAAATTGTGGATGATGTACAAAATTTGTAGGTGAGAGCGGATATTAATGAGCTGTAAAGGAAAGAGTATCGTGTACAGAATTAAAAGCTTAGGGAAAAAGAACCTTTTTTTCAGCTATATTCTAATGAAAGAGCAGACGATAAATACCTCTCTTGTCCTCCTCTTTCAATTCTTTAATTATTGTTCTCTGGCTAAGTAATATATAAATATAAAATTCCTGGTCATCTTATCTTTTGTGATGCAGCGGAAAGAAGTTAGACATTGATACATAATATATATAGGGAAATTATTGCATACATCCAACGTTTTTATCACATGAGTTTGTAAACTCTTTAATCGGGAGCATTTTGTCACGTTTTCCATCTTGCAAAAGCATTTTGACCCGCTAGGCATACTTTTTTATTTCTAAATATAGCACAATAGTTTGACTCAAGTTATCACATGAATAGATATAACAAATAATTTATACGATAAGAAATAAAGTAATATTATTCCTAAAATAAAATAAAATATTAACGTCATTTCTTTGTTTTGTAGCCTATTCATTGGAGCACATGTGATAAAATATCAGTAAATTTGATTTTATTTTTATTAAATAAAAGTTAGGGTTTAATTGAAGAAGAAATTCCTTTCATTTTTAGATTGCTTGAATTTTGTTTCGCTAAGTCTTAAAATATACAAAATTTTAGTTTTAATTTTTAGAATTTTAATTTATAATTAAATTATAAACCCATATTTTGACTATAAATCACAACATGAAGTTAGAGAGAAATTCCAACAGCGACTGTCAAAATATAAAAATTGATTAATTCATAAATACATAAATCTTAGCTATTTACAATGTTAATGGATGTTTGCCTTCATCCATTATCCTAATCATCTACCTTTTGATTTCTTTCGATTCCTTCAAACAAGAAGAAGCATTAAGGGATTGTTCTTTCTCTATCATAACCTCTCATTTCCTCTCTCTCTCTCTCTCTCTCTCTCTAACGAGAGGGATTATTTGTACACATCGATGACATAAATGCAAATTGGGCAGTTGCAAAAGATCGGGGGACCCATTAAAATAATTGGTTTAAGTTATGGATTCTACCCATCACAAAATTTATGCTTAACTAACATATATTTGGGCCTAAATACTATACAAAACCCATTACATTATAGTCACTTTATTTTGGGTGCACAAAAAATAATGTTGAGATTAATTATTATTAACAAATTAATACAAACCCATATTAAATTTTTCAATAATCTTCTACTTGACCCCACACTAATTTATAAATAATAACCATTAAAAAAATTAATTTTAATATTCAATAGTATTATTTTACTCACAAGACTAATTGCGATCGTATGTATCTAATAGCACTAAAGATTATATTTAAAGAGATATTACTATCAAACATGTTAAATGCCTATAATTCGTTGACCAAATATATAATATCTATCAAGGATATAAATATAATGGACATAATAGAATTTACATTACTTTAATACGACTAAATGTAAATCTTTATCCAATAGTCTCAGCATCTGTCTAAAACGTCCAGTGAGAATCAATATTCTCAACATAATAATAAAATAGGGTCTAAATGCCTCTATTCATATGCCATAATAAAAATTGTGCACAAAATATATGATGATAATATAGGTATGTCATTATAAGTATTTCATCTAAACATATCTTAAGATATCGATGAATTGATATCATCATAACTCCCACTAACACAAAACACTAAAAAGGTTTAAGCAAATTCACATTATTCACATGATCATACTTTATATTAAGTCCTAAACCTTTGGTTAACAGATCTACAAGTGTACAATCCATCGAAAACAAGTAATATGCTTGCATATCTTCTTTCTCATAAATTGGTGCTTCAAATTGAAGTCTTTTACATGAGTAAGGATTTTATTACTTAGAAAGAAGGTGATAATAGTAGTGCTGTTATGACATAGATTTGGTTAAGGCTAGTAACCCCTAATCTATCAGTTTGATAAGGACATCTATAACATGCAACACCCTCTGGCTATATAATAAAGGTTGTTGTAATTTGGTGCTTAATATCTTTCACAATAAAGCTTCTCCAAATATATGTCCAAACATAAATTTATAATCATCTAAATAATTGATAAAACAAGTTTAAGTAACTTGTACATATGAGATCTCCCGATCTCCTATAAGTTAGCATATAATCATTTGTACCCCTTAATTCAACACCATCCACAATACAAGACCATTAACCTAAACAAACAACAGGCTACCCACAACTGATGTGTATGAGATATTCCTTATCACTTACAAAATATTTGGGCCTAATAAACTCAATCCTTTTAGATCAATATACAAATAAGAAAGCACACTACATGACGTGTTTGCCCCCATCTGATGTCTACATTGTCATCGACTAGTAAAACATTATCGCTGCCCAGAACTAGAATTACCATAATGCCCATACTCATCATCATATGCCGGTCCACATAACTTTTCACAAATCGGAGAGAAGTTACAATCTCATCAAAATGAGATCAATCGTATAAATAGAAATTTGTATTTTACCTCCTGGGAAATATTTGGCTATCAACTCATAAATAAAAAAAAGTTGTTTTGTTTTTCGACGAACATGGCTCCCACCAAAACAAACAACTTTGTACTATAATGATTTGGAGTGAGTTATAAAACATCAGGAGAGAGTAAGTCCTTAACAATCTATGATGCCCTTCTAAATGTAATTCTTGGGTACCGCTTGACCTGATCCTAAACTCACAGTTTCGTTTAAGC
The DNA here is from genome assembly GCA_020226215.1 of Sindora glabra. Lineage (NCBI taxonomy): Eukaryota > Viridiplantae > Streptophyta > Magnoliopsida > Fabales > Fabaceae > Sindora > Sindora glabra. The sequence goes on from CM035229.1 coordinate 72,986,312, forward strand.
ATCCTTTTGAACTCAAAGTTAAATTTGTTTCTAACTCCCACCCTTTACAGTATTTGATAGCTCCTACTGTCTATGAACATCCTCTAACTGAATTAGTCCTACTAAGCCCTAGACATAGTTTTAGGATTATGTTTCAAAATTAGATTTTGTAAAATCCAAATATAATCCAAAATTATGTACCGGCACAAACATATCAAAACTAGTTTCATTTGTTGAACAAGACAACCTAGGAAAAAATAAAATAAAATATTAAAATCATTTCTTTATTTCTGCCGACCACGACACCAACAAATGGTGGGCGAAGGCAAATAGTGGCCATGAACCGTAATTCCCTCATGTTGACCGCAACAAACGAAATCGTTCTGCGACCCCTCACAAATCACAAATGGGATTATAAAAGAATTACGTACTGTTAACAGGAGACGAAGCGAAACACCGATCAAACAGAAGGACCACTATTTCAAAATGATACACAAACAAGAGGCCTCCTATCGGTAGCAGACTTGGATCAAAACGAAAACTGCGTAACTTATTCGTATGCGTATATGCGATAAAACATTAGTAAAATTCATCTTACTTTTATTAAATAAGAATTAGGGTTTACTTAACAAAAAATTGCTTTGATTTTTAGATTGGATGAGTTTTGTTTCACTAAGTCTTAAAATATATAAAATTTTAGTATTAATATCTATCATTCATTTAATTAACTGTTCAATTAATTAAACGTATTTTTTTCTTGAAATCGTTAAACAAGTATCACATTATTATTGCATGGTGACTTTTCACGTTATTTTACATATAATTTCTGCATTATATAATTAATAAAAATTAAATTAAACACAAAAATGAGTTCGATATCAACTGCAAAAAAAAAAATGATATTTTAAATCAATGTACAGTAATAATAAAATTGTAATTCTCATTTAAAATTTATAAGAAGTATAGCATAACTAAAAAAAAATTATTTAAGTAAGCGATGGTTTTAAAAGTATTCACAGAAATAGAAAATATATTTATTCGGGTAAATATTTTAAATACATACTAACCGCAATTAAAATTATTATGAAACTAACAGTTGTGAAAAATGAGGAAAAAAAAATATGCCAGTCGGGACAAAAACTTGTGTTCACGGTAAACACTTTCAAAGGGGACGGATGGTCTTCTTTCAACGTGTGCTGCAGCACAGGCAGCAGCCAAGTATATATTGTTCATAAAATAATATATAAGAAATGTAAATTTTACCGCAGGCGCAGAGATTGAATGATTTCACTAATTTTTTAAGGATGCAAGTGATTCAGCAACAAAGAACGCATGACGTGTTGTCATAACTTTTACATAATTTTATTGGCAGATGTCTCGCTTTGGATGCATGTCGGTGTCGGCGGGCTACTACGGAAGAATGCCCCTATATGGTCATTGGGCGAATTCATGAAATGCAGATCTCGTGTTTAATAAAATAATATGAAAGATTTTCTATATAAAGACCTGAATCAAAACCAGAATATCTGTCAAACTGAAATAGGCAAATAGCTAGCTATGGCACTGAAAGGCCAACTCCTTCTCAGTCTTTTACTTCTTACCTCACTCAGCGCCATTCAAGCTTTCTCAAACACCTACGGTGTTGCTTCTCTCAATCGGAGCAGTTTTCCGCCTGGTTTTATTTTCGGGACAGCTTCTTCATCTTACCAGGTATTAATTTATGATTTATATTTTTCAATAGTCGCCATGCATCTCCAACGTATGTGCCAGATTAATTAATAAAACTGTTGATGCGACAATTGCTAATGCACGTACGTATTTCAGTATGAAGGTGCAGCAAAGGAAGGAGGGAAGGGACCAAGTATTTGGGACACCTTCGCTCATAAATATTCAGGTATTTATTTATTTATTTTTTCTTAAACTGTTAGAAATAATGAATGATCAAATCTCACGCACTCAAATATCAATTATGTTGTGTGAAAATGGCAGACAAAATAGCAGATGGAAGTAATGGAGATGTGGCTGTTGATCACTACCATCGTTATAAGGTACAAAGGAATTTTTATTAAATCAAATAACATCTCAACTAGTTCTCGGCAACATAATATCTAAAGCATTTACGTTCAAAATTTGGTGCATCGGTATCCTAATTTTATGATTTATCAATTCACTTAAAATTGCACCAACGCCACAGGTATACATGCAGCATCATGTGTAGAGTAATTTAATAAATAGGTCAATTGTCTAGAAGGTTAAATTTTCCTCCATCATGCAGGAAGACGTTGGGATCATGAAGGAAATGAACTTGGATGCATATAGATTCTCCATCTCGTGGCCCCGAATACTACCAAGTATATGTTTTATTTTTCTTTAATTAGAGCTGAAAGTTATAATCCATATTCATATATCCATTTATATTTATTTTTATTTTGATCTATTCATCCATCCGTATGAACTTTGGATTTAAAATGAATTGAATGATTATTGATTTCGTCAAATAAGGATTAATATGAATTAATTATTTATCCATATATATATATCGTATTGAAATATCTCACTAATTTTTTCAAGAAAAAATATATTAATAATTTGATTTAAATAAACCATTATAATATCCTTATACATGTGATAATATTGAATCTTATTTAATGAAAATAAAGTCAAGTCTAGCCATTTATGTTAATCTCATTTTCACATTAAATGAAAATTAAATTCAAAAATAAAATTAATGATACTAATTAGTTTATAAAAGAATATCATAAAAATAATCTTAAATAGCATTGATGTTAAAGTGATTTTCTATCTTGATATATATATATATAGTGAGCATCTATATCAATATCTCAAAATAAAGTAAAGAGTTTTGATAATTTTTAATGTGTATAGCAAATGAATGCCTCAAAAAATATTCTATAATACATTGAGGCATGATTTAACAGATAAATTCTTCACGAATGAATAAAAAGAGAAAAATGGATGGCTCTCTTATTCAATTTTGAATGTTTTTAATTTTATTGTGACGTCAATTTTTTGAATTCAATAAGTTTTATTTAATCTGTGCTAATATTATAATATTTGATCAATTATATTTAATTTTGCAAATTTCAATTTTAAGACATATAATATTTAACAATAGTTATTTATGTCACAATGGATAAGGAAAAATTAGAATCTTAAAAAAGAGAATAAAATTTTAGTTTAAAATTTGTAATAGCATAATTTTATTTTAAAATGATGGTAGTAAATATAACATTGTGGTAAAAAATAATATTAACTGAAATATTTAAAATTAAAATAATAACAATAATGTGATGATTAAGTGGATAAGTTGGATTAATGATATATTCAAGAGTCATGAGTTATTCATAACTAATTAAAAATTTTATATTAGATTATAAATGAGTCAATAATGATTTAACGTCATTCATATTCATTTGTTTCCCACCCTTATCTTTAACAGGGCAAAATGCTGCATGAAAATTATTATTATATTAAAGTGGATTACTGTGGTTATTAATTTTCAGAAGGAAAGCTTAGCGGAGGCATCAACAGGGAAGGAATCGAGTATTACAATAATCGCATCAATGAGTTGCTGGCCAAAGGTCATTAATTATTGAATATGCAACATATATTATCTTCAACTATTGTCATTTTTCCATGATTAGTGGAATCTAAACTTCAGTTAATATTTACTAATCAATTAATATACAAATGCAGACTTGCAACCCTATGTGACTCTTTTCCATTGGGATCTTCCACAGACCTTAGAAGATGAGTATGGTGGATTTTTGAGCCCTCGCGTTGTGTAAGTCAATTATTTAAATAATTTATAATTGAATGATTATGTATTTACTTATAACAAATTTAATATATAATCAGAATAAAAATTAAAATGATATTATTATTGTTGTTGTTATTGCAAATAGGGATGACTTCCGAGACTACGCTGAAATTTGCTTCAAAGAATTTGGAGATAGGGTGAAGCACTGGATAACATTGAATGAGCCATGGACGGTGAGCAGAGGTGCATATGCAATGGGACGATTGGCGCCAGGGCGGTGCTCCTCCTGGCAGAACCGGAATTGTACTGGTGGTGATTCAGCCACTGAACCCTACATCGTTACACACCACCAACTGCTTGCTCATGCTGCTGCTGTCAAACTCTACAAAACCAAATATCAGGTTGGTTACATATATATATTTATATATATAATATTTTCAAATCTCGATTCACTACTGAGATTATGTAATAATTAGTAAAATATGAAAAAAATTATGATCGATGTAAAATTTGACGCAGTAGCAATATTGTGACACTGCAATCAGGTTTTATATAAAAGTAAAATGATGAATTATATTGAAAAATTTTTATTTGTTTTGGCTTTGTATATATAGGCTTCTCAGAAGGGCTCTATAGGAATAACACTATTGTGTCACTGGATGGTGCCGTACTCAAATAAGAAAGTGGATGATCAAGCAGCCAAAAGAGCTCTTGCTTTCATGTTTGGATGGTAACTTTAACAAATTAAATCTGAATTTATGTACATTTATAAGAATAAAAAGACTAAAAGAGATTATTTCTTTTTTTTAAAAATTCTGTATATATAATGTGATTATATTATAGGTTTATGGACCCACTGACGATGGGAGATTACCCGAAGAGCATGAGGTCCCTTGTGGGAAGCCGATTACCGAAGTTCACAAAAGAAGAAGCACAACTTGTCAAAGGATCTTTTGATTTCATCGGATTGAATTACTACACAGCCAATTATGCTGCCCATGCAACAAAGTCGAATAATGCCCAACCCAGCTTCCTAACTGATGCTCTTGCTAATCTCACCAGTAAGAACACAACATTTTCTTCATCATATCTGCATATATAATTGAATTATTAACATCCTCATGATTTGCTACGACAGCTCATCGTAATGGCAATCCCATTGGCCCGCAGGTGCGTGCATTAAGTCAGTTCATTTAAGCCATTATTTGATAAAACCGATTACTAAAATGAAAATATATAATAATTGCAGGCTGCCTCAAGTTGGTTGCATGTTTATCCAAGAGGGATTCGAGACTTATTGCTCTACATCAAGAAAAAGTACGACAACCCTTTAATTTACATCACTGAAAATGGTAAGTAATAATTGGCATTTTCTTTCTAACTAGTTAGGGCAAAATATACATGAAACTAAAACTTACCTGCATGGTAATTGCAGGTATAGACGAGGCTAATGATCCAACACTAACAATTGAGGAAGCTCTTATTGATACCTTCAGAATTGATTACTATTTTCGCCATCTCTACTATCTTAATCTCGCAATCAAGTATCTCACCTTATCTTTTAATTTATTTATAAATTTAATATTAATTAATCGTTCAACGCTAATCCATACATTTTGAAAATGGTAGGAGTGGAGCAAACATAAAGGGATATTTTGCGTGGTCATTATTGGACAATTTTGAATGGAGTTCAGGCTACACTGTTCGATATGGCATTAACTTTGTGGATTATCAGAATGGCTTAAAGAGATATCCCAAACTCTCAGCTAACTGGTTCAGGAATTTCCTCAAGAAAAAATACTAGGACTTTTGTAAAGTAATCAAAATTGTCATCAGGATATCCATCCTATGCGCCTAGAATAATTGTCATTGCTACATCTTCTAATAAAGAAATGATGATTCATTTTGTATGTTTAATTATAAACCATTTTGGCTTTACAAAAGCATTGTCTAATATTAATCAACAGCCACCATAAATAAAACTAGTTGCGGCGTGGACTTTTCAAAGTCAAAATTCCAACTCATTACATTATATTAAGGTCATCTTTATGCTGTCTCTCGATTTTTTTTTTTATAATATTTTCTTAATTTAAGCCCTATTATTACTATTTTCTACCTATATATGTAAAATGGAGCTGGTAGTGGGGAACAAATCATGCCCCTTTAGGCTTGCTGCATAAGCTTGTAAAAAAATGCAGGAAAAAATTTGTCATACTTGTGGGAACCTTCAAGTACCCACAGGCAAATCGAATTATTTTTTTTTTATTGTTATTGAGATTAATTAAATTACTAATTATGTATACGTAAGGATTAGAGATTGAACCCCAGATGTAAAGGAAAGAAGGCACTTTCAAGAGATATTGAATTCAGTTAGATTACAAAATAATTTTTTAAATTGTAATTGGACAATTAATTTTCTTGTTTTGTATAATGGGTTAGTCAAGTATGGCTAAAAAATCATATTAGCCTATTAGACATTAAATTGAAAATTAGATTGGACTAAAAAGGTCCCTAAATGCTTGTAGAATTATCGAAATTCTTAATTAAAAAATAAATAAATTTGGCTACAGGGAAGCCCGCACTTGCACGGTCAAGACCACACAAGCTTGAACCCATGCATGCTTGCCTACATTAACCCTAAAAAAATGAAGACTCTAAAGGAGTCCAAACCACCTTGCAATAATTTTATCTGCTTATCCTAAATACTTATTTGAAGGGTGAGGAAAGTTTTTGAACACTTTAGAAACCTTTATTACCCAAGAATAGGTAGAAATCTTATTGGCCATAAACATAGGTTTCTAAGAAATGAATTGGGAAGTATCTATGTCTATGTCATCTATGGTGACTGGGCCTAAGTAATAGTAGGAGCACCATTATTTTATAACTCAAAAGAGGAAGATGAAATTAGTACCTTTTACATTAGCATAAAGGCATTAGATAGAGATGAGTTGTTGAGCTTCAATTGCCTAATAGTTTGAGAAAAAGATTCTTAAGAAGTCATGATAGCAAGAAAGTTTGAGAAGATGAATCTAAAAAAATAATGTATTTGCAATTGCATAAAGAAAAGAGAATGAACGCTTTCAAACACAAATACGAAGAAAATGTAACTAAGAGAATGGAAGAAGGAAAAATGATTTAAATAAAGAAGTTTTGATAATAAGTTTTATAAGTTTTGATGATAAATTGCCTAAAAGTCACATTAAAAAGATGCAATTGTGCATTCCTTATTATAACATTCCTCGAGCCACGCAAATTGCAAAACCTACCATTTAACCCTAGCTGGCCACATGGCTATTTGAATCATGGCAATTCTTTTTTATGAAATCTAAACTTTAGTGGAAACCAAGAATAATTTGGTCGATCATATTTAAGTTGTTCAGTAGATAATGTTAGATCACCTTGAAGTCGAAAGGCCTTGGTGCATGCTTTTATTCCATCTGGCCATGTCACTCTTAAAAATCTTGGCTTTTGTGATGCCAAGTGTACTTTTCAAAAATATCGGCATATGCCAACCTAGCATTTAATTTGAAACCTAGGTTCCCAAAAGGCCCCAATCCTTCTTTCAATAATTTTGGTATATCTTGAAGTAAAAATATTATTAGCTAGTGTTGTTTCCTTTAAATGTTGTCTTAAAAAACAAAACTAAAGGGACCACTATTATACTTAATTCATAGTTTGCCAATAGTTTAAAATTTGTTGACATTATGTTTGGCCAGAGATGTGGCTCACCTTTTCAAAGTAATGGAATTCGTGTTTATTTAGTTGTTGGAGCACAATCCTATTATGTGCCAATTATCAATTAGTGCAGCATTATTTGGAGCATTATCACTTGCTCTCCTAAAAAGTAGCACCCACAACCACCATTAGAGAGTGGCATTTATAATCGCCCTCAAGCATCTATAAATATCCTTATTTCAATAGATAAAAAGGGATCTTTTCTTTTGGTTAAATCAATACATTTTTGCATGGGATTTGTGTCCTAGAACTCTACTAGCCATTTTAGTCTCATAATTACCATTGTTGCATCCTTTAAAGTAATTCTTCAAAGCACTTTCAAGTTCATTTGCCTAGTAAGCAGATCAAGGCCACAAGAGTACACAACTAGTTGACATGCTCTCACCTACAAAAGGACCTACTAAAGTGCGAGGAAGCTAAGTAAGTGACTCTAGCTAAGCCACTTACCATTTATTCTTTTTGTGCAAAATTCTGTATGTCATTTGTATGAATGCATTGTTATGCACTATTGTCTGTTGTAGTGGATATTTCGACATTCTTGCCTTCTAACCTATAAACTATGTACATGAACCTTACTTCATAATTCCAATTAGAATTTCCTTATATAGCGTGTTATAGAATTTTTATTTGAGAACAAATAAAAGGCAAGTAGTAGAATTATATATTTATTTCTAGAATTCTACTAAACTTTTCTTCCTTTAGTTTTTAAATTGGATACCCTTAGAAGATTTCCTACTTATCCTTTTGGCCTTTTTTCTATATACTTATCTAGAAGATCATCGAGTAACGTTAGGCTTGTTAAATGGGCTAACTAGTATGAACACAGACTAGTTTACGATAAGTTGGACCATATTATTCGTGTCCAAAATGAGTCCAACTTATTAAAACCTATAATGAACATGGACCAGTTTACAAGCTCTGATTCATTTGACATTCCTAAATAAAGTTTTGACGTGAAAGTGAAAGCATACTAAATATAGATTTACTTGTCATATTGCTGTCTAAATTTCTTGTCTGACATGGATTTTCATCAACTATAGATAAAACATTTTTAATTCAAATGGAGATGATCACAAGAAAAAGAAAGTGTGAATATTAAAGGGAAATTGAGAGGGTCTCCATATAGTAATTTGAAGTTTGAATGAAACACTCAAAGAAAATTGATGTATAACCATGGACACTTTTAGTGACAACTAAAAATTTTGTCAATAAAAGTGACTTTTACTTATAAATTTATCATTCTCTCACTAAAATTATTAGTGATAGAAATTATAACCAATAATTTGTACAATATTTTCCCAAAATAAAAGTAGTAATTAAATAAACTCTTTCGTGTTAAATTTTATGATGAGCATAATTTTTTTTTCATCCTAATTTTAAATATTTTTCCAAATAAAATTTTAATTTTTTTTTACTTTGAAAGCTACTTGATCTATTAAAAAAATAATAAATTATTATTTATCCGGATTCTAAGAGATATGACCTTCCATTTTTAATCTGGTGAATCTCTTTCGTAGCAAATTCAGTTTATTTAAAATTTAGAACATTGTATAAATCATCCTTAATAAAAAATTGCAAAAACCATTTTTTATGATTTTTTATTTCTTGTCCATTTTATGAAAATAAATATATATATATCTTTCTATTTTGACGAAAATTATTTTCATCTTTGATTTTAGCATTTATAGATAATTATAACATTTATCTATTGAATTGGTTTGAAATTGATTTAAATATTTTTTCCAAAAATATCTTCTTTAAATCACATTAAATTATGCTTTTTGGATTAGTTAGTTTTACTTCTTAAACAAAAAATATTCAGACACCAATTTTTTATTTTAACGTGGGTTGGGTGCGAGGTATTTTAAGTTTTCGTTTTCTCTCTCACACACTACTCTTTTTTTTTTTTTTAACAAAGTTCATCATTTCTTGCGACAAGAAAATGCAATCTCATCTTCTGCTGAGTTTTTCTATCAAGGGAATCACAATTTAATATTACAGGTTCTATTTCTTTAAGTTGAAGTTCACTTTCATTGAAGTTTTCTGCTTTTAGAATTTTTTAGAGCACGGTTACCAAGCTTTTTCCTTACAGAATCTGTCATTAGGCATGATTAATAAAGAAACTTTAGATTAGAAGTTTATTAATTTGATTTATATTTTCTTCATTTAAAATTTTCCTATTGTAGATTCTTTTCCTAATGATTATGGAATAACGATGCAACTAACTGTGATTTTGCTTAGGAGCACTACGAAAGACAAAAGATAAAGCGAAGGCTGCATCACTGTCATGGGTTGTTTTACTTCAGTATGATATAACTTTCTCTCTCATATTTTTTTTAAAGAATTTGGACAAATTTAATGCTTAATAGTTTCTTGATAAACTATATCAGAAACTAGATGGTTGTAGAAGCATGAATCTCAAGCACTTCAAGGTGCTCGACTAAATATTTTGCTTTTCTTAGTTTATTTGCTCAAGGAGTTTCAAGTTCAAAGTTTGCTATTGTTCTTGACATTTCAAAATACAGTGCATTTATATTATATTCTCTTTCTTATATGTGTAATTTAATTGTGTTAGCTGCTAAATTTATTTTGTTTCCCATCTATTATGTTTATAATAAGGTTTGATATATTTGTTCACTGTTGATGTAATAATGGATACTGGATTTTACACATGATTTGTATTTGATAACTTATACTTGGCTTGTAGTCTATACATAATTAGTGTTTAATTATGGCATTATTTCTTGTAACTAAAACACATCATGAAGCAAACTTGTTTAAACAAAATTACTACTTGTTGATGACTGATGGTTAGTGCAAATTAGGGTAAGAGAAAGTTAAAGGTAGAGTTATACAGAATATCTAGACTACTTAAAATAAGCTTAATCATGTACATAAAAAAATTAAATAGATATTATCATAAAAACTTTTGATTCATGATAATATTTGGAAGTTTTGTCAGCCACCACATCCTAAATTCACTCCAAATATCTTGTGTTCATGCATTTCATAATTTGACTATCTTACCATTAGCTATTATCCAAATTATGTGAACTAGTTTTCCAATAACTACTTTCTATTATTTTAAGCACTCTTTCCAAAATATTTAGATATTTAAAACTTTATATAAATCATTTCGATCATTATACTACTTTTTGTAAACAATAATTATAAAAGTATGACTATTTTTTAATAAAACTAGCAAAATTTATATGCATATCCTTTTTTTCTCAACATGCGTGGAAGACTTATCGTTAATTCAATTATACGATCATATTAATCATTTAAGGTTTATTTGAAACAGTCCAAAGATGTTGAGTAATATCTGAATCTTTAATTAACGGGCCATTGAATATTTTTCTTTCCCGCGTAGTAAATTCTATTTCTTTGTTAGTGTAGGTAAGAAGATAATATCTGTCAAAAAAATATAAAAATAAAACTGTTTCAATATTACACAAAAGTGTAATTAATACATTAAAAATTAATTGAGAAATAAATTTTCAAACGCAATTTATTCATCATTAAATATTTTGGTTGTGAAAGTAATCTCCCCCAAAAAGGAATACATATTAGTTATCATTAGATTTATAAAAAAGCATAAATTTATAAATATACACTTTTTTAAATTTTTTCCAAGACAATTACGTGATAATTGGGTTAAATTACTCGGATTATACATCGGCAATCTGCACTCTACAAGGGTGGAGCAAACGGTGAATGCGTGCAGGATCTCCAACTCCAACTTTTCATAAATTTTTATATCTTCAACTTTATATATGTAGTAATAATAATATTAGAGTACTTTTTTTTTTTATAATAGTAGGAATTGTTAAATTACTAAATACACACATACGAAAATTAGGGATTGAATCCTTAAAGCAATAGAAGGTACAAAACTTTTGAGGAATATCAAGTGCCACTACTTGAGTCAAATGCTCTTGATTAAATAACTAGACACACGCGTGCACACACGCGGAGTTGAAACTTGGATGTAGAGGAAGGTATAAAATTTTTGATAAACATTGGGGGTCGCTTCAGCCAAAGACTCTCGATAGAGTACTTTTTTTTTCCAGTGTTTTAGAATGTTCAAAAGGTGCATGATCCAGCAAATTACTTTTGAATAAACTAAGAAATCATATCTAAGAATCATAGTATTTTCTAAAAATTTCCAAAATTATATATAATTTACAAGATTAAATAAAAATCTAGTTATATTGAATGAAAAATTTTGACTTTGCCATTAGTACACTATAAGAAAAAGTATAAGAGTATTAAGTTTGATATAGATTAACTTATTTGCGTTAGTTAAGATAGAGGATTATTGGCAAAATTCTGAAACTCTTTACTATCATAAAAAAAATTGTGGATGATGTACAAAATTTGTAGGTGAGAGCGGATATTAATGAGCTGTAAAGGAAAGAGTATCGTGTACAGAATTAAAAGCTTAGGGAAAAAGAACCTTTTTTTCAGCTATATTCTAATGAAAGAGCAGACGATAAATACCTCTCTTGTCCTCCTCTTTCAATTCTTTAATTATTGTTCTCTGGCTAAGTAATATATAAATATAAAATTCCTGGTCATCTTATCTTTTGTGATGCAGCGGAAAGAAGTTAGACATTGATACATAATATATATAGGGAAATTATTGCATACATCCAACGTTTTTATCACATGAGTTTGTAAACTCTTTAATCGGGAGCATTTTGTCACGTTTTCCATCTTGCAAAAGCATTTTGACCCGCTAGGCATACTTTTTTATTTCTAAATATAGCACAATAGTTTGACTCAAGTTATCACATGAATAGATATAACAAATAATTTATACGATAAGAAATAAAGTAATATTATTCCTAAAATAAAATAAAATATTAACGTCATTTCTTTGTTTTGTAGCCTATTCATTGGAGCACATGTGATAAAATATCAGTAAATTTGATTTTATTTTTATTAAATAAAAGTTAGGGTTTAATTGAAGAAGAAATTCCTTTCATTTTTAGATTGCTTGAATTTTGTTTCGCTAAGTCTTAAAATATACAAAATTTTAGTTTTAATTTTTAGAATTTTAATTTATAATTAAATTATAAACCCATATTTTGACTATAAATCACAACATGAAGTTAGAGAGAAATTCCAACAGCGACTGTCAAAATATAAAAATTGATTAATTCATAAATACATAAATCTTAGCTATTTACAATGTTAATGGATGTTTGCCTTCATCCATTATCCTAATCATCTACCTTTTGATTTCTTTCGATTCCTTCAAACAAGAAGAAGCATTAAGGGATTGTTCTTTCTCTATCATAACCTCTCATTTCCTCTCTCTCTCTCTCTCTCTCTCTCTCTCTAACGAGAGGGATTATTTGTACACATCGATGACATAAATGCAAATTGGGCAGTTGCAAAAGATCGGGGGACCCATTAAAATAATTGGTTTAAGTTATGGATTCTACCCATCACAAAATTTATGCTTAACTAACATATATTTGGGCCTAAATACTATACAAAACCCATTACATTATAGTCACTTTATTTTGGGTGCACAAAAAATAATGTTGAGATTAATTATTATTAACAAATTAATACAAACCCATATTAAATTTTTCAATAATCTTCTACTTGACCCCACACTAATTTATAAATAATAACCATTAAAAAAATTAATTTTAATATTCAATAGTATTATTTTACTCACAAGACTAATTGCGATCGTATGTATCTAATAGCACTAAAGATTATATTTAAAGAGATATTACTATCAAACATGTTAAATGCCTATAATTCGTTGACCAAATATATAATATCTATCAAGGATATAAATATAATGGACATAATAGAATTTACATTACTTTAATACGACTAAATGTAAATCTTTATCCAATAGTCTCAGCATCTGTCTAAAACGTCCAGTGAGAATCAATATTCTCAACATAATAATAAAATAGGGTCTAAATGCCTCTATTCATATGCCATAATAAAAATTGTGCACAAAATATATGATGATAATATAGGTATGTCATTATAAGTATTTCATCTAAACATATCTTAAGATATCGATGAATTGATATCATCATAACTCCCACTAACACAAAACACTAAAAAGGTTTAAGCAAATTCACATTATTCACATGATCATACTTTATATTAAGTCCTAAACCTTTGGTTAACAGATCTACAAGTGTACAATCCATCGAAAACAAGTAATATGCTTGCATATCTTCTTTCTCATAAATTGGTGCTTCAAATTGAAGTCTTTTACATGAGTAAGGATTTTATTACTTAGAAAGAAGGTGATAATAGTAGTGCTGTTATGACATAGATTTGGTTAAGGCTAGTAACCCCTAATCTATCAGTTTGATAAGGACATCTATAACATGCAACACCCTCTGGCTATATAATAAAGGTTGTTGTAATTTGGTGCTTAATATCTTTCACAATAAAGCTTCTCCAAATATATGTCCAAACATAAATTTATAATCATCTAAATAATTGATAAAACAAGTTTAAGTAACTTGTACATATGAGATCTCCCGATCTCCTATAAGTTAGCATATAATCATTTGTACCCCTTAATTCAACACCATCCACAATACAAGACCATTAACCTAAACAAACAACAGGCTACCCACAACTGATGTGTATGAGATATTCCTTATCACTTACAAAATATTTGGGCCTAATAAACTCAATCCTTTTAGATCAATATACAAATAAGAAAGCACACTACATGACGTGTTTGCCCCCATCTGATGTCTACATTGTCATCGACTAGTAAAACATTATCGCTGCCCAGAACTAGAATTACCATAATGCCCATACTCATCATCATATGCCGGTCCACATAGCTTTTCACAAATCGGAGAGAAGTTACAATCTCATCAAAATGAGATCAATCGTATAAATAGAAATTTGTATTTTACCTCCTGGGAAATATTTGGCTATCAACTCATAAATAAAAAAAAGTTGTTTTGTTTTTCGACGAACATGGCTCCCACCAAAACAAACAACTTTGTACTATAATGATTTGGAGTGAGTTATAAAACATCAGGAGAGAGTAAGTCCTTAACAATCTATGATGCCCTTCTAAATGTAATTCTTGGGTACCGCTTGACCTGATCCTAAACTCACAGTTTCGTTTAAGCATCCTTTTTGAACTCAAAGTTAAATTTGTTTCTAACTCCCACCCTTTACAGTATTTGATAGCTCCTACTGTCTATGAACATCCTCTAACTGAATTAGTCCTACTAAGCCCTAGACATAGTTTTAGGATTATGTTTCAAAATTAGATTTTGTAAAATCCAAATATAATCCAAAATTATGTACCGGCACAAACATATCAAAACTAGTTTCATTTGTTGAACAAGACAACCTAGGAAAAAATAAAATAAAATATTAAAATCATTTCTTTATTTCTGCCGACCACGACACCAACAAATGGTGGGCGAAGGCAAATAGTGGCCATGAACCGTAATTCCCTCATGTTGACCGCAACAAACGAAATCGTTCTGCGACCCCTCACAAATCACAAATGGGATTATAAAAGAATTACGTACTGTTAACAGGAGACGAAGCGAAACACCGATCAAACAGAAGGACCACTATTTCAAAATGATACACAAACAAGAGGCCTCCTATCGGTAGCAGACTTGGATCAAAACGAAAACTGCGTAACTTATTCGTATGCGTATATGCGATAAAACATTAGTAAAATTCATCTTACTTTTATTAAATAAGAATTAGGGTTTACTTAACAAAAAATTGCTTTGATTTTTAGATTGGATGAGTTTTGTTTCACTAAGTCTTAAAATATATAAAATTTTAGTATTAATATCTATCATTCATTTAATTAACTGTTCAATTAATTAAACGTATTTTTTCTTGAAATCGTTAAACAAGTATCACATTATTATTGCATGGTGACTTTTCACGTTATTTTACATATAATTTCTGCATTATATAATTAATAAAAATTAAATTAAACACAAAAATGAGTTCGATATCAACTGCAAAAAAAAAAATGATATTTTAAATCAATGTACAGTAATAATAAAATTGTAATTCTCATTTAAAATTTATAAGAAGTATAGCATAACTAAAAAAAAATTATTTAAGTAAGCGATGGTTTTAAAAGTATTCACAGAAATAGAAAATATATTTATTCGGGTAAATATTTTAAATACATACTAACCGCAATTAAAATTATTATGAAACTAACAGTTGTGAAAAATGAGGAAAAAAAATATGCCAGTCGGGACAAAAACTTGTGTTCACGGTAAACACTTTCAAAGGGGACGGATGGTCTTCTTTCAACGTGTGCTGCAGCACAGGGCAGCAGCCAAGTATATATTGTTCATAAAATAATATATAAGAAATGTAAATTTTACCGCAGGCGCAGAGATTGAATGATTTCACTAATTTTTTAAGGATGCAAGTGATTCAGCAACAAAGAAACGCATGACGTGTTGTCATAACTTTTACATAATTTTATTGGCAGATGTCTCGCTTTGGATGCATGTCGGTGTCGGCGGGCTACTACGGAAGAATGCCCCTATATGGTCATTGGGCGAATTCATGAAATGCAGATCTCGTGTTTAATAAAATAATATGAAAGATTTTCTATATAAAGACCTGAATCAAAACCAGAATATCTGTCAAACTGAAATAGGCAAATAGCTAGCTATGGCACTGAAAGGCCAACTCCTTCTCAGTCTTTTACTTCTTACCTCACTCAGCGCCATTCAAGCTTTCTCAAACACCTACGGTGTTGCTTCTCTCAATCGGAGCAGTTTTCCGCCTGGTTTTATTTTCGGGACAGCTTCTTCATCTTACCAGGTATTAATTTATGATTTATATTTTTCAATAGTCGCCATGCATCTCCAACGTATGTGCCAGATTAATTAATAAAACTGTTGATGCGACAATTGCTAATGCACGTACGTATTTCAGTATGAAGGTGCAGCAAAGGAAGGAGGGAAGGGACCAAGTATTTGGGACACCTTCGCTCATAAATATTCAGGTATTTATTTATTTATTTTTTCTTAAAACTGTTAGAAATAATGAATGATCAAATCTCACGCACTCAAATATCAATTATGTTGTGTGAAAATGGCAGACAAAATAGCAGATGGAAGTAATGGAGATGTGGCTGTTGATCACTACCATCGTTATAAGGTACAAAGGAATTTTTATTAAATCAAATAACATCTCAACTAGTTCTCGGCAACATAATATCTAAAGCATTTACGTTCAAAATTTGGTGCATCGGTATCCTAATTTTATGATTTATCAATTCACTTAAAATTGCACCAACGCCACAGGTATACATGCAGCATCATGTGTAGAGTAATTTAATAAATAGGTCAATTGTCTAGAAGGTTAAATTTTCCTCCATCATGCAGGAAGACGTTGGGATCATGAAGGAAATGAACTTGGATGCATATAGATTCTCCATCTCGTGGCCCCGAATACTACCAAGTATATGTTTTATTTTTCTTTAATTAGAGCTGAAAGTTATAATCCATATTCATATATCCATTTATATTTATTTTTATTTTGATCTATTCATCCATCCGTATGAACTTTGGATTTAAAATGAATTGAATGATTATTGATTTCGTCAAATAAGGATTAATATGAATTAATTATTTATCCATATATATATATCGTATTGAAATATCTCACTAATTTTTTCAAGAAAAAATATATTAATAATTTGATTTAAATAAACCATTATAATATCCTTATACATGTGATAATATTGAATCTTATTTAATGAAAATAAAGTCAAGTCTAGCCATTTATGTTAATCTCATTTTCACATTAAATGAAAATTAAATTCAAAAATAAAATTAATGATACTAATTAGTTTATAAAAGAATATCATAAAAATAATCTTAAATAGCATTGATGTTAAAGTGATTTTCTATCTTGATATATATATATATAGTGAGCATCTATATCAATATCTCAAAATAAAGTAAAGAGTTTTGATAATTTTTAATGTGTATAGCAAATGAATGCCTCAAAAAATATTCTATAATACATTGAGGCATGATTTAACAGATAAATTCTTCACGAATGAATAAAAAGAGAAAAATGGATGGCTCTCTTATTCAATTTTGAATGTTTTTAATTTTATTGTGACGTCAATTTTTTGAATTCAATAAGTTTTATTTAATCTGTGCTAATATTATAATATTTGATCAATTATATTTAATTTTGCAAATTTCAATTTTAAGACATATAATATTTAACAATAGTTATTTATGTCACAATGGATAAGGAAAAATTAGAATCTTAAAAAAGAGAATAAAATTTTAGTTTAAAATTTGTAATAGCATAATTTTATTTTAAAATGATGGTAGTAAATATAACATTGTGGTAAAAAATAATATTAACTGAAATATTTAAAATTAAAATAATAACAATAATGTGATGATTAAGTGGATAAGTTGGATTAATGATATATTCAAGAGTCATGAGTTATTCATAACTAATTAAAAATTTTATATTAGATTATAAATGAGTCAATAATGATTTAACGTCATTCATATTCATTTGTTTCCCACCCTTATCTTTAACAGGGCAAAATGCTGCATGAAAATTATTATTATATTAAAGTGGATTACTGTGGTTATTAATTTTCAGAAGGAAAGCTTAGCGGAGGCATCAACAGGGAAGGAATCGAGTATTACAATAATCGCATCAATGAGTTGCTGGCCAAAGGTCATTAATTATTGAATATGCAACATATATTATCTTCAACTATTGTCATTTTTCCATGATTAGTGGAATCTAAACTTCAGTTAATATTTACTAATCAATTAATATACAAATGCAGACTTGCAACCCTATGTGACTCTTTTCCATTGGGATCTTCCACAGACCTTAGAAGATGAGTATGGTGGATTTTTGAGCCCTCGCGTTGTGTAAGTCAATTATTTAAATAATTTATAATTGAATGATTATGTATTTACTTATAACAAATTTAATATATAATCAGAATAAAAATTAAAATGATATTATTATTGTTGTTGTTATTGCAAATAGGGATGACTTCCGAGACTACGCTGAAATTTGCTTCAAAGAATTTGGAGATAGGGTGAAGCACTGGATAACATTGAATGAGCCATGGACGGTGAGCAGAGGTGCATATGCAATGGGACGATTGGCGCCAGGGCGGTGCTCCTCCTGGCAGAACCGGAATTGTACTGGTGGTGATTCAGCCACTGAACCCTACATCGTTACACACCACCAACTGCTTGCTCATGCTGCTGCTGTCAAACTCTACAAAACCAAATATCAGGTTGGTTACATATATATATTTATATATATAATATTTCAAATCTCGATTCACTACTGAGATTATGTAATAATTAGTAAAATATGAAAAAATTATGATCGATGTAAAATTTGACGCAGTAGCAATATTGTGACACTGCAAATCAGGTTTTATATAAAAGTAAAATGATGAATTATATTGAAAAATTTTTATTTGTTTTGGCTTTGTATATATAGGCTTCTCAGAAGGGCTCTATAGGAATAACACTATTGTGTCACTGGATGGTGCCGTACTCAAATAAGAAAGTGGATGATCAAGCAGCCAAAAGAGCTCTTGCTTTCATGTTTGGATGGTAACTTTAACAAATTAAATCTGAATTTATGTACATTTATAAGAATAAAAAGACTAAAAGAGATTATTTCTTTTTTTTAAAAATTCTGTATATATAATGTGATTATATTATAGGTTTATGGACCCACTGACGATGGGAGATTACCCGAAGAGCATGAGGTCCCTTGTGGGAAGCCGATTACCGAAGTTCACAAAAGAAGAAGCACAACTTGTCAAAGGATCTTTTGATTTCATCGGATTGAATTACTACACAGCCAATTATGCTGCCCATGCAACAAAGTCGAATAATGCCCAACCCAGCTTCCTAACTGATGCTCTTGCTAATCTCACCAGTAAGAACACAACATTTTCTTCATCATATCTGCATATATAATTGAATTATTAACATCCTCATGATTTGCTACGACAGCTCATCGTAATGGCAATCCCATTGGCCCGCAGGTGCGTGCATTAAGTCAGTTCATTTAAGCCATTATTTGATAAAACCGATTACTAAAATGAAAATATATAATAATTGCAGGCTGCCTCAAGTTGGTTGCATGTTTATCCAAGAGGGATTCGAGACTTATTGCTCTACATCAAGAAAAAGTACGACAACCCTTTAATTTACATCACTGAAAATGGTAAGTAATAATTGGCATTTTCTTTCTAACTAGTTAGGGCAAAAATATACATGAAACTAAAACTTACCTGCATGGTAATTGCAGGTATAGACGAGGCTAATGATCCAACACTAACAATTGAGGAAGCTCTTATTGATACCTTCAGAATTGATTACTATTTTCGCCATCTCTACTATCTTAATCTCGCAATCAAGTATCTCACCTTATCTTTTAATTTATTTATAAATTTAATATTAATTAATCGTTCAACGCTAATCCATACATTTTGAAAATGGTAGGAGTGGAGCAAACATAAAGGGATATTTTGCGTGGTCATTATTGGACAATTTTGAATGGAGTTCAGGCTACACTGTTCGATATGGCATTAACTTTGTGGATTATCAGAATGGCTTAAAGAGATATCCCAAACTCTCAGCTAACTGGTTCAGGAATTTCCTCAAGAAAAAATACTAGGACTTTTGTAAAGTAATCAAAATTGTCATCAGGATATCCATCCTATGCGCCTAGAATAATTGTCATTGCTACATCTTCTAATAAAGAAATGATGATTCATTTTGTATGTTTAATTATAAACCATTTTGGCTTTACAAAAGCATTGTCTAATATTAATCAACAGCCACCATAAAATAAAACTAGTTGCGGCGTGGACTTTTCAAAGTCAAAATTCCAACTCATTACATTATATTAAGGTCATCTTTATGCTGTCTCTCGATTTTTTTTTTTATAATATTTTCTTAATTTAAGCCCTATTATTACTATTTTCTACCTATATATGTAAAATGGAGCTGGTAGTGGGGAACAAATCATGCCCCTTTAGGCTTGCTGCATAAGCTTGTAAAAAAATGCAGGAAAAAATTTGTCATACTTGTGGGAACCTTCAAGTACCCACAGGCAAATCGAATTATTTTTTTTTATTGTTATTGAGATTAATTAAATTACTAATTATGTATACGTAAGGATTAGAGATTGAACCCCAGATGTAAAGGAAAGAAGGCACTTTCAAGAGATATTGAATTCAGTTAGATTACAAAATAATTTTTTAAATTGTAATTGGACAATTAATTTTCTTGTTTTGTATAATGGGTTAGTCAAGTATGGCTAAAAAATCATATTAGCCTATTAGACATTAAATTGAAAATTAGATTGGACTAAAAAGGTCCCTAAATGCTTGTAGAATTATCGAAATTCTTAATTAAAAAATAAATAAATTTGGCTACAGGGAAGCCCGCACTTGCACGGTCAAGACCACACAAGCTTGAACCCATGCATGCTTGCCTACATTAACCCTAAAAAAATGAAGACTCTAAAGGAGTCCAAACCACCTTGCAATAATTTTATCTGCTTATCCTAAATACTTATTTGAAGGGTGAGGAAAGTTTTTGAACACTTTAGAAACCTTTATTACCCAAGAATAGGTAGAAATCTTATTGGCCATAAACATAGGTTTCTAAGAAATGAATTGGGAAGTATCTATGTCTATGTCATCTATGGTGACTGGGCCTAAGTAATAGTAGGAGCACCATTATTTTATAACTCAAAAGAGGAAGATGAAATTAGTACCTTTTACATTAGCATAAAGGCATTAGATAGAGATGAGTTGTTGAGCTTCAATTGCCTAATAGTTTGAGAAAAAGATTCTTAAGAAGTCATGATAGCAAGAAAGTTTGAGAAGATGAATCTAAAAAAATAATGTATTTGCAATTGCATAAAGAAAAGAGAATGAACGCTTTCAAACACAAATACGAAGAAAATGTAACTAAGAGAATGGAAGAAGGAAAAATGATTTAAATAAAGAAGTTTTGATAATAAGTTTTATAAGTTTTGATGATAAATTGCCTAAAAGTCACATTAAAAAGATGCAATTGTGCATTCCTTATTATAACATTCCTCGAGCCACGCAAATTGCAAAACCTACCATTTAACCCTAGCTGGCCACATGGCTATTTGAATCATGGCAATTCTTTTTTATGAAATCTAAACTTTAGTGGAAACCAAGAATAATTTGGTCGATCATATTTAAGTTGTTCAGTAGATAATGTTAGATCACCTTGAAGTCGAAAGGCCTTGGTGCATGCTTTTATTCCATCTGGCCATGTCACTCTTAAAAATCTTGGCTTTTGTGATGCCAAGTGTACTTTTCAAAAATATCGGCATATGCCAACCTAGCATTTAATTTGAAACCTAGGTTCCCAAAAGGCCCCAATCCTTCTTTCAATAATTTTGGTATATCTTGAAGTAAAAATATTATTAGCTAGTGTTGTTTCCTTTAAATGTTGTCTTAAAAAACAAAACTAAAGGGACCACTATTATACTTAATTCATAGTTTGCCAATAGTTTAAAATTTGTTGACATTATGTTTGGCCAGAGATGTGGCTCACCTTTTCAAAGTAATGGAATTCGTGTTTATTTAGTTGTTGGAGCACAATCCTATTATGTGCCAATTATCAATTAGTGCAGCATTATTTGGAGCATTATCACTTGCTCTCCTAAAAAGTAGCACCCACAACCACCATTAGAGAGTGGCATTTATAATCGCCCTCAAGCATCTATAAATATCCTTATTTCAATAGATAAAAAGGGATCTTTTCTTTTGGTTAAATCAATACATTTTTGCATGGGATTTGTGTCCTAGAACTCTACTAGCCATTTTAGTCTCATAATTACCATTGTTGCATCCTTTAAAGTAATTCTTCAAAGCACTTTCAAGTTCATTTGCCTAGTAAGCAGATCAAGGCCACAAGAGTACACAACTAGTTGACATGCTCTCACCTACAAAAGGACCTACTAAAGTGCGAGGAAGCTAAGTAAGTGACTCTAGCTAAGCCACTTACCATTTATTCTTTTTGTGCAAAATTCTGTATGTCATTTGTATGAATGCATTGTTATGCACTATTGTCTGTTGTAGTGGATATTTCGACATTCTTGCCTTCTAACCTATAAACTATGTACATGAACCTTACTTCATAATTCCAATTAGAATTTCCTTATATAGCGTGTTATAGAATTTTTATTTGAGAACAAATAAAAGGCAAGTAGTAGAATTATATATTTATTTCTAGAATTCTACTAAACTTTTCTTCCTTTAGTTTTTAAATTGGATACCCTTAGAAGATTTCCTACTTATCCTTTTGGCCTTTTTTCTATATACTTATCTAGAAGATCATCGAGTAACGTTAGGCTTGTTAAATGGGCTAACTAGTATGAACACAGACTAGTTTACGATAAGTTGGACCATATTATTCGTGTCCAAAATGAGTCCAACTTATTAAAACCTATAATGAACATGGACCAGTTTACAAGCTCTGATTCATTTGACATTCCTAAATAAAGTTTTGACGTGAAAGTGAAAGCATACTAAATATAGATTTACTTGTCATATTGCTGTCTAAATTTCTTGTCTGACATGGATTTTCATCAACTATAGATAAAACATTTTTAATTCAAATGGAGATGATCACAAGAAAAAGAAAGTGTGAATATTAAAGGGAAATTGAGAGGGTCTCCATATAGTAATTTGAAGTTTGAATGAAACACTCAAAGAAAATTGATGTATAACCATGGACACTTTTAGTGACAACTAAAAATTTTGTCAATAAAAGTGACTTTTACTTATAAATTTATCATTCTCTCACTAAAATTATTAGTGATAGAAATTATAACCAATAATTTGTACAATATTTTCCCAAAATAAAAGTAGTAATTAAATAAACTCTTTCGTGTTAAATTTTATGATGAGCATAATTTTTTTTTCATCCTAATTTTAAATATTTTTCCAAATAAAATTTTAATTTTTTTTTACTTTGAAAGCTACTTGATCTATTAAAAAAATAATAAATTATTATTTATCCGGATTCTAAGAGATATGACCTTCCATTTTTAATCTGGTGAATCTCTTTCGTAGCAAATTCAGTTTATTTAAAATTTAGAACATTGTATAAATCATCCTTAATAAAAAATTGCAAAAACCATTTTTTATGATTTTTTATTTCTTGTCCATTTTATGAAAATAAATATATATATATCTTTCTATTTTGACGAAAATTATTTTCATCTTTGATTTTAGCATTTATAGATAATTATAACATTTATCTATTGAATTGGTTTGAAATTGATTTAAATATTTTTTCCAAAAATATCTTCTTTAAATCACATTAAATTATGCTTTTTGGATTAGTTAGTTTTACTTCTTAAACAAAAAATATTCAGACACCAATTTTTTATTTTAACGTGGGTTGGGTGCGAGGTATTTTAAGTTTTCGTTTTCTCTCTCACACACTACTCTTTTTTTTTTTTTTAACAAAGTTCATCATTTCTTGCGACAAGAAAATGCAATCTCATCTTCTGCTGAGTTTTTCTATCAAGGGAATCACAATTTAATATTACAGGTTCTATTTCTTTAAGTTGAAGTTCACTTTCATTGAAGTTTTCTGCTTTTAGAATTTTTTAGAGCACGGTTACCAAGCTTTTTCCTTACAGAATCTGTCATTAGGCATGATTAATAAAGAAACTTTAGATTAGAAGTTTATTAATTTGATTTATATTTTCTTCATTTAAAATTTTCCTATTGTAGATTCTTTTCCTAATGATTATGGAATAACGATGCAACTAACTGTGATTTTGCTTAGGAGCACTACGAAAGACAAAAGATAAAGCGAAGGCTGCATCACTGTCATGGGTTGTTTTACTTCAGTATGATATAACTTTCTCTCTCATATTTTTTTTAAAGAATTTGGACAAATTTAATGCTTAATAGTTTCTTGATAAACTATATCAGAAACTAGATGGTTGTAGAAGCATGAATCTCAAGCACTTCAAGGTGCTCGACTAAATATTTTGCTTTTCTTAGTTTATTTGCTCAAGGAGTTTCAAGTTCAAAGTTTGCTATTGTTCTTGACATTTCAAAATACAGTGCATTTATATTATATTCTCTTTCTTATATGTGTAATTTAATTGTGTTAGCTGCTAAATTTATTTTGTTTCCCATCTATTATGTTTATAATAAGGTTTGATATATTTGTTCACTGTTGATGTAATAATGGATACTGGATTTTACACATGATTTGTATTTGATAACTTATACTTGGCTTGTAGTCTATACATAATTAGTGTTTAATTATGGCATTATTTCTTGTAACTAAAACACATCATGAAGCAAACTTGTTTAAACAAAATTACTACTTGTTGATGACTGATGGTTAGTGCAAATTAGGGTAAGAGAAAGTTAAAGGTAGAGTTATACAGAATATCTAGACTACTTAAAATAAGCTTAATCATGTACATAAAAAAATTAAATAGATATTATCATAAAAACTTTTGATTCATGATAATATTTGGAAGTTTTGTCAGCCACCACATCCTAAATTCACTCCAAATATCTTGTGTTCATGCATTTCATAATTTGACTATCTTACCATTAGCTATTATCCAAATTATGTGAACTAGTTTTCCAATAACTACTTTCTATTATTTTAAGCACTCTTTCCAAAATATTTAGATATTTAAAACTTTATATAAATCATTTCGATCATTATACTACTTTTTGTAAACAATAATTATAAAAGTATGACTATTTTTTAATAAAACTAGCAAAATTTATATGCATATCCTTTTTTTCTCAACATGCGTGGAAGACTTATCGTTAATTCAATTATACGATCATATTAATCATTTAAGGTTTATTTGAAACAGTCCAAAGATGTTGAGTAATATCTGAATCTTTAATTAACGGGCCATTGAATATTTTTCTTTCCCGCGTAGTAAATTCTATTTCTTTGTTAGTGTAGGTAAGAAGATAATATCTGTCAAAAAAATATAAAAATAAAACTGTTTCAATATTACACAAAAGTGTAATTAATACATTAAAAATTAATTGAGAAATAAATTTTCAAACGCAATTTATTCATCATTAAATATTTTGGTTGTGAAAGTAATCTCCCCCAAAAAGGAATACATATTAGTTATCATTAGATTTATAAAAAAGCATAAATTTATAAATATACACTTTTTTAAATTTTTTCCAAGACAATTACGTGATAATTGGGTTAAATTACTCGGATTATACATCGGCAATCTGCACTCTACAAGGGTGGAGCAAACGGTGAATGCGTGCAGGATCTCCAACTCCAACTTTTCATAAATTTTTATATCTTCATCTTTATATATGTAGTAATAATAATATTAGAGTACTTTTTTTTTTTATAATAGTAGGAATTGTTAAATTACTAAATACACACATACGAAAATTAGGGATTGAATCCTTAAAGCAATAGAAGGTACAAAACTTTTGAGGAATATCAAGTGCCACTTACTTGAGTCAAATGCTCTTGATTAAATAACTAGACACACGCGTGCACACACGCGGAGTTGAAACTTGGATGTAGAGGAAGGTATAAAATTTTTGATAAACATTGGGGGTCGCTTCAGCCAAAGGCTCTCGATAGAGTACTTTTTTTTTCCAGTGTTTTAGAATGTTCAAAAGGTGCATGATCCAGCAAATTACTTTTGAATAAACTAAGAAATCATATCTAAGAATCATAGTATTTTCTAAAAATTTCCAAAATTATATATAATTTACAAGATTAAATAAAAATCTAGTTATATTGAATGAAAAATTTTGACTTTGCCATTAGTACACTATAAGAAAAAGTATAAGAGTATTAAGTTTGATATAGATTAACTTATTTGCGTTAGTTAAGATAGAGGATTATTGGCAAAATTCTGAAACTCTTTACTATCATAAAAAAAATTGTGGATGATGTACAAAATTTGTAGGTGAGAGCGGATATTAATGAGCTGTAAAGGAAAGAGTATCGTGTACAGAATTAAAAGCTTAGGGAAAAAGAACCTTTTTTTCAGCTATATTCTAATGAAAGAGCAGACGATAAATACCTCTCTTGTCCTCCTCTTTCAATTCTTTAATTATTGTTCTCTGGCTAAGTAATATATAAATATAAAATTCCTGGTCATCTTATCTTTTGTGATGCAGCGGAAAGAAGTTAGACATTGATACATAATATATATAGGGAAATTATTGCATACATCCAACGTTTTTATCACATGAGTTTGTAAACTCTTTAATCGGGAGCATTTTGTCACGTTTTCCATCTTGCAAAAGCATTTTGACCCGCTAGGCATACTTTTTTATTTCTAAATATAGCACAATAGTTTGACTCAAGTTATCACATGAATAGATATAACAAATAATTTATACGATAAGAAATAAAGTAATATTATTCCTAAAATAAAATAAAATATTAACGTCATTTCTTTGTTTTGTAGCCTATTCATTGGAGCACATGTGATAAAATATCAGTAAATTTGATTTTATTTTTATTAAATAAAAGTTAGGGTTTAATTGAAGAAGAAATTCCTTTCATTTTTAGATTGCTTGAATTTTGTTTCGCTAAGTCTTAAAATATACAAAATTTTAGTTTTAATTTTTAGAATTTTAATTTATAATTAAATTATAAACCCATATTTTGACTATAAATCACAACATGAAGTTAGAGAGAAATTCCAACAGCGACTGTCAAAATATAAAAATTGATTAATTCATAAATACATAAATCTTAGCTATTTACAATGTTAATGGATGTTTGCCTTCATCCATTATCCTAATCATCTACCTTTTGATTTCTTTCGATTCCTTCAAACAAGAAGAAGCATTAAGGGATTGTTCTTTCTCTATCATAACCTCTCATTTCCTCTCTCTCTCTCTCTCTCTCTCTCTCTCTCTCTAACGAGAGGGATTATTTGTACACATCGATGACATAAATGCAAATTGGGCAGTTGCAAAAGATCGGGGGACCCATTAAAATAATTGGTTTAAGTTATGGATTCTACCCATCACAAAATTTATGCTTAACTAACATATATTTGGGCCTAAATACTATACAAAACCCATTACATTATAGTCACTTTATTTTGGGTGCACAAAAAATAATGTTGAGATTAATTATTATTAACAAATTAATACAAACCCATATTAAATTTTTCAATAATCTTCTACTTGACCCCACACTAATTTATAAATAATAACCATTAAAAAAATTAATTTTAATATTCAATAGTATTATTTTACTCACAAGACTAATTGCGATCGTATGTATCTAATAGCACTAAAGATTATATTTAAAGAGATATTACTATCAAACATGTTAAATGCCTATAATTCGTTGACCAAATATATAATATCTATCAAGGATATAAATATAATGGACATAATAGAATTTACATTACTTTAATACGACTAAATGTAAATCTTTATCCAATAGTCTCAGCATCTGTCTAAAACGTCCAGTGAGAATCAATATTCTCAACATAATAATAAAATAGGGTCTAAATGCCTCTATTCATATGCCATAATAAAAATTGTGCACAAAATATATGATGATAATATAGGTATGTCATTATAAGTATTTCATCTAAACATATCTTAAGATATCGATGAATTGATATCATCATAACTCCCACTAACACAAAACACTAAAAAGGTTTAAGCAAATTCACATTATTCACATGATCATACTTTATATTAAGTCCTAAACCTTTGGTTAACAGATCTACAAGTGTACAATCCATCGAAAACAAGTAATATGCTTGCATATCTTCTTTCTCATAAATTGGTGCTTCAAATTGAAGTCTTTTACATGAGTAAGGATTTTATTACTTAGAAAGAAGGTGATAATAGTAGTGCTGTTATGACATAGATTTGGTTAAGGCTAGTAACCCCTAATCTATCAGTTTGATAAGGACATCTATAACATGCAACACCCTCTGGCTATATAATAAAGGTTGTTGTAATTTGGTGCTTAATATCTTTCACAATAAAGCTTCTCCAAATATATGTCCAAACATAAATTTATAATCATCTAAATAATTGATAAAACAAGTTTAAGTAACTTGTACATATGAGATCTCCCGATCTCCTATAAGTTAGCATATAATCATTTGTACCCCTTAATTCAACACCATCCACAATACAAGACCATTAACCTAAACAAACAACAGGCTACCCACAACTGATGTGTATGAGATATTCCTTATCACTTACAAAATATTTGGGCCTAATAAACTCAATCCTTTTAGATCAATATACAAATAAGAAAGCACACTACATGACGTGTTTGCCCCCATCTGATGTCTACATTGTCATCGACTAGTAAAACATTATCGCTGCCCAGAACTAGAATTACCATAATGCCCATACTCATCATCATATGCCGGTCCACATAGCTTTTCACAAATCGGAGAGAAGTTACAATCTCATCAAAATGAGATCAATCGTATAAATAGAAATTTGTATTTTACCTCCTGGGAAATATTTGGCTATCAACTCATAAATAAAAAAAAGTTGTTTTGTTTTTCGACGAACATGGCTCCCACCAAAACAAACAACTTTGTACTATAATGATTTGGAGTGAGTTATAAAACATCAGGAGAGAGTAAGTCCTTAACAATCTATGATGCCCTTCTAAATGTAATTCTTGGGTACCGCTTGACCTGATCCTAAACTCACAGTTTCGTTTAAGCATCCTTTTTGAACTCAAAGTTAAATTTGTTTCTAACTCCCACCCTTTACAGTATTTGATAGCTCCTACTGTCTATGAACATCCTCTAACTGAATTAGTCCTACTAAGCCCTAGACATAGTTTTAGGATTATGTTTCAAAATTAGATTTTGTAAAATCCAAATATAATCCAAAATTATGTACCGGCACAAACATATCAAAACTAGTTTCATTTGTTGAACAAGACAACCTAGGAAAAAATAAAATAAAATATTAAAATCATTTCTTTATTTCTGCCGACCACGACACCAACAAATGGTGGGCGAAGGCAAATAGTGGCCATGAACCGTAATTCCCTCATGTTGACCGCAACAAACGAAATCGTTCTGCGACCCCTCACAAATCACAAATGGGATTATAAAAGAATTACGTACTGTTAACAGGAGACGAAGCGAAACACCGATCAAACAGAAGGACCACTATTTCAAAATGATACACAAACAAGAGGCCTCCTATCGGTAGCAGACTTGGATCAAAACGAAAACTGCGTAACTTATTCGTATGCGTATATGCGATAAAACATTAGTAAAATTCATCTTACTTTTATTAAATAAGAATTAGGGTTTACTTAACAAAAAATTGCTTTGATTTTTAGATTGGATGAGTTTTGTTTCACTAAGTCTTAAAATATATAAAATTTTAGTATTAATATCTATCATTCATTTAATTAACTGTTCAATTAATTAAACGTATTTTTTCTTGAAATCGTTAAACAAGTATCACATTATTATTGCATGGTGACTTTTCACGTTATTTTACATATAATTTCTGCATTATATAATTAATAAAAATTAAATTAAACACAAAAATGAGTTCGATATCAACTGCAAAAAAAAAAATGATATTTTAAATCAATGTACAGTAATAATAAAATTGTAATTCTCATTTAAAATTTATAAGAAGTATAGCATAACTAAAAAAAAATTATTTAAGTAAGCGATGGTTTTAAAAGTATTCACAGAAATAGAAAATATATTTATTCGGGTAAATATTTTAAATACATACTAACCGCAATTAAAATTATTATGAAACTAACAGTTGTGAAAAATGAGGAAAAAAAATATGCCAGTCGGGACAAAAACTTGTGTTCACGGTAAACACTTTCAAAGGGGACGGATGGTCTTCTTTCAACGTGTGCTGCAGCACAGGGCAGCAGCCAAGTATATATTGTTCATAAAATAATATATAAGAAATGTAAATTTTACCGCAGGCGCAGAGATTGAATGATTTCACTAATTTTTTAAGGATGCAAGTGATTCAGCAACAAAGAAACGCATGACGTGTTGTCATAACTTTTACATAATTTTATTGGCAGATGTCTCGCTTTGGATGCATGTCGGTGTCGGCGGGCTACTACGGAAGAATGCCCCTATATGGTCATTGGGCGAATTCATGAAATGCAGATCTCGTGTTTAATAAAATAATATGAAAGATTTTCTATATAAAGACCTGAATCAAAACCAGAATATCTGTCAAACTGAAATAGGCAAATAGCTAGCTATGGCACTGAAAGGCCAACTCCTTCTCAGTCTTTTACTTCTTACCTCACTCAGCGCCATTCAAGCTTTCTCAAACACCTACGGTGTTGCTTCTCTCAATCGGAGCAGTTTTCCGCCTGGTTTTATTTTCGGGACAGCTTCTTCATCTTACCAGGTATTAATTTATGATTTATATTTTTCAATAGTCGCCATGCATCTCCAACGTATGTGCCAGATTAATTAATAAAACTGTTGATGCGACAATTGCTAATGCACGTACGTATTTCAGTATGAAGGTGCAGCAAAGGAAGGAGGGAAGGGACCAAGTATTTGGGACACCTTCGCTCATAAATATTCAGGTATTTATTTATTTATTTTTTCTTAAAACTGTTAGAAATAATGAATGATCAAATCTCACGCACTCAAATATCAATTATGTTGTGTGAAAATGGCAGACAAAATAGCAGATGGAAGTAATGGAGATGTGGCTGTTGATCACTACCATCGTTATAAGGTACAAAGGAATTTTTATTAAATCAAATAACATCTCAACTAGTTCTCGGCAACATAATATCTAAAGCATTTACGTTCAAAATTTGGTGCATCGGTATCCTAATTTTATGATTTATCAATTCACTTAAAATTGCACCAACGCCACAGGTATACATGCAGCATCATGTGTAGAGTAATTTAATAAATAGGTCAATTGTCTAGAAGGTTAAATTTTCCTCCATCATGCAGGAAGACGTTGGGATCATGAAGGAAATGAACTTGGATGCATATAGATTCTCCATCTCGTGGCCCCGAATACTACCAAGTATATGTTTTATTTTTCTTTAATTAGAGCTGAAAGTTATAATCCATATTCATATATCCATTTATATTTATTTTTATTTTGATCTATTCATCCATCCGTATGAACTTTGGATTTAAAATGAATTGAATGATTATTGATTTCGTCAAATAAGGATTAATATGAATTAATTATTTATCCATATATATATATCGTATTGAAATATCTCACTAATTTTTTCAAGAAAAAATATATTAATAATTTGATTTAAATAAACCATTATAATATCCTTATACATGTGATAATATTGAATCTTATTTAATGAAAATAAAGTCAAGTCTAGCCATTTATGTTAATCTCATTTTCACATTAAATGAAAATTAAATTCAAAAATAAAATTAATGATACTAATTAGTTTATAAAAGAATATCATAAAAATAATCTTAAATAGCATTGATGTTAAAGTGATTTTCTATCTTGATATATATATATATAGTGAGCATCTATATCAATATCTCAAAATAAAGTAAAGAGTTTTGATAATTTTTAATGTGTATAGCAAATGAATGCCTCAAAAAATATTCTATAATACATTGAGGCATGATTTAACAGATAAATTCTTCACGAATGAATAAAAAGAGAAAAATGGATGGCTCTCTTATTCAATTTTGAATGTTTTTAATTTTATTGTGACGTCAATTTTTTGAATTCAATAAGTTTTATTTAATCTGTGCTAATATTATAATATTTGATCAATTATATTTAATTTTGCAAATTTCAATTTTAAGACATATAATATTTAACAATAGTTATTTATGTCACAATGGATAAGGAAAAATTAGAATCTTAAAAAAGAGAATAAAATTTTAGTTTAAAATTTGTAATAGCATAATTTTATTTTAAAATGATGGTAGTAAATATAACATTGTGGTAAAAAATAATATTAACTGAAATATTTAAAATTAAAATAATAACAATAATGTGATGATTAAGTGGATAAGTTGGATTAATGATATATTCAAGAGTCATGAGTTATTCATAACTAATTAAAAATTTTATATTAGATTATAAATGAGTCAATAATGATTTAACGTCATTCATATTCATTTGTTTCCCACCCTTATCTTTAACAGGGCAAAATGCTGCATGAAAATTATTATTATATTAAAGTGGATTACTGTGGTTATTAATTTTCAGAAGGAAAGCTTAGCGGAGGCATCAACAGGGAAGGAATCGAGTATTACAATAATCGCATCAATGAGTTGCTGGCCAAAGGTCATTAATTATTGAATATGCAACATATATTATCTTCAACTATTGTCATTTTTCCATGATTAGTGGAATCTAAACTTCAGTTAATATTTACTAATCAATTAATATACAAATGCAGACTTGCAACCCTATGTGACTCTTTTCCATTGGGATCTTCCACAGACCTTAGAAGATGAGTATGGTGGATTTTTGAGCCCTCGCGTTGTGTAAGTCAATTATTTAAATAATTTATAATTGAATGATTATGTATTTACTTATAACAAATTTAATATATAATCAGAATAAAAATTAAAATGATATTATTATTGTTGTTGTTATTGCAAATAGGGATGACTTCCGAGACTACGCTGAAATTTGCTTCAAAGAATTTGGAGATAGGGTGAAGCACTGGATAACATTGAATGAGCCATGGACGGTGAGCAGAGGTGCATATGCAATGGGACGATTGGCGCCAGGGCGGTGCTCCTCCTGGCAGAACCGGAATTGTACTGGTGGTGATTCAGCCACTGAACCCTACATCGTTACACACCACCAACTGCTTGCTCATGCTGCTGCTGTCAAACTCTACAAAACCAAATATCAGGTTGGTTACATATATATATTTATATATATAATATTTCAAATCTCGATTCACTACTGAGATTATGTAATAATTAGTAAAATATGAAAAAATTATGATCGATGTAAAATTTGACGCAGTAGCAATATTGTGACACTGCAAATCAGGTTTTATATAAAAGTAAAATGATGAATTATATTGAAAAATTTTTATTTGTTTTGGCTTTGTATATATAGGCTTCTCAGAAGGGCTCTATAGGAATAACACTATTGTGTCACTGGATGGTGCCGTACTCAAATAAGAAAGTGGATGATCAAGCAGCCAAAAGAGCTCTTGCTTTCATGTTTGGATGGTAACTTTAACAAATTAAATCTGAATTTATGTACATTTATAAGAATAAAAAGACTAAAAGAGATTATTTCTTTTTTTTAAAAATTCTGTATATATAATGTGATTATATTATAGGTTTATGGACCCACTGACGATGGGAGATTACCCGAAGAGCATGAGGTCCCTTGTGGGAAGCCGATTACCGAAGTTCACAAAAGAAGAAGCACAACTTGTCAAAGGATCTTTTGATTTCATCGGATTGAATTACTACACAGCCAATTATGCTGCCCATGCAACAAAGTCGAATAATGCCCAACCCAGCTTCCTAACTGATGCTCTTGCTAATCTCACCAGTAAGAACACAACATTTTCTTCATCATATCTGCATATATAATTGAATTATTAACATCCTCATGATTTGCTACGACAGCTCATCGTAATGGCAATCCCATTGGCCCGCAGGTGCGTGCATTAAGTCAGTTCATTTAAGCCATTATTTGATAAAACCGATTACTAAAATGAAAATATATAATAATTGCAGGCTGCCTCAAGTTGGTTGCATGTTTATCCAAGAGGGATTCGAGACTTATTGCTCTACATCAAGAAAAAGTACGACAACCCTTTAATTTACATCACTGAAAATGGTAAGTAATAATTGGCATTTTCTTTCTAACTAGTTAGGGCAAAAATATACATGAAACTAAAACTTACCTGCATGGTAATTGCAGGTATAGACGAGGCTAATGATCCAACACTAACAATTGAGGAAGCTCTTATTGATACCTTCAGAATTGATTACTATTTTCGCCATCTCTACTATCTTAATCTCGCAATCAAGTATCTCACCTTATCTTTTAATTTATTTATAAATTTAATATTAATTAATCGTTCAACGCTAATCCATACATTTTGAAAATGGTAGGAGTGGAGCAAACATAAAGGGATATTTTGCGTGGTCATTATTGGACAATTTTGAATGGAGTTCAGGCTACACTGTTCGATATGGCATTAACTTTGTGGATTATCAGAATGGCTTAAAGAGATATCCCAAACTCTCAGCTAACTGGTTCAGGAATTTCCTCAAGAAAAAATACTAGGACTTTTGTAAAGTAATCAAAATTGTCATCAGGATATCCATCCTATGCGCCTAGAATAATTGTCATTGCTACATCTTCTAATAAAGAAATGATGATTCATTTTGTATGTTTAATTATAAACCA
The DNA here is from genome assembly GCA_020226215.1 of Sindora glabra. NCBI lineage: Eukaryota > Viridiplantae > Streptophyta > Magnoliopsida > Fabales > Fabaceae > Sindora > Sindora glabra. Next base: position 73,021,282 of record CM035229.1, read on the forward strand.
TTTTGGCTTTACAAAAGCATTGTCTAATATTAATCAACAGCCACCATAAAATAAAACTAGTTGCGGCGTGGACTTTTCAAAGTCAAAATTCCAACTCATTACATTATATTAAGGTCATCTTTATGCTGTCTCTCGATTTTTTTTTTTATAATATTTTCTTAATTTAAGCCCTATTATTACTATTTTCTACCTATATATGTAAAATGGAGCTGGTAGTGGGGAACAAATCATGCCCCTTTAGGCTTGCTGCATAAGCTTGTAAAAAAATGCAGGAAAAAATTTGTCATACTTGTGGGAACCTTCAAGTACCCACAGGCAAATCGAATTATTTTTTTTTATTGTTATTGAGATTAATTAAATTACTAATTATGTATACGTAAGGATTAGAGATTGAACCCCAGATGTAAAGGAAAGAAGGCACTTTCAAGAGATATTGAATTCAGTTAGATTACAAAATAATTTTTTAAATTGTAATTGGACAATTAATTTTCTTGTTTTGTATAATGGGTTAGTCAAGTATGGCTAAAAAATCATATTAGCCTATTAGACATTAAATTGAAAATTAGATTGGACTAAAAAGGTCCCTAAATGCTTGTAGAATTATCGAAATTCTTAATTAAAAAATAAATAAATTTGGCTACAGGGAAGCCCGCACTTGCACGGTCAAGACCACACAAGCTTGAACCCATGCATGCTTGCCTACATTAACCCTAAAAAAATGAAGACTCTAAAGGAGTCCAAACCACCTTGCAATAATTTTATCTGCTTATCCTAAATACTTATTTGAAGGGTGAGGAAAGTTTTTGAACACTTTAGAAACCTTTATTACCCAAGAATAGGTAGAAATCTTATTGGCCATAAACATAGGTTTCTAAGAAATGAATTGGGAAGTATCTATGTCTATGTCATCTATGGTGACTGGGCCTAAGTAATAGTAGGAGCACCATTATTTTATAACTCAAAAGAGGAAGATGAAATTAGTACCTTTTACATTAGCATAAAGGCATTAGATAGAGATGAGTTGTTGAGCTTCAATTGCCTAATAGTTTGAGAAAAAGATTCTTAAGAAGTCATGATAGCAAGAAAGTTTGAGAAGATGAATCTAAAAAAATAATGTATTTGCAATTGCATAAAGAAAAGAGAATGAACGCTTTCAAACACAAATACGAAGAAAATGTAACTAAGAGAATGGAAGAAGGAAAAATGATTTAAATAAAGAAGTTTTGATAATAAGTTTTATAAGTTTTGATGATAAATTGCCTAAAAGTCACATTAAAAAGATGCAATTGTGCATTCCTTATTATAACATTCCTCGAGCCACGCAAATTGCAAAACCTACCATTTAACCCTAGCTGGCCACATGGCTATTTGAATCATGGCAATTCTTTTTTATGAAATCTAAACTTTAGTGGAAACCAAGAATAATTTGGTCGATCATATTTAAGTTGTTCAGTAGATAATGTTAGATCACCTTGAAGTCGAAAGGCCTTGGTGCATGCTTTTATTCCATCTGGCCATGTCACTCTTAAAAATCTTGGCTTTTGTGATGCCAAGTGTACTTTTCAAAAATATCGGCATATGCCAACCTAGCATTTAATTTGAAACCTAGGTTCCCAAAAGGCCCCAATCCTTCTTTCAATAATTTTGGTATATCTTGAAGTAAAAATATTATTAGCTAGTGTTGTTTCCTTTAAATGTTGTCTTAAAAAACAAAACTAAAGGGACCACTATTATACTTAATTCATAGTTTGCCAATAGTTTAAAATTTGTTGACATTATGTTTGGCCAGAGATGTGGCTCACCTTTTCAAAGTAATGGAATTCGTGTTTATTTAGTTGTTGGAGCACAATCCTATTATGTGCCAATTATCAATTAGTGCAGCATTATTTGGAGCATTATCACTTGCTCTCCTAAAAAGTAGCACCCACAACCACCATTAGAGAGTGGCATTTATAATCGCCCTCAAGCATCTATAAATATCCTTATTTCAATAGATAAAAAGGGATCTTTTCTTTTGGTTAAATCAATACATTTTTGCATGGGATTTGTGTCCTAGAACTCTACTAGCCATTTTAGTCTCATAATTACCATTGTTGCATCCTTTAAAGTAATTCTTCAAAGCACTTTCAAGTTCATTTGCCTAGTAAGCAGATCAAGGCCACAAGAGTACACAACTAGTTGACATGCTCTCACCTACAAAAGGACCTACTAAAGTGCGAGGAAGCTAAGTAAGTGACTCTAGCTAAGCCACTTACCATTTATTCTTTTTGTGCAAAATTCTGTATGTCATTTGTATGAATGCATTGTTATGCACTATTGTCTGTTGTAGTGGATATTTCGACATTCTTGCCTTCTAACCTATAAACTATGTACATGAACCTTACTTCATAATTCCAATTAGAATTTCCTTATATAGCGTGTTATAGAATTTTTATTTGAGAACAAATAAAAGGCAAGTAGTAGAATTATATATTTATTTCTAGAATTCTACTAAACTTTTCTTCCTTTAGTTTTTAAATTGGATACCCTTAGAAGATTTCCTACTTATCCTTTTGGCCTTTTTTCTATATACTTATCTAGAAGATCATCGAGTAACGTTAGGCTTGTTAAATGGGCTAACTAGTATGAACACAGACTAGTTTACGATAAGTTGGACCATATTATTCGTGTCCAAAATGAGTCCAACTTATTAAAACCTATAATGAACATGGACCAGTTTACAAGCTCTGATTCATTTGACATTCCTAAATAAAGTTTTGACGTGAAAGTGAAAGCATACTAAATATAGATTTACTTGTCATATTGCTGTCTAAATTTCTTGTCTGACATGGATTTTCATCAACTATAGATAAAACATTTTTAATTCAAATGGAGATGATCACAAGAAAAAGAAAGTGTGAATATTAAAGGGAAATTGAGAGGGTCTCCATATAGTAATTTGAAGTTTGAATGAAACACTCAAAGAAAATTGATGTATAACCATGGACACTTTTAGTGACAACTAAAAATTTTGTCAATAAAAGTGACTTTTACTTATAAATTTATCATTCTCTCACTAAAATTATTAGTGATAGAAATTATAACCAATAATTTGTACAATATTTTCCCAAAATAAAAGTAGTAATTAAATAAACTCTTTCGTGTTAAATTTTATGATGAGCATAATTTTTTTTTCATCCTAATTTTAAATATTTTTCCAAATAAAATTTTAATTTTTTTTTACTTTGAAAGCTACTTGATCTATTAAAAAAATAATAAATTATTATTTATCCGGATTCTAAGAGATATGACCTTCCATTTTTAATCTGGTGAATCTCTTTCGTAGCAAATTCAGTTTATTTAAAATTTAGAACATTGTATAAATCATCCTTAATAAAAAATTGCAAAAACCATTTTTTATGATTTTTTATTTCTTGTCCATTTTATGAAAATAAATATATATATATCTTTCTATTTTGACGAAAATTATTTTCATCTTTGATTTTAGCATTTATAGATAATTATAACATTTATCTATTGAATTGGTTTGAAATTGATTTAAATATTTTTTCCAAAAATATCTTCTTTAAATCACATTAAATTATGCTTTTTGGATTAGTTAGTTTTACTTCTTAAACAAAAAATATTCAGACACCAATTTTTTATTTTAACGTGGGTTGGGTGCGAGGTATTTTAAGTTTTCGTTTTCTCTCTCACACACTACTCTTTTTTTTTTTTTTAACAAAGTTCATCATTTCTTGCGACAAGAAAATGCAATCTCATCTTCTGCTGAGTTTTTCTATCAAGGGAATCACAATTTAATATTACAGGTTCTATTTCTTTAAGTTGAAGTTCACTTTCATTGAAGTTTTCTGCTTTTAGAATTTTTTAGAGCACGGTTACCAAGCTTTTTCCTTACAGAATCTGTCATTAGGCATGATTAATAAAGAAACTTTAGATTAGAAGTTTATTAATTTGATTTATATTTTCTTCATTTAAAATTTTCCTATTGTAGATTCTTTTCCTAATGATTATGGAATAACGATGCAACTAACTGTGATTTTGCTTAGGAGCACTACGAAAGACAAAAGATAAAGCGAAGGCTGCATCACTGTCATGGGTTGTTTTACTTCAGTATGATATAACTTTCTCTCTCATATTTTTTTTAAAGAATTTGGACAAATTTAATGCTTAATAGTTTCTTGATAAACTATATCAGAAACTAGATGGTTGTAGAAGCATGAATCTCAAGCACTTCAAGGTGCTCGACTAAATATTTTGCTTTTCTTAGTTTATTTGCTCAAGGAGTTTCAAGTTCAAAGTTTGCTATTGTTCTTGACATTTCAAAATACAGTGCATTTATATTATATTCTCTTTCTTATATGTGTAATTTAATTGTGTTAGCTGCTAAATTTATTTTGTTTCCCATCTATTATGTTTATAATAAGGTTTGATATATTTGTTCACTGTTGATGTAATAATGGATACTGGATTTTACACATGATTTGTATTTGATAACTTATACTTGGCTTGTAGTCTATACATAATTAGTGTTTAATTATGGCATTATTTCTTGTAACTAAAACACATCATGAAGCAAACTTGTTTAAACAAAATTACTACTTGTTGATGACTGATGGTTAGTGCAAATTAGGGTAAGAGAAAGTTAAAGGTAGAGTTATACAGAATATCTAGACTACTTAAAATAAGCTTAATCATGTACATAAAAAAATTAAATAGATATTATCATAAAAACTTTTGATTCATGATAATATTTGGAAGTTTTGTCAGCCACCACATCCTAAATTCACTCCAAATATCTTGTGTTCATGCATTTCATAATTTGACTATCTTACCATTAGCTATTATCCAAATTATGTGAACTAGTTTTCCAATAACTACTTTCTATTATTTTAAGCACTCTTTCCAAAATATTTAGATATTTAAAACTTTATATAAATCATTTCGATCATTATACTACTTTTTGTAAACAATAATTATAAAAGTATGACTATTTTTTAATAAAACTAGCAAAATTTATATGCATATCCTTTTTTTCTCAACATGCGTGGAAGACTTATCGTTAATTCAATTATACGATCATATTAATCATTTAAGGTTTATTTGAAACAGTCCAAAGATGTTGAGTAATATCTGAATCTTTAATTAACGGGCCATTGAATATTTTTCTTTCCCGCGTAGTAAATTCTATTTCTTTGTTAGTGTAGGTAAGAAGATAATATCTGTCAAAAAAATATAAAAATAAAACTGTTTCAATATTACACAAAAGTGTAATTAATACATTAAAAATTAATTGAGAAATAAATTTTCAAACGCAATTTATTCATCATTAAATATTTTGGTTGTGAAAGTAATCTCCCCCAAAAAGGAATACATATTAGTTATCATTAGATTTATAAAAAAGCATAAATTTATAAATATACACTTTTTTAAATTTTTTCCAAGACAATTACGTGATAATTGGGTTAAATTACTCGGATTATACATCGGCAATCTGCACTCTACAAGGGTGGAGCAAACGGTGAATGCGTGCAGGATCTCCAACTCCAACTTTTCATAAATTTTTATATCTTCATCTTTATATATGTAGTAATAATAATATTAGAGTACTTTTTTTTTTTATAATAGTAGGAATTGTTAAATTACTAAATACACACATACGAAAATTAGGGATTGAATCCTTAAAGCAATAGAAGGTACAAAACTTTTGAGGAATATCAAGTGCCACTTGAGTCAAATGCTCTTGATTAAATAACTAGACACACGCGTGCACACACGCGGAGTTGAAACTTGGATGTAGAGGAAGGTATAAAATTTTTGATAAACATTGGGGGTCGCTTCAGCCAAAGGCTCTCGATAGAGTACTTTTTTTTTCCAGTGTTTTAGAATGTTCAAAAGGTGCATGATCCAGCAAATTACTTTTGAATAAACTAAGAAATCATATCTAAGAATCATAGTATTTTCTAAAAATTTCCAAAATTATATATAATTTACAAGATTAAATAAAAATCTAGTTATATTGAATGAAAAATTTTGACTTTGCCATTAGTACACTATAAGAAAAAGTATAAGAGTATTAAGTTTGATATAGATTAACTTATTTGCGTTAGTTAAGATAGAGGATTATTGGCAAAATTCTGAAACTCTTTACTATCATAAAAAAAATTGTGGATGATGTACAAAATTTGTAGGTGAGAGCGGATATTAATGAGCTGTAAAGGAAAGAGTATCGTGTACAGAATTAAAAGCTTAGGGAAAAAGAACCTTTTTTTCAGCTATATTCTAATGAAAGAGCAGACGATAAATACCTCTCTTGTCCTCCTCTTTCAATTCTTTAATTATTGTTCTCTGGCTAAGTAATATATAAATATAAAATTCCTGGTCATCTTATCTTTTGTGATGCAGCGGAAAGAAGTTAGACATTGATACATAATATATATAGGGAAATTATTGCATACATCCAACGTTTTTATCACATGAGTTTGTAAACTCTTTAATCGGGAGCATTTTGTCACGTTTTCCATCTTGCAAAAGCATTTTGACCCGCTAGGCATACTTTTTTATTTCTAAATATAGCACAATAGTTTGACTCAAGTTATCACATGAATAGATATAACAAATAATTTATACGATAAGAAATAAAGTAATATTATTCCTAAAATAAAATAAAATATTAACGTCATTTCTTTGTTTTGTAGCCTATTCATTGGAGCACATGTGATAAAATATCAGTAAATTTGATTTTATTTTTATTAAATAAAAGTTAGGGTTTAATTGAAGAAGAAATTCCTTTCATTTTTAGATTGCTTGAATTTTGTTTCGCTAAGTCTTAAAATATACAAAATTTTAGTTTTAATTTTTAGAATTTTAATTTATAATTAAATTATAAACCCATATTTTGACTATAAATCACAACATGAAGTTAGAGAGAAATTCCAACAGCGACTGTCAAAATATAAAAATTGATTAATTCATAAATACATAAATCTTAGCTATTTACAATGTTAATGGATGTTTGCCTTCATCCATTATCCTAATCATCTACCTTTTGATTTCTTTCGATTCCTTCAAACAAGAAGAAGCATTAAGGGATTGTTCTTTCTCTATCATAACCTCTCATTTCCTCTCTCTCTCTCTCTCTCTCTCTCTCTCTCTAACGAGAGGGATTATTTGTACACATCGATGACATAAATGCAAATTGGGCAGTTGCAAAAGATCGGGGGACCCATTAAAATAATTGGTTTAAGTTATGGATTCTACCCATCACAAAATTTATGCTTAACTAACATATATTTGGGCCTAAATACTATACAAAACCCATTACATTATAGTCACTTTATTTTGGGTGCACAAAAAATAATGTTGAGATTAATTATTATTAACAAATTAATACAAACCCATATTAAATTTTTCAATAATCTTCTACTTGACCCCACACTAATTTATAAATAATAACCATTAAAAAAATTAATTTTAATATTCAATAGTATTATTTTACTCACAAGACTAATTGCGATCGTATGTATCTAATAGCACTAAAGATTATATTTAAAGAGATATTACTATCAAACATGTTAAATGCCTATAATTCGTTGACCAAATATATAATATCTATCAAGGATATAAATATAATGGACATAATAGAATTTACATTACTTTAATACGACTAAATGTAAATCTTTATCCAATAGTCTCAGCATCTGTCTAAAACGTCCAGTGAGAATCAATATTCTCAACATAATAATAAAATAGGGTCTAAATGCCTCTATTCATATGCCATAATAAAAATTGTGCACAAAATATATGATGATAATATAGGTATGTCATTATAAGTATTTCATCTAAACATATCTTAAGATATCGATGAATTGATATCATCATAACTCCCACTAACACAAAACACTAAAAAGGTTTAAGCAAATTCACATTATTCACATGATCATACTTTATATTAAGTCCTAAACCTTTGGTTAACAGATCTACAAGTGTACAATCCATCGAAAACAAGTAATATGCTTGCATATCTTCTTTCTCATAAATTGGTGCTTCAAATTGAAGTCTTTTACATGAGTAAGGATTTTATTACTTAGAAAGAAGGTGATAATAGTAGTGCTGTTATGACATAGATTTGGTTAAGGCTAGTAACCCCTAATCTATCAGTTTGATAAGGACATCTATAACATGCAACACCCTCTGGCTATATAATAAAGGTTGTTGTAATTTGGTGCTTAATATCTTTCACAATAAAGCTTCTCCAAATATATGTCCAAACATAAATTTATAATCATCTAAATAATTGATAAAACAAGTTTAAGTAACTTGTACATATGAGATCTCCCGATCTCCTATAAGTTAGCATATAATCATTTGTACCCCTTAATTCAACACCATCCACAATACAAGACCATTAACCTAAACAAACAACAGGCTACCCACAACTGATGTGTATGAGATATTCCTTATCACTTACAAAATATTTGGGCCTAATAAACTCAATCCTTTTAGATCAATATACAAATAAGAAAGCACACTACATGACGTGTTTGCCCCCATCTGATGTCTACATTGTCATCGACTAGTAAAACATTATCGCTGCCCAGAACTAGAATTACCATAATGCCCATACTCATCATCATATGCCGGTCCACATAGCTTTTCACAAATCGGAGAGAAGTTACAATCTCATCAAAATGAGATCAATCGTATAAATAGAAATTTGTATTTTACCTCCTGGGAAATATTTGGCTATCAACTCATAAATAAAAAAAAGTTGTTTTGTTTTTCGACGAACATGGCTCCCACCAAAACAAACAACTTTGTACTATAATGATTTGGAGTGAGTTATAAAACATCAGGAGAGAGTAAGTCCTTAACAATCTATGATGCCCTTCTAAATGTAATTCTTGGGTACCGCTTGACCTGATCCTAAACTCACAGTTTCGTTTAAGCATCCTTTTTGAACTCAAAGTTAAATTTGTTTCTAACTCCCACCCTTTACAGTATTTGATAGCTCCTACTGTCTATGAACATCCTCTAACTGAATTAGTCCTACTAAGCCCTAGACATAGTTTTAGGATTATGTTTCAAAATTAGATTTTGTAAAATCCAAATATAATCCAAAATTATGTACCGGCACAAACATATCAAAACTAGTTTCATTTGTTGAACAAGACAACCTAGGAAAAAATAAAATAAAATATTAAAATCATTTCTTTATTTCTGCCGACCACGACACCAACAAATGGTGGGCGAAGGCAAATAGTGGCCATGAACCGTAATTCCCTCATGTTGACCGCAACAAACGAAATCGTTCTGCGACCCCTCACAAATCACAAATGGGATTATAAAAGAATTACGTACTGTTAACAGGAGACGAAGCGAAACACCGATCAAACAGAAGGACCACTATTTCAAAATGATACACAAACAAGAGGCCTCCTATCGGTAGCAGACTTGGATCAAAACGAAAACTGCGTAACTTATTCGTATGCGTATATGCGATAAAACATTAGTAAAATTCATCTTACTTTTATTAAATAAGAATTAGGGTTTACTTAACAAAAAATTGCTTTGATTTTTAGATTGGATGAGTTTTGTTTCACTAAGTCTTAAAATATATAAAATTTTAGTATTAATATCTATCATTCATTTAATTAACTGTTCAATTAATTAAACGTATTTTTTCTTGAAATCGTTAAACAAGTATCACATTATTATTGCATGGTGACTTTTCACGTTATTTTACATATAATTTCTGCATTATATAATTAATAAAAATTAAATTAAACACAAAAATGAGTTCGATATCAACTGCAAAAAAAAAAATGATATTTTAAATCAATGTACAGTAATAATAAAATTGTAATTCTCATTTAAAATTTATAAGAAGTATAGCATAACTAAAAAAAAATTATTTAAGTAAGCGATGGTTTTAAAAGTATTCACAGAAATAGAAAATATATTTATTCGGGTAAATATTTTAAATACATACTAACCGCAATTAAAATTATTATGAAACTAACAGTTGTGAAAAATGAGGAAAAAAAATATGCCAGTCGGGACAAAAACTTGTGTTCACGGTAAACACTTTCAAAGGGGACGGATGGTCTTCTTTCAACGTGTGCTGCAGCACAGGGCAGCAGCCAAGTATATATTGTTCATAAAATAATATATAAGAAATGTAAATTTTACCGCAGGCGCAGAGATTGAATGATTTCACTAATTTTTTAAGGATGCAAGTGATTCAGCAACAAAGAAACGCATGACGTGTTGTCATAACTTTTACATAATTTTATTGGCAGATGTCTCGCTTTGGATGCATGTCGGTGTCGGCGGGCTACTACGGAAGAATGCCCCTATATGGTCATTGGGCGAATTCATGAAATGCAGATCTCGTGTTTAATAAAATAATATGAAAGATTTTCTATATAAAGACCTGAATCAAAACCAGAATATCTGTCAAACTGAAATAGGCAAATAGCTAGCTATGGCACTGAAAGGCCAACTCCTTCTCAGTCTTTTACTTCTTACCTCACTCAGCGCCATTCAAGCTTTCTCAAACACCTACGGTGTTGCTTCTCTCAATCGGAGCAGTTTTCCGCCTGGTTTTATTTTCGGGACAGCTTCTTCATCTTACCAGGTATTAATTTATGATTTATATTTTTCAATAGTCGCCATGCATCTCCAACGTATGTGCCAGATTAATTAATAAAACTGTTGATGCGACAATTGCTAATGCACGTACGTATTTCAGTATGAAGGTGCAGCAAAGGAAGGAGGGAAGGGACCAAGTATTTGGGACACCTTCGCTCATAAATATTCAGGTATTTATTTATTTATTTTTTCTTAAAACTGTTAGAAATAATGAATGATCAAATCTCACGCACTCAAATATCAATTATGTTGTGTGAAAATGGCAGACAAAATAGCAGATGGAAGTAATGGAGATGTGGCTGTTGATCACTACCATCGTTATAAGGTACAAAGGAATTTTTATTAAATCAAATAACATCTCAACTAGTTCTCGGCAACATAATATCTAAAGCATTTACGTTCAAAATTTGGTGCATCGGTATCCTAATTTTATGATTTATCAATTCACTTAAAATTGCACCAACGCCACAGGTATACATGCAGCATCATGTGTAGAGTAATTTAATAAATAGGTCAATTGTCTAGAAGGTTAAATTTTCCTCCATCATGCAGGAAGACGTTGGGATCATGAAGGAAATGAACTTGGATGCATATAGATTCTCCATCTCGTGGCCCCGAATACTACCAAGTATATGTTTTATTTTTCTTTAATTAGAGCTGAAAGTTATAATCCATATTCATATATCCATTTATATTTATTTTTATTTTGATCTATTCATCCATCCGTATGAACTTTGGATTTAAAATGAATTGAATGATTATTGATTTCGTCAAATAAGGATTAATATGAATTAATTATTTATCCATATATATATATCGTATTGAAATATCTCACTAATTTTTTCAAGAAAAAATATATTAATAATTTGATTTAAATAAACCATTATAATATCCTTATACATGTGATAATATTGAATCTTATTTAATGAAAATAAAGTCAAGTCTAGCCATTTATGTTAATCTCATTTTCACATTAAATGAAAATTAAATTCAAAAATAAAATTAATGATACTAATTAGTTTATAAAAGAATATCATAAAAATAATCTTAAATAGCATTGATGTTAAAGTGATTTTCTATCTTGATATATATATATATAGTGAGCATCTATATCAATATCTCAAAATAAAGTAAAGAGTTTTGATAATTTTTAATGTGTATAGCAAATGAATGCCTCAAAAAATATTCTATAATACATTGAGGCATGATTTAACAGATAAATTCTTCACGAATGAATAAAAAGAGAAAAATGGATGGCTCTCTTATTCAATTTTGAATGTTTTTAATTTTATTGTGACGTCAATTTTTTGAATTCAATAAGTTTTATTTAATCTGTGCTAATATTATAATATTTGATCAATTATATTTAATTTTGCAAATTTCAATTTTAAGACATATAATATTTAACAATAGTTATTTATGTCACAATGGATAAGGAAAAATTAGAATCTTAAAAAAGAGAATAAAATTTTAGTTTAAAATTTGTAATAGCATAATTTTATTTTAAAATGATGGTAGTAAATATAACATTGTGGTAAAAAATAATATTAACTGAAATATTTAAAATTAAAATAATAACAATAATGTGATGATTAAGTGGATAAGTTGGATTAATGATATATTCAAGAGTCATGAGTTATTCATAACTAATTAAAAATTTTATATTAGATTATAAATGAGTCAATAATGATTTAACGTCATTCATATTCATTTGTTTCCCACCCTTATCTTTAACAGGGCAAAATGCTGCATGAAAATTATTATTATATTAAAGTGGATTACTGTGGTTATTAATTTTCAGAAGGAAAGCTTAGCGGAGGCATCAACAGGGAAGGAATCGAGTATTACAATAATCGCATCAATGAGTTGCTGGCCAAAGGTCATTAATTATTGAATATGCAACATATATTATCTTCAACTATTGTCATTTTTCCATGATTAGTGGAATCTAAACTTCAGTTAATATTTACTAATCAATTAATATACAAATGCAGACTTGCAACCCTATGTGACTCTTTTCCATTGGGATCTTCCACAGACCTTAGAAGATGAGTATGGTGGATTTTTGAGCCCTCGCGTTGTGTAAGTCAATTATTTAAATAATTTATAATTGAATGATTATGTATTTACTTATAACAAATTTAATATATAATCAGAATAAAAATTAAAATGATATTATTATTGTTGTTGTTATTGCAAATAGGGATGACTTCCGAGACTACGCTGAAATTTGCTTCAAAGAATTTGGAGATAGGGTGAAGCACTGGATAACATTGAATGAGCCATGGACGGTGAGCAGAGGTGCATATGCAATGGGACGATTGGCGCCAGGGCGGTGCTCCTCCTGGCAGAACCGGAATTGTACTGGTGGTGATTCAGCCACTGAACCCTACATCGTTACACACCACCAACTGCTTGCTCATGCTGCTGCTGTCAAACTCTACAAAACCAAATATCAGGTTGGTTACATATATATATTTATATATATAATATTTCAAATCTCGATTCACTACTGAGATTATGTAATAATTAGTAAAATATGAAAAAATTATGATCGATGTAAAATTTGACGCAGTAGCAATATTGTGACACTGCAAATCAGGTTTTATATAAAAGTAAAATGATGAATTATATTGAAAAATTTTTATTTGTTTTGGCTTTGTATATATAGGCTTCTCAGAAGGGCTCTATAGGAATAACACTATTGTGTCACTGGATGGTGCCGTACTCAAATAAGAAAGTGGATGATCAAGCAGCCAAAAGAGCTCTTGCTTTCATGTTTGGATGGTAACTTTAACAAATTAAATCTGAATTTATGTACATTTATAAGAATAAAAAGACTAAAAGAGATTATTTCTTTTTTTTAAAAATTCTGTATATATAATGTGATTATATTATAGGTTTATGGACCCACTGACGATGGGAGATTACCCGAAGAGCATGAGGTCCCTTGTGGGAAGCCGATTACCGAAGTTCACAAAAGAAGAAGCACAACTTGTCAAAGGATCTTTTGATTTCATCGGATTGAATTACTACACAGCCAATTATGCTGCCCATGCAACAAAGTCGAATAATGCCCAACCCAGCTTCCTAACTGATGCTCTTGCTAATCTCACCAGTAAGAACACAACATTTTCTTCATCATATCTGCATATATAATTGAATTATTAACATCCTCATGATTTGCTACGACAGCTCATCGTAATGGCAATCCCATTGGCCCGCAGGTGCGTGCATTAAGTCAGTTCATTTAAGCCATTATTTGATAAAACCGATTACTAAAATGAAAATATATAATAATTGCAGGCTGCCTCAAGTTGGTTGCATGTTTATCCAAGAGGGATTCGAGACTTATTGCTCTACATCAAGAAAAAGTACGACAACCCTTTAATTTACATCACTGAAAATGGTAAGTAATAATTGGCATTTTCTTTCTAACTAGTTAGGGCAAAAATATACATGAAACTAAAACTTACCTGCATGGTAATTGCAGGTATAGACGAGGCTAATGATCCAACACTAACAATTGAGGAAGCTCTTATTGATACCTTCAGAATTGATTACTATTTTCGCCATCTCTACTATCTTAATCTCGCAATCAAGTATCTCACCTTATCTTTTAATTTATTTATAAATTTAATATTAATTAATCGTTCAACGCTAATCCATACATTTTGAAAATGGTAGGAGTGGAGCAAACATAAAGGGATATTTTGCGTGGTCATTATTGGACAATTTTGAATGGAGTTCAGGCTACACTGTTCGATATGGCATTAACTTTGTGGATTATCAGAATGGCTTAAAGAGATATCCCAAACTCTCAGCTAACTGGTTCAGGAATTTCCTCAAGAAAAAATACTAGGACTTTTGTAAAGTAATCAAAATTGTCATCAGGATATCCATCCTATGCGCCTAGAATAATTGTCATTGCTACATCTTCTAATAAAGAAATGATGATTCATTTTGTATGTTTAATTATAAACCATTTTGGCTTTACAAAAGCATTGTCTAATATTAATCAACAGCCACCATAAAATAAAACTAGTTGCGGCGTGGACTTTTCAAAGTCAAAATTCCAACTCATTACATTATATTAAGGTCATCTTTATGCTGTCTCTCGATTTTTTTTTTTATAATATTTTCTTAATTTAAGCCCTATTATTACTATTTTCTACCTATATATGTAAAATGGAGCTGGTAGTGGGGAACAAATCATGCCCCTTTAGGCTTGCTGCATAAGCTTGTAAAAAAATGCAGGAAAAAATTTGTCATACTTGTGGGAACCTTCAAGTACCCACAGGCAAATCGAATTATTTTTTTTTATTGTTATTGAGATTAATTAAATTACTAATTATGTATACGTAAGGATTAGAGATTGAAC
This sequence comes from Sindora glabra, assembly GCA_020226215.1. NCBI lineage: Eukaryota > Viridiplantae > Streptophyta > Magnoliopsida > Fabales > Fabaceae > Sindora > Sindora glabra. Next base: position 73,036,316 of record CM035229.1, read on the forward strand.
CCCAGATGTAAAGGAAAGAAGGCACTTTCAAGAGATATTGAATTCAGTTAGATTACAAAATAATTTTTTAAATTGTAATTGGACAATTAATTTTCTTGTTTTGTATAATGGGTTAGTCAAGTATGGCTAAAAAATCATATTAGCCTATTAGACATTAAATTGAAAATTAGATTGGACTAAAAAGGTCCCTAAATGCTTGTAGAATTATCGAAATTCTTAATTAAAAAATAAATAAATTTGGCTACAGGGAAGCCCGCACTTGCACGGTCAAGACCACACAAGCTTGAACCCATGCATGCTTGCCTACATTAACCCTAAAAAAATGAAGACTCTAAAGGAGTCCAAACCACCTTGCAATAATTTTATCTGCTTATCCTAAATACTTATTTGAAGGGTGAGGAAAGTTTTTGAACACTTTAGAAACCTTTATTACCCAAGAATAGGTAGAAATCTTATTGGCCATAAACATAGGTTTCTAAGAAATGAATTGGGAAGTATCTATGTCTATGTCATCTATGGTGACTGGGCCTAAGTAATAGTAGGAGCACCATTATTTTATAACTCAAAAGAGGAAGATGAAATTAGTACCTTTTACATTAGCATAAAGGCATTAGATAGAGATGAGTTGTTGAGCTTCAATTGCCTAATAGTTTGAGAAAAAGATTCTTAAGAAGTCATGATAGCAAGAAAGTTTGAGAAGATGAATCTAAAAAAATAATGTATTTGCAATTGCATAAAGAAAAGAGAATGAACGCTTTCAAACACAAATACGAAGAAAATGTAACTAAGAGAATGGAAGAAGGAAAAATGATTTAAATAAAGAAGTTTTGATAATAAGTTTTATAAGTTTTGATGATAAATTGCCTAAAAGTCACATTAAAAAGATGCAATTGTGCATTCCTTATTATAACATTCCTCGAGCCACGCAAATTGCAAAACCTACCATTTAACCCTAGCTGGCCACATGGCTATTTGAATCATGGCAATTCTTTTTTATGAAATCTAAACTTTAGTGGAAACCAAGAATAATTTGGTCGATCATATTTAAGTTGTTCAGTAGATAATGTTAGATCACCTTGAAGTCGAAAGGCCTTGGTGCATGCTTTTATTCCATCTGGCCATGTCACTCTTAAAAATCTTGGCTTTTGTGATGCCAAGTGTACTTTTCAAAAATATCGGCATATGCCAACCTAGCATTTAATTTGAAACCTAGGTTCCCAAAAGGCCCCAATCCTTCTTTCAATAATTTTGGTATATCTTGAAGTAAAAATATTATTAGCTAGTGTTGTTTCCTTTAAATGTTGTCTTAAAAAACAAAACTAAAGGGACCACTATTATACTTAATTCATAGTTTGCCAATAGTTTAAAATTTGTTGACATTATGTTTGGCCAGAGATGTGGCTCACCTTTTCAAAGTAATGGAATTCGTGTTTATTTAGTTGTTGGAGCACAATCCTATTATGTGCCAATTATCAATTAGTGCAGCATTATTTGGAGCATTATCACTTGCTCTCCTAAAAAGTAGCACCCACAACCACCATTAGAGAGTGGCATTTATAATCGCCCTCAAGCATCTATAAATATCCTTATTTCAATAGATAAAAAGGGATCTTTTCTTTTGGTTAAATCAATACATTTTTGCATGGGATTTGTGTCCTAGAACTCTACTAGCCATTTTAGTCTCATAATTACCATTGTTGCATCCTTTAAAGTAATTCTTCAAAGCACTTTCAAGTTCATTTGCCTAGTAAGCAGATCAAGGCCACAAGAGTACACAACTAGTTGACATGCTCTCACCTACAAAAGGACCTACTAAAGTGCGAGGAAGCTAAGTAAGTGACTCTAGCTAAGCCACTTACCATTTATTCTTTTTGTGCAAAATTCTGTATGTCATTTGTATGAATGCATTGTTATGCACTATTGTCTGTTGTAGTGGATATTTCGACATTCTTGCCTTCTAGCCTATAAACTATGTACATGAACCTTACTTCATAATTCCAATTAGAATTTCCTTATATAGCGTGTTATAGAATTTTTATTTGAGAACAAATAAAAGGCAAGTAGTAGAATTATATATTTATTTCTAGAATTCTACTAAACTTTTCTTCCTTTAGTTTTTAAATTGGATACCCTTAGAAGATTTCCTACTTATCCTTTTGGCCTTTTTTCTATATACTTATCTAGAAGATCATCGAGTAACGTTAGGCTTGTTAAATGGGCTAACTAGTATGAACACAGACTAGTTTACGATAAGTTGGACCATATTATTCGTGTCCAAAATGAGTCCAACTTATTAAAACCTATAATGAACATGGACCAGTTTACAAGCTCTGATTCATTTGACATTCCTAAATAAAGTTTTGACGTGAAAGTGAAAGCATACTAAATATAGATTTACTTGTCATATTGCTGTCTAAATTTCTTGTCTGACATGGATTTTCATCAACTATAGATAAAACATTTTTAATTCAAATGGAGATGATCACAAGAAAAAGAAAGTGTGAATATTAAAGGGAAATTGAGAGGGTCTCCATATAGTAATTTGAAGTTTGAATGAAACACTCAAAGAAAATTGATGTATAACCATGGACACTTTTAGTGACAACTAAAAATTTTGTCAATAAAAGTGACTTTTACTTATAAATTTATCATTCTCTCACTAAAATTATTAGTGATAGAAATTATAACCAATAATTTGTACAATATTTTCCCAAAATAAAAGTAGTAATTAAATAAACTCTTTCGTGTTAAATTTTATGATGAGCATAATTTTTTTTTCATCCTAATTTTAAATATTTTTCCAAATAAAATTTTAATTTTTTTTTACTTTGAAAGCTACTTGATCTATTAAAAAAATAATAAATTATTATTTATCCGGATTCTAAGAGATATGACCTTCCATTTTTAATCTGGTGAATCTCTTTCGTAGCAAATTCAGTTTATTTAAAATTTAGAACATTGTATAAATCATCCTTAATAAAAAATTGCAAAAACCATTTTTTATGATTTTTTATTTCTTGTCCATTTTATGAAAATAAATATATATATATATCTTTCTATTTTGACGAAAATTATTTTTATCTTTGATTTTAGCATTTATAGATAATTATAACATTTATCTATTGAATTGGTTTGAAATTGATTTAAATATTTTTTCCAAAAATATCTTCTTTAATTTTTAGAATTTTAATTTATAATTAAATTATAAACCCATATTTTGACTATAAATCACAACATGAAGTTAGAGAGAAATTCCAACAGCGACTGTCAAAATATAAAAATTGATTAATTCATAAATACATAAATCTTAGCTATTTACAATGTTAATGGATGTTTGCCTTCATCCATTATCCTAATCATCTACCTTTTGATTTCTTTCGATTCCTTCAAACAAGAAGAAGCATTAAGGGATTGTTCTTTCTCTATCATAACCTCTCATTTCCTCTCTCTCTCTCTCTCTCTCTCTCTAACGAGAGGGATTATTTGTACACATCGATGACATAAATGCAAATTGGGCAGTTGCAAAAGATCAGGGGGACCCATTAAAATAATTGGTTTAAGTTATGGATTCTACCCATCACAAAATTTATGCTTAACTAACATATATTTGGGCCTAAATACTATACAAAACCCATTACATTATAGTCACTTTATTTTGGGTGCACAAAAAATAATGTTGAGATTAATTATTATTAACAAATTAATACAAACCCATATTAAATTTTTCAATAATCTTCTACTTGACCCCACACTAATTTATAAATAATAACCATTAAAAAAATTAATTTTAATATTCAATAGTATTATTTTACTCACAAGACTAATTGCGATCGTATGTATCTAATAGCACTAAAGATTATATTTAAAGAGATATTACTATCAAACATGTTAAATGCCTATAATTCGTTGACCAAATATATAATATCTATCAAGGATATAAATATAATGGACATAATAGAATTTACATTACTTTAATACGACTAAATGTAAATCTTTATCCAATAGTCTCAGCATCTGTCTAAAACGTCCAGTGAGAATCAATATTCTCAACATAATAATAAAATAGGGTCTAAATGCCTCTATTCATATGCCATAATAAAAATTGTGCACAAAATATATGATGATAATATAGGTATGTCATTATAAGTATTTCATCTAAACATATCTTAAGATATCGATGAATTGATATCATCATAACTCCCACTAACACAAAACACTAAAAAGGTTTAAGCAAATTCACATTATTCACATGATCATACTTTATATTAAGTCCTAAACCTTTGGTTAACAGATCTACAAGTGTACAATCCATCGAAAACAAGTAATATGCTTGCATATCTTCTTTCTCATAAATTGGTGCTTCAAATTGAAGTCTTTTACATGAGTAAGGATTTTATTACTTAGAAAGAAGGTGATAATAGTAGTGCTGTTATGACATAGATTTGGTTAAGGCTAGTAACCCCTAATCTATCAGTTTGATAAGGACATCTATAACATGCAACACCCTCTGGCTATATAATAAAGGTTGTTGTAATTTGGTGCTTAATATCTTTCACAATAAAGCTTCTCCAAATATATGTCCAAACATAAATTTATAATCATCTAAATAATTGATAAAACAAGTTTAAGTAACTTGTACATATGAGATCTCCCGATCTCCTATAAGTTAGCATATAATCATTTGTACCCCTTAATTCAACACCATCCACAATACAAGACCATTAACCTAAACAAACAACAGGCTACCCACAACTGATGTGTATGAGATATTCCTTATCACTTACAAAATATTTGGGCCTAATAAACTCAATCCTTTTAGATCAATATACAAATAAGAAAGCACACTACATGACGTGTTTGCCCCCATCTGATGTCTACATTGTCATCGACTAGTAAAACATTATCGCTGCCCAGAACTAGAATTACCATAATGCCCATACTCATCATCATATGCCGGTCCACATAGCTTTTCACAAATCGGAGAGAAGTTACAATCTCATCAAAATGAGATCAATCGTATAAATAGAAATTTGTATTTTACCTCCTGGGAAATATTTGGCTATCAACTCATAAATAAAAAAAAGTTGTTTTGTTTTTCGACGAACATGGCTCCCACCAAAACAAACAACTTTGTACTATAATGATTTGGAGTGAGTTATAAAACATCAGGAGAGAGTAAGTCCTTAACAATCTATGATGCCCTTCTAAATGTAATTCTTGGGTACCGCTTGACCTGATCCTAAACTCACAGTTTCGTTTAAGCATCCTTTTTGAACTCAAAGTTAAATTTGTTTCTAACTCCCACCCTTTACAGTATTTGATAGCTCCTACTGTCTATGAACATCCTCTAACTGAATTAGTCCTACTAAGCCCTAGACATAGTTTTAGGATTATGTTTCAAAATTAGATTTTGTAAAATCCAAATATAATCCAAAATTATGTACCGGCACAAACATATCAAAACTAGTTTCATTTGTTGAACAAGACAACCTAGGAAAAAATAAAATAAAATATTAAAATCATTTCTTTATTTCTGCCGACCACGACACCAACAAATGGTGGGCGAAGGCAAATAGTGGCCATGAACCGTAATTCCCTCATGTTGACCGCAACAAACGAAATCGTTCTGCGACCCCTCACAAATCACAAATGGGATTATAAAAGAATTACGTACTGTTAACAGGAGACGAAGCGAAACACCGATCAAACAGAAGGACCACTATTTCAAAATGATACACAAACAAGAGGCCTCCTATCGGTAGCAGACTTGGATCAAAACGAAAACTGCGTAACTTATTCGTATGCGTATATGCGATAAAACATTAGTAAAATTCATCTTACTTTTATTAAATAAGAATTAGGGTTTACTTAACAAAAAATTGCTTTGATTTTTAGATTGGATGAGTTTTGTTTCACTAAGTCTTAAAATATATAAAATTTTAGTATTAATATCTATCATTCATTTAATTAACTGTTCAATTAATTAAACGTATTTTTTCTTGAAATCGTTAAACAAGTATCACATTATTATTGCATGGTGACTTTTCACGTTATTTTACATATAATTTCTGCATTATATAATTAATAAAAATTAAATTAAACATAAAAATGAGTTCGATATCAACTGCAAAAAAAAATTGATATTTTAAATCAATGTACAGTAATAATAAAATTGTAATTCTCATTTAAAATTTATAAGAAGTATAGCATAACTAAAAAAAAATTATTTAAGTAAGCGATGGTTTTAAAAGTATTCACAGAAATAGAAAATATATTTATTCGGGTAAAGGATGCTATAGCACTAGAAGCAATATTTGATACAATATTACCCTTTTATCTTAATGTAGCAAACAAAAGCGTTCCAAACTTTGGCTTTACTCGTATTAATGCATTGCATAATAGAATCATAGGCAACCTTTTGATCCAAACTTTGGCATTTTATGTTTTTTTTCATATTGTATAACAAGACTTTCTTTATCATAACTCAACTAATAAAGAATAAGTGTGTAAATGTGATCATATCCATTACATTTGGATATGACATTAAAGAATAATCTTTGAGACTCTTGCCACTCTTAAGTAGAATTTTCTCAATCTTAACTAAAGTTAAATTTTTTAATTCATCATTGCTTAACTCCATTGTTGCAAATAATAAAATTGAAAATAATTAATTTAATACTATATAATTATAAAATTTTGGTATCAATAATACATTTAAAGAAAGAATACGACAAAAAAAATTAGAACTTATAATCGTATTGCATTATTTGTGGTTGCTTATATAAAATGTTTTTTGCTAAGATTTTCAATTTTTCCTCCCACACCCATTTTGGTTGTGACATGTAATCTGAGATTAATATTGTTGCAAACAATCCTCTCAAATAATTCTCAAAAGCCCAATTACTTGCTTTTTTTATTGTATCAACACATTCTTTATCATCGTTTAACAATCTTAGAACATAACATACATCTCTTGTTGATTTATCAGAATCCCATCAACCTTAGAATATCATCGAATCCCTTAGGAAACTTTTTTTAGTGTAGCAAAATTCAGAAATAGTATTCTTCTTCACTATTTGGATGAACATTAAATAATCTACCAATAGAAAATTCCTACTTTCTTAATGCTCATTTCAGCGGTTTTGGTTTCCAAACAAATAATACTGGAAATTCTACATAAAGCTTCAACGAATTTGTTGTTTGCTTCCATCCAAGTAACACAATTTGAAAACAATATTTTACATTTTCTTCGATAAAAATTATGAATACTAAATGGAATCACTTATCACTTATGAGGCAAGTATTCTGCATTTTCGCTCCAACTTTTCCGTAAAATTAAGAAAACCTTCGTCTTTTCACGCAAATAATAATATTTTAAAGAAAATAAAGTCAAGTCTAGCCATTTATACCAATCTTATTTTCATATTAAATAAAAATTAAATTTTAAAAAAATTAATGATACTAATTATTTTATAAAAGAATATCATAAAAATAATCTTAAATATTATTGTTGTTAAAGAGATTTTCTATATATATATATATATATATATATATATATATATATATTATAGTGAGCATCTATATCAATATCTCAAATTAAATCTGAATTTATGTATATTTATAAGAATACAAAGACTAAAAGAGATTATTTCTTTTTTTTTTAAAAAAAATCTTTATATATAATGTGATTATATTATAGGTTTATGGACCCACTGACAACGGGAGATTACCGGAAGAGCATGAGGTCTTTGGTGGGAAGCTGATTACCGAAGTTCACAAAAGAAAAAGCACAACTTGTCAAAGGATCTTTTGATTTCATTGGATTGAATTACTACACAACCATGTTGCCCATGAAGCAAAGTCAACTAATGCCAGACCCAACTTCGTCACTATTATTTTCTTCGTCGTATCTGCATATATAATTGAATTATTAACATCCTCATGATTTGCTGCAATAGCTCACTGTAATGGCATTCCTATTGGTCCGCGTACATTAAGTCAGTTCATTTAAGTCATTATTTGATAAAAATGATTGCTAAAATGAAAATATATAATAATTGTAGGCTACCTCAAGTTGGTTGCATGTTTATCCAAGAGGGATTCGAGACTTATTGCTCTACATCAAGAAAAAGTACGACAACCCTTTAATTTACATATTGAAAATGGTAAGTAATAATTGGCATTTTCTTTTTAACCAGTTATTTGCATGGCAATTGTAGGTATAGATGAGGCTAATAATCCAACACTAACAATTGAGTAAGCTCTGATTGGTACCTTCAGAATTGATTGCTATTTTCTCCATCTCTATTATGTTAATCTAGCAATCAAGTATGTCACGTTATATTTTAATTTATTTATAAATTTAATGTTAATTAATCGTTCAACACTAATCCATACATTTTGAAAATGGTAAGAGTGAAGTAAACGTAAAGGGATATTTTTCATGGTCATCATTGGACAATTTTGAATGGTGTTCAAGCTATATTTTTCGATATGGCATTAACTTTGTGGATTATCAAAATGGTTTAAAGAGATATCCTAAACTCTCAACTAACTAATTCAGGAATTTCCTCAAGAAAAATTACTAAGACTTTTGTAAAATAATCAAAATTGTCATCAGGATATCCATTCTATGTGCCTAGAATAATTGTCATTGCTACTTCTTCTAATAATGAAATAATGATTCATTTGTATTTTTAATTATAAAATAATCCATTTTGGCTTTACAAAAGCATTGCCTAATATTAATCAACAGCCATCATAAAATAAAACTAGTTGTTAGTGGTGGACTTTTCAAAGTCAAAATTACAAACTCATTACATCATATTATGGTCATCTTTTGCCTAGATATGTAAAATGGAGTAGGTAATTGGGGACAAATCATGCCCCTGTGGGCTTGTTGCGTAAACCTACAAAAAATGCAAGAAAAAAATTATCATACTTGTTGGAACCTGCAGGTACCCACACCTACAAGCAAATCTCATTATTTTTTTTACTTTTTAGAGTAATTAAATTATCAAATGAATATATGCAAGGATTAGAGATTGAATCCCAAATGTAAAGGAAGGAAGGTACTTTCAAGGGATATTGGCTTTAGTTAGATTAGAAAAATAATTTTTTAAAATTATAATTAGGTAATTAATTTTTTTGTTTTGTATAATGGGTTAGTCAAGTATAGCTAAAAAATTATATTAGCCTAGTAGACATTAAATTGGAAATTAGATTGGATTAAAAAAGTCCCCAAATGCTTGAAGAATTATCAAAATTCTTAATTGAAAAAAAATATAAATTTGATTAGAGGAAAGCCCACACTTGCACAGTCAAGACCACACAAGCTTGAACCCATGCATGCTTGCCTACATTAACCCAAAACAAAAAATGAGGACTCTAATTTAAGGAGTCCAACCCACTTTGTGACCAAGGGCGGGCTGAATTACCTACTATCTTTTTATCCATTCTCCATGCTTATTCCTACACATATAGGAAATAAAAATATACAACAGAAGGTGTTGAAGTGTTGTGTAGCATGAGAAAGCATAAAATGGGATTTTTATTATATATCCAACAATAGCAAGATGATGCCAACATATCAACTAACCAAAAATGTTGCAACACCAAGGTATTCAAGATAGTCATTCACGTAAGATTATTGATGAAGTTTCCTATTTTACCAAAGATTAACAACTAGAATTACAAAATCCTTTCCTTTAGATGCAACAGCACTGTGGTAGTTATATTTTCCATTTCCATCCCTTTGTCTTCATTTCTGTAGGCAAAACAAGGGTAAAATATTGGCAATACTCACAAAAAACTTCATACTATTTAGTTGACAACATTTAAAACAAATCAGAGTCCGCAGTTTAAATTTCAATTATTGAAGAAAGAAAGAAAACAAGTTAATCCTTCTCTAAATCAACTATAAGGTCATTAGTAGATACAACTTCCATTAAAAAGTTCCAAACCCTATAATAATTTTTCAAGAAAACCCATAACTATTTAAGAACTCTCTCTCTCTCTCTCTCTCTCTCTCTCTCTCTAGCCCATAATGGAGGTTATATTTACGTCCTTAATGTGTCTCTCATAACAAAAAATTTCTCACTATAAAAACACATCTCTCAAGATTTTCTTGCATAACCTCTATGCTTGAAATCTATGATTATGCTAGCTATATGGCTCTAGTACGCACTTAAGACTATGCTTGAGATAATAAGCTATAAAACCACCCATTATTAAAGAAAAGAACAACAATTGGCTAAAACATATGAATAGAAAAGTTAAGATAACGTAAATTATAACCTCATCAATATTTGGCCCAAACGAACTCATATATTAGTTCTCTAATAAACTTTAACTATCAAAGTGAGGGAAAGGGGACTTGAAAATAACTCAACTTAAGCCCTTGTGAAACAAGTAGAAGAAAGAAAAAAAGAAAATGAGCAGTTACTTGCTATTGTGAAGTTCTTTAAGATAAATTTATTTTGCACCCTGCAAATGTGAGATAAAGCTAGAATTCAATTTTAAAAACAAATAAAACATCAAAAGCATTAAAAGAAATTTACATAACTTCTAGCAAAACAAAAATTATATACCTATTTGCCTTCTTCCTTAAATAGTGAACTTAACATCTTGTAAAATAAATTTAGTCTATATAAAAAAAATACCAAACCTACATATTAGTCTTTGATGTAGATAAGAATTTTCAAGGAAATTGTGGTATAAGTAGATAATTTAGGTTGAAAAAGCGGTTGGTAAATGAGATCCACTTCCTTGAATAAAAATATGAAATGTGGACATATCTGTGGTCAAGCTGTAAACATAACAATTAGAATGGAAAAATCTAGTCCATCACATTCTAGCATATCAACCACCTTACAATAAATTTAGTTTAGTCCAAAAGAATGAGAAGTTAACCCCAAAGATGATCCTCTTCTTGGGCTGCCGTATTTTAAAAGTCCAACCATCAATTCTTCAATCACTTTATAGTGAAACAAATCACTCACAACTCTTCAATATATATCCTAGTAGTTTAAAAAAGAAAAGTTGATTTATTTTTTAAATATTTCTAATTATTATTAGAATCAAAGTTAACATATATGTTAAATATTGCACTGCCAACATCTCAACTATTAGAACACAAAATCAGCATGTATATTAAATACTCAACTATAAAATATTATTATCATACATTCAACTCAAGTGTAATTTTATAACTATATGATAACACTGGAGAAAAAAATTGCTATAACAAAAAAATCAAAGAGAGAATAAAAATTCACAAATCTATATTAGGCTTAACACCAGAATGCACCCTATAGAATTTCGAATCAAATCTTCTGATATTTTAATGGTGTTTTTATCAAAAAGATCAGCAAAATATATACAAATGTAAGTAAAGATCAGTAAATAGTCTGATACTATATGATGGTGTCTTCATTAGAAAGCTAAGTAGAATATATGTTGGTGTTCAAATATATCTTACCTTTATAGTTTATATAAAAGGAATGAAGTCGTAAATCTCCTTTTTCATGTCTTACTTGAAATTAGAAAATTATATATATATATAGCATGTGAATACAAGAAATTGAATCTATTATAGTGACACTTATTGCAATAACATTTACTTAGTCATTACTAAATGCATAAAATTGTACAGGTTGGAGACATGGAGCCAAAAATGAGGTTTGGTACTTATTTACTAATGGCAAAGTCATCGCTATATATAGAGAAAAATAAATAAATTATTTTTAAAAAAATAACAATTACTTCTTTTTAAAATATGATATATAACAACATGTCATTAGTATATGTCCAATAGATAAAAATGGAATAAATTAACTTTTTTTAAAATACATAATTTAACAATTTAATGATGAATTGTTGTCAACATATGGATGCAGAAAATCATATAGTCAAACTATACAATTTACTGTCTTCATCAATCACAAAATAATGACATGTCATCACAACATGACTACTGAAAGGCGAGTGAGTGCATTTTGCAGCCAATATTTTAGTAAAACCTAGTGCAACAATAATGTTATTATAGAATAATTTTTGAAAATTTTGAAATTTCAATTTCAATAACCTTTTCATGATAATATGTCATCACAAAAGAACTACTATAAAGTGAGTGGGTGCAATTTAGCATTGGAATTTTGGTAAACCCTATTGTGACAACAATATTGCCATAGAATAATTTTTGAAAATTTTGAAATTTGAATAATTATCCTTTTACTATGATATATTATTGCACTAAGACTCCCAAAAGTAAGAGTAGTCTAGTACTAATATTTTAGTAAACCCTATTGCGACAATAGAATTAAATATTGTCCTTAATTAAATTTTTTTTATAAAAGGCATAGAGTGTCATTTTCACCATTCAAACAACTGTAAAAAGGTAGAAGAAGCATAGAGGAAGAAGAAGGGAAGGTGTTCGAGGGTTTAAAAATTAGTTTGTAATGGTTTCTTTTTTATTATATTTGTCAGTTGATGTTGTTGTTCATTTATTTATTTTTCCATTAAGGTTAGTCGAAAGTTTTTTTATGCCATTTTATTTGATAAATTGTGGTATATTTGTAGAAAATACTTATATAATTTTTTGTTGAATTAGTTATTGAATTATTATATTGGATCTGATATTTTTATGATGACCCTATGGTTGCACATATTATATGATCATGATATATTGCTGATTTTTTTGTTTATTTTAGTATAGCTTTTGTATAATTGATTTTCATATGTACATATTAGGATGATATCCAATAGTTATGTGATGTTTATACTTAACATAGAATTCTTGAATTTCATTATTAGTATGAAAAGTCATAACACAAAATATGAAAGAATCTTCGTTAATATAAGAACTTTAAAATAGTGAGCTCTAAAATAATATAAATCTTTTTAAGAATTTTTTTAGAATTTCTCATGGACTAAAATATTTTAAATAGAATTTTAAAATGAAAAATAAAGTACTCAATATCTAAGAAAAATAAAACATAATGTAAAAGAAGAATTAGTGAAAAATAAAATATTGGATATACTCTTTTTTTGAGCAAATTAAAATTTATTCCCAATTAAAAATAAAAATTGACACAAAAATCATTGTTGTATTTATTGAGAATAAAATATAATATAAAAATAATTTTAACATAAAAATATGGATATTGGTTTAAATAATTTTTTTCTTTTCCCAAAAAATTGTGCATATATTTTTTGGTGAAAATATAAAATAGATTTTTATATGAGTGAGTTAATAATTTTTCTTATTCTAATAAAAAAATAATTTTTATTTTGAAATATGTTATAGTTTGAAAATAAAAGGGATGTTTGTGTATGTTTTCGATATTGGAAGGGAAGTCAATGTATTTTTATTTGGATTTAGGGGTATTATAATATAAAATTATTATAAATTGAATAATAAGAATATTAATGTAAAAATCATTTACCAAAGTACAACATTTAATAATTGCAACATGAAAATAAAGTAAGGAGACAGAAAATTTAATTAGTCAAAATAATAGTTTGTTATAAGTAGAGTAGTCAATAAGATTAAATAATGTTTAATCTTATTGGACTAGCTAATAACTAGCCACATTAGTAACTAGTTACAATATATCTATCGACAATAGTTAGATAACTTTATATGATCACTTATCTAATGAGTACTCGAATGGTGCAACAACCTTTCTTAAGAGTGCTAAAAACTTAATCTATCAAAAATGGATTGGAAGATGTCTATGCACTAATTGTACAAATGTGTTATTTCAAAATGTGAAAAAATGTTTACACCTATAATAGACCACGAATTTGATCTGTTTTACAAAAAAAAAAGGTTCACCATGATGAAAAAACTACATTATATTGGGTTTAAAGACAATTTTTAATATGTAAGCATTATCCTAAGTTTTAAATAATATTTCATGTATTGTAATAAATATTATTTATGTCTAATAGAAAGTATGGATTCATGTCTAGTAATATGGTTGTTAAGGTTAGTGATACATTTGACTTTGACATGCTATGATAAATGTTTATTCATGTGCCATTATTATAATTGTTCATAACTATGGCTATTATTAATGCTTACAATCATGGAGGTGATGAGGAACTGACCCACATAAGGCCCTACTCACATTGCTAATCATTACAAGTTAGGTAAATTTATCTATACTATATAGTTTATGTGATTTGTTCCTATATATATGATTTTTATACTTGGTAAAAAAATCTACAACATATATGAAAAAATGACAAAAATAGGAACATTGGCTTTAATAAAACAATATAGAAAATAGGTAAATCACTACCTCTACTATTTAATCCTCCCATATAGCACCTTGTTAGTCTAAACCATTCAAAATTACCATAACTAGTAAAAATGCTATTCAGGATGCATTGTGAGCTATTCTATAAGAATTGGCAATTAGTACTCAAGGAGCAGAGGGCTCGTATCATTGAGTCCCTTCATATAGGTATCAACTTATTTTGTGTATTAATTTATGATTTGAAATGGCCATTATTTTAATGGATTTTTTTCATTACATGTCTCTCAATGTAGAAATATTTTGAGTAGGGAGATATTCCATAGAAGCTAATACATCATTACTATGATGGCCACCAATGCAATGCAATTAATCTATACATAGATTGGAAGTATAGATTGCAAGATCATTACATGATGCATGGAAGGGATGAGATCAAATATGTGAGGCAAGTTGTGTCGACAAATATGCTTCAAAATCATTAGCTGTAGGTTTGCAACATGTTCAAAGAGTCTATAATACTTCGTAAGAATAAATTACATATTCTAGGTCATAATTTTTAAATTTTAAGTTTACTTGTAACTCTTCTAATGCTTGTTATGTGTTACTTTGAATTTGGAGTAAAGGTTTAGGAGAAATGCACATACCAAGGCATATAAAATGTATAATGGTTGGCATGGATTAAAGTTCATATGAGAAGGTATGCTAGATAAACATTCCTTATGCTTTAGATAGTACAAATTACTTTTAACTAGCCTAGAAAAATAAGATAACAACTTAATTGTAGTCAGTTCTAAAGAATTTCCTTAATCGTTATACTAAGCCATTAGAGGAGTGGCTATCAGAGGAGGTTTGGGCTGACAATGTACATATTGTCTTTTTATTTTCTAATTTTTATTACTTGTGTCAATGTATGTAATTTTTATGTATTTTATTTTGACATTATTTTACTCCTTTTTATACAGATATCTTTTTAATTATTGTATATCATTTAAGATTTTATCATATATATAGATTTCATTTTCTATTTGTTTTGGTATTATAATATAATGCTAATAGTTAAATTTTAAATTATATTTATTATGATATACAATTGATTAATAATATTTTATGAATTTTTATAATAATAAAATTTAAAAAAATTGAATTAAAAATTTTTGAAGATCTATAGTGATGACATTTATTGTTAGTATAGATATTTTTATTTTTTAAACTTTTAAAAAGATTTCCTTATTCAATGATAACAGTCATCAATAAAAGTATTGTCATGTTAGCAATATATATAGCAATGACATTTGGTCATCACTATATACTTTGCTGACAAAGTACATCAATAGTTAGGGTGAGATTCTTCAATGACACTTTTTGTTAGGATAAGGTTACATGACTTATAAGCACAATTATGCACTAGCTACATGTTCCCAATGACAAAGTCATTAGTATAGGTATACAATAATGATTTTTTGACTTTTTGCAATGATAAATATCATAATAAGATTTGTTCCTTATATTGACACACATGCACATGCACACACCAAATTTGTAGTTACATAAAGAAGTTTTAGTAGTTCAAACCATTAGAAATTAGAAACCATAAGCATCTTTAATAGTGACAATTAAACATCCTCCCTTAAGGCATCTTTATTAAAATTAAGGCTCTTGAACTGAATTGTAAATAATAAAATAGCAAGATAGAAAAAGATGAGGGTGATAAATCATATTACAAAAGGAAGCCTTTTTGGTGAACTTGTTAACTTCATCAATGTAAATAATGCACTGTTGAGTAGCTATGATAGCATAGTCTGCAACCTAAAATTAAATTAGTGTAGTGTTACCACTTATGACTATTCATGATATCATTAGCAAGTAGATGTACTAAAAGGAAACCAGAAAATAGTCACAATTAATAATTGTAGCAAATAATTGAAGGAAGAAAATATTTACAAAGTAGTTATAAAATTTTATGAAAAAGAAAAATGCTTAAGAAAGTGTTATTCACTAAAAAAAGAAACTAATAATTACTCTATAGGTCAAATGGCTAGGAAAATTTATGCTAAAGACTTTATTAGAAATTCTTTAGTTTAGATAAGGCAAATATTTCAATAGGTTTCATAAAAGTTAAAAGTTTCTATGAAATACTAGAAGTTGAGAAAAAGGATCCTACCATATGGCATGCCTTGATTTAAACTTTAAGAATGAAAATCTAAATTCCAATGCCTAGTTGCAGTGATCCAAAAATAATATTCAATTGATCACTCTATTTAATATAAGATAGGCATAAGAGTAATTATGACAAAGAGCTTATTTAATATGGATTCCATAGCTTCCTTTACATTTCTTATTTGCCCAAATGAGGTAAATGAAAACAAATGTGGTAAATCAATTTCTAATTAATTATAATTTTTGTAAAAAAATTGGATCAAAATAACCAATGCTAATATTTTACACCTTACTTAAACTTGTAAGCATTAGTGAAGTCCTTAAGAAGGTAAAGGTTTTCATTTAGATTCCAAAGAATCAATATGATACCCCATACACAAATAACTCCTCAATTAAAAATAAATGTAGAAAAAATTAACAATTTGGAGGCTGAAGCTTTGACACTTAAGATTGAAACCCAAAATCAATGATAAGCATTTACATAGTTTAGAGTCATAAACAAGGCTATAGGAATACATTGAAATTCAAAAGAGAGATTATGAAGACATAATAGGCAAAAAGGAAACATTAGCCTACCAATCTAAGTTACCTTAACTTCTAATAAAGGATTCCACCATCTTTGAATTAGGCATCATCAAACTTTCCCTAGTTGCATTTTCTTAAATAATCATTGAAATAAAGAAGCTAATTGCTTTAAATTATTGCTATTTAAAATTGCTAGCTTTTGAGTTTCTCATGTGATTACATTTATTGCTTTCACTTTAAAAGCCTTGTAAAATGTCCAGTACAGAACAAGATCTTTGTTGCATTCTTTTCCAATCCATCATAACCTATTTGACTAAAAAAAGTCAAAGGCAAAGTCCATAAATATTTCTTTCCCAAGTTAAATTGGGATAATCACACAATCTCAAGCATAAAAAAAGTATGTAGTAAAAACCACATTCATGATGAAGAAAATGAAAAAGAAAAAACTTTTATCATTGTTAATTGTTTATCAATCATATTATGAAAACAACATATCAAAAAGAAGTCTAACATGCCTTAACTTAAACATAATTGTTACATTTTTTATATTGAATTTTGAATAGATTGTGTTCATAATATATTAATTAAACAATTTTAATAGATAATTAACAATCTAGAGTGTGTAATAGCCTTCATTATCTTTGAAGTAAGGCTTTTCTAAGCCTTTGGTTTTATAGTAATTCCTCTATAATAAATAACAAGATAATATGCGAGAAAACATGTTGAATTGTAAAAGGAATTAGTTGTTTCTTATAACAAAACAATTTTATTAAATTTAATAAGAGATTTGAGAAGCAATCATCAAAAAGAAAAAAAATTGACAACACTATAATGATACAAAGTAAAATATGCCTATTAGATTACATGAACTAATCATTTATTTAGCCAAACCATTCAATTTCGATATTGCTAACTCTGATATAGGCAACGAATAGGAACGCAGAAGTCTAAAGTGAAAATTTAAAAGTGTCAATTTAGAAGTTTCATATCAGTAACATTGATTTAGAAATTGCCTCTATACTTTTTAGAACTTTATTTCCTAAATCTAATACTATCTTAGTTTTCATGAACCAATCATTATACATGATTAAATGATAAAAAGACTTAATTGAACTTGGAAATGTTGGTAATGAGCAATGATGCAAAAGCTTACATGCAATTTATCAAAAATCCTATTTTCATAGAAAACTTTTTATAGTTGGTCCTCAAGCATTGTACATATAACCTAAAATTAGGAAATTAAAGTTCTTACTATTGGGTTTCACATCATGTAATGTAGTGAAAAAATAGTTTTTCAAAATTAAGTCATGTGAAACATTCCCACGAATCAATGTGCAGGGACATAAATTAAGAATCAAAGATTATGTCTTGGAGTGCAAATCTGAATCACGAGCATAATCAGGTGATAGTGTCTCTACAATATCATACAAAGTGAATGGTGACTTTTCAATCTCCACGAATCTATTAGGATTCGTCTCTGACACAAAGAAGAGAGGTTTAGTGTGGTTTTGTAGGGTGTTTTTGTGTGATTTTGCTAATGACGAATTTGCTTGTGTTTCATACAAAACAATGATGTCTTCATGCCCCTTTTATAAAGCTAAAGGCATGCATCTTTCCTAGTCCTACTAAGAAAACTGCAACTAATCTTAATTCTACTCAATCACTAATACCTATTTCTAACATGGTGAGAGTGAGGAAAGATAAGGTTTATTCATTAGTTATCTAATATTATTAATAAGTAAATATTATTAGATAATAACATTATCTCATAATATAATTACCTAATATAAAATTATATAATTATCTAATATTACTTTAATATTAGATAATATCACTTAATATAATATACATATACATTATTACTTTGATAATATATATATATATAATAGTAAGCCTAATTAATAAGTTTTTAATTTAACTAAAAATTAATTAATTAATGTCTCATTCTTACTCCTCTTACGTGACCCTATAGGTTCCTACTACATTGATAATGGCCCATGATTAGATCATAAACAGAGAGTGATATCTAGCAATACATTATTATCACCTAAGTAGTAAGAATGTCTATGATTCAACATCCACCTAGTGTGTGATTAATGCTTTGCATCACAGTCCTTTTTGTAATGATATTCAAATCGAACTAGAGGCATAGAGTGTATTATCCTCATCAATGTTTAATTTATATTTCTTGATATTGAGTAGACTAACTTAAACAAATGATCAATATTACATATTGATCTAGTTGAATATGTTTATGTATTTCTAAGTCTCACTCAATTAAGGAGCCTAAGGAGATCTCTCCTCTATACAAGAGTAATAAAATTTCATTTACATCACTCACATCCCTTTGCATGATTCGTGATACACATAATTAATGCTTTATATGTCATCTCAATTAAAGGTGATACAAGATGATATCAAAGTGTGTGACCCTCATGTAGTAAATTGTAGTGACTTCAGGTTAAAGAACTATGTGGATTATGGTCACATAAGAATAGCTAATAACACATGACAATTCATGCAGTATTCTCACAGTAGATCAGTCTAATACATCTATTTACTAATAATGTATCTATATATTAACTTAATATCATATATCCATAATTCATAATCATCAGTCATCATACATAATAGTCTTAATGTATTATTATTATCCATTTTGCAATAATATTCAACTATGAATATTTTAGGAATAACAAAACTATTTCAGGGATAATTATTATATTTAAGCTATAAATTACACAAATATTAAAATAAAATAAAATAAAACATAATAATTGTATTGCCTAAAATAAAATGTAATACATTGTGCATTATTATAATCATCTTATGATTGACTCTTAGGACACACACACTAACACTTACAACCTAAATGCAGATCCTAATAAATAATCATTTATCCCAATTGCATGCTCGTACTAATGTATAAAAGTCATGACCTACCTGGTCATAATTAGCATAGATTTTAAGCTTAATTCCATTTTCAGTCCTTTTAATATATGTTTTGTTCGCATTTGATCTCCTTTAAATGAAAAAATCTATTTTAATCCCCCTAAAATTAAAATCTAAAAGCTTTTAGTCCTTTTATTAATTTTTCCATTAAAGTTAATGGAAAAAAAGGAAAAAAAAAAGAGAAAAAAGAGGAAAAAAAGGAAAAGGAAAAAAGAAAGAAATAAAAATAAAAAATTAAATATATAATTTATTTATTCATTAAAATAAGAAAAATACAAATAAAATAAAATAAAAAATATTCAAAATATTTAATTACTAATTATACTAAATGATATATCAAAATATTTAAAAACTGATAAGTAATTTATTTATTTATTAAAGAAATTAATAAAATTAATAATTATATTAAAATCATATCTAATTATTACACTGGATAGAATAATTGATCATTAATAAATTTGAGTGTATAATTTATTTTATGTGTAAATGATAAGTTATTTTTTATAATTTATTCAACCAATAATGAATTTTCTTTTACTAAAATTTTTTACATTAAATATTCCTCAAGAAAATTAATTATTATTAAAAGTCATCCTAAATATGAAATTAGTTTACACACTCTAATAAATAATTAAATATATATTTTTATTGTTATACTAAATAAGTATACTTTTTAATTTTAATTTATTATTTATTATTTATTTCTTTTTTATTACTATTTTTTTCCTTTTCTAATGTGCCAAGACCCCTTTAATTTGAGTATATTTAATTTATAATAAATTAAATTTAAAAATTATAATTATTTAATATAGAAATAAAATTAAGTGATTAATAATTTATTAGTCTATAAATTAATTTTATATTTGGGATACCTTTTAGTAATTTATTTATTTATTAAGGTAAGAAAAAGAAAAAGAAAAGCAAAAAAAGGAAACACTCAAAATATTTAATCACCAATTGAACTAAATAATATATCAAAATATTTAAAATAATAATAATTTATTTATTTATTTTTTAGTGTAATTAATTAAATTACTAATTATTTCAAAAAACTATTAACTATTTTAAAGTCAAATTTAATTAAAATTTTTAAATCTACCTTGATACATTTAAAGCCTTATTTCATCACAATAGATAGAATCATTGATTGTTAATTTATTTAAGTGAGTAATTTATTTTATGCTTAAATAATAAATTATTTTTATAATTTTTTCATTCAATTATCATTTGTCTTTTATTATTGAATCTTTACATCAAATATCATTTAAAAAAAGTATGTCAAATATAGAATCAATTTATGCACTAATAAATTATTAATTACTTATTTTTATTTCTACATTAAATAAGTATAATTTTTAAATTTAATTGTTATAAATTAAATTTATCAAATTAAAAGGGTTTTGGCACACTAGAAAAGAAAGAAAATAGTGATAAAAAAGAATATATGATTGAAATAATTTGAGTGTATTTAATAAATACTAAATTAAAATTAAAAAGCATATTTATTTGGTATAACAATGAAAATATGGAATTAATTATTTATTAGAGTGTATAAAATAATTTAATATTTAGCATGACTTTTAATAATAATTGATTTTCTTGAGAAATATTTGATGAAAAGATTTTTAGTAAAAAGAAAATTCATAATTGGTTGAATAAATTGTAAAAAATAATTTATCATTTAAACATAAAATAAATTATACACTCATATTCATTAATGGTCAATTATCCTTTTTAATGCAATAATTAAATATGATTTTAATATAATTACTAATTTTATTGATTTCTTTAAAAATTAAACAAATTGCTTATTATTTTTTTAAATATTTTGATATATCATTTACTACAATTAGTAATTAAATATTTTGAGTATTTTTTATTTTATTTTTATTTTTATTTTTCTCATTTTAATGAATAAATAAATTATGTATTGAATTTTTTTTTCTTTTTTTCTCTTTTTCTATTAACTTAATGGACAAAATTAACAAAAGGACTAAAAGCATTTAGATTTTAATTTTAGGGGGACCAAAATAGATTTTTTTATTTAAAGGAGACTAAATGGGAACAAAACATATATTAGGAGAACTAAAAATAAAATTAAGCCTAGATTCTATTGCCAATATCTACTAGCTCATTGATGAAAAAAATATTTACTTTATTATTTGTTCCTGTTTCACATCTCTTAGTGAGTTACACATGCTTAATTTCATAAATTTGGCCTTGTAGTATAATTTTGGGTTAGTTTTATAATATTATGAATTTATTCAATTAATGCTAAATTTTGACACTATTTATATTTTTAGCTATATCTTAGGCTTTGATGTCATATTGAAGTGGTTTATATATTATTGGAAAACTTAAAGAAAGATTTGCAATTTTGGTGGGTTGATCAAAGCGCAGTTAGGACTCATTGAAGCCTTCATTTGGTTTAGAAGTTGAAGTTTTGTCTATATCCTAATTGACTTAACTTTGATTTTTGAGTCATATTTGGAGGAACATAGGTCTAATTAATGTGAAATCAGTGTCCAAATCCTCATAAGACCTAACTCTACAAATTTTGTATTTATGGATTACTCAAGTTGCATTATTTCAGTGGTTTTATTCTAGTTGGAAGTCATATTTACTAGATTTTCACTACTATAACTCCTGGAGTTAATGGATTTGTAAAAATAGGTTCTTTGCTTCCAAAAATGAGGAAGGCCTTATTCTTGTAATCCTAAGAGGCATAAAATCTAGGTCTAGTAGGGTTTTAGGTTAATTAGATCAAATAAAAGAATAGAACTCATTAGACACAAGAGACTTTGCACATTTAATAGACAACTTTTCTTTTCTTTTTCTAGCTCGTGTTCTTAAGCGATGGAAGACTAATTTTGGAGCTGATTAAAGGAGTTTAAGACTTTCCTCTATTAAATTATGAGATTATAATTTGTAATATTAGCTTTCTATGATTAATTTTCCTCTTTCCCTAATTACTTATATTGATTTCTTGAAATTTCTTGTGTTAGATTTTGATTTGGTATAATTGAAGTTCATCCTTGTAATTTTTGATATTTTGCTATTTGATATTGAATTGTGGTTAGCAAATCATAGTTTTATACAAAGGAGCAAAGGATTGAGGGATTAATTCAAAGGTTTCTAATTTAATTTTTTAATTCAATTGAATTCTATCATTAAATCAATTTCGATCTAACTT
Organism: Sindora glabra; assembly: GCA_020226215.1. Taxonomy (NCBI): domain Eukaryota; kingdom Viridiplantae; phylum Streptophyta; class Magnoliopsida; order Fabales; family Fabaceae; genus Sindora; species Sindora glabra. The sequence continues at coordinate 73,059,407 of CM035229.1, forward strand.
AAGGATTACAACAATTGGTTAATTTAGCTAATCTTGATTGATCAAATCTTATATGGTTATCTAGCATAGGATTCATAAATTATTGTAAGGGTTCTGCTTAATTCAAGATTGAAAGATTAATTAGAAAGGTCAATTCTTAATTAATTTATGATTAATCTAAAATAGAACTCTCAATTCATTGAATTGGCTATTTCATTACATTGTTTTATTCTTTGCTATTTAATTTTTTATTTTACTTTGTTTAATACATTTATTTTAATTTTTAATTCATGAAACCCCTCCAACTTTAATTCTATATATGTTTGCATACTTCATATTACTATATACTACATTCGATTACTACATTTTGCATTCTGTCTAATTTTTATTCTTTTTTTAGTTTTATTTCAAATCTATTGCATTCATTTCCTATGTTTTTAATGCATAATAAATTATACAATTGTATAAACATTATTAGTGAGTCAATTTAGAAAAGATAATTCAAAGAATTATAGGGGTACGACTTAGTTTGTCTCATTATATTGTATTATTTTTAGCAAATAAGCATTAATCTAATTTTGGTGTATTATTTTTAGCAAATAAGCATTAATCTAATTTTGGTGCATTGTAATGTGTAGATCACCTATCTAAACCAAAGATGGTATCATCATTTAATATTAATAAAGACTTATGTAAGATATGTAATTTCTTTATCAAGACAACATATTTATATAACACTGTCTAATCATATATTCAAAGTATGTACACATTTATTCCAAGGTTCCTAAATTCCTTTACTCTATCTTTCTATTTACTATCATTGGAATTGCACATGTCTCCCCTATTCCTGTATTGCTAATGGTGGTAATAAGGGTTTTGACTTGAACATTTGAAAAACATTTAAGAGAAAATAATGAAACTTAAAGTCTTAGTAAGTAGATAATTTGCTAATCTAAACACATTCATTAATAACTATTTAACTTATATTTCATAGCCATAATTAATTATCACAAATAGTGGACAATAAGTAATTAATAATAAGTATCCCTCCTTTTGCCTCATAATGTTTTTAAGTTAAACCTTAACCTTATCTCTCCTAGCAGTTATCAATCACAATTCCAACCTTCTTCTTCCCACCATTTACTAATCATAGTCATGTGATTTGGATTTAGGATCCACATTTCAAGGTTTTATCATGATGACATTTATATTGTTCAATTATCAAGGATAATTGTAAGTCATGACACAAAATAATACAAAGCAGTCATGCATCATAATAGGAAGGGTAGTAAAATTCAACAGGGTTTCCATTCATTATTAATATGATTAGCTTACAATAAGAAAGTAATTCATATTAATTAGAATGGTAATGTAAAATAGGGCATTATGGATTAATTCATAATAGATGGTTTTGATTTTGGACCTTTAGAATTGATTGCACAATAGGTTCTCTTGATTGATCATACTTCTAGGCAAAATGAATCAATTGTACAACCAATTCATTTAAGAAAATTTTATGGGTTTATAGTGAATCAATTGTATAATTAGTTCTCAAAGACCCAAATTTGCTTCTAAACAATGAGAATCAAATGCATAATTGATTTTCTTCTACAAATTTCTTGTCTTCACGAAAGTTTTACTATTATGGAACCATAAATGCTTCCTAAACACACATATTACCCTAAAATCATGATACAATCATCAATTCATGTATTATAACATGTCATCTCATGCATTGACATCATTTACCACTAGTAGTATATAAAATCAACACATCCTTAACATAATAGGATAAATACACAATTTATTTTGTTAATTGAGGAAATAAATGATCTACTTAGCTTAAAGTGGAAGAAATAAGGGAGATTGAACGGCAAGAGCTAGGAAAATAAGTTGATCATCCAATTTTATACAATAAACCTTGTTTAAATTTAATCTCTAATTCCTACCATCACTAAATTTGAAAGAGAATCAACACAAAATTCATTCTAGAAGAAATTAACTTTCCTTGATGAGTTTATGTGCAAGAAGTTCTTGAAATTAAAGAATTTGTTAAAGAATCGAAAGTAATGAAGATGGAGACTTAGAAGAGGAGAACCTCGATTTCTTAGTAGCCAAACTGAGAAAGAATGTGGCGTTTGTGAGTTTTGTTAAATATAGGAGCAATTTAGGTATTTTTAAAGTTTATAAGGGCAATTTAGGAAACTAAATAAGCTTAAATCTCCTCTAAGCATCCTACCTCAATTTTAATTTCACATAATATTGAGTTTAACTCTATTACACCTATTTTTGTATTAAGACTCTATTTTTTACAATTAAACACTTATCCTAATCCTTTCCATAACTTTCTTCTAGTTATTGCTATAGATATATGATTACTAGATAAATTAATTAAATTAAAATTTAAAATCTTAGGGGTATAATAGATTTTTTGCCTCCAAAGAATTCGCTCCTTAATTTTTAAGAGATAACTATCAAGGAATTAAATTATTCAATTTTCTAATTTACTAAAAAGATGCCGATAATTCTTTTTCATTTTTGGTTCAAATTCCTAGTTTGCTCCTTCCACCTTGTGTCTTTAGAAATAGAGCATTACAAATAATATTACTTTGGTTCTTAGTTTTTGAATTTGACAAGCTAGAATTTCTATTGGCCTTTCTTTAAAGGTGAATTTTAAATCTTATTGAAGTGGTTTATGTTGACTAATATGGGAAGTGTTAGCCAAATATTTTCAAAGCATTGGAATGTGAAACATTGAATGTATGGAATGTAGTTTGTATGGCAAATCAAGATGATAAGCCATAGGTGTAACATGTTGAATAATTGGAAATGGACTAATGAAATGAGGTGCCAAATTTCCTTTTCTTTCAAAATGCATCACTCTTTTGATAGGAGATATTTTCAAAGTCTTTGGCTATTTTTAATATATTTTGAATAATTTTTACCTTTTTAAGTGCATTAGAGACAAGATTAGGGCCAAAAAGTTTGGCTTTTCCTAGTTTGAGCCATCCTCCTAGGATTCTACATTACCTACCATGCAGAGTTTCATACAATGCCATCTTGATGGAAGATTGGTAGCTATTATTGTAAGTAAACTCAATTGAAGGCAAGTAATTCTCCTAACTTCCCTTAAACTCAAGAGTACACAATCGTAATGTATTTTCAAGAATATGAATTATACATTCTCTTTGATTGTCCATTTGAAAATGGAAAGCATTGAGATGGAATTATGTTTCAAGGGCTTGTTGGAAAGATTGCTAGAAATGAGTTGTAAACTAGGTGCCATGATCAAAGACAATATTAAAAGGAATTTTGTACAAAGGAATTATTCTATTAAGATATAACTAGGCATATTAGATTATAGAATAATTAGTTTCAATAAGGAGATATTGGGCTAACTTTGTCAATCTATTTACTATCACATAAATTGAATGTAATCTTTTTTTAGCTTAGGAAGGTTAATGAGAAAAATCCATGGTACACTTTCTTACATCCATTTAGGAATAGGAAGGGGTTAATGTAAACCAAAAGACTTCTGATGCTCCACTTTAACCCATTGACAAGTAAGGTATTTTAATATGAAATTAAGTACATCATGATTCATTGCTTTCCACTAGATTTTTTGTTGCAAGTCATGATACATTTTAGATACACTTAGATGCATGATATAAGAAGAACTATGAGCTTAATGAAGTTACTTATTTTGCTCACTAGTAAGAACCCAAAGTTAACTTTGAAATTGAATTACTTTGTGTTCATCAATGAATAAATTTGAGCTTTGATCTACCATTGCTTCTTCTTTCAATGTTAGGTATTGAAGGCTTGCTTTTACATTTCCTTAATTCTTTCTATCAATACAAATTGAATTGCCTTTTAGGAAATACCCACTATATGATCTTTAGCTTGAATATTAGTTAAAGTTCTTGATGACTTCTTGTTTAAAGCATCAACCACGACATTTGCCTTGCTTGGATTATAATGAATATTGTAATCATAATTTTTCACAAACTCTATCCATTTGCATTACCTCAAATTCAAATCCTTTTAGTCTAAGATATATTTTAGGCTTTTATGATTAGTGTAGATTTCAAAAAAATTTCCATACAAATAATCGCACTAGATTTTCAAAGCAAAGGTAACCGAAGCCATTTTAAGATCATGTGTCAAATAGTTTTATTCATGCTTCTTCAATTGTTAATATGCATATACAATCACCTTTCCATTTTGTATCAAGACATAGCCTTAACTGATTCCAGAATCATCATAGTATATTAAAAATCCATTAGATCTTGATGGAAGGGCTAAGATTGAAGCAATACTAAGACATATTTTCAACTACTAGAAATTATTTTCACATTTTTTAGACCATTTGAATTTCATTTCTTTCTAAGTAAGCTTTATCAAAGGAGAAACTATTTTGGAAAAGTCCTTAACAAATTACTAATAACATCCTAAGGAAACTTCAAATTTTAGAAATAGTGGAGGGTTAAGGCTAGGTTTGAATTGCATTAATTTTATGAGGATCAACTTGATTACAATCTTAAGAGATGATATGTCACAAGAATTTCATATTGAAAATCTAAAACTCATATTTAGAGAATTTCACAAAAAGTTAATGTCCACAAAGAGTTTGTAGAACAATTTGGAGATGTCATGCATATTTGTGTCCGTTCATGAAATAAAAAAGGATATTATAAATAAAGATAATCATAAAATTATCAAGTTGAAAGATTCTATTCATCAAAACTATAAAAGCTATTGGGGCATTGTTGAAACCAAAATACTTAATAAGGAATTCATAATGACCATATTGAGTTTTAAAGGCTATTTTAGGAACATCTTCTTTTTAATTTTTCAACTAATAGCACTAAAATGCAAATTAATCTTGGAAAAGAACATAACACCTTGTAATTGGTCAAATAAATCATCAATTCAAGGCAAAAGATATTTGTTTTTACTTATGATTTTATTTAATTGATGATAATCAATGCAAAGACAAAATATTCCATTATTTTTCTTTACAAATAGTATAAGAGCACCCCACAAGGATGAACTAGGTTAAATAAAACCTTTTTCAATTAACTCTTGCAATTGTTTCTTTAATTCTTTCAATTCAATGAGAGTTATGCGATAAAAAAGAATAGAAATGGGATTAATGCTAGGAGTAACTTCAATGCTAAAATTAATTTCACAGTCTAAAGGAAAACTAATTAGACTTTTTGGAAATGCATATAAGAATTCACAAAATGATAGGAAAATCTTTAATTTTAAAAGAAAGTTAGTTAAGATCTTGAACAATGGCAAGACATGCAGAGCATTAACTACAAATAAGCTTGAATTTTGATGTTGGAAATGATTCTAAAAATCTTGGAATCCTTTTCTCCTTAAAAAATTAATAACAAAGGTTCCTTTTACAACAAAAAAGATTGTTTTGTTATAATAATCCATCCGAGCTCGATATTTTGATAACAAATCCATTTCCAAGGTGATGTTATAATCTACCATTTTCAAAAGAATAAAAGTAACATGAAAAATTTGATCATGAATATAAATAGGACAATTTTCTATGAATTATGTAGCAACTAAAGTTTTATCTATTGGTGTAAATACAAATAGAGAATTAGGTAAATTATTAATTAGTTATTTAACAATGTTGTAAATTTCAAAAAATCAAAAGAATAGGTAGCTTATGTATTTAATAAAACATAAGCAAATAAGTTATTAATTGACATTTACCTATGATAATATCATTGGAGGTCTGTGCCTCTTGAAAGGTCAATGTGAAGACTTTGGCTTGGTTTCATGTTTAACTTCTCCCTTTGACATTTTCATTTCCACAAGGATCTTGTGAAATTTAGGATTTATGAGAGAATGGCTAATTTGTAGTCAGATTTTGTGGTGGAATAGGATAGTTCACACTATAGTTAAGATAGGTACTTGGATGATCCTTACAGTTATGGCCTAATTAACCACATTGAAAGCAAACTATGTTCACTAGGTTACATGAATCATGATGTTTATTATTGTATTACATGCACCTAGGCTATTCCCCTTGAAAGTAGTTTTTCTTTTGAAACATTCCTCTACTAGAATTCGTAGGAGCTTTATGAAAATATTAACATAGAGGAGGGTTAGCATGACCTCTTCCTCTAAGGGGGGCATTGCATGCACTTCTTAGTTAAAAGGTTAAAACAAATTGATATGGAGCAATCCTTTGATATTAGTTAAATAACTAAGCTCCTCAAACTTACCATTCTTTCTACCAATTTGAACCCTTTTTTCCTTTCTATCTTTAGTCCTATATTCAACTTCTAATATGTAATCAATGATGTCTTAAAATATGGTATCCTTGGTAACATGGGTGACATTGAGAAATGATCTTAGAGATCATAAGTAAACTTTTGAACCTTAGCCTTTTTCATTAGGAATCATATATCCCACATAGTAAGATAAATGAAGAAACTAAGTTACATACTCATTAATAGTTGTTAGGCCTTCCTTTAGATTTTCAAATTCACAAATTTTAGCTTTTCTGACATTAGATGGCAAAAATTGATCAAGAAATAGTTTTTAAAAGTAAATGATGTCAAAGATAGTCAAGAAAGATTTATGTTTTTAATTGTATTGATAAACCAATAATAGACAATATCTTCTAGTTTATACCCGACAAGTTTAATCATCATATATTCAAAACTAATTAACATTTTGCAATAATACTCTATTTGAGTAAGGAAGTAATGAGGGTTTTTATCAAAGTCAAGCATGGTGAACCAATAAGGCTTCAACTTATTGAATTCATGAAAGTATAGATAATTCGTTAGTGAGATTTTCTTTAGATGGAGTTGGTTCTTTATCCATCATATGGCTAGAGGCTTGAATCTCTTAATCCTAATGTTGCTCTTGCTTTTTCTTGGTGGAGAATTTGAGCCATATCAGGTAACAATTATTATTGAAAAGTAGTAGCCTATAGAGGAATATTCTAATCATCGTTTCCCCTATGAGTACCACTATGAGCTTCTAACCCTCTAGATGATTCTCCATCCTTTGAATCACTAGCCTAATGAGTACCTAATTTTGCCATTCCTAATTAAGGAAGGATTTTAAACATTCATTTCACATTTAAATATTTCAATAAGTAGTTATCCTAATAGTTACTCTATAAAAGCTCCATCACCATTGATACACAACTTTAAGTTTACCAAAATAGTATTAATGGTACATGTTCCTAGACATGCATATATCATTGATACAATTTCAACCAACACCTAAATAAGTAGTCAAACTCATACCCTACTCATCCTATCCTCATCCTTTATTCCTACTTAATTCCTAGATCTTGCTCTAATATTAATTTTTTCATGACTTACATGGTCATAACTAGTGTGGATCCCATTACCTATATCCACCAACCTATCTAAACTAAATTTGGTATCATCACATAATATTAGTAAAGACTGCTTATTTAAAATATAGAATTTCTTTATCAAGAAAATATATTTATATGATATTATTTAATCATATATTCAAAGTATGTACACATTTCTTCCAATGTTCCTAAGTCCATTTGCTCTATCTTTCTATTTACTATCATTAGTTGCATATATCTCCCCTGTTCTTGTACTATTGGTGGTTGTTGTGGGATTTCAATTTGAGCATTTGAAAAATATTTAATAAAAATAGTAAAACTTGAAGTTTTAGTAAGTAGATAATTTATTTATTAGACACATTCATCAATAACTATTTAACTTATATTTCATAGCCACAATTAAGTATCACAAATAGTAAATAGTAAGTAATTAATAACAATTATCCCTTCTTGTTCCTTCTAGTGTTTATCAATCACAACCCTAACCTTATTCCTCCCATCACCCACTAATCATAATCATGTAATTTGGATTTGAAATCCACACTACAAGATTTTATTGTGATGACATTTATGTTATTCAATTATTAAGGATAGTTGTATATCATGACATAGGATAATACTTAGCAATCATGCACTAGAGTGAGAGGGGTTATTGCTGGAAATCGCGCATCATACATGCACAGTGGAATAAAAATTTTGCACGATTTCCACCAAGGATCCATGCGAATAAAGAATGCCATAGATTAGGGATTAGGGTTTATACCTTTCGGCCAAAAATCTTCTGTCCGCTACACAGCAAATTCGATCTGCTTCTAACTCACGAACCGGAAGATCAGATCACTAGTGCAACGTTTGATGTGGCTGCACCTTTATGGTATCCACACGAACCCGTGAATCACCGATGAATGTCCACACAAACACCGGTTGAAATTGATCTCCTTTCACCTCGTAGTGCTAGCTACGCATCTTCAGAGATTTTTGGTCAAGGAGAGGTGCTAGGGTTTTTCTATGCCTTTTGGGGTGCGTGAATAATGATAATCATAATCCTATTATTACCCAACAAGCCTATTTAAATAGGTGCATAGAAAAACCTAACTTATTTGGGCTTTATTCCATGTACAATTATAGGCTTACTATTGGGCAGTATAATTATAACATGAATTCCTAAATATTAGGCCCAAACAATTTGGTCCATTAATTCCAAATTCACTAGGCTCTAAGTGTGCGACCCTACAGGCTCTCATTACGTTGGCAATGACCATTAATTATATTAATGATCATAAACAATGATTGGTGTCTAGCAACACATCATTATTACCCAAGCAAAGAGAAAATCGGTGATTTGACTAAACCTTTACATGTGATCATCACTTATGTCCTTTTGTCCTATACATCTAGATTGAGTACGAGACATGGACCGTGTCATTCCCGTATAGCCCAATCTTAAGGTTTCTTGATTCCTAAGTAAGCTGACTGAAACAAATGTAATCGACATCCCATGTCAATTCATTTGAGCATGGCCATGCATTTTCTCAGCTTTACTTAATCAAGGGGCCCAGAGATGTTACTCCTGTTATATAGGAGGGACAAATCCCATCTTGATCACACAAATCCCTCCGTATGATATGTGACATATCCAATATCTGCCCTTACATTCACTCAACCATTAGTGATATAGAATAGTATTAAAATATGAAACTTACATGTAGGGAACCTTGGTGATCTCAGGTCAAAGGAACATATTAATAATGATCACTAAGAACCACTCATGACACTCATATAACGATCCATGTAGTGTTCTTAATATAGGTCGGTCCAGTATACAAGTTCTCTAACTTGTACTCATGTGTAAACTTAATATCCCATACAAGTCTTCACACATGCTAGTCTTAACATATCAAAGCAACCTAATCCACAATGATATATGACTAGGGACATTTAAGAATACAATTATTCTAAGGTTATTATTATAATTGAATATATTACGCAGACAATATATATAAATATAATAATTGGAATTACCATTAAAATAACATGATTCAAAATTACAATCACCAATATGATTGGTTTTAGGACATATACACTAATAGTTATAAACCTTAATAGGTTGTTTATTCATTGTTAATATGATTAACTTATAATAGGAGACCAATTCATATTGATTAGAATGGTCATATAAAGCAAGGCAATGTGAATTGATTATGTAGTCGATCACAATGGATGTTTTAGTTCTAGACCTCTAAAATCAATTGTACAATTAATTATCATGCTTAATCTCACTTTTTAGCAAAATAAATTGATTTTACAATTGATTCATTCAAAAACATTTTTTGGGTTCATAGTAAATCAATTATACAATTGGTTCTTAGGACTTAGATTTGCTTTTAGATAATGAGAATCATTTGCATAATTGATTTTCCTTTGCAAATTTCTAGTTTTTATAAAAATTTCACTATTGTATAGCCACAAAATGCTTGCTAAACACACATATTACCTTGAAATCATAATACAATCATTAATTCATGTATCATGACATGTCATGTCATGCATTAACATCATTTATCACTATTACTATACTAAATCAACATATCCTTAACACAATAGCATGAATACAAAAATTTAATTAGATAATTAAGGAAGTAAATTATCTATTTACCTTAAATTGGATGAAATAGAGGAGATTGAGTGGAGAGAGCTAGAAAGATAAGCTGATCATCCTATTTCATACAATAAACCAAGTTTGAACTCAATCCTTAATTCCTACAATCTCTAAATTTGAAAGGGAATTAACACAAAATTCATGCTAGAAGAGATTACCTTACCTTGTTGAGTGTATGACTAAGATGTTCTTGAAATTGAAAATTTTGTTGCAAGAATTGAAAGAAATAATGATGTGGAGTTGGAAAAAGAGAAGCTTGATTTTCTCATCAGGTAAATTGAGAAAGAATGTGGCATTTAGGAGTTTTATTAGAAATAGGGGCAATTTAAGTATTTTTGAAGTTCATAAGGGTAATTTAGGAAATTAAATAATCCTAAGTCTCCACCAAGGAACCTATTTTAATTATAATTTCTTATAGTATTAGTTTTAACTCAATTACACCTACTTTTGCATAGAAACTCTATTTTGCACAATTTAACACTTATCTCAATCCTTTCCGCAACTTCTCCTAATTATTGCTATGGGTATGGGATTACCGAATAAAATAATTAAATTAAATTTTAAAATCTTGGGAGTGTAATAATATAATGCACAATTTATCCTTCCAAACCTATTGTATAACAATTACACATGGCCTAGGGTAGAAGACATTCGCACAAAGAAGGAAGAGACTGTAAAAGCCTTGAAGAAATATCTTACTGCATATTTTCTTTTATCAAATCCAAGTTAATAACTAAGCAAACATGGCCTCAAGAGTTTCAAGTGTTGATTTCATAACCAAAATAGAATGCCACACTACTAGAAATGAGACATTTCCTCAATCAAACTACTATGAATTTATAACATATCAGGGAAGTGAGATATTATTACAAACATATTATATAGAATTATCACTAATACAGAATTGTTGATTTATATTAAATGTTTGATGAATTAGACGTAGGTTTTGAATTGTCATTTTATTGAACATTGCAGTAAATATTTTATAACGTCGGGTACAAAGCTGTCGTGGAAAATAAATATGACATCAATTCCAGTTATGCTTTCTCAGGTCATCAACATCTCACTGAATTGATGGCCCAAAACCTAATGATTGGAAAAATGCCGCACACGTACGTCAATGGTAACAACAAGAAAAGCATAATATCTTTACATCATCATTTAATAAAAAATTGTTAAAAATATTTATTTATTTAATTATTATTACTTTTTAATGATGTGTCATATTCTCATTTATTAATAGTAAAAAATATTTTATAGTGATAGTGAATTAAATTTACACTCTTTTCTCTAGTTATGCCTGGATATGAAAACTTTTATGAGAAAGCATAGTGGTTATCCCTTTCTTAAAAGAAGAAAAGGGTATATATTATTCAGCTACTCGCAAAAATTAAAGCGTTAGGTATTTAATTTAATTACTCTAAAGGGTAACGCCTTTAGTTGATATGTAGGCATCATCTTGCAACTGCTGGGTATATATAAAAGGGTAATGTTAAAGGAATTGAGCTTTCTAAGAATTTGAATATTTTTAGTTGAATTATATTTAATATATTAAAATTTATATTTTTAATTTTAATATATTTATTTTAAAATTTAAAAAAAACTAAATGATGAAATATTTAATTTTTTTAGAATTTGAATTTACTATAGCATTATCCATAATAAAATTCCATTTTATGCTTTCTCACGCTTTGGGACAATTTAGCACTTTCCTCCATATATTTTTATTTCATATCTGGCTAGGAAATAGCATTTACAGAGCCTAAATAAAGAAAGAGACCAAAAAAAAAAATATCTGGGAGACAGCTTATAAGAATGACCACAATATAATATTGAGTTCGAAAATTGTCTTTGTAGACAACCAGCAACTAGGTTTATTTTATAGTGGGCATTGATTAATATTAAACAATGCTTTTGTATAGACATAATACATTATTTTATAATTAAAAGGACAAATATATCCTTATTTTATTGTTGAAAGGAGTAGTAATAATGGCATAATTATTTGGGGCACATAGGATGGATATGCCGGTGCATGACAATATGATTATTTTAGGGAGTGTTAATATTTTTTCTTGAGGAAATTTTTGAACCATTTAGCTGAAAGTTTAGAGTATCTCTTTAAATCATTCTTGTAATCCACTAAGTTAATGCCAAATCGGACAGTATAGCCAAATCCCCATTCAAAGTTATCCAATAATGACCATGCAAAGTACCCTTCCACGTTTGATCCATCCCTGTCATAACCAAAAACATTGTTTTTTTCAAATGTATGAATGAACATTAAATATAATTCAAAATTTTGTATATATATATATATATATATATATATCAAGCGAATTACTAGTTTCATTACTATTTAAATAAAATGTTAAAGAAAGATATGAACACTTTGGATGATAGGGGGTACTCACTTGATTGCCAAATTAAGATAAAAGAGATAAGGTATCAATTAAAGCTTCTTCAACTGATAGGGTTAGATCATTAACCTCATCTATACCTACAATTAATAAGCAAATTAGTTTTAGTTTTATTTTGCCTCACTGGTTAAAAAGATACCAAAAATGTTATAATATTAAAAATAAAATTTAAAATTTAATTTTAAATAATTTTATATTTATTAAATTAAACTTTATAAAATTACTTTATTATCCCATTTTCAATTGTGAGTTCTTGATTTATATTTGAAATTCAATTTTAAATCTCATTTTTTTATTGTATATAGTATTATTGAAAAGAAAATGCCAAATATTACTTACCATTTTCAGTGACGTAAACTAAAGGGTTGTCATACTTTTTTTTTATATAAAGCAATAAGTCTCGAATCTCTCTTGGATAAACATACAACCAATTTGAGGCAGCTTGCGATTATTATGTATTTTCATTTAAATAATCATCTTTATCAAATTATGACTTAAATAAATTGACTTAATTTACATACCTCCAAACCGATAGGAATTCCATTATGTTGAGCTGTCCCAGCAAAACATCATGATGTTAATAATTCAATTATATATGCAAATATGATGAAGAAAGTGTTGTTCTTACTGGAGAGATTAACGAGAGCATCGGTGAGGTAGCTGGGACTGGCATTACTTGACTTGGCTGCATGGGTAACATAATTGGTTGTGTAGTAATTTAGTCCAATGAAATCAAAAGATCCTTTGATAAGTTGTGCTTCTTCTTTTGTGAACTTTGGTAATCGACTTCCCACCAGAGCCCTCATGCTCTTGGGGTAATCTCCTGTCGTCAGTGGGTCCATGAACCTATAATATAATCATAAATTATATATACAGATCTTTTCCATTCCAAACATATGATCGACAACATAATGTATACTAATTAATGCTCATTAATTAAATGGTCATTGTAAAATAGGTTCGGGTGTCAGGGAGAAATATTAAGACAGGGGCCAAGAGAAAAATATTATAAAACTTAGAAGTTCATGTAATTTTTCATATTATATATTATATAAAAATTTAGAAAACAAGGAGTCGGGCCTAGCCTAGCCTCCCCGCCTCCGCCACTGCAAGTGGCCAATCAAATTCTTTAAATTCTTTCAGCGGACATTATTGTTTGTCAATTTTTATTTTTTTAAAATTTTTTGGAGGGGATACAATTCATTATTTATATACAGTTTTTTCTTTTTTTAAAAAAAGATGAATCTCTTTCTGTCTCTACATTCTTTTACATATACATGAATTCAGATTTAACTTGGTAAAGTTACCATCCAAACATGAAATCAAGAGCTCTTTGGGCTGCTAGCTGATCAACTTTCTTATTTGAGTATGGCAGCATCCAGTGACACACTAATGTTATTCCTATGGAGCCGTTCTGAGAAGCCTATATACACAAAACCAAAAAAAAATTAATAAAAATGTTATTTTCAGTATAACTCATCATTTTAATTTTAAAACCTGGTTTGCAGTGTCACAATATTGCTATTGGGTCAAATTTTATGATGGTCATATTTTTTTCAAATTTTATTTATGAATTTACTAATTATAACACAATTTCAATAGAGATTTGAAATATTATATAACGAACTTGATATTTTGTTTTGTAGAGTTTGAGGGCAGCAGCATGAGCCAGCAATTGATGGTGTGTAACAATATAGGGTAGCGGAATCACCACCGGTGCAATTGAGGTTCTGCCAAGTGGAGCACCGTCCTGGTGCCAATGTTCTAGCTGCATATCCACCTCTACTCACCGTCCATGGTTCATTCCATGCTATCCAATGCTTCACCCTATCTCCAAATTCTTTGAAGCAAACCTCGGCGAAATCTTGAAAGTAATTTCTATTTGAATTAACAACATGAATAATATTATTTTAATTCCTATTTTGATTATATACTAAATTGTCTATATATAACTAATTATAAATTATGAATGATTGACTTAAACAACGCGAGGGCTTAAAAGTCCACCATATTCATCTTCTAATGTCTGAGGAAGGTCCCAATGGAAGAGAGTCACAAAGGGTTGCAAACCTGCGTACGTATATTAATTAATTACTAATTAACTAAAGTTTAGATTTAATAAATCTTGGAAAATTGGTAATGGTTGAAGACAATATATATTGAATATTCAATAATTAAGGACCCTTGGCCAGCAACTCGTTGATGAGATTATTGTAGTACTCGATTCCTTCCTTGTTGATGCCTCCACTAAGCTTTCCATCTGAAAATTAATTATCACAACATCCCACTTTAAAATCATGGAAATTTTCATGTAGCAGTCAAAAAATAAATCATCTGAAGATGTATAATGTACATTTAGGCTCCACTCGTTTCGTCGAAAAATATTTTTCCATAGAAAAAAAAATGAAGAAGTGATATACCATTTATATTAATAATAAAAAAATAGTACCTAGAAGTCTGAAAATGAAGGAAAGCATATTTCTTTTTAAAATAAGGAAAGTTACTTTCTTGAAATTCTTTATATTTAACATTAAATAAATAAAATATTTTCTCTTATTTTAATATTTTATAATTATATATTTGTAGAAAATGAAATAAATGGGGCCTTAACAATTTGTCCAATAAAACATACTTGGTAGTATTCGGGGCCAAGAGATGGATAATCTATATGCATCCAAGTTCATTTCCTTCATGATCCCAACGTCTTCCTGCAGCAAAGCATACGATTTTCACTTTTCAAGGTAGGCCATAATTTATTTATCAAAAAAAAAAAAAGAGTATAATTTATTTAAGTAATTTTATGAAAATTTCCTCCTTATTTTGTTTATTGAATTATCATCTTTAACTTGAGATGTATAATTTTAGTTTAACTTATTATTTTGAAACTTAAGAAAAGACAATCGATGGTGGAAAATACAACTTCCTATATATTAATTGAGCTACTTATAAAATTACCCTACTCGTGATGCTTCATGTATACTTGTGGTGCTAGTGCAATTTTAACTGAATTTATAAATCATAAAAACAAAAATGTTATACGTTTTGAAATTGGGATTCACAATAAAATTTTGAATATTTTATATTATTAGATTGAACTTTATAAATTTGATCCTATCATATTATATTTAATGACAACGTTTAATTTATATTGAAATCCAATTTCAAATTTTATGTTAATTGCATATGACATTGCTGGCCATAAAATTAGGATAAACCAAATTTTGAACATAAATTCTTTAGATATTATGTCACTAAGAACTAGTTGAAATGTTATATAATTTAATAATAGGGTTTTTATTTCATGCACCACTGATGTAATTCTTATTTAAACCAACAGTATATAATATTTCACCATGTATGTCATTACCTCTAAAATAGAATTTTCAATCAATGAATTGTTTTAATTTTTCTTTCATATCTATCTTTTTTTTAAGTTTTTCAATCATTTCCATTTTTTTAAATAAATTTTATCCTTCTTATAATTTCAAATATACTATAAATTTTTTTACAAAATTATATTGTAACAATTATTTTTAAATATTTCCTTGCAACCTCGGGTTTTTTTTTTACTTTTTGACCATTGCTTTTTTTAAATAAAAATTTATCCTTTTTATATTTTAAATTTTTTTCTTAAAATGGAAAAAAGTGAAGCAGAACATGTTTATATATATATGTTTATATATATATATATATATACATATATATATATATACATATATACATATCTACATATGTACATATATACATATCTATATATATATATATATATATATATTATAGGGAAAAAGGTCACACAATCGTTCTGGTGTTATACGTTTAAGGTATTATTTCTTTATATATACTTATATATATTTATTAATATTCTACAATATTTTTAACTCATACTAATTTCATTGTATTAATGTTCATAAAATACATGGACGAGTCATAATAAAAAATTAATATCACTGAATTTTCGAGAAATAAGGAAATCATGATGATTTAATTATTTATTTTTCATTAAATTTGAAGCATTATTACATGTTCCCAATAAATAAAGATTATAAATTGTTATTTCATTATTACATCATGTTTGGCACCAAGTTACGAACCTAATGTATTTAATAACAATCCAAGGCATTCTAGTTCTACGGCAAAAGATATATATATTGCAATTTATTTATTTTCTTTGTATTACATATTATAAATTCAATGATGAATGATTTTATTAACGCATGAATCATAGATGATAGCTACAAAGTCAAGTAATAAATTAGGACCTTAATTTTTAGAAGTAGAGGAAAAATCTTAATCCTCTTTTTATGAAAAGGAAGATTTAACTAGAACTTTTTATTAATATCTTTTATGCTTATATTTATATACCGACTCATTTAGAATCATTGATGATAGCTACAAAGTCAAGTAGTAAATTAGGACCTTAATTTTTAGAAGTAGAGGAAAAATCTTAATCCTCTTTTTATGACAAGAAAGACTTAACTAGAACTTTTTATTAATATCTTTTATGCTTAGATTTATATACCGACTCATTTAGAATCATTGATGATAGCTACAAAGTCAAGTAATAAATTAGGACCTTAATTTTTAGAAGTAGAGGAAAAATCTTAATCCTCTTTTTATGACAAGAAAGACTTAACTAGAACTTTTTATTAATATTTTTTATGCTTAGATTTATATATCAACTCATTTAGTATTTTTATCATGTATTTGATATTTTTTATGTTTTATAATTTATATATTTTAATTTAGCAAAATTATTTAATTTTTCCTGCCTTTAGTTATTAAATTATTTTTAGTTATACGAAAATTTTCCTATAAAAATTTTAAACAATTCTTATGCTTTTTTTATAAGCCTTGTAAAGGAAACAAATATTTCAAATTCAATATTTTGTGTGTGTGTGTGTGTTATCATGTATTTGATGTTTTTTATGTTTTATAATTTATATATTTTAATTTAGAAAATTATTTAATTTTTCCTCCCTTTAATTATTAAATTATTTTTAGTTATGTGAACATTTTCCTATAAAAATTTTAAACAATTCTTATGCTTTTTTATAAGCCTGAAACAAATATTTCAAATTCAATATTTTGTGTGTGTGTGAAACTATGTAAAATAATTTATACTATATAAAATTCAAAAATTAAAAAAGATAAGATTTTAATAATTTACATGTTGCATAATTTTTTATAAGTAATAAATTAAAATAAATTAATAATAAATTTGTAAAGAAACAAATTTTCAGAATTGAAAGGTATAATTTCGTATTGCAAAATAGTTTTGAAAAGCTAATTTATTGTTTATTAAGAAAACAAATTTTTAAAATTATAAAAAGGATAAAATTTATTATAAAAATGTAATAGTTAAAAATAAAAAGGCCGGAAACTGATGAAAAATTGTTACAAAATCATTTTGAAAAAATAATTTACAATTTATTAAAATGAAAATTTTTTGAAAAATATAAAAAAAAAATTTATTTAAAAAAGTAATGGTTAGAAACTCAACAAATTAAAGATCATATTTTAAAGCTAGCAAGACACGTAGTGAAATATTATGCACTATTCATACAAATGAAAATACATGGGTATGGCAAGAAATAAAAATCCTTAATAATAATCTTTGTACCTTATAGCTATGATATTGATCAACAGATCAACAGCCACATCTCCATTACTTCGATCTGCTATTTTCTCTGCCATTTTCACATAATATAATTGACAATTTTAGTGCATGAAATTTGACTATAATTCATTATTTCTAACAGTTTTAAGAAAATATAAATAATAAAAAAAAGACCTGGATATTTATGAGTGAAAGTATCCCAAATACTTGGTCCTTTCCCTCCCTTTGCTGCACCTTCATACTGAAATACTGAAATACATACGTGCAATAGCAACTCCCACGTTAACGTAATTTAAAATTAATCTAGTTTTATTTAAGGTAATATAATTTAAATCACAGATCAAAATCATGAGTACACATAATATCTGACACATGCATGCGTTGGAGATGCATGCAGATCGTTGAAAAATTGGAGATTGAGGAAAACGATATATATAAATTACAAAAATGCTATATGCAATAAAAGTGAGATTTGAAATGGGATTCTAAATCTTTTATACTTATTGAATTGAATTTTATAAATTTATCCTATTATTCCATATCAATTGACAATTCATAATTTATATTTGATGTCTAATTTCAAATTTTATTTTTAGTACATATAATATTATTATATAAACTATAAATAAAAATTAATATATACTTGGTAAGATGAAGAAGCTGTTCCGAAAATAAAACCAGGCGGAAAACTGCTCCGATTAAGGGAAGCAACACCGTAGGTGTTTGAGAAAGCTTCAATGGCATTGAGTGAGGTAAGAAGTAAAAGACTGAGAAGCAATTGGCCTTTCAGCGCCATAGCTAGCTGTTTGCTCGCTTCAGATTGACAGATATTGTGATTTTGTTATAGTTCTTTATATAGAAAACCTTATATACTATTTTATTACGCTTATTAAACACGAGATTTGCATCCCATGAATTCGCCCAATGAAATTGAACTACCGTACACCGACATTCTTCTCTACTATCTTCTTAAGTTGGGATAGTACGAATACAATCTCGTAATTTTTATGAAAAGGCACTATTTCAAATTGAGATAATATAGATACAATTTTGTGAGTTTTATGAGATTTTCTTATAAAATTGACATTATTTTATATAAAATTTATAATTTTCTTTCAAAAAATCTTGCAACAAGTCCTAAAATTTTTATGATGCAACTATTACTATTTTATATTGTAAAATTTATAATAAAAGTTATAAGATTTTATGGAAAAATTGTAAATTTTATATGGACAATTGTATTCTCATAACTTATATCATTATAAAAAATGATATACTTTATATAAAATGTTGTGTATTTTGTAAAAAAATTATCATAAAATTCATAATTGATTGTGTGCGAACAACCTAACATATTATGCGAAAATTCCCGTGTATATTACATATTAATGTGTGATGTATTCTATTATTATATATTCTATTTGCCAGATTCTCCAACTTCCTTCGGCTGCATCATAAAAGATAAGGTGAAAAGGAAATTTATATATTACTTAACGAGAGAATAATAATTAAAGAATTAAAAGAGGAGGACAACTACCAAAAAAAGAGGACTATTTATCGTCTCTTTCATTGGAATATAGTTGGAAAAAAAAATTTAAGCTTTTAATTTGTCACCATATACTTTCCTTTATAGCTCATTAATATTCCGTCTCACCAACAAATCCTCACAGAGACTTCTTCTTCAATTTTTTATATGCTCCATTTCAAAGTCATGGCAAAGAGTTTCAGAATTTTATCAATAATCGCTATCAACCAATGCAACTATGTTAATATATGTCAAACTCGATAAACCAATGAAAAATTAATGCTTATATTTTTTTATAGAGTACAAAAGGCGGAGCCAGAATTTCTCGTTCGAAATGCTTAAGTATTTGTATTTTATAATATATATATATATATATATATATATATATATATATATATATATATATATATATATATATATATATATATATATATATAATTTTTAAAATTTCCGAGAGCCAGAACCCCTGCCTGTACCGTTCCCTCCGCCCCTATAGAATGCTAATGCATAATTTGAGTAAACTAACCCAATTATCACATAAATGTCATGAAAAAAGTGAAAGTATTGTGTATATTTATAAATTTGTACTTGTTTATAAATCTAATGATAACTATGTGATTCCCCCCTTTTATTTGGATAATAATAATAATAATAATAATAATAATAATAATAATAATAATAATAATAATAATAAACGAGAGAAAATGTGAAGAAAGAAAATAAGAGGAAAGAAAATAATAAAAATTTTTTTTTTTTGTTTAGATGTGCAGAAAACATGAGAAAAAGAGAAGAAAATAATTTTCTATTATTTTTTTGATAGAAAAATAGAAGAAAAGAAAACTAAATTAAATTAAATGAAAATTTTAATTTTAAATTTTATATATTTATGTAAAACATTGTTTGTGCCCAATAATAAATACTATCATATTCACCATATTTACGTATAAATTTTTTGGTAAATATATATTTAATAAATAAAAATATGAAAATATTATTAATTAAATATTCATAACAAATGTTAATAGAAAATTTTAATCATTATAAATGTAATCATAAAAAAATTTGAAGAGTTTAACTGTACTAACTGTAGTTGGATTTCTATTAGATGTTTTTCAAGTAATTAATTTATTTTTCTACAAAAATATAAATTTATTTATTTCTTATAATTTTCTATAGAGATTTTAACTTTATTGTTAAAATTATAATATTAATTTATTCAAAATTATAATATGATGCTTAATTGGATAATTATTCTAAGACATACCAGAGATATCCTAATGACAATTGATTTTAGCAAACGAAGAATTTAATCAAAAATTATAAATAAAATAAATTCAAGGGTAAAATTCTAATAAGATAATTTTTCACCCTTCTTTCAGTCATGTATGTCAAGAAATTCTTTTAGTGAGCTCCATTCTTTTTGTCTACACCTTTTCTCCTATCATTTTTCTACCCCATAGCCCAACAATGAAAAATATTGTCTTCCACTCATTTTATTATTTTTTTAAAATTCTCTCTCTACCCATTTTCTATAAACACTAGCAAAAAGTTTTTTTTTGGTAATCAAAAGGGGTCCAACAGACCCAAAGATAAAAAGGAAAAACTAACAAATTAAAACCATGTAAGTCATGGTGACTCCAGAAGCATCAACGAGAACCATAGTTGAGATTATGGGTGAAGGATTGCAGAAGATATAAGTTCCTGGTTCCATAAAAATGCTTAACTTAGCCAGCTCATCTGCATAGGAATTCCTTTCTCAGTAGGTGTGTTGAAATTGCACTTCCCACTCTTACTTTAGTAATCTTTGAATCGTCTGAATCAAATGATTACCCTTGTAATTGGGATTAGTTAAACAATGGAGGAGTGCCTAAGAATCACACTCAAGAATGACCCTTCTGTAACCATATTTCCAAGCTACTTGAAGTCCATATAAGGCTCCCCAGCATTCTGCTATAAAAATAGCACAGAAACCTAATGCTCTAGCAAAACCAACAATCCAATACCATTCATATCACGAATAACACCTCCACAACCAGCCTTCTTTTCCTCTCCCCTGACTGAACCATTAGTGTTGATTTTAACCCACTGTTTTGGGGGAGGATCCCAGCAAATAGAAATGGGCCCCAACACTCTCTTCATAGAATGATGCTCATAAGTTATTACTACTCTTACTTGATCTACATAATGTTTCACAACATACCCCGATCGTGTTGGAAAGCTGAAGTTTTCCTGATGAATCATTTTATTTCTCCATAGCACCTAATTGCCTAAGTGGTACTCTAACTCATCTGCTGGTCATGAAGCTGGTGAAGATCCTGATTTAGATTCAAATGGAACCAACTAATGGTTGGACATGCATAGAAGTCTAATCTACTCTCTAGTTTTAATAGAATTCTCCAAATTTCTCTCGCTGTTTGACAATCTTGCAATACATGAATGACTGTTTCGTTCTTCCCCCTACAAACTCGACAGTCAGGACTCCCCTGTCCCCATCTACTGGTGTAAGAGTTTGTAAGAAAGGTTTAATTATCTTATTTTTTTAATATTATTTAAACAAGATAATATTATAATTGAAAATATAATATACACATTGAAGCCTCTCCTTCCAAGTAGAGTCTCTCCTTATCAATCTAGCTTCATTCTAGGTAGAAGTATTCAAGATAATATTATTATAGCGAGTGAGATGATTCACTCAACGAAGAGAAAATGAGGTAAGAAAGGTTTTATAGCTCTCAAGATTGATCTAGAAAAGGCTTATGACAGAATCAATTGGAGGTTCTTAGCTGATGCCTTAAAGGAGGTGGGTATCCCTTCAAAGACCCTCAACCTGATTATGAAATGTGTATCTACATCCAATCTAAATATCCTTTGGAATGGCAACAAAACCATTGAATTTTAGGCCACTAGGGGAATTAGGCAGTGAGATCCCATTTCTCTTTATCTGTTTGTCCTTTGCATGGAAAAACTATCTCATATAATTCTGGATGAGGTTTAAGCGGGCAAGTGGAAGCCAATCAGAGCTGGTAGAGCTGGCCCTTTCATTTCCCATCTTATGTTTGCTGACGATCTTTTACTATTTGCAGAAGCATCTCTAGACCAAATTCAATGCACAATGGGGTGTCTATCTAGATTCTGTGCAGCTTCTGGTTAGAAGGTAAACCAAGAAAAGTCAAAAATTCTTTTCTCATCAAATATAGGCCCAATACTGGCTGGTAAGATTGCAGAAACTAGCAGCTTCTCTCCAGCTAACTCTTTGGGAAAATACCTTGGTATCAATTTACTCTCTTCCAGAAGGAGTAGACGTAATTATGAAGATATCCTTTCCAGAATTAAACAAAAGCTTGCAAGATGGCAATCACAAACCTTATCTATGGCTGGCCGTATAACTCTTACTAATTCAATCATCTCTAGTATCCCTATTTATCATATGCAAGTCGAAAGAATTCCTAAGGGAGTTTGTCAAGAGATTGAAAGATTGCAAAGGAATTTTATTTTGGGGCATGATTGCAATGTGAGGAAGGCTCATCCAATGAGATGGCAGCAAATTTACCAACCTAAGGAAACTGGGGGCTTAGGTGTTCAGAACTTGGAAAAAATAAATACTGCTTGTTTAATGAAGCTTTGTTATAAACTTTGTGCTGATGAGGAGGCATTGTGGGTGAGAGTCTTGAAAGGCAAATATGGATTTAGGAGTAATTGGCCCTGGAATCCAATTACAAGTAGTAATGACTGTGATAATCCCTTGCCCCTTGTTCCTTCGCCAAATTTGTATGTTCTTTTTTTTTTTTTTTTACCAATGACAGTTGATCTAAGTGGATAGGAGCTTGGTCCCCTTAAGCAAGGTCTTAGGTTCGAGTCTTGTGAATGGAAAAAAACTGTCACTGGGAGAGCTTTACTCCCGTATTGAGTCCTCTCGGCTTGAATCCAAATTTATCGGAGGTCCAATATGACCTACCGGATACCGGATGATTCTTACCAAAAAAAAAATAATAAGCAAATTATGTTTGAAAATTTATTGCTCAATTAATTTTTATTACATTAATTACATGTTTCTTTAATAGGAATCCTCTCTCTCTCTCTCCCCCCTCTCTATATATAGATATAATTATATATATATATATATATATATATATATATATATATATATATATATATGTATGTATGTATGTATAAAAATAAAATTTAAAATAAAATTTTGAATAAAAATTAATTATTATCATTAGATATAGGATGTAGAATAAATTTATAAAGCTCAATTTAATATATTTAGAAATTTTAAAATTCAATTTTTGATCATATTTTTCCAGTAGTTATGACAATTTTGTTTCTGTAATATTGAAATGCTTTTCCTTCTTTTTTTTTACAGATGTTATCTTCTTATCTACACTAATATATAAAGAAATAGAATTTATTACACATTAACGATTGGAGATACTACTCTGGACCTGAGGACAGTCAAATAAAATTTAGATAATTAATTTGCTTGTCTCAAAAGATTTTGAAAAGTATAATTGAATTAACGATAAGGCTTCCACGCATGAGGAAAAAAAAAGGATATGCATATAAAATTTGCAAGTTTTATTAATGAAAAAAGTCATATACTTTTATAATTTTTGTTTACAAAATTTTTTTCTAAAATATTCTGTATGTTACAATTTTAAAGTGAATGAAATTGCAATTTTTTTTAATAGATTTATCTATTACATATAAACTTTGTACAAAGTCACATTATGATGTTAAAAAAGTTACAAAAAATATATAAAATGTTTACGAAGTATTTCCGTTAAATCTTGTATGGAATGTATATGAAAAACAAAATCCTTGAATTAAACGTATTAAATCAGAAAAACCTAGAAGTGGTGTAACAAAAATGACATAAAAATATAGAATTAATTATTTTAATTTTATCTATTATTGAAAAAAATTCATAGGCTATAACTTGTGAATACAGCAAAAGAAGAAATGATCTACATAATTTTTAGTATCTAAATACTAGGGAAAGGGTAATTAATATAATAAAAAATAGCAGATAGGAAAACTGGTTAACATAATTTGTCTATCATTAAAGGTTGTCATAATAGTTATTATTTTTTTTAACGGTAGGAATGATTAACTACTAAACGCATGCACATAAAATTTTAAAATTGAATTTGATTTAGTAGAAATTTCAAATAACATCATATGCATATCCTAGAGGCCTTCAGCCGTCTTGATAACCATTTTGATTTCTTCCCGTATATAATTGAGTTAATTTACATAATTTAGATAGACTGTATAAGTCTACATAAAACTCTTTCTTCACTTGTTTGAATAGTTGCTAATCGGTGGTCATCACCTACTTGTAATTTTGTTTAAACAAGTTGGCATGATGACGTGTTTTTTATTAAAAAAATTCCATAATTAATTAGTAATGATCAAATTGACAGCAGGCTCGTCCAAATTACGTGTTTAGTCTTCTTTCACTTTCACATGGAGATTCTACTATGTGATCTTCTAGATAAGTACATGGAAAAGGGACCAAAAGGATGAGTTAGGTTGGTAGAATCCTGGAAATCAATATACAATTCTGCTGCTTACCTTTCCTTCTAATTGTTACTTTGTCCAAGGGTCCATTGCTTTGTCCTCATCCAACCACCTCATATATATACGTATATCTCGCACAGAAAAGAACCAAAAATTGAACCTGGCTTTCACGTTATTCCGAAGCAGAGGTTCAAAATTAGACCAAAATACACATGATTCCATATATTGTGGGCTACGAGTGAAAAAATCACATGATTCATGCAATGGTATAATTTATCCCCTTAAACTTTACGTTTAATATATTTTATTTTATGTTTTTGAAATATATTTTTAGCGCAAAAATTATATATATATATATATATATATATATATATGTATATATATATATATGTATATGTGAAAGAGTTTCTTGCATTCTCATACCATGTGATAAAAAAAACTAAAAGTTATAGTAATGGAGAGAAATAATTTTCTCTCACTATTACAAAATTAACTTTTCAGGTTAACTCATTAACATCAATTCAAGTGAAAAATTGATGTATATAATAGTATGGTAGCATTTTTAAAAATAAAGATAATTTATCACATTGATACAAATAAAATATTAACATTATAAATTAGAATTATCTCCTAATAGTGGACAATTGGTAAATGGGTTGATAGAAAAAAATTTAAATGTTAATTGTTTTAAAAACTAACATGAAAAATGAAAAGCAAACTATTGTATTTAAAAAGTAGCAAAGCATTAGACTTCGATTCTTATATACAATCAACGTTGAAAGTTTCACTTAAGAGACATTTTTGTAATTATATATAAAATATTAGACTCAGATTTAATATTAACTAACATGAAAACTTATAGATGTTAGTTGTGTATTAATAACTAACATATATAGTGCTATCACCTACATATATGTTGTCTCTATTTTTCATAACCATAGATAAAATTGTAGACAAACTTGTATTATATGGTAACTTGCTCTTGACTTTTTGTGCTCTCCATTCAATTTTCTCCCACATTTGTTTGACAATTATGCGGTGTCAACCCTTAACCATCTACTTCTATCTATTTGAGGTAATTTTTTTTTCGGGGCTCACTTATGCTTTGTAAGTATTTTGTATTTTTATTGTGGTCTTCAGGGAGTTCAAGCATTGTTGTTTATTGTTAGAAAGTTTTTATTTTTATGCTTTAAAATTACTCTTTAATTGTTGGTTAGATATTTTAGAAGCATTATTTAACATAGAGAGTTTAAAAAAAAAACTAAACTACATATCTTATTTTGAATTTATATATATTTTTGAAAATATTATCTTTGCTTAGATGATGTGTTTATAAAGTAACTTTCTACATTGGTATGGCTCTATTGCTTAGATGTTATTTTTAAAAATGTCACTTTGTTGTGAGTAAAGTTTTGTTCTAGGATTAAATAAAATGATTTCCAATCATTCTTTGTTATTTAAGATATCAAATGTATATGCTCAATTGTTTATTAGATGTTGCCTAGCACATAAGTTAATGGTTGTGTTGATTTTCTTAAATCTACTTAAATAAAAGCAAAATTGATGCATCTAGTTTTAGCAAAGGTAGGGAGAAAAAAAGAAGTACTAGGGTTCTTACAATTAAAAGGGGCATGGTCCTTAAGCATACCAAAAGGGAGAGGCTAAGAGTAAACTTCAATGAGAAAGGACTTATATATAGGCTTGGTAGAACTGATTTCACTAGCTACCTCGATTCCTTGGTACACTATGAGGTGCTTATTATTGCTAAGGAATAGCACTGAATGGAACAACATATCAAGAAGGCCATTTAGGACAATTTATTGGTAAGGAACTTTAATATTTATCTCCATTTCAAATTTTACATGTGCATAATAAGAAGTCTTGGATTATTAATTGTGTTTATCATGTGTGGGTTACTTTATAGGCTATATTTGATATTTACTAGGATTACAAAAATTATGTCTTTATATTGGCAAGTAAAAGGTAGAAGGATTATAAGCATATGTTAAATAAGAAGTATGTTGGCAAAGTAAAGACTTTGATAGGACCTCTTACTAAAAAATACCAATAAATTGACACCTTGACATGGAAGAAGTTTGTGGAGATATGTCATTTAGAAGGGTTCCAGGTAAATGTCACTATCTCAGTATTATTATCTATCTTTCACATTATCTTTATTTCACTATTGATAGGGGATAATATTTTCTTGTCACTTGTTTTATTTTTTATTTTTTTATCAATAGGTCACAAGTACACACACTATTATAGAATAAATGTTAGACATTGAGAAATAACCTACATGTAAGTAAGCATTGTAATATATATGGTTTTAATGTTGATTAGTAAACTATTGTAAAATATAAAATGACATCTATTTTTATTTTGAAAGAACCAATATTATTTATGTTTCTATCATCTTAGGGAATAGCATTGAATGTTATTTACTTTCTAAAAATTGATATCTAATAGTCATAATACCACATTGGTTCCTTTAAATAATTGATACTGTATGTCACAATCTTGACCACTTAAACCCTGGCCCTTAGTTTTTCACTCCTTCGTCCTAAACCTTCACCCTATCCTTATTCCTCAGCTTCTAGTTTCTCACTTCCTCATCCCAAATCTTAAAACTATCTCATATTCCTTACTCTTTTATCATCCCTATTTCCTTTATATTCTTAACCAGATATAGAAAGTTAACATCTCTTATTACTTTAGAAAATCTTAATTTAAATAACTTTAAATAATAAATTGAATAACAATTAATTAAAAATAAAGAAAAGTTATATACAATAATACAATTAAAGTTGGGTGTCTTGCTAAATATATGTTGATACTTATTGCTCAATATGTAAGGTTGGCAATATCCAATAAAGCCTTTTGAATATAATACTTGTAGAAACAATAAAAATTGATGAAAAATTCATGCATTACATATTTTCATATGAATAAATAGTAGATAATACATAGGAATGCTAAAGAAGGAATGAAATCAAATTTCTTACCTATCAAGCATATAAAAGTTACATCAAAATGATAAATAACAAAATAGGATCAATTAGGAAACTAGAAACTGAATTGCAAGAACAAACATAAAAAATATAAAAAAATCCTCACATTTATATTTTGTGCTTATCTAGTGAGTGCTAAATATAATATATTTAGCCACATGTTAGTTAAGCTTTTAATCCTACAAAATAATTAGTGAGTAAAAATACAACTAAAGAAAATCATCTTAAAATGAAAGCATGCCTTTTTAGATAAAGAATAATTCCATGCTTGGAATGGCTTTGAGGGTGAAATTTGCATTTAGTATTGTACTTCAGACTTTTTATTTTCAACTCACATCATGCTTTATATTACACATTGATTATGAAAAATCACTATCATCTTTAATACAATGATGATACCTTATTAAATAATATTTGACATTAGTTACAATAAAAAATTAACTTTATAATAGATGGATGTCTTTTTTTAAAAAAAAAAATAGATTTCCTTTGTTCTTATTATAGAGTTAAATAGAATAACAATAGATTGAATGCAAATGAAACAAAAAAATAAGAATGGAGACAATATATTATGAATATATATATTTATTTTATATGTTTTCATAGATGAACATATACAATGAAAAAAACTGTTATTTATAATGAATAATAGACTTTACATTTATGATAAACATATATAACATCCCTAAAAAAATTAAAAGGAAAAGTTATTATCATCTGCTTGTAATTCCTCTATATTGCTTAATAGCTTTTAAGGTATTTAAGTCAATCAATTTTGTATTTGTTGACTTTGAGGTCTTAATTACTTTATTTTCTATGAACCTTTTAGGGTTGTCTTTTAGTGTGAAAATAGGTATGCTTGCTATTCTATATGTATCAAAGTTTGACATAGCATATAAGAAAGCAACATGTTGATTTTTACATTGAAACACAAGAAGCATGAGAGGTCTATAGCAAATGAAGAAATCAAGCATCTTAACATCAATTGGAGGATAACACATGCCATCAATGCCATATAACTAAAAATGCTTCAAATCTTACAATCATGGCAACTGCATCAAACTATAGATATACTTATGACCATCTATTTAGGTGTAGAATATAATCGTGATTTGATGTGATGCCCCATGATCACAAGAGATAGCTTCTGAGATTGAGATGAAAGGTATAAGTAATAGTATTTAACATTGAGAAGTAATTAGAATCTCCTAAAGTTCATTCAATTTAAGGACTTATGTTCCCACTTCAATAATGAACACAAAAATTTTACAAAGAATTTTAAAAGATTCTTATCTAAAGTCCTTACAAATGCTTTATAGAATTCCTATGTTTATGGCTAAATTATGGATACAAGTTCTTGGATAGAACTTACATTGATTCTAGAAACTTCTGAAAAGATTGGTTTTTGGAATTTATTAACAAAGACAACTTTTAATATGAAAGATGTAGACCATAGTATTATCCTTACGTGGGTTATTGAGAAAATCAAGGAATCTTTTAGGTTTCTTTCTGAAGTGTGGATACAAGTCCTTGTAAGAAACTTTGGAAGTTCCCTAGATTTTCCAAATAGCCATTATAATGCCAAATATTAAAATTTACACCCCCAACTCAAAAAGCCTTCTTTTTTTTTTTAAAAAAAAAAGATATCTATCTTAAAGGATTATAGATCTATTATTAGAGAGCTCTATTTATAGATCGAGAGCAAAATAATTAGATATCAATTATTAATTAAAAAATTATTGTTGTAAGGTTGACCATATGTACGCATGTGATGACTTAAGACGTCAATTAAGTAATAAAATAACATGTAAACTATTGATGAATAGTTACTATAATTGAAATGGACTACATGATGATTAGCATAAAAAATTGACACTGTAATTTCATATTGTTAAATAGTCATGACGGTTGAAATGGACTTATACAATGGTTACCATAGAAACCTAATGTTATTCATTAAATGTCATTGTCGAAGTTATCTTTACTTCCATTCATTTAAGGTTATTCAGTTTCATCCTATTTGAACTTCTTTATAAATTTATTATTTAGGCTTTTTTAGTTTATCTTATTTAAATTTTTTCATAAATTCATTTATTTAGACATGTTTAGTTTTATTCATTTAAACTTCTCTATAAATGGCATTTATCTAGACGTCTTCATATATTTTGAGAAAATGTCATCATATTAGATATTCGTTAAACTTAAAATTGATATTTTTATGTTTGTCATTTCCTTAACATTATTACAATTTCTATTATATAAACAATCGAATTTAAAAAGAATGTTATTTTTGAATCAATTTTATATAAAATGTTATATTTATTTAATATGTCTTTTTTTTTTAATCTATATGATCCAAATGCTTATTATAGAATTTTAGGTAAAAATAACATACAAATGAGTAAAGAGAAAAAATTTATAATTCATAATGAAAGTACAAACAAATGAGTAGGAAGAAATAACATCTCTAGAAATTTATACAAAATAACTACAATAAATCATTAATAAATAAAAATTATAGCATTGTTCCTTAAATTTCTCAATGCAAACTTTTGTTAGTGTATATGCCCTAAAACTAATCATATTGGTGATTGTAATTTTGAATCATGTTATTTTAATGGCAATTCCAATTATTATATTTATATATATTATCTGCGTAATATATTCAATTATGATAATAACCTTAGAATAATTGTATTCTTAAATGTCCTTAGTCATATATCATTGTGGATTAGGTTGCTTTGATATGTTAAGACTAGCATATGTGAAGACTTATATGGGATATTAAGTTTACACATGAGTACAAGTTAGAGAACTTGTATACTGGACTGACCCATATTAAGAACACTACATGGATCGTTATATGAGTGTCATGAGTGATTTTTAGTGATCATTATTAATAAGGTCCTTTGACTTGAGATCACCAAGGTTCCCTACATGTGAGTTTCATATTTTGATACTATTCTGTCACTAATGGTTGAGTGAATGCAAGGGTAGATATTGGATATGTCACATATTATGCAGAGGGATTTTGTGTAATCAAGATGGGATTTATCCCTCCTATATAATAGGAGTAACATCTATAGGCCCCTTGATTAAGTAAAGCTGAGAAAATGGGATGTCAATTACATTTGTTTCAGTCAGCTGAGAAAATAGGCCCCATGCTCAGATGAATTGACATGGGATGTCGATTACATTTGTTTCAGTCAGCTTACTTAGGAATCAAGAAACCTTAAGATTGGGCTATACGGGAATGACACGGTCCATGTCTTGTGCTCAATCTAGATGTATAGGACAAAAGGACATAGGTGATGATCACGTGTAAAGGTTTAGTCAAATCACCGACTTTCTCATTGCTTGGGTAACAATGATGTATTGCTAGACACCAATCATTATTTATGATCATTAATATGATCAATGGTCATTGCCAACGTAATGAGAGCCTGTAGGGTCGCACACTTAGAGCCTAGTGAATTTGGAATTAATGGACCAAATTGTTTGGGCTTAATATTTGAGAATTCATGTTATAATTAAAAGGCCCAATAGTAAGCCTATAATTGTACATGGAATAAAGCCCAAATAGGTTAGGTTTTTCTATGCACCTATTTAAATAGGCTTGTTGAGTAATAATAGGACTATTATCATTATTCACGCACCCCAAAAAGGCATAGAAAAACCCTAGCACCTCTCCTTGACCAAAACTCTTGAAGAGGCGTAGCTAGCACTACGAGGTGAAAGGAGATCAATTCCAACCAATGTGTATAGTGGACATTCATTAGTGATTCGCGGGTTCGTGTGGATACCATAGAGGTGCAGCCACATTAAACGCTGCACTGGTGATCTGATCTTCTAATTTCTATTCCGATTCGTGATTTGGAGAGCAGATTGGATTGGAAAATGGATAGAAGCAGATCGAATTTGCTGTGTAGTGGACAGAAGATTTTTGGTCGAAAGGTATAAAACCTAATCCCTAATCTATGGCATTTTAAATTCACATGGATCCTTGGTGGAAATCGTGCAAAATTTTTATTCCGCTGTGCATGTATGATGCGCGATTCCCAGCAGTGGTATCAGAGCTGCTTGCGAATCCATAGATTAGTTTTCTGTGTTATGCATTTAAATCTGGATAATTCGTGTTTAATTAGATCATGCATGATGCAATTAGGGTTCTGGATCAATGTAATTCTGTATGTTGATGAATCAGTTTTGATTAGTTTAAAATTAGATTGAAACATACATAATTAATGATTCAGTTTTAATGAGATTAAAAACTGAAAACGTAACTGATGAAGGTTTCATTTTAATGAGATTAAAATTCGAAAAGAAACATGTCTGATCATATACATGTGATGTATGCATTCTATTTCGTTTAATGAGATTAAATTAAACAAAAACATGGACTAATGTTTAAGTTAATATGGCGGAATATCAAGAAGTAGGATTTCAGAACAGTTCTGAAATTAAGGTTCGTGATAAATTCTAATTTTAGTCGATTGTTTTAATGGTTAATACAGAAACTGAAACATTCAAAATTTTTTGGATTTTGCCCGAAAGTCTTCAAAATTTTGAATGTAAGATGCATAAAAAATTTTGGTAAGGGGGCTCCGCCCCCTAACCCTGCGAGGTGTGGCCTCCCCTCGACCTTCGCCTGCTAACCGGCTAGCAGGACCGCCGTACTAACTTTACGTAGCGCAATAATTAATAGCCTGAATCTAAGCTGCATTTTAAAATCAATCTTTTCATAACCTTCTAATTTTAAACAAGTTAAAATTGGAAACAAGATCAATTTCAATGAATACCTATGGTTGTTTGTATGCTTCCATGTGATGTTTGCTGCATGATGCATAGTTATGGCCCTTACACCATAATGTATGGTTATCTTTCATTTATTAGTTTTAGTTTTATTGTATTAAATACGGCCTGTGTGTTGTGCCTTTCTCTATAAATTCTAGTTGTACATTCTTTCTCTCACCTTACTCCCCTTGAATGTAACTCAGGTTTTCTCCTTCATTATGTATTGTAAAGCTAGAATAGTTTCCTTTCAAATGTACAACATGTTTAAGCCTGGAGCTTACTGCCATGGAAATAAGGAGCCAAAATCAATATGAGGACAACTGTGGAAGATGCTTAAAGAAGATATCTTTACCCTAGGTTAACCTTTTGGTTTTCTTATTGGCTTGGGAAAACCAATGTAGTTAGGCCATAACTATGCACATTTATTTTATGCTTTATTGCATGCATTATATTAATGTATATGATATGTTAGATATAGGCATGTATGGATGGAAAATAATGGTAAGATCTAAAATAGACATTTAAATCCCTCAATGCAAATATTAAGTTAGTAATAAAAGTGATGCCTTCCAATGAATGGCACTTGTCAAGGCCTTGATCAACATAAGGTAGGTTTGCCAAAGCAAAGTGCCTAGTTTATCTTAGTGAGACACGATAGGATAATAGTGATGTCCAAATGCCAATAATTGGGTTTTTGACTTAACTAGGCCATCTCAATAGGATTAGGGGCCTAAAGACATGGAGTTGGGCTTAAGTCCATGAAATGGATTTGAACAAGTATTGTTCACCCAACTATCCAAGAGTTACATAAGATGTAATTGGCAAGGAGTTGCCTATCAAAATAGCTAAAACTTGAGTGATCAGCCAAAGCTGACTTAAGTCTAAATGAAATATGGATCTTAGCCCACTAGAAAATCTCAAACGCTACGATTTTCCAAAATAATAGTGAGGGCTATTATTTTGAGAAAAATAGTGGGAGTATTATTTAATAAAAGACCTTATTAAATAAATAAAATACATGATTCTCATTTTACATATTTTTCTATTGTAAATAACCATGGCATCAAAATGCATTAAATTTATCACTGCGATCTATCCTTGAGAAGGATAAACTGAATAGGATGAATTTTCTCGATTGGTATCGAAACTTGAGGATTGTCCTCAAGCATGAGAAAAAATAGTATGTCCTAAAGCAACCTACTCCAGATGAGCCTGCTGCTAATGCTCCTCGAGCAGAAAAGAATGCTTATAAGAAGTATCTAGAAGATGTTCTAGATGTCAGTTGTCTCATGCTTGCTACCATGAACTCTGAGCTTCAGAAGTAACATGAGAACATGGAGGCGTTCAATATGATTGATCACCTTAAACAGCTCTACCAAGAGCAAGCAAGACATGAGAGATATGATGTATCTAAAGCATTATTTTAGTGTAAGATGGTTGAAGGAACACCCGTTACTACACATGTGCTTAAAATGATTGGGTACATCAATAGCCTTGAAAGATTAGGTTTTCCTTTGCAGCAAGAATTGGCCACTGATATAGTTCTGCAATCGTTGCCTGAAAGCTATAGTCAATTTGGCATGAATTACAACATGAACAAAATTGATAAGACTTTGCCTAAACTGCTTAACATGTTGAGAACTACTAAGCAGAACTTGAAAAAGTCCAAGCCCAATTCCATTATGATGGTTCAAAAGGGCAAAGGAATGGGCAAGTCTAAGGCCAAGAATAAAAAGAAAAAAGACAAGACTAATGGAAAGTCCAAGTCAAGTTCCTCTGCACTGAAGCCCAAAGGTGGTGTGGCCAAGGAAGGGCGATGCTTCCATTGTAAAGAACCAGGACATTGGAAGTGAAATTGCAAGATTTACCTGGAAGAGCTTAAGAAGCAAAAGGAAAGTGGGACTTCCAACTCAGGTATTTATGTTATAGAGGTTAATTTATCTACTTTTACATCTTGGGTATTAGATACTGGATGTGGTGCTCACATTTGTGTAAATGTGCAGGATCTTAAAGAAAGTAGATCATTAGCTAAAGGTGAAGTGGACCTGCGCATTAGAAATGGAGCAAGAGTTGCTGCATTAACTGTAGTGACTTATTATTTATCTTTACCTAATGGATTAGTTTTAGAATTGGACAATTGTTATTTTGTGCCTATTGTTAATAGAAATTTGATTTCTGTTTCTTGTTTAGACAAGAAAGATTTTTCATTTATAATAAAGGACAAATGTTGCTCTATTTATTTAAATGAAATGTTTTATGGCAGTGCATAATTAATGAATGGTCTTTATGTTCTGGACCTTGAAAATCCAATCTATAACATAAACACAAAGAAGGTCAAAACTAATGATTTAAATCCAACCTATCTTTGGCATTATTGTTTAGGCCATATAAATGAAACGCGCATCTCCAAACTTCATAAGGATGGATTTTTGGACTCATTTGATTTCGAATCATATGAGGTATGTGAGTCATATTTATTAGGTAAGATGACTAAAGCCCCTTTTATTGGGAAAGGTGAAAGGGCTAGTGATTTATTGGGCCTTATACATAATGATGTATGTGAACTTTTAAACACAAAAGCTAGAGGAGGTTATCAGTACTTCATTACTTTTACTGATGATTTCAGTAGATATGGTTACGTGTTTCTTATGAAACATAAGTCTGAATCTTTTGAAAAGTTTAAAGAGTTCAAAAATGAAGTACAAAACTAACTTCGTAAAAGTATTAAAGCACTTCGATCAGATCAAGGTGGTGGATACTTAGACTGAGAGTTCCTTAATCATCTAAAGGAGTGTGGCATTGTATCATAACTCACTCCACTAGGAACACCTCAATGGAATGGTGTTTCTGAAAGGAGGAATCGAACTTTGTTGAACATGGTTCGGTCAATGATGAGTCAGGCTGACCTTCCAAATTCCTTCTGGGGACATGCTCTAGAAACTACAACTTTCACACTAAATCATGTTCCGTCAAAATCAGTTCAAAAGACACTATATGAGATATGGATAGGGAAACGTCCTAATTTGTCTTTTATGAAGATTTTAGGCTACGAAGTTTATGTAAGACGTCAGGCTTTTGATAAACTTGGACCTAAATTTAATAAATATTTTTTCGTTGGATATCCTAAGGAAATAAAAGGATATTATTTCTATAATCCAACTGAGCAAAAAGTGTTTATTGCTCGAACTGGTATTTTTCTAGAGAGAGAATTTATCTCTAAAAGAATCAGTGGGAGAAGAATAGAACTTGAAGAAATTCAAGATCAACGAGAAAATATTGAACTTGAGATGGAACCTGAGCCGATTCCACAAACAGTTGTGGAAGAACCTGCTCATGTAACACAGAACCCACGTAGATCTAGTAGGATACGTCGTGAGCCCGAGAGATATGGTTTTCTCGTGACTCATCACGGTGATGTGTTGCTCATGGACTAAGATGAGCCCACAACCTACCAAGAGGCTATAGTGGGGCCAGATTCTGAGAAATGGCTAGAAGCTATAAAATCAGAGATGGACTCCATGTATTCAAACCAAGTTTGGACTTTGGTTGATCCACCTGAAGGAGTAAAACCCATTGGGTGCAAACGGGTTTTCAAAAAGAAAACTAACATGGATGGTAATGTGTGTACCTTTAAGGAACGATTGGTTGCAAAAGGTTTCAAACAAATCCATGGTATTGACTATGATGAGACTTTTTCTCCAGTTGTCATGCTTAAATCCATTAGGATTCTTCTAGCTATAGCAGCATATTATGATTATGAAATCTGGCAAATGGATGTCAAAACTTCTTTCCTTAATGGAAATCTTCTTGAGGATGTGTACATGAGACAACCTGAAGGTTTTGTAAATCCTGAAAATGCTGGAAAAGTTTGCAAATTGCAACGATCCATTTATGGGTTGAAGCAAGCTTCTCGGAGTTGGAATCTTCATTTTGATGATGCGATCAAAAAGTTTGGTTTCATCAAAAATGAAGATGAACCCTGTGTGTACAAGAAGGTTAGTGGGAGCACAATAGTCTTTCTGGTGTTGTATGTAGATGACATATTACTCATTGGAACTACACTACAGTATGTAAAAACTTGGTTAGGAAATTATTTTTCTATGAAAGACTTAGGTGAGGCCTCCTATGTATTAGGTATCAAGATCTATAGAGATAGATCGAAAAAATTGCTTGGCCTAAGTCAGAGTACATACATCGACAAGGTGCTAAAAAGGTTTAGCATGCAAGATTCTAAAAGAGGAATCTTGCCGATGTCACATGGCATAAGTCTCTCAAGAACTCGATGTCCTTCCACAGAGTATGAGAGACAGCGCATGAGTAAGATCCCTTATGCATCTGCGATTGGGTCTATCATGTATGCCATGTTATGTACTCGTCCTGATGTCTTGTATGCTTTAAGCATGACGAGCAGATACCAATCAGATCCTGGTAAAAGTCACTGGACAACTGTCAAGAATATTCTTAAGTACTTAAGAATAACTAAAGACATGTTTTTTATTTATGGAGGTGAGGAAGAGCTCATTGTAAATGGTTACACTGATGCTAGCTTTCAAATCAATAAAGATGACTTCAGGTCGCAATCAGGTTATGTATTTTGCCTTAATGGTGGCGCTATGACCTAAAAGAGTTTAAAGTAAAGGACAATGGCTGATTCTACAACAGAAGCTGAATACATTGCAGCATTAGATGCCGCAAAAGAGGGTATTTGGATTAAGAATTTCATCAATGAACTTGGAGTTGTTCCTAGCATTGTTGACCCAGTAGAGCTCTATTATGACAATAATGGAGCCATTGCGCAAGCTAAGGAACCTAGATCTCACCAGAAATCCAAACATATACTCCGGCGCTATCATCTCATAAGAGATATTGTTAACAGAAATTATGTCAGGATATACAGAATACCGATTGACGATAATGTCACCGATCCACTGACAAAAGCCCTAACGCAGCAAAAGCATGATAGTCATATGAGATCCATAGGTATTAGATACATGGATGATTGGCTTTAGTGCAAGTGGGAGATTGTTAGTGTATATGCCCTAAAACCAATCATATTGGTGATTGTAATTTTGAATCATGTTATTTTAATGGCAATTCCAATTATTATATTTATATATATTGTCTACGTAATATATTCAATTATGATAATAACCTTAGAATAATTGTATTCTTAAATGTCCCTAGTTATATATCATTGTGGATTAGGTTGCTTTGATATATTAAGACTAGCATGTGTGAAGACTTATATAGGATATTAAGTTTACACATGAGTACAAGTTAGAGAACTTGTATACTGGACCGACCCATATTAAGAACACTACATGAATCGTTATATGAGTGTCATGAGTGGTTCTTAGTGATCATTATTAATATAGTCCTTTGACCTAAGATCACCATGGTTCCCTACATGTGAGTTTCATATTTTGATATTATTCTATGTCACTAATGGTTAAGTGAATGCAAGGGTAGATATTGGATATGTCACATATTATGCAGAGGGATTTTGTGTAATCAAGATGGGATTTATCCCTCCTATATAATAGGAGTAACATCTATGGGCCCCTTGATTAAGTAAAGCTGAGAAAATGGGATGTCAATTACATTTGTTTCAGTCAGCTTACTTAGGAATCAAGAAACCTTAAGATTAGGCTATACGGGAATGACACAGTCCATGTCTTGTGCTCAATCTAGATGTATAGGACAAAAGGACATAGGTGATGATCACGTGTAAAGGTTTAGTCAAATCACCGACTTTCTCATTGCTTGGGTAACAATGATGTGTTGCTAGACACCAATCATTATTTATAATCATTAATATGATTAATGGTCATTGCCAACGTAATGAGAGCCTGTAGGGTCGCACACTTAGAGCCTAGTGAATTTGGAATTAATGGACCAAATTGTTTAGGCTTAATATTTGAGAATTCATGTTATAATTAAAAGGCCCAATAGTAAACCTATAATTGTACATGGAATAAAGTCCAAATAGGTTAGGTTTTTATATGCACCTATTTAAATAGGCTTGTTGGATAATAATAGGATTATTATCATTATTCACGCACCCCAAAAAGGCATAGAAAAACCTTAGCACCTCTCATTGACCAAAACTCCTGAAGAGGCGTAGCTAGCACTACGAGGTGAAAGGAGATCAATTCCAACCGGTGTGTGTAGTGGACATTCATTGGTGATTCGCGAGTTCGTGTGGATACCATAGAGGTGCAGCCACATTAAACGCTACACTAGTGATCTAATCTTCTAATTTCTATTCTGGTTCGTGATTTGGAGAACAGATTGGATTGGAAAATGGACAGAAGCAGATCGAATTTGCTGTGTAGTGGACAGAAGATTTTTGGTCGAAAGGTATAAACCTTAATCCCTAATCTATGGCATTCTAAATTCGCATGGATCCTTGGTGGAAATCATGCAAAATTTTTATTCCACTGTGCATGTATGATGTGTGATTTCCAGCAACTTTAGCATTGTTGCTTAAATTTCTCTAATTTGTATGCCCTATAAGAAATGAAAAAAGAATATAACATGAGAGAACCAATGATTAAGATTTTTCCATTGCACAGTCTCTCAATTAAAAAGGAGTGCGAGTTCAACAACTCTTTCATTTACTAACTCTTCCATTTCACTTTTAGTATATGCGAAATGAAAGAGTACATATAGGAGAGAAACAAAAGTTAAAGTTCTTCTATTGTATACTCTCTCAATGAAAGAGAGTAAGAGATCAATAGTAACATTATATATCAAACTCATACTCGAGAGCATATTTGAGAGATGTCAGAAGAGTTCATATGGAAAGGTAAAGTTAGTACAAATATTTATAAAAAAATACTACAAAAAAATTGCTTTCAGTGATAACAAATATTGTCACAAAAAATTGATATTTTGTCATAAAAGATTTTTAATGACAATCAAATTTTCGTACTAAAAAACCTTATTGTTAAAAGTTTTTATTACAATAGGTGATGCCTTATCACTAAAAACTTCTAGTTTATGACAAGGATTGCTTTCATTATAAAATGATATTTTTTTTGTGACAATTGAATCATATCGTCACTAGAAGTCATACTAGTGACGAATTTTCTCATCATTATAAGGTTAGTATTCAAGGATAAAAGGATATTGCTTTCATTGATCAATGACTTTAATGATGATTGTTGTTGTACAACATAAATATGTTGTCACAAAAAAATAATGTTCATGAGAATTATTATTGTCACTAAATCTCTTTTCAATGCCAATGCTTTTATGTTGTGACCAAAATCTATTTCATTTTTATTTTATAAATATGCACCATTTATAATATGTTTAGCATATTATCATATATTAAACATTAATAATATAGATAGAATATAATTGAAAAAATTATGACATAATATTAAAATAAAACATGAGTCAAAGAGACTATCTAAAATTGCTAAGCAAAAATCAAAGCCAAAGACACTAATCAAAATCAAGTTTCTATAGAGGAAAAGACTAAGATAGACTAGAGACCTACTTGAAATAAAATAAGTTTCAAATAGAAGCATCACTTATTTAAAGAATTAACAAAGAGATTTAAACTCAAACTCCTAAAAAGAAATTGAAACATGGCCATTACAAATCAATCCCACTTCATTTTATTTTATTTTTATTCTCTTTCTAATTATTAGCAACTATCATTTTATCCATATATAAGGTTTATGACTTTATAATGCAACTATTTGAAATATAAACTAGTAATTAATTTTTGAAACTTCATTTCGTTTTCTCATTTTTTTCTCATGAACATTATATTTTGATAAGTGGAGTTGCCTTAAAGTGGACAAACATAAGCA
Source organism: Sindora glabra (assembly GCA_020226215.1). NCBI lineage: Eukaryota > Viridiplantae > Streptophyta > Magnoliopsida > Fabales > Fabaceae > Sindora > Sindora glabra. The sequence continues at coordinate 73,100,127 of CM035229.1, forward strand.
AACAATGACCCACAACATTAATTCTTAATCAATGTTGAGTGTTTGTGAACAAAGAGAGTGAAAATAAGGATATATACACATATATAACCACTTGAAAAATTAAAATTAAAGGTTCTTTTCACATAGCTCTCATGTTCAAGTTATCCCTATCAATCTACTTTGACTATTGAATGCATCACCTCACAAGAAAGATGAATTAGCCAATGAAATAATAGGCTTTGTGTTGCCCAAAAGCAAAACATCACATTTAACAAAAGATGGATCCTTTTACTTATTTCTTTGTACATAGTTTTTCTATCAGCTAGAAGAAAGATAAGGAGGAATAAATAGAACTATTTATAGATGTCCATGATATATCATAAATAAAGAGGTAAAATTTTTAATAATCATTTTCTCTAAATAAAAAATGATTATGATGTTTATATGTTTAATGTTAGAGATGACAAATGATTGGATAGAAATATATTTGCAAAAAATTTATTCAAAAAGGAAAATTATATAAAACAAAGAAAGAAGGTTGAACCCTAACCATATCAATAACAAGGTAATCTAGCTTGCCCTACATGATAGAAGATGCTAAGATTACAAAGTGTAGCCCTATTAATTTAATCTAGACTTTAGGAGGCAATCAATGCAAAACTTGAATAATATAGATGCATTCTGTTGAAAGTTATTGAAATTTCTGAATCACTTGTTAAAACTAAAAGTATGAAGACATAAGAAGATCTACATTAATGTTTTCAAATTCTAGGATTGTAGTAGTCATTGCCCTTACTTTGTTTTACCAATTTGAAATACTTACCATTCTTCTACTTTGAGCATTTTTCAAAATCATCATGTATAATGAATTTTGCATTTTATAATTCCTTTACCTGCTTTGAATAAAAACTTCATTGATTGCAATGCTACTATGGACTAAAATTAGACTAAAAATTAGCTTGCTACAAAATAATGTAGTAATGTGGTACAAACCAGGTTGGACCCCTGGTGATCCCTTAATATTATCTTTTACTATGAATTACTAATAGTATGCAAAAAAATTCATAACAAAATGCAAAAACAAATATAAAAATAGAATGTAATAGATACAAAATAGAATGAATGTAGTATGCTGAATAGAATATGCTATATGAATGTAGAATGTTGTATGTTGTAAGAATATATAGTAATAAAATGTAGAACAAAAAATGCGGGGGGTTTTGGAATTTTAAATTGAATTAAATGTTTTAAACAAAATAAAATGCAAAGCAAATAGACAAAAGGAAAACCAATGTAATAAAATAATCAAATTAAGGAATTGAGAGTTCTAGTTTAGGATTAATCATAGATTAATTCAGATTTGACTTTTCTAATTAATTCTTCAACTTTAAATTACCCAGAACCTTTACAATAATTGATGAATCCTAAGTTAGATTACCTATCTAGGATTTGATCAATTAAAATTATCTTAATTAAGCAACTATTATAATGCTTAAACTAGATTAAAAATGATTTAAAGATAGAATTCAATTGAATTGAAAAATTAAATTAGAAACCTCCAAATTAATCCCTCAACCCTCTACCCTTATATGTAAGATCGTGATTTACTAATCATAATTTAACATCAAAATAGCAAGAAATTAGAAATTACAAAGATGAACATTAATTATATCAAATCAACATCTAACACAAGTAATTTCAAGAATTTAACATAAGTAAACAAGGAAAGAGGAAAATTAATTAATAAAAGTTAACATTACAATTCATGATCTCATAATTCCTGAAAAGGTAATGTCTCAAACTCCTCAAGTTAACTTTGAATTTAAGTTTCCATTAATGAAGAACAAAAGAGAAATAAGAAGAATGAGTGAAAAAAATTATTTGTTGAATCTATAGAAGTCTCTAAAGTTTAATGAGTTCTCACTATTTATTTGACCTAATTAACCTAAAATACTAGTAAACTTGGATTTTATGTCTTTTAATATTATAATAATAAGGTCTTTTTAATTTTTAGAAGCCTAAACCTATTATTAACAAGACAATTAATTATAATAGTTACATTAATAAATTCTTGAAAGTCTGACTTCCAACCAGTTAGAGACCATTGAAACAAGGTAATTTGGTAATCCATAAACATCAAAGTTGGAGGCATATATCTTATGAAAATTTAGGCAGTGGTTTCATGTTCATTTAACTTCTACAACTCTAGATATGACCTAAAAATCGAGGTAGGTTTAATTAAGATAGAGACATGATTTCAACTTCTCAATCACCTATGACCTTTAAAACATCTAAGCTGGCTTGGGAAAAGATATAAAAGTTGTATATCTCTCTTTAAGCTTTCCAACAATATAAAGATCACCTTAATCTGACATCCGAAACTCAAGATATAGCTAAAAAGAAGAAATAATATCAAAATCTAATATTAACTGAATAAATTTAGAATCAATTTTGTGGAATTAAGTATGTATAACTCACTAAAAGACATAAAAAAAGAAGAAAATAAAATAGTAAATATTTTTCTTATCATCCACACATTTTGTCTCACCTTTTTAACATTTTCAAGCAAAGTATCTAATCTCTTGGTCATTTTTACAAAGCTAATAGTATTTGTACCCGTCACTGATATGTGCATTGTAATACTCCAAAATTCATTATTATTGGTTTTCTAAAAAGTTTTACAATAAAAGGTGATAAATAAGGTTAGATCTATAGTGATTCTCTTGATGTATCCTCTTTCAAAAATTTACTAACTATGATTCTCAAGTTGCTTAAGCTTTTTATGTACTAAAAACAAAAGAAGAAATGCAAAAAGAAGTGAAATAGAAATGCAAATAGAATACAAATAAAACATAAAACAAAATTTAGACAAAGTGTAGAATAAAATAAGCATAGAACCAATTTGGGGGGTTTGATTCAAAATAAGACAAATGCACTTAAACAAAACAAAGTATAGAAGTAAAACAAAAAGAAATTTAATATTACAAAATAGTGTTCTTAGTACTAGATTAATCATAGAATGCAGAATACTTGATCATTCCAATTAATTTTTCAACCTCAAATTATTGGAAACCCTTGGAATATTTCATGAATCTTATGCTAGATGATCATCTAGGATTTGATCAATTAAAATTAGCAAAACTAAGCAACTGCTATAATCCGTAAAGCTAGAATGACATTGATTTGAAAATAAAATTCAATTGAATTAAGGGATTAAACTAAAAACCTTTGATTTAATATTTTAACCTTCTATTCTTGCATGAAAAATATTAATTAACCAACATTGATTCAATACAAAAATAGATAAAGATAAAAAATCATAAGGTTAAACATAAATTATACAAAATTAATATTCAGCACAATGCAATTTTAAACAATCAAAATAAAGAATTAGAGAAATAGGAGAATCAATTAGAAGAAGTTAATATTACAACTTAGGACCTTATAACCCAGATAGAGATAAACCTTAAAATCCTTGAATTAACTAAAAATTTAGCCTTCTTTAGTTGAAGAACAAGAAATTTGAAAAATAGAGAAAAGTTATCTTTGCTAAATTGTATAAAAGTAAAAAGTTCTCTTGTCTTTGGAGGCACAATACCTTATATCTAACTTACTAACCTCCAAAAACCTAATGAACCTAAGTCATATACCTTTTGGGCATTGCAAATAATAGGGCTTTGCTGATTTTAGAAGCTCAAAACTTAATTTACAAAATCAATAATGTAAGAGTTATAGCAGTGAAATTTCATATGTTTAACTTGTACTTAGTGTAAGACCATCAAAAGCATGTAGTTTCACAAAGCTCAAAACACAAAAATTTAAGGCCAGTTCTTAGGAAGCTTTGGGCACTGGTTTCACCTTTATTGGACCTCTAAAGCTCCAAATATGGCCTAAAAATTGAAACTAGCCTAGTTAGGATAAAAATAAAGCTTCAAATTCTTAGGCTAAATTAAACTTTCCAAATGTTTGAACTAGGCTTTGATAGAAGTGTAAAATTTATAAAGCTTTCTTAAGCTTTCCAACGATATAAAGATTAGCCAAATCCAATATCTAAAACTTAATATATGACTAAAATTTTAAAATAGTATAAAAATGCAATATTAATTGAATAATTTAAAATCATTATGAAACTAACCCTAAATTAAATAATAAGGTCAATTATATAAAATTAAGAATACATGACATAATAAGAGACATAAAATAGAGAAAATAATATAGATAAAGTCTTGTACATCAATTGCTAAGTTCAATCTAAGACTCGGCTCAATGCATAATTGACTTGTGTTACAAGACAAAGCTACTTCAATGTTACATTGATAGGGAAGAGATGATAAACAAAGGTTAATGACTTGTGTTGCTTTACCAGCTATGAAAATCTATGGCTAAATTATACACTAATTGCTCAATTTCCTTTTTTGTTTTATTTAATACTCTTTGGAAACATAAATTCCAAATTTTGAGTGGTAAAAAGTCTTTCAGCCATAATAGCTTTTCTTAAGGTTATAAAATTTAGATGATATGACATTTTGAAGAATTCTACAAATATACCTTATACTTTTCATCCACATAAATATAAATTTATAGTTGAAGTGGCATACAAGTAAGTTAAACAAATTACCAAGATACCTTATAAGTAACTTGACATTTACCACACCATACTTTATAGATTTCAAAGGAAATAGGATATGATCCTAAAAAATTACTTCAGTTTCCTATAAAACTAAAAGAAACCATTGCCACTAAACCTTTTGATATCAATAATGGGCTAATATAAATTTGATCTTGGAGTGAAATCAATCTAGTGTTTTTATGACATGTTTTATTTGCCTAAATGACAATTCAACTTGTAATAATTAGATAATAAAAGTCAACAAAGAAGATAAGTTAGCAATAAAACCTACTATTTTTTATTGGAAAGATGAAAACACTATGAAAAGTAAGTGATTATCATATCAAAACATGAATAACTCTCCTTTCTCCTATGCACCAATAAGCTAATAAAGTTAGGGCACATTGATCTGTGACAAGGGAAATGATACACAAAATATTGTTAATAAATCAGGCATTCTATCAAACAACTTATGCATATGGTTTTCTTAATAGCCATATATAGTAAGTTTAGTAAATTCTACTCCAATAGTACAAACATATGTTATGTTTGTAATTAAAGTTTCTCAAGTAGTAAACACATAACATAAATTCATGCATCTACATGAACAAATCAAATGTTTGCACTTGACTGTAAACATAAATGAATTAATATAAATTCATAGCAAAATTTCTTTAAGCCAATCATCCAAAAACAGAACCTTTAAAATCTACAATTCATAATTCTCCATTTGGTAATTTTGCTCTTTAGGTTGAGGTCACTTATTGTGATTCCTAAGGTCAAAATGTCCCTTTCATAGAGAGTTTCTTTGACGTGCTATAGAATGATATATTTGTAGAAGAAATTTTTCTTTCTAATGTTAACCTTAATTTCATGGCAAAGGCATTGGAGTTTCCACATATGCCTTTGAACAACTTAAGTGTAAAATAACCATGAAACTTTTTCCAATCACAAATTCTGTGATAAGGGAAAAACTCCAAATTGCTTGCGATTACTTATGATCTTCTATAAATGGAAAATTTGAACTAGGTTTCATCGTTTCCAAATTTCTCTAAAAAATGCTACAATCTAAGTATGGGATTCTAATTACAAGGTTTGCATCCAAGATTTGCATCATTCAAATCTATGAATTATAAAAATAAAAATAACAATTTTCCCTCTTATTCTAAGTTTTCTAAGAAAATACAAGAAAAGTAAGAAAGAAAGAGCTGTTAGTGTATATGCCCTAAAACTAATTATATTGATGATTGTAAATTTAAATCGTATTATTTTAATAGAAATTTCAATTATTATATTTATATATATTATTTGCGTAATGTATTTAATTATAATAATAACCTTAGAATAATTATATTCTTAAATGTCTCTAGTCATATATCATTGTGGATTAGGTTGCCTTAATATGTTAAAACTAGCATCTGTTGTGACCCATCCTAAGAACACTACATGGATCATTATATGAGTGTCATGAGTGATTCTTAGTGATTATTATTAATATAGTTTTTTTATCTGAGATCGCCAAGGTTCCCTACATGTGAGTTTCATATTTTAATACTATTCTATGTCATTCATGGTTGAGTGAATGCAAGGGTAGTTATTGGATATGTCATATATCATGTGGAGGGGTTTGTGTGATCAAGATGAAATTTGTCCCTCTTATATAACAGGTGTAACATCTATGGGCTTTTTGATTAAGTAAAGCTGAGAAAATACATAATCATGCTCAGATGAATTGACATGGGATATCAATTACATTTATTTTAGTCAGCTTACTTAAGAATGAAGAAACCTGAAGATTGGGCTATACAGGAATGACACAGTCCATGTCTCATGCTCAATCTCGATGTTTAGGATAAGAGGACATAGATGATGATCACGTGTAAAGGCTTAATTGAATTACTGACTTTCTCATTACTTAGTAACAATGATATGTTACTAGATACCACTCATTATTTATGATAATTACCAACATAATGAGAGCCTGCAGGATCACACACTTAAAGCTTAGTGGATTTGGAATTAATGGACTAAATTATTTGGGCCTAATATTTGGAAATTCCATGTTATAATTATAAAGCCCAATAATAAGCCCATAATTATACATGAAACAAAGCCCAATTAGTTAGGATTTTCTATGCACCTATTTAAATAGACTTGTTGAGTAATAATAGTGATTATTATTCACGCATCCTAAGCATAAAAACTCTAGCACCTCTCCTTGACCAAAAATCCTTAAAGAGGCGCAGCTAGTACTACGAGACAAAGGAGAACAATTCCAACTAATATTCATATGAATGTTCATTAATGATTCATGGGTTTGTGTGGATACCTCAGAGTCTTCGGCCAAAAAGAAGTTGAAGAAGTGATCAACGACTGAGTTCTTGAGTCATTATTAAAGGTATTGAATGAATCCTTATTCTAATTTAATGTTTTACATGGATCCATTGGCTGAGATCGGTTTATTCTGCTGCGCTTGTTTAGCTCCCGATCCCATCAAGAGCATAATATGGCCTACCATTGTGAATTTTTTAAGAAAATGTAAAAAAGTTATGAATAATTTATGATAAAAATAAAAGAATTAGGCAATATTACAATGATAGAAAATTTGTTACAAAAAATTATTATTTTTTATACTAAAAAATCTCTTTGTCATTAATATTGATGATTTGGTGACAATAAAAAATCTTATCACTAAAGCATTACCTTTAGTGACAAGACTATAGGTTATCATTGAAAATATTTTTTGTGATAAAAAATCCTTCTTGTCATTGATACTAATAATTCAATGACAATAGAAATTTTGTTATTAAAGCATTACCCTTAGTGACAAAATTATTAGTTATTTTGTATCAAAAAATCTTCTTGTAATTGATACTAATGATTCAGTAACAATGGAAATTTTTTGTCACTAAAGCATTGTCTTTGATGATAAGACTATTAATTATCACTAAAAATATTTTGTGACAAAAAAATCCTTGTCATTAATATTGATGATTCTATAACAATAGAAAATTTTTATCATTGAAGCATTGCCTTTAGTGACAAGACTATTAGTTATCACTAAATTATTGTTATTAAAAGTATTTTTTATGATAAAAGATCTTTTTCATTACTGAGACTAATGATTCAATAGTAAGAAAAAATTTTGTTAGTAAAGCATTGCCTTTAGTGCCAAGACTATTAATTTTCACTAAATTATTATCACTAAAAATCAAATTTCTTGTAATGAAAATAGATGTCAGTTATTAAACAAAATCGATGTTGTATGCATTTATAGTTTCTAATGAGATTCCTTAAATGGCTCTTAGGTGATGGTTATTAACAAGGACTGAAATCTTATGCCTTTGTAGTTTTCAATAAGACTTTTGAAATATTTTTTAAATGATGAATATTGACTAGAAATAATATCCTATGATTTTTTATTTCCAATGAAGCTTTTAAAATTCATTTTAGACAATGGTTTTTTATAAAACTAATGTTGTAAATTTTCAAGCAATATTTATATGTCACTTGTATTCATATAATTTTAAAAATATCATTACATCAAAATGAATGTCAATTTTATTGTCATCTAATGTTTATCAACTAATGTAAATCATCAATTATTTATTAATGATAGAATCAGACAAATTAAGCCAAAAATGTATACAAACACTAGTTATCTCAAAAGAGGGTATAAAAAACTTAAGGATGACCTTATCAAGAAAAGGATTCAAGTTACTAAGGCGACTACTACTCAATCTAATAATCAACCATTTGCCTCTATTGCCCTCATATAACACTGTGATCTATGCATGAGAGTGAGAGTCAATAGTAAAGGCAAACTCATGATAAAGGTGAGTTAGCAGGTTGCTTAATGAATAGTAAGTGATGTCCTTTTCTTGTCTAATATGAAGTGTGTTATTTAGTTACCAACACATGACTAATCATATGTGATTAAATTATGCTAAGATGAGCTCTAGTAGCAAGCTACCAAAGGAAAGTTTCAACTAGTAGGAAAGATGTACATATTGATTACTACTCTAGGAACTCCAAAGCATCTTGGGCATGTGAGGAGCATTAATGAATAATTAGCTTTAGAAACACTTCAAGGGAGCTTCAAATTGTTCTTGCAATGAATGACTATCCATGTGAGAAAAAGGGGCAGCTAAGGGAGGAATAGTAAGAATCAATTTGCAAGTTAGCTATCCTCAAGTGGATCAATAGGTTATCTATTGCCTTAGTGGAGGAAAATAAGGTATGAATGGTGATCCTTATGTGATAGAAGGGTAGCTATTGCCCTATTAACCTTAATCTTTTTGCCTATTACCATAGGTAAATTTTTGTCATTCTATTACTTGTTGTTAAACATTCTCTAATCATGTTGTAGGATTACATTACTACGGATCGATTAGTTTCTTTGTCATTGTAGGGTGGTCATAGGTGTGTACTTATCATTGTAGGACCCCTTATTAGGCAAGTAGTGAATGACATGGTTTTCCTAAACTAAGTGCTCCATTTCATTGCATTGTTAGAGGACAAGTGTAAAGTTGTGTTAGACACCATTAAGGATGAATTTGCAAATGTCCTCCTACCGATGGAGGAAGTGACCATCATAGCCAAGCATTTGGCTCCTATCTAGCTTGGCCAAAGGCTTTAATTTCGTTGTCTATAGAGGTGAGGTTTTCTATCAATTTAAGTTCATTGTTTATGACCAAATAAAATAGTATCTAACGTAGTTGATTGTTATTTATAAATATATATATTGCAACCTATTTTTAAGCACCTCTCGAGGAAGAAAAAGGTAAGTGGAAGTTAGAAAAGGATAAGGATAAGGATGGCAAGTCAAAGAATCAAAGACTTTACCATCTTATCCTCAATAAAAAAAGTGGGAAAATCTCAGGAGGAGCTCCAATTTATTGCATAAAAGATTTCAAATGAATAGCTCATTTTGTTATCTTTAAGCAAGGATATGATAAGAGACAAGAAGCTTATATTCCTATCTAAGAATCTTATCTTGCACTTTTAAATGGGGAAGAGTTAAAATGTTTCCATTATCATGACTTGGATTAGGTATGTTCATCTTTACTCCTTAAACCTTCTTTAATTTTGTAAACATATTAGGACAGTATGAGTTTTAATGTTCATTCATTTTGAAAATTATAGACACTTGCATTGTGATGTCAAAGGTAGGAAATTAGGTTCCTACTTTAGGCTTCCTAGATCTAAATAGGACTCAAGAGTTATAGACAACCTCAAAGTTTCAAAATAAGTACATAAACTGAGACCATGACAATGAATAAAAAATTACAACGTTACATGGTACCATACTACTAAATGTATGTAGGTGTAAGGATAAGCTTTAATTATATTTTCTCCTGCATTTTCATACTTTAATATTGATAATATTGTAACTACCATTGGATTCTAAACATGGTTTACCTAAAGTTGAAGGCAATCTAGTAGCTTGATTTGCTAATGAATGAACCATATCAGGGTAAGAAGAAGTCATTAAAAGAGGTAACAAACATATACTATAAGCTATAAAGCTTTAACAATATGGTTAATGTCAAATGGATCATAGTGAAGGTAGCATTCTTGTGCATATTTTAGTACTTTTTTTTTGGGTAAAGAAAATAGGTCAAAGGCCTAAAAGAAAAGGCTAACAAATAGGTATCTCATGAGTCTTAGATACTCCTAATACATCAGCTAATACTAGTATTGAAATTCTAGATGGAGGAGTGTGTTCTTAGTTCCAGAGGAATACTTAAATTCACCATTCCATTAGCACAAGCATTTCCTTCTTTATAGGTGTGTTAGATACTGATTTCCTAATTCTTGTTATCAAATTGTGAATTGTCTGGAATAACTAACTTCCTCTATGATTTGGGTTGGTTAGACAACCATAAAAGGCCTTTGAATCACATTTAAGAATTACGTTTCTAAATCCTTTACTTCAAGCTAATTGGAGACCACAAAAAGCTCCACAACATATTGCTATGTAAGAAAAGCAAAATCCTAATGGTGGAGCAAAACCAATAATCTAGTTGCCATGCATATCCCGAATAACACCTCCACATCCAGCTTGTTTGTCTTCTAGTTTGGCTATTCCATCAATATTAATTTTCACCCAACCTTTTGGAGGTGAATTCCAACAGATTGATAATGTTCCTAGTGCTCTATTCTTTGTGGTGTGATTGTGATAAAGGTTGTAGTGACTTGTTTTACATACTAGGGAATCATAAAGGTTGGGTTTTCTGGATACCAAAAATTCTCCTTGTGGATAGATTTGTTTCTCCATTGCCAAAGGAACTAACATCCTTTATGGATACTAGAAATTCTCTTTGTTGATATTTTAGTACTTAATATAGTGATTAAGCATCATTGTATGAAATTGACATTGTTTTTCCTTGGTTAGTTATAGGGCACTAAATAAAAGGCAATGCATAATGTGGATACTTTGTGATAAAATACATGGCTAGTATGGTCAAACACATGAAGAGCAATGAAAAGCTTGATAAGGTGATTTATTTAAATTTTAATTAGGTAGAAACCTATAAAAATGTGTAATTCTATATTTTTATTGAATTGTGTTAAACATGTAGTTTTTCGAATGAAACACAAGACCCTACAATGTAGAAGATCTAACAATCTTCCAGAAGGAATGGGTTGCATGTGTATTAAGAAGAAGACAAGCATTGGCATGAGGGGGCAATACAAATGTAAACTTATAAGGTTCCTTTGCAAATAAAAATGTGCATATGATTGTACTTATAAGTAATTATTTATAAATGTATATATTGTTTTGCATGCATTATGAAAGCTATTTATATGCATTATTGTAAATGATGTTTAAAAGATGGTATTCTTTTGCATCAACAAGTATATCTACTCTACTATTTATGTAATAGGTTTAGTTTCATTCTTTAGGAAAGTAATAGAAATATATTTTTTTTTAAAAATAATATACCATATTGATTGTTTATTAATAACCAATGTGAATAATTTGCAATGCCAGTTTTATAATAATAACCAACATGAAATAGTAAAATTATGTCTAGGAAATTAAAGCAATAAATTGACAAAGCAAAATTTTACATTAATTTTATTATGCAACTAACGTAGAAAAGTATAGCTATCATTAGGCTTACAATGTCAATTTTAGTTTATAATTGACATGGAATACTTAAACAACTTCTTTTTTCTCTCCTCCAAACCTACAAAAATGAAGGTGGAAGTTAAATTTGGAAGCCTATCCTAATGCTAAATTGCATATATATTACAAAGCAAGAGCACCTTCCTCCTGAAAGAAAGAATACTCTATGGAGTGATCAACTAATTAATTTTATTTTGTAAGTAGGAGGTTTACTACAAATTTTTCACATAAAATATCATCTTAATCGGAGTTCAACTATTTGTTCGCTCTTGCTAGCATTTTCTTCTCAATGTTAGAGTTTGTTCTAATGCCTCATTTCACCTCTAAAACTTACAAAGAATGTTTATTTATTATGTATTGTATTGATTTATTTAGATTCTTTGTTTTTGATATCATCATTTAGAATTTTATGTGATGTGGGTTTCTTGAAAAATGGTAGCAATTTTCTTCCTTATAAAAGTAAATCAATGGATATTTCTATACAAAGGACTAAACTAACATAAGCAATTTAAACAACACACAATATCACCGAAGTTTAATAGCATAATCTAGGCAATAAATTTCTCTCCAATAAAAGTATATTGCATTAACACTTCACCTATGACATCAATTCCAACGTCCTTATACCCTTATTTTGCCATAGTGGGATTCATAAGTATTTTTGTCAATGACCATGTAATTGAAAGATAATATAAGTTCCTTAATAGCATTTAGAAGTATTTTTTCTAGTTTATACAACACCTACATATTATATATCTTATATTATTCGAACCCAAATAAATATATAAAATTGTTGTCATGGGATATTAATTAATTAAATGTACTATTTTTTATCTTTTTCCAGTTTATCACATTTGAGATATTAATTATGACTATAGAGGCATTAAAATGAGACTTGAATATTGATGTTATTGCTTGTATAATAATATTTGTTAATTAAGTTGTACAGTAATATGAGTTGTTAGATTCTATAATTATGTTTGGATACCTGTCTTGGGGGTAATGAGGATTAGGAGAATTTTTAATGGTTAAAAAAATGGTAAATGACTTCAATCATCTTATAAATCTATCATCCTATTATACATTAAATATCAGTTATTAAAATTTTTTTGACATCTTAATCCTATTACAAAATCAAAAAAAGGACAACATATGTCAATTATTCAATAATATACTGAAATTAAACACTTTAGTTTTCTTGTTAAAAAAAAAATCTAATGTTGTTATAGCTATTCAACTTTGGTTCAAAACTTGAAGTTAAATATACCAAATATATAATAATATCAATATATGTATCGAATAGTAACCAACATGGAATGTGTTAAACAATTGACATTAAATGGTTTTTTTTGTAGTAGTATCTTTAAAAAGGAAAGAAGTTATCTTCCATCAAATCTCTCACATATAATATTAAACATACATACCATTTTTCAATACCTTAATTTTTATAACTATATTTTTATGAAAGGCATTTTTTACCAAAACAAACTGTGCGTAAATTTCCATTCAAATCCTAACATTTTCATCCAAATCCATTCGAGTAACACCTCACATGCACAATTCAAGCGGGCAACTAAAATACGAACAATTGAACATTGAGAATATCATTCGTCTACTTTTCTTTTATTAAATCTGGGATTTTCCAGTTTCTCTAATGATCGATCTTTATTTTTCATCAGGCACATGCTTACTAAATGGTGACAAATTAGCTTGAAGAGAACTTCTTGAGCCCAATTTGGCATTAGTTTTTCTTTACAAAAGTAGAAAATTTTCTTTTTGGTCTTAGATGAAATTTTGATCAAAGTACTTGATAACCCGTAAATAGTTTTTCCTTTTAAATGTTTTTAGGCATGTTTAGATATATTTTTTTTTTATATTTTTAAAAATTATTTTCAAATTAAAGAAAAACAAAGAATAGAGGCTGATAAGTATTGCAAATAAAGAAATATTTCATTAAATTATAAAATTAATTTTTAGAACAAGAAAATAAATTGAGAAAATATCTAAAAATTATTTCTTTTTTTACTTTTAAGTTACACATTTAGAATTATGATTTTTAAAAATAGATTCTAAAAACAGATTCTCAAATAGATTTTTCTTTTTAGAAATAAAATATAGAAAACTATTTTTAAAATTAATAAACAAACAAATCGTTTGTTTCCTTCCTCAAATCCTCCCAGTATTTTTCTCGAACTAAAGAAAATTTAGTTTTGGAGGATAGAAAATTCTGTCTCCTATCAAGTTGAATAGGACCAAATTCAACAACCAGTTGCAAGACGATTTTCTCACTGTACCTGAGATCTACAAAATTGAGTTCAAATCGCACAGTATAGCCCGAATTCCATTTCATATTGTCCAGTAATGATCATGCGAAGTATTCCTCTGCATTCACGCGATCCCTTTTCTTTATAGACAGAAAGAGACAGCGGTTAAAAACTACATAATTATAAAATAAATTGGGATAGGGACATTTTTGTCAAGTTCCACTTAATTACCTGATTGCAATTCGAACATAATATAAATGGCCATAAAAATAATCAATTCTGTAAGTATCCCTAAAAGCATCCCGTAGTGACACAGTTGGATCGTTGTGTTCGTCATATCCTATTACATGCATACATACCAAAAACTATGACAAACTGTACATCATTAGTTTTATTACATCTAAAAGTGCATAAAATGTATCGAAATGAAGTAAACTATATATATATATATATAATGTGGCACTTCTCCTAGAAAATGTGTTCCAACAAAATATAAAATCCACCTATGTGAACGTTCTGAAAGTATCTATAAGAAAATGTTTCTAGTACCATTCAAAAGAATTATTACATTGGTGTATCAACTGCCATTCGCAGTATGTAAATCATAGGGTTATTTTTCTTGATGTAGAACAACAGTTCTCGAAATCCTTTTGGATAAATATGCACTACCATTCTGAAGCAGCTTGCATATAAATTGAGACTAATTTCTTTATATTTATGGAACCATAAATAAAGACAAAGTGTTGATAAAAAAACTTCCAAATGAAGTTTCCATGGACTCACCATTGGACCAAGAGGCCTTCCATCACCACCTCTAGCTGTCAATGCAAAACAGAATGGCATTTTTTTTTTTCTTATCAATTTAGAGTATGATTTTCTTTCGGTTGTTTGAGGAAAGTAAACTGGAACTGAATCAACTGCTGCATATATTACTAGTGCAAGATATCAAAATTAGGCTTTTCTTACTGGTGACGTTAACGTGATGATCAGTCAGTTGGGTGGGCCTTGGATCACTCAAATGAGGAACATTGGCAGCATAAAAGGATGAGTAGTAATTTAGGCTAAGAAAATCAAATGAGCCAACAAGCAGCTTGGATTCCTCTTTGGAGAACTTTGGTAATCTGCGTCCCACCACAGACCGAATGCTTTTGGGTAATCACCTCTTCCGAGTGGATCCATATACTTGCATTCCATAAGAAAATGATTTACTGATTCAACTGAAAAATCAATCCTCTAGTGTCTAATCTGTCTCTAGTACTTTAGAAGAGACTAGACCAAGGTCAATTTCAAATTTAAAAAGTTCTCACTACTGCCTTGGTTTTTTCGTAATTTTTATTATTTTTCATGATAGTTAAAACATCGATGTTAATTATTCAAATAGACAACATCGCTAATAAATATCACCATTATATACGTCAGCTCATAATTGATATTTAACCAGTTAAATATCCTAAGTTGTATCGCAATTTTATAATAGTGAGGATTGGCTCTGAACATGAGAATAAAAGCCAGATGCACGAAGTGCAAACATGGACACAACATCGCTCTTAAATATCAAGCCGTGGGTAGAACATAGCTTGTCTAATCAATGTTTTTAGGAAATCTTCAAGGAACTAAGTTTATATTGCCCTTACCATCCAAACATAAAGCCAAGGGCTCACTCGGCAGCTTCAAGATCAGATTTGTTATTAGAAAACGGCACGAACCAGTCAAAGTTAACACTACGCCATAAAAGGTTTTTACCGGCAATTAATTTGGCCTTTAGCAGCAATAAACATTGCCGCTAATACTTTTACCGGCAATTAGGAAATTTGCCGTTGATGTCTGTGTCGACAAAAGGTTATAACGGCATTTGGAGTAAATGCCGATAAAGGATTAAAATAATTGCCGTTAAAAATTTTAATAATAGCGGCAATTATTTAGCGGCAAATATTATTGTCCATAATGCAAAGTTTTTGTAGCAAGTGCACCCGATCTTTTAGCGGCAAATGTTATGCCGTTAATTACCTTTAACAATTGCCGCTAAAAAACTAAAATAAATGCCGGTAAAAGTTAGAATAATTGCCGGTAAACATATTTAGTAATAGTGGCAATTATATAGCAGGCAAATGTTATTGCCCCTAATATAGGGGTATTGTAACCAATTCACCCATCTTTAGCGGCAAATGTTATGCCACTAATTATCTCTAATAGTTGCCACTAAAGAATTTCAATGATAGTAGCATTTGTTTAGTGGCAAATATTATTGCCTTTAATTTAATTTTTTTATGACAAATGTTGTGCTACTAATTACCATCTATAATTGCCAGTAAAAAGTTGAAATAATAGTGGCAATTGATTAGTGTCAAACTATTGCCTCTAATTCAAAAGTGCTAGTTGATTTTTAATGGCAAATATTATTGCCACTAATATGGTTGCAATTGAAATTTATTAATAAAGCTCATATTCATTACAATTTTGCAAATTAATTTCTATTGTTGCAATTTTTAAAGATTTTAGTATTATTGATATATGAATTCAAATTTAATTTTAATTCAAAGAATTTACTACTAAGAGATAATTAAAGTCAAAATATTATATCAAATCTCATTAAATTCTCAAAACAAGTTGAGTAGCATAGTTTTAATTTTAACATGATCTTCATATACTAGTAAATAGAAAATCACTTTACTAATATTCATCCACTTACATAGAACCAGTACATAACACAACAAATCTTCAACTATTCCCCAATCATCTTATCTTGAGTACTTATGAATATCATAAAGTATGACTTGCAAAAATAAATTGGAATTAGTCAGCAAATTATAAATAGAAACACTTTTTTAATTTAGAAAAATATAAATAGCATTTTATGATCTACAGTTCAAGAGGTGAAGAACAAGGTAAAAGAAATGCAAAACATCTAAGTTATACTGCTGTAACAAGGTGAAAATGATAAAAATTTGGAAAGAAGGGGATGAAGAACAAGGTGAAAGCTTGTATTTGAAAATATAGAAAACTATAAATGATATTAGCATTGAAACCAATCAAACATAAAAGAAAAGAACTAAAGCATTTGAGCAATAGTCTTTCGGTACACAGCAGCTGTAACAAATGTGACATCTATATGCTGCTGAATTGATTATAAACAAAGAAGATGTGAAGTTTAATTTTAGCTTTCCTATTAAAACTACAAATAAAAGTGATAATACTAGAAAGTGATAATATTAGAAGGCTAGAAACCAAAAAGAAAATAAAAGCAAAATAGTAAAGATCTATATAAAATGCTAAAATCATTTATTTGTAGTAACCATCATCTCCAGAAGTATGAAATGGCGCACATTTCACTAAGTCTGCCAACAATATTGTCTCAACAATGTATACATGTTGCTTGTATTAGTAAATTTATGGCAAAATGATTGCTTTCTTCATTAACATACTAAAACTACAAATTCAGATTTTTATCCACTTGCTTTATGAATTTCATTCCATCAATACAATATAATTGCAAGTAGAAAATAGACAGGCAAGATTGACAACCTAACAACTGAAAGCAATAAGGTGGCCTTAAAACTGAAAGAAACACAGTGTTAATGCATCTCCAGTATGACTATTAATTCTTCCCAAAATTCCCCCAAGGCATCAAAAGCTAACGAGATAAGTTGAAACATGTAATTTGAGATGCAAATACTCAAGGAACATGTAGCCATAAATACTCACCATCATAGTCCTTGTATTCAAGGTTAACACATGAATAAATACAAGTGAGAAGAGAAAGGAACGTAGGTAATGAAATATAACAGATATGCAAGTTGAAAAGCAACCCTATCCCAAACCTTCAAGCTCATCAGAGGAAAATTGTATGTTAAAAGATTACAACTTTGCTATTTTTAACTCCTATTTTTTTTAATAGGCTTTTATCCTTATATCATAAAAAAATACTAATTATAATCAATTTTATTTCTTATACAATTAATAAATCTGATTCAAATTGACTTAATTAATTTATTATTTTATCCATTTTTATTCACAATAATACGAATAAATAAAATGAATGCATATTGAAAATATATATATATATCATTGTCTGGAATATATACGTTTGGATCTTTCCATTACAAGTAAAGATGTAAATTTAAATAAAATTAAAGAATTGAAGAGGAATGAATATTGATCTAAATACTTTAGAAACAGAGAAAAAAAATGAATCCATATGTTCTTTCTGAGACATTTGTATCATTTTAATTAGTGGGGAATTGAGTACAAAATCCCCACACGTTCCCTTGAGTAACAAAGAAGTTTATATATCTATTAATTTAGAAGGAAAAAATTTTAACTTTATAAATGGAATATTTTTAGAAAAATTTTTTTTTATTATAACTCTTGTTAATACAGTATGTGCTTTATTATAAAATAAAAAATAATCAATAATCCATAGTCACAATTTTTCCTCGAACAGATAAATTTAAACAAAAAATTCCATTAAAAAATCTCAGAAGAATTACAAAATCTCTAAGTACATATGGAATTGCAAACTTAATCTTCCATAAAACTGACACACTCATTGCAAATATAAAATGACAGTAATGCATAAACTGACACACTCATTGCAAACTTAAGGTTTTGTTTTTTGTTATGTGATTTATATTTATGTTTCATACATGCATTGCATGCATGCAAACCAAACAATTTATGTAACATATGGCACGGGGATCCGGCGTTTGGATGTCCATATTATATTTATGAATTTTATAAATTTATAAAAAGAAGTATATAAAAATAAATATAAAATATGATAGACAATAAAATTCAAGTAAATTACCATGTTCAGTAGTTGGATGAATATTTGGAAGAGCAACTTGGAATCTTGGCACTTGTAGTAGTTCTATTCCTTTGTGACCACTATTAGCATCAAGAACCTATAATAGGATGTTTTGAATATTAAAAACAGCATCAATATTGATTAAATTCTACAAATACAATGGAGTAAATCACAAATAATATACCTGTCCATTTGAGTTTCTAGAACTTGAAGACCCAATTAATTCTCCAGGAAGAAACTTATTCATGATTGATCTCATAAATGCTACCTCACTAAGCAATTTTTCTTGACTTTCCATCATTTTTTTCGTTTCTCCAGCATGCTTTTCCTATAAATCTTTCACTTGTTCCTCTAATTTTTGGACTGTATCATGAGATATATCATTTGTTTCCATACTTGCCAAAGAAGACCTTTTCCCCCAAAGTGATGCAGGAGTTGGACCAAGTCCTAACCCTTGTACATGACCACTTCTTTCAGGTCCAAAAACTTGAGAGTATATATCTCCTTCCCAAGCAACACTTTCAGAATGTTGTTCATTTGAAGTTTCAACATTGTTCAACTTTTCTTTTATCAATGCCTATACAAAATGAAAATTAATAAACTCAAACAAGTAAAAGAAACTATAAACTATTAACAATCTAAACTAAATTATAATTAAACTTAAAAACTCAAACAACTAATGAAGAGACCTAATTACATAGATATACTTCTTCCCACACGGATGACATCTGATGAGACATAGACTTGCTCGAAAACTCCGAGGCTAAAGGGAAAATCTAATGCGGCGCAAAGAAGCTTACCCAAATATGTCCAACGTTAACAGCTCTATCTATATATGATATATGGTGGGACCATAATGCTTCCTATTCCTTGTTAAACTTAACAAAGACAATTCCTATTCCTTTCAGGACGTTTCTAATATCTGACCAGTGGATGGAATCCAACATTTTCGGTATATTTAATTTAATTTAATTATCTCATTCCCCATTCCTAGTGGATTCTTATAGTTACTACTTTCACTTAAATTGTAAACTTTATTAAAAAAATAAATACAATACTTATAGTTACTTACTTTGGCGCGGAATACATTTCTTACATTGCATTACCCATAGTTAAAAATACCCACTTATTATGTTTTCGTTTCTTATTTTAATAATTTAAATTTTTTTTCTTATTTTCCTCCTAACTTCCTAACTTCTTCTTAACCAAATAGGGGATCAACACCCTGATCCCTACCAAACTTTTCTACTAGTTTTCAAAATAATGTTATGATTCACATTGTTTAATTTGATCATCCTCGTCATTTTTTTCATCATTTTTATAGTAGAATTAGAAAAAGCATTATCTTTTTCATTAAATCCCGAGCTTTTTCTTCCCTATGTTATGAGATGATTTATGATTATTTACAATCTCTTTCTAGTAATAATGTATTATTTACTTTATGACAAAATATTCACCTCAACTTCAAAAGTCGAACAATGAATTGCAGATTCTAATTGAAATTACCAATTACATAATGCAATTATCATGAAAATAGTTAATTGAAATGTGAAATCTTAAATGGACAATAAGAACATTCAAAAGCATGTAGAAACATTTGAATGCATAAGCTTATTAGAGTCCAAAGGCAATGACCAAAATCTCAGCTCCAATTTCATGTTGGCAACGTATAGCACTGAAATCACCATAGAACTTAGCATAATAGAGACTCTAATCGTGGTCGTCCCACCAAAAATCATTCAAAACATAGACAAATAAAAAATAAAAAATTTACAAAATATAAAATAAAATCATTTTAGATTATAAGGATTAGAGTTAAATAGGAATTGCATGAACAAGCTCAAAGAGCTCTCACAGTTTGATGATATATAAATTTGTCATCATTGCTAGCAAATAACAAACACAAGAGTATATATATATATATATATCAAAACTTAGAAGGAAAATCGGAACAAAAGTAGTTTTGACTTATTGGGGTCATTGTCAAAAATTGAATTTGATAAAAGGTTTTGATTTGGAATTGCTTACAACTGTTTTTGCTGATTCTTCATCTTGTGGCCTACCATCTTTGCGTTGTATATGAGTTTCACAATATACTAATGCTTGTGTTAGCTCCACCCCATCTTTTGTCTGAAACATTAGTGAATATTATTATAGAAAATGCAATATAATGACAAGGACTACATTATTTTTACTTTAAATTTATGAAATTGGAAAAAGATACTAATTTTTAGTGGAATATTTTCATACCATTTCTGCCATTATAGATGCAAAGCTATTAGATCCAGATGTGTGAGGCATCTTTTGCTTTGCACGATTGTTCCTATTTGCGATACTCCTTTTCTATGAAAAAGTAAAACAACCAAGTGAGGAAGAAACAAAAAATCATAGTTATATGGCTTATATAATTCATACCTTTGCCTTTTCAGATTGCCAATGAGTTACAAGGCCAGCCCATTGGTCAATTGGAATGCGCGAAGGTTTATTTTTCATCAAATCATTCTTGTTCTTATATTTTGTGGCATATTCATTTTTCAAATAAGATTTGTAATCTCTCCATTTCTTTGCAATTGACTTTCTAATAAACACTTCACCCCACTGTGGAAAAGAAAATTTCTTCTGCAAGATTGTAATACAATAGTAATCTTATATTAAGCATAAACATTTGGTTTAAAAACATAAATAATCAATAATACAAAATGACTAATTTTTACCTTGACAAATTCCAATAATTTGATTTTTTGAGTTTCTGGAAAAACTCTCCAATCTTGTATGTATAAAGGTGTTAATTCTGGAGTCCTAGCTATAATGCCAAGGAAGTTGGCAAGTTTTCGACCTTCTTTTCCTATTGGTTAATTATGACAATTGAACTCCACACTAATTTTTTTTCCAACAGGCAGCTTCCAAACATCTCTCAACAATGTTGGCCCACGTACTCTCTTTTTTGAAGTATCTAAATATCAAATTAAAAATTTAATTTAATTCAGACTTATAGTTTCAAGGACAAAGTGAATGGAAATTGACACAGACTACAAGTTTTGTTCTGTCCACTTTCAACTTAATGAAAATAACATTGCCCCTAATGTAAATCTAAATTATGCATGAAAAGGGTTTAAGCAATAAAATTATAATGAAATCTTTAAGTTCTCAAGATGTTGCAAATAGATATTTTCTTGTATGATAGAATCAAATCCTATTCTAGCAAAATTGAAAAAGAGAACGACATTATAGAACTTATGTCACTTAATCCACTGCTTTAACAAGACTATTCCAGACATAACTTTATTGATGGTTAATTTAAAAAATTGAATAATTTTTTGTCTTCTAGGAGTAAAAAAGTTTCGATCATGTATAGATGGTATGTAATGCAAGTGCAATAGTGTTAGCACAGTCTCTGTCCAGTAACATATCTAAATCTCTTAGGGACATTAAATGTTCATCAATTTTTAGGTTTTTAGGATTACCCAAAACTACTTCAAAACATGTTCTCAAATACCAATCAGTTTTGTATACAACATAAAGTGCTTATCACATTTTCCATTAGCCATGCATAATTAACATAATGGTGATTGCTTATTCTTGCAAAAGTGATCAAAATATATGAATTGTTTCGCACTATTCTATTATTGAGACCACATCAGACGCATGACCTGTATTCCATTTTGCATCCAACAAGGTCGTTTTATTTTAGGTTGACAACAACGTTAGAACCACAAATTGGATAAGCCTAAAGCGTTAAACAAAATTTGCAAACTCCACTTTTGGATAACTAGATCTAGATAAATAGACCACTAAGGTTTTGGCTTAGAGGAAAATATATTGATTTTAAGTAAATTTCATCTTTATTGAAAGAGAAAAATTCAGTAATTCCCCACCTGATGTCTGCCAAAAACTAGATAAATACACATATACTATAAAAGTTTGTTTTCACAAAAAATCTGAATTTTTTTCATGCATATGTTGGTTCAATCTTTTGTTTTGTTTTGTGAATTTCAACTAAAAATGCCTAACTCACAGTTAGTTGTCTCGCTTTTTTATACATTATTCCTTTACTATTTTGCCCTTTACTTGAGGTGACATGAAAAATTTTTCCATAAATAAAAGTTCTTCTATAAAATGGAGTTCCATGTAAAATCCGTCGGTGGAAATTATTTATGTATTTATTTATTTTTCTATAACATTATTGTGGGAAGAAAAGTACTTGAGGGTCCAACTCCACTATTTGCTTTTTTGAAAAGTTGAGTAACCGAAGATAACACTGGCCAAGGTAAAACATCATATTATATGCATTGAATTTAAAATTTAATAAAATATAAAGTAAAAATTATTAATTAAATAAAAAATTAAAAATAAATTTATAAAATTTAATTTAATAGATATAAAAAATTTAAAATTTACTTCTTATATATATAAGATTTATTTACAGTAATAAGGTGTTGCGGAATAGATCAATGTCGTCTTATTGGATTAGTATATATAAATATAATATAATATAATGTGGAACAACAGAAATTGGAGCTTTTATTTATTTATGTATTCATAGAAAAAATTATGACTTATCTCGTTTTATCCTTGATATACTAGAAGGATAAAAACATAGGGATTACATTAAAAAAATTTATTAATTATTTGCACACACGCATTAAATGTGCATAAAGTAAAATCAGAATTCTTGTAGGTTCACTTGAATCTTTTAATAATTTACTTGAGGTGACCACATCAAATGTGGATAGTGTAACTTTTAATTGGACAAGAGACCATAAAGTTTGAGGCAAACACAACAAAAAGAAATAATAAATAAATCTTAGTAAAAAGTACCTTCTGCATCACTTTGTTCATCTTCCATACTATCATCTGAATTCATGTCTTCGATTGATTGCTCTTGTGATGAGTTACTTTCATCAATCAATTGTAACATCTTCCTTCTGATTTCATCATCAGATTGTCCTTGACTATTGAACTTGGAGTTTTTCCTTCTTGCCATCAGATGTTAACTTGTGTATTCACTAAAAACTTTCAACATTATAGTAAAAGAAAATAACAGAATTCAGAACAATATATATATGTGGTAAATTAAGATAGAAAAATATCTCATGTTCAATTCAACATAAAAGAAAGATCAAACAAATAAGAGGATAAATATGAATCTCTTTAATAAATAATACATATAAAATTACCTATCTCTCCTATTCTTAATCATTGCCATCAGATGTATCACCTGTTTCATTTATGTTAACTTCGCATTCATTTGATGGTTAAGTAGAATATCTACTCAAATCAATTTTTATGCCATCAACATCACTTCTTAACCAATTAAAAGTGTCATCCTCTAGCTCTAAAGCATATTCCATTCCATAGGAATGAGGTGGTTCATTTTCCATGGGTGATTGAACTTGTGTATCCTTTTCCTCTCCCATGTCAAAAATATCCCTTAGTTTGATTAGCCTAGGAACAAACCATGATCGATCCTTAGGATCTTGTACATATATCACTTGTTGGGCTTCTAGTGGAAATATAACAGGTTCATCATTCATCCGATGGCCAGTATGAATTCAAATGTGAAAAATTTACAAGTGTGAACCCTAATGCATCCTTCTTGACTCCTCTACCAGTGGTCACATCAACCCAGTCACATTTGAATAAGATAACTTTAAAGTTTTCATAGTAATTCAATTCAATTATATCATTTAGTTACCCATAATAGGTGACGGAACCTTCTTTTGGGGCATTATCACTTGCACTTGAGTAGCTTCTAGTGTTTGAAATCATCATAACACCACTATTTTGTGTTTCCATAGACTTCTCAGAATCTTTTGTTCGAAATCGATATCCATTATTTACATCAAAAGCCTTGAATCTCCTTGCAATATAGCTTAGACCTTGAGCTAGAGCTTTAATTTATTTGCTGACTTCTTGGTTATTTGTAGATTCTAACTCATGTACCTAGATTTTTATAGAAAAATGAAAATAAAAAGAATACATTAAAAGAT
This sequence comes from Sindora glabra, assembly GCA_020226215.1. Classification (NCBI taxonomy): domain Eukaryota; kingdom Viridiplantae; phylum Streptophyta; class Magnoliopsida; order Fabales; family Fabaceae; genus Sindora; species Sindora glabra. The sequence continues at coordinate 73,124,908 of CM035229.1, forward strand.
AAATGGAAGTCAAAGCTTAGCTTTCATAAATTAATGTTAGTTAAAGCTCACTACTTGCTTGCTCCTTGAACCAATCATGAAATATTTCAAAATGCATAGATTGCAGCTCATGATCTCTAAAGCGACGCTTACAATTTGATCGTTTGATGTCGGCAACATGTTCACTACATATTCATAGCATATTGAATACTAAGACGGAATGTATATATCATTCAAGCATCAACATCATAATCTTTTACTCACCTTTTTAAGGTTTCAACCACATCAAATTCACAATTAAACAAGACATATCGATGTGCTTGTAACCATGTTTTATCATCTAACATGAAGACATCAATCTTGTCATATGGCTGCCTAATACTTGGATATAGACATCCTTCTTGATTCTCTTCAAATTCTTGCACATTTTCATCTTTTCTTGACCAATAGGACCTTGACTCACCACTTTCTAGGTATCGTGCACAAAATGTTAAACATTCATTTGCAATATATGCTTCGGCTATTGAACCTTCTAGGTGTGCACGATTACGAACATATGATTTTAATGTAGACAAGTACCTAAACAAAAGTCAATTGACGTTAAGATTATAGTTTAATTTAAATTTATATATTTACTTCAACTAACTACTTCTTACCTTTCAATTGGGTACATCCATCTATAATGCACAGGCCCCGCAAGTCTTGCTTCTTTGGCCAAGTGAATAACTAAGTGCACCATGATTGTAAAAAATGATGGAGGGAATATTTTCTCTAAATGACATAGTAGTAATACACTTCTTTCTTCAAGAAACTCTAACTCCTTTACTTGAAGGACTTTACCACATAGAATTTGAAAAAAATGTGAATAATTCAATCAAAATAGAGCTCACTTTTTTAGGCAAAGTTGGGCGCATTGCAAGAGGTAGAAGTTCTTACATTAAAGCATGACAATCATGAGTCTTTAATCCTGACAATTTGTGTTTGCAAATACAACGTGCAACATTTGATGCATAACCTTATGGGAATTTTACTTTCTCTAGTACTTCATAAAATATCTTCTTCTCATGTGGGTTTAATTGGAAAGAATCCGGAGGGAGATATATTTTTCCAGAAGCTCGTTGTTGAGGCCACAACTCTTGTCTAATATTCATCTCTTTTAAATCAAGTCGAGCACTTAGGTTATCTTTCGACTTTTTATCAACATTTAGCATTGTATAAACTAGGTTATCACACACATTTTTCTCTATGTGCATTACATCAAGACTATGACGCAGCAAGTTATACTTCCAATATGGAAGCTTGAAAAAAATACTCTTCTTCCTCCATGTATGAGATTCAACCCCAGTAACATTTACATGTCTACCCAAAGTAAAATTGATGCCCTTGAGTTAATCTAGAACTGTTAATCCAGATATGGAAGGTGGTGCAAGACTTGACTCTTTTGTTCCATCAAATGATTTGCATCTAGTTTATATCTATGTCCTGGTTTCAAGAAACGTCGATGGCGGAGATAACAAAATTTTTTACCATGTTTTAATCTAATAGATGATGTGTCTATGTTGCAAATAGGACATGCAAATCGACCATAAGTACTCCATCCAGACAAGGTGCCATATGCTGGAAAATCATTTATAGTCCACATGATAGCTGCTCGCATATGAAATGTTTCATTGGTTGATGCATCATAGGTTTCAATCCCTACTTCCCACAATTCTATCAACTCTTCTATAAGAGGTTCTAAGAATACATCAATGTTATTTCCAGGTCCTTTTAGGTCCTGGAATGAGTAATGAGGGGATGAAAGATGATTGCTTCATACATAACCATGGAGGCAAATTATATGGCATTAAAATCATAGGCCATGTGCTGTAAACACTTTGCATTGTGCCATAAGGATTAAATCCATCACTAGCTAATCCAAGTCGGACATTGCGATGGTCTTTGGCAAATTCTACATTATGTAAATCAAAAGTTTTCCATGCTTTTGAGTCAGCTGGATGTTGTAAAAAGGCATCTTTATTACGCTTTTTATCATGCCATCTCATGAGATCAGAAGTTTTAGATGACATGAATAGCCTTTGTAGTCTTGGTGTTAAAGGGAAATGTCTTAGAACCTTGGCTGTAATTTTCCCCTTCTTTATCTTTGCATTGGTTCTACTCTCAATGCTACTCCTATCATCTTTCCACCTAGAGGCTCCATATATTGAGCATGCATCATCCTTAGCCCTTTCTTTTCTAAATAACATACAATCATTGGGGCACGCATGAATTTTTTCATACTTAAGACCCAATCCCTCAATGATTTTTTTTATTTCATGTATGGACTTAGGTAGTTTTTCACCCTTGGGAAATGCTTTTCTTAAAAGTCCAAGTAAAGAATTAAAAGATTCATTACTCCACCCAAACATAACTTTCAAATGATAAAGTTCTAGCAAAAAAGAAAGTTTAGTGAATTTCTCACACCCTGGGTATAATTCTTCATTTGCATCTTTCATCAATCGCTTAAAATTCTTGGCCTCTAGATGATCATTTTCTGATGGCAAATTTTTAGTTCCTTCCAGCATTAGCTCTTCTAAATTGCTAGTCTCAAACTCCATATCGAAAGTTTCAGGCAATCCCCTAAAAGCATCATGTATCATCCCAACCATATCATCATCCCTAGAAGCTTCTTGGTCCATATTTTCTTACCTTGGTTCTGATACATCAATGGATTCCCCATGACAAAACCAAGTGTCATATGACAGAATAATACCATGCACCACCAGATGATCATATGCTTGTACTCGATTAACGAAAGATTGCAACACACATCGTTGACAAGGGCATAAAATTTTTTCAGTATCATTTTTATTCTTAAAAGCATGGGTTATAAAGTCATTTACCCCTTGTAGATATTCCTTGCTAAATCTATCACAATTCATCCACTCCCTATTATTATGGCCTTCCATAATAATTAGCTAAAATGAAAAATAAAACATAAAATAAAAGGTTATACAAATTACAGCAATATTTACATCTATTAACAACACAATCTATCTACTGCTTCTATGTTTGCCAAAAAGGAAACACATAAATCATGTAATAGAAAATTGTCAATAAAATTATTAATACACTAGAAAATAGTCGGTAACTAGTACCAATACTCATTTTGATGTGAAGATATCAAATTTAAGTCCAATCAAAGACATCTGTGAAAGAATAAAAATTATTCATAATTGATGTATTTATTATTTTTACTCTCACTTTTTTCTTTATACAAGCAAATGAAAATTTTAAAATTTATAATTTCTTTTAAACTCTTGTAAGCATGGGGTTAATGTTCTTTTCGACTGAATAACGAAAATACCCGTGGAAAAAAAGGGAAGAAATTTTGGTTGGATTGAAGCTAACATTTTAGTGAACACTTGAGTGATGGGTGTGACTGCAATTAGCACACCTATTAGAGAAATGAAATTAAAAGATAGCCAGTAACATCACATGATCAAGAATTACATAGTTATAGCAGTGAACATAATTGCATTTCACATATAATGTGCTTAGAGGTAGGATTTAGCGCATCGTACCCTTGAGGTATTTAAAGATAATACAGGGCATTGGATTATTCTTCCTCTTTCAACATCAGATAGCAAAAAATTGCATCAGAAATGTAAATAGATAGTTGTATCTCTCTTGTTCTGTTTCAAGAAAGTAGAATTAGATGAAGAAATCTTTGCAGTAGGTCAAAGCATTAAGAATTCTGTGAGCTCTATGAGGGATTCTGCCATAATTTTATTTATAAAGAGAATTCTTTTAAACTTTGGGAAGGTAACTCATGTGCTTAGCAACCGATGTTCACTTTAAATTTTGATGAGTTTGAAATCAGAAATGACTGAAAAGAAACTCTGGACATGCTTTTTACGTAGCTTTGTTAAATTAGAATCTCCATTCCATAAAGAGGCTTCAATTGAATCAATGGAGGCTGCTCTTTCTCTTCATTTTCTTTCTCTTTCTCTCTGGTTTTCTCGTCTTCATTTCTCGATTCTTCCTTAGCCTCTTGCTTCTGCATTTTTTTCTTTTTCCTCTTAAGGGTTGGTTTATTCTTTTTTCAGTGTGTTTTGTGATGAAGTTGAAGAAAGAATTAGTGTAATGGTGTTTATAGAAAAGCCTGGGGTGGTAGAGTAAGAAGAGAGAAATATAAAGGTGGCTACGTGGTGGAAAACTGAATTGGGAGATCCACACGTATCAATCTGCAGGGGACGTCTGAATATGGTGCTTAGAAGCAGGAAAATTCAATTGGGAAAGAGATTTTAACAAAAAAATATCGTGATAGTATATCGCTTTATTATTGGATTTTGTCATATACTAAATTTATTTTTTTTTAAATTAGATGTCATAATGATGATACATCAACCCACAGCGCACCTACCATAGAATTTTCCTTCAATTCGATCCTATAGTTTATCACTTTTTTTATTTTATTTGATTTAATAATTCATATCTTGAAAAAATCTTCTAACCTGTTAGAATAATAAATATAAATCACATAACAAAAAAAAAACCTTGCTACACTAGATAATATTGGTAAAGTGAAGAACATGATAAGTCTGACAAAAGGGGTGGGGGCTAGTAAAAAAATGCATAAGCGGACAAACGAATTGAAAAGGCCATGTGGGTGTATTTCAATCTCACCTGTTGCTCTCAACTTCAAACATAATTCTGAAAATCAGTAAGGTTTCTAAATACTGCCATTAACATTTTCTCTTTCTACAGAAGTTAGTAGTACTATTTTGAAAACCTCCAAAGCGTAAGGAAAATTAAATTGAAAGAATTTCATGATTCACAGCCCCCATTCCACTATTTTGCAGAGTTTTCATTTATCACTCTGGTGCTGAATCAGAAAGTAAAGTGAAGTTTCAATTTTTACTTAAATCTTTTCTAGGTAGTTTGTTTTAGCGTCGTTATATTTTCTTATTAGACTCATTGTTGCTTGGGTTTCAAACACTGAAGTAATTAGTGAAAGAACAGCAACTTAGGGTAGTGTTAGATTTTGATTTTAAAGATTTAACAATGAAAGAAAATCATAAATAAAAGACAACCAGCTTGACATACCTTCAATTTTGTAGATGATGAACTACTTCTTTGTTGTTGGTGTGCCTCCTTCAAGTGATACTGTCTGCGCACTGGTGCCAATGTTGATTTCTAAAGCCAAAGTGTGTGCCTCCCTCAAGCAGAATGGAGATACTGATATCTTGCATGGGGGAAGAAGAAAAAAAATTGGTTCCCGCTTGGGTTTCATGCGAGAAACTAAAAATAAAAGTATTAAGAAAATAAAAAAAATATAATAGTTATTTTTTTAAAGATCTAACGGCAATTAGAGTTAATTGCCACTGAATAGTATAATTATACTGACAAATATTTAATTTCCAGATAAAGTTCAATGAATTAAATAAATTAGTGGCCTTTATATAATTGCCACTAAATAATTGCCGTTAAAAGTTCTTTTTGGTGTACGTTCAAGGTTCTGCCCATCAAAACCTTCTGTGATGCTTGCATGCACCCATAATTCAAATATTAATTTGTCAATGAGATAACTGCTAGGATCAAGTAACTTATCCTTGAATCGAATTCATATACCTCATCATCTCAATATCTTCCTACAAAGTTTAAAAAGCCAGTTGTTATAGTGCGCATAAAAAATTCAACATGAAATGAAATAAAGAGAAGACTTGTTAAGAAATCTGTTGATTTTCATTTATCCAATTTATGGATAGGCTTTATAAAACTTCCAGTCAAATAATACTGGGTTGGGCTAGCTGACATCATGGTCCTTGACAAATCGTAATTAAATTATGAATAGTATCATATTCATTTGGACCATACCTTATACCAATTATATTTGTCTGCTGCTAAGTCCCCATTACCTAAATAATAATATGCTGCGCGCATTGCATATTATCTATTCTCTACTGTATATTTTAAACTGAAATTCAAAACCATATTTACCTCTGTTAAAATTATAATATATATATATATATATATATATATATATATAAGGTCAAGACTTTCATAGTACAATGAACATCAGCAGACCTTAGGCATAAGGGGCTTAGTCCTTTCAAAACTTCTAAAATTATGTGTTAATATCATGCAATTATGTAAAAAAAAATTAAAAATTTACATAAGATATTTGGCTCCTATAATATTAAGTCAAAATTTGACATTGATAATGGAAAATTCTGTCACTAATTTTCAAATATAACTAGGCTAGGAGAACAGCTCCCTATTTCACCAACACTCATTTCCTTTACTCCTAACCTTTGTTTTCATGCCTCCGTCACCCCCACCATTATTCTTTTAACTTACCCACTGCATTCTACTACTTCTGGAAGCTTTCTTGTCATGCATTTTTTTTTGTTTTTATTGATTGTTTTCCTATGAAAGGTTAGCTTTATTGCTTAGGATTTGTTTGATAGTTTTGTGAGAAATCTTTTAAATTTTTCAAGCAATTGATTTTTATCTAATGTTTTTCATGTATTGGAATGTTTTAAAACTTTGAATGTGGATTGAATATGTCAAATTGATGATTTAGGATTTGATGAATGGAAATTCTAGTTTTTATGTAACTAAGGGTTTCTATTTTAATTCAATTCAAATATGATCATTTAAGGTTGATTAAGGTATTACAATGTTTGCATTGATTTTTTTATTTTCATTTTGCATTGATTTTGTTAATGTTATAATTAATTTACTCTTGGATGATGATGTATATAGGTAATGTTTAGTTGTAGAATTAGAATTATAGTAGTTGACACTTTAGCATTTTAAAAATGCACTTTGTTCTTATATTGCAACGTAGTTTATTTGGAGAGTAGTTGATGAATTATTAAATGATTTATATGTGTTGTAGATTAGATATAAATATGCCTGAACAGAGGAAGTGAATGTACAATAGGGAAGGTTTTGATTGAATTCATTAACGGAGTGAATAGCTCATTGCACATGCTTGTATAGGAGAGAAATTTTTTTCAAACTTAGAAGATTATGTGCCCATATGCTAAGTGTGATTATAGGAAGATTTTAATGTCTAGTACAATGGTTGGACATTTTTATAAGAAAGGATTTAAACCCAATTACTAGCGGTGGACATCCCACAAAGAAGAAATGCCTCAATTCAAAGTTGGACCTAGCAATCCAAAGTGGAAAAAGGTAAACATTAGGTTTAGGGAACTAAGTAATAGGTATAAGGCAATGATAATGAATGTTGCATATATAAATTTTGGAGAAAATTTTGACCAAAATTTACAAAAATCTCCTAATCCTAATGCTTTAAGGTTTTATGATATGTTGGATAATGCACAACAACCTTTGTATGAAGGTTGCGACAACCACATTATGTTGTCATTTGCAGTTAGGCTACTAAATATAAAATCAGACTACAACCTTTTAAAGTAATACTACAATGAAATTGTCCAATTGACAATAGAATGCATACCTAAAAGGAACCAAATGCTAAAAAATTTTTATAGAATGAAGAAAATGGTTCCTAAGTTAGGCCTTGGGTATGAGTAGATTATTATGTCAATGATTGTATACTTTATTACAACCAATATGTAGATGAGAGGGAATGGGTTTTCTATAACTATAATTACTATACATCCTAAAAATCTAGTTGATGATGATATAGGGAAATTTGTAACAAGAAAATACTTATCTTTTATTCCTAGAATCCTAAGGTTGTGCATATTGGAGTTGATTGCAAGCTTAACAAGATAGCATTATGAAAACCCCAATGAGCTAAGGATTCTATCTCACCCATCAAATGGAGAAGCACAAAAATACTTCGATCACACTTATTCTTAATTTACCAATGATCCTAGAAATGTAAGAGGAGCCTGTGTGTAGATGGCTTCACTCCTTTTGGCCAATTCAAACAAACCTATTCATGTTGACTTGTGATTATGACCTTTACAATCACCTTTCATGGATTTGTATGAAATAAAAGTACATGTTCCTTAGTTTAATTATCTTAGGTCCCTATAGTCTAAAAGCTAACACTAATGTCTATTTTCAACAACTAATAGATAAATTGAAAGTGTTATCAAAAGATGGTGTATGTACATATGATATATCTTTAAAACAAAATTTTACCTTACAAATTGCAATTTTATGGACCATGAATGATTTTCTTGTATATGGGATTTGTCCAGTTAAGAGACATATAAGAGGCTAGCACACTGATACGTAAAATATTTACATGTTTATTTTCCCTTGTATGATGCATTTTTGGATATTATCTTGTTTAATTTAATAAATTTAGTTGCATTTTGTGAATGAGTCTTGAATTTGAAATCAAATCAAATCTTTTGGATAATGCTGTATTCTGACCCTGTTTCAGGTTTTATAATATATCTGGAGTTCTAGATGTTGGATTGGGTTGTTATTTATATTGTTACAAAGCTAAGAAAAATCCCTACAACTTTCATGTTTAAAGAAAAGCCCAGTTCGGAATCTAAGGATCTCAAATTCTGCTTGGAAGATGAAACAGTGGTTTTGACGGAATCTGACCTTTGGTTACTAATATGATCATAACTTGGGATAGAAATGTCAAAATTAGGAGTTCTTTGCGGAATTTGAAAGTTAAGATCCGGCTCTACAACTCCTATGTTGACAGGAAGATGTAAATCTGCCATTCTCATGGTAAAAAATTACCAACAAGTCAGAAGAATTGCTGCTGCGAAAATCAAGAAGGGTAGTTAAAGACTATGGGTGGTAGCTAAAGAATGTGATTGGTAGCTAATGGTCAAGATTTATGACTTGCAGCTGATTCATTCACCTATAAATAGGTAGAAGTGGAGAGCAATTGTAGCATTCATTGATTCATGCATCTTAGATAGTAGTTTAGTTCATGCATTTTTAGTTCTTGTATGCCTCCTACATGGAAGGCTAGGATTTCCTCCTACATGGAAGGTTTTACCTCCTAATGGATGGATAGTATTTCTATTCTCATGCATTTGTAATCATAATCTTGTGTTTGTATCATGAATGTGATGATGTTTCTATTTTATTTTGAGTTTGTTTTTAATTTCATTATGTTCTAATTTTTCATCTTCATAGGGTGATGACGTAACTTGATAATAACGGATTGAATTCTAATCTATTGAAACTAATTTCAATTTTATTTCCTAGATTGAGTTTTAATTATTGCTCTTAATGCTTTCAATTGATTGGCCACCTTTTGAATGAACTCAATATGTGTGTTGAGACCGGAAGGAGATACATGTGTATGGAACCTATAATTAAAATCGTAAATTACATATGAAATAGGAATATATTCATATGGTTTATGTAGTCTTAATGAGTTCCATAAATCCTAATGCATGATTAGTTGTTGTAATTCACATAGGAATATAGTGGATTAGCAATTAATTATAGAATTACTTGACCTTGGAAGAGGCTAGTGATTAATTTAGGGAAACTCGACTATCAATTAAGGAAGTTAAAATTGGATTAGTGTAGATAGATGATTCAATCCGAAGTTGTTAAGTGAAGTCTGATCCCTAGGTCTTTTATTCATCTTCATCTTTACTCCAATTACATTCATATTTACTTTAAATATTTTTTGCATAGATCTTTATTTACTCACTTCATTTCCAACTAATCGGTTTGCCAAATAGTGTTAGGATTATGAATTTTGGTACTTAGTGAAACAATCCTCGTGGGAACGATACTTTCTCATCACTTTATTACTTGTTTACGATAGTGTGCACTTGCACTAATTAATAAACCATTTTACACGTAACAAGTTTTTGGTGCCGTTGCCGGGGATTGTTATCATTAATATCAATACCAAGTAATCTTAATCCTAATTTGATTTTTATTTTACATTTTTTTTCTTTAGTGTTTCTTTTCTTTTTTCAGGTTTGTCCTAGTGTATGACCAGATCGAAAGTTGCTGAGCCGCTGTTATTTGATTTTGAGATCGAGAAAACTTGTCGAAGGAATCGAAAGATACAAAAGCAGTCAACTGTAGATCAAGGTGAAGCAATGGCAAATATGAGAGAAGAACCAGACACCAAAGCACTCCGTGACTATGCCACACCAACAGTCATGGATACCATTTCTGGGATCAGGAGACCGCCTATACCAACCAACAACTTTGAGATCAAGCCAGCCATAATTCAAATGATGTAAGCAAATCAATTTGGAGGTTCTCCAGTAGAAGATCCGAATGCACATATAGCCAGCTTTCTGGAAATCTGTGATACATTCAAGCATAATGGCATTTCTGATGATGCCATAAGGTTGCGACTTTTCCTTTTCTCACTTAGGGATAAGGCTAAAAGCTGGTTACACTCTTTACCAGTAGGGAGCATCACTACATGGAACATATTGGCACAAAAATTCCTAAAAAAATTCTTTCCTCCAGCTAAAATTGCAAAGATGAGAAATGAGATTGCTTCATTCACCCAACATGACATGGAAAGCCTTTATGAAGCATGGGAAAGATACAAGGAGCTGCTAAGAAGATGTCCTCATCATGGGCTACCAGATTGGCTGCAATTACAGACTTTCTACAATAGATTGTCTAATGCTACCAGAACACTTGTAGATGCTACAGCTGGTGGATCATTAATGGGAAAAAGCATAGAAGCTGCTATGGAGCTGTTGGAAGAGATGGCAGCAAATGCTTACTAATGGCCTTCTGAATGCAACACTTCAAAGAAAGCACTTGGAGTCCATGAGCTAGACATTCTAACCACTTTGTCTTCTTAAGTTGCCTCTATATCCAAGCAAGTGAGTTCATTAACAGCTCAAGCAAATGCAATCAGAACTCCTGCAGATGCTTGTGATTTATGTGGAGGTCCTCACATGAGCACACAATATCAAGAAGGAAATCCATTCATTCCTTCTCAACCTGAACAAGCCAACTATGTGGGGAATCAAAATCGTCAAAATGATCCTTTCTCAAACATATATAATCCAGGATGGAGAAACCACCCTAATTTAGGGTGGAGGAATAATCAGAATGTGTTCAAACCTCAAAGGAATTATCAACAGCAAATTCAGCAATCACCACCACAACCAAAGGCGAATTTAGAAGAAGCATTGGCTCAATTAACCATGAATACTTCCTAATTCATGGTCAGAACAGAAGCTGCACTTAAGAATCAAGAAGCAACCATGCAAAGTTAAGCAACTTCAATAAAAAATCTGGAGGTGCAAATGGGCCAAATTGCAAGTATGCTAAATTCCAGACAGCCAAGCACTTTACCCAATGACACTGAAAGAAATCTCAGAGAGCATGTAAAGGCTGTCTCATTAAGGAGTGGGAAGCAGTTAAATGAGCCAGAATCAAGGAAGAAAAATGAAGAAGCTCAGAAAGAAGATGAGGTGATTCTAGGAAGAATGACTTTTCCAGATAATCCTCCACCATATGTTCCACCAGTTCCATTTCCTCAAAGATTGGTGAAAGCTAAGCTAGACAAGCAGTTTAGCAAGTTTTTGGAGGTGTTTAAGAAGTTGCATATCAACATCCCATTTGCTGAAGCTTTAGCCCAAATGCCCAGTTATGCAAAATTTATGAAGGAGATTTTATCAAAGAAACGCAAACTGGAGGATTTCGAAACAGTAGCCTTAACTGAAGAGTGCAGTGCAATTCTCCAAAAGAAATTACCGCCAAAGCTTAAAGACCCTGGGAGTTTCTGCATACCCTATACCATTGGAAAGTGTGAATTTGAAAAAGCCTTATGTGACCTTGGTGCAAGTGTGAATCTGATGCCATTATCTGTCTACAAGAAGCTGGGATTGGGAGAAGTGAAACTAACTACCATATTACTGCAGCTAGCAGATCGTTCAATAAAGCATTCACGTGGAGTCCTTGAAGATGTGCTAGTAAAAGTTGATAAGTTCATCTTCCCAGCAGATTTCATAGTGCTTGACATGGAAGAAGATCAAGAAATTCCTATTATTCTTGGGAGACCATTTCTTGCAACTGGACGAGCTCTAATTGATGTACAGAAAGGAAAGCTGACTTTACAGATTCAAGATGAGCAAGTGTCCTTCAACATTTTTAAAGCCCTATCTCTTCCTGATGAAGGTGATACCTGTTTTAAGATTGATTCAGTAAGCAGCTGCACCAGAGAAGTAGTAGATGAAATTTGCTCAAATCAACCTTTAGCAGTCAGCATGATGGACACATCTCATACTACTGATCCCAAAATTCTAGAACAAGTAAGCTATCTCGAAGCCAATTCACCAATTTTCATAAAAAGGCCATTCGAAGATTTAGGAGAAAAACCACCAAAGCCAGTTCCTTCAATTGAAAAGCCACCAAAATTAGAGCTGAAAACACTACCCACTCATCTAAAGTATGCTTTCCTAGAAGAAGATTCAGCTTTGCCAGTTATCATCTCATCTGATTTAACCGCTGAAGAAGAAGAAAAGTTGCTGAGGGTGTTAAGACAGCACAAGTCCGCACTGGGATGGTCGATTGCAGATATTAAGGGAATAAACCCTTCAATCTGTATGCATAAAATACTGCTAGAAGAAGATGCCAAGCCCTGTGTAGAACATCAAAGAAGGCTCAATCCAAATATGAAGGAGGTAGTTCGTAAAGAAGTGCTCAAATGGTTAGATACTGGCATTATCTACCCAATTTCTGATAGTCCGTGGTGTTAGTGTATATGCCCTAAAACCAATCATATTGGTGATTGTAATTTTGAATCATGTTATTTTAATGGCAATTCCAATTATTATATTTATATATATATTGTCTGTGTAATATATTTAATTATAATAATAACCTTAGAATAATTGTATTCTTAAATGTCCCTAGTCATATATCATTGTGGATCAGGTTGCTTTGATATATTAAGACTAGCATGTGTGAAAACTTATATGGGATATTAAGTTTACACATGAGTACAAGTTAGAGAATTTGTATACTGGACCGACCCATATTAAGAACACTACATGGATCGTTATATGAGTGTCATAAGTGGTTCTTAGTGATCATTATTAATATGATCCTTTGACCTGAGATCACCAAGGTTCCCTACATGTGAGTTTCATATTTTGATACTATTCTATGTCACTAATGGTTAAGTGAATGCAAGGGTAGATATTGGATATGTCACATATCATGCGGAGGGGTTTGTGTGATCAAGATGGGATTTGTCCCTCCTATATAACAGGAGTAACATCTATGGGCCCCTTGACTAAGTAAAGTTGAGAAAATGCATGGCCATGCTCAGATGAATTGACATGAGATGTCGATTACATTTGTTTCAGTCAGCTTACTTAGGAGTCAAGAAACCTTAAGATTGGGCTATACGGGAATGACACGGTCCATGTCTCGTGCTCAATCTAGATGTATAGGACAAAAGGACATAAGTGATGATCACGTGTAAAGGTTTAGTCAAATCACCGACTTTCTCATTACTTGGGTAACAATGATGTGTTGCTAGACACCGATCTTTGTTTATGATCATTAATATGATTAATGGTCATTGCCAATGTAATGAGAGCCTGTAGGGTCGCACACTTAGAGCTTAGTGAATTTGGAATTAATGGACCAAATTGTTTGGGCTTAATATTTGGAAATTAATGTTATAATTATAAGGCCCAATAGTAAGCCTATAATTATACATGGAATAAGGCCCAAATAGGTTAGGTTTTTCTATGCACCTATTTAAATAGGCTTATTGGGTAATAATAGGATTACTATTATTCTTCACGCACCCCAAGTAAAAGCATAGAAAAACCCTAGCCACTCTCCTTGACCAAAATCTCTGAAGAGGCGTAGCTAGCACTACGAGGTCTAAGGAGATCAATTCCAACCGGTGTGTGTAGCGGACATTCATCGGTGATTCACGGGTTCGTGTGGATACCACAGAGGTGCAGCCACATAAACGTTGTACTGGTGATCTGATTTTCTAGTTTCCATTCCGGTTCGTGATTTGGAAGCAGATCAGACTTGGTGTAGCGGTCAGAAGAATTTTACCGAAAGGTATAAACCCTAATCCCTAATCTATGGTGTTCTAATTTCGCATGGATCCTTGGTGGAAATCGTGCAAAAAGTTTTATTCCGCTGTGCATGTATGATGCGCGATTTCCAGCACATGGGTGAGCCCTGTACAAGTTGTACCAAAAAAGGGAGGCATGACAGTGGTTCCAAATGAAAATAATAAGCTGATCCCACAGAGAACAGTGACCGGATGGAGAGTTTGTATTGACTATCAGAAGCTCAACAAAGCTACCAGAAAAGATCATTTTCCCTTGCCATTCCTAGATAAAATGCTAGATAAATTGGCGGGACAAGCTTATTACTGCTTCCTTGATGGATACACTGGTTACAACCAAATTTTGATTGCTCCTGAAGATCAAGAGAAAACAACTTTTACTTGCCCATATGGAACATTCGCCTTCAGAAAAATGCCCTTTGGATTATGCAATGCTCCTGCAACCTTCCAACGGACAATGATGGCAATCTTTTCAGATATGGTGAAAAATTTTATTGAAGTATTCATGGATGATTTCTCAGTGTTTGGGGAATCTTTTGATCTCTGTCTAGCTAACTTGAAAAAGGTGCTACAACGCTGTGTGGAGACCAACCTTGTACTGAATTAGGAAAAATGCCACTTCATGGTGAAAGAAGGTATCGTACTGGAACACAAAGTTTCAATTCATGGGATTGAAGTTGATCGAGCAAAAATTGAAACTATTGAAAAATTATCTCCACCTGCGACAATCAAAGGCATCAGGAGTTTTCTAGGCCATGCTGGTTTTTACAGGCGATTCATTAAGGATTTCTCAAAGATCACAAAACCGTTATGCAAACTATTGGAGAAGGACATTCCATTTGTGTTCGATGAGAATTGCATGTTAGCATTCCAAACCTTGAAGAAAGCCTTGATCTCAGCACCAATCATTGTCGCTCCAGATTGGAATTTTTCATTCGAAATAATGTGTGATGCAAGTGACTATGCAGTTGGAGCAGTCTTGGGCCAGAGAAAGAATAAGATTTTTCATGCAATCTATTATGCCAGCCGAACACTCAATGAAGCCCAAATAAATTATGTAACAACCGAAAAAGAGCTCCTTGCTGTTGTATTTGCCTTTGACAAGTTCAGAGCTTACTTAATTGGCTCAAAAGTCATAGTCTGGACAGACCATTCAGCAATAAAATACTTGATAGAGAAGAAGGATGCAAAGCCTAGATTAATCAGATGGGTGCTTCTGTTACAATAATTTGATTTGGAGATCAAAGACAAGAAAGGGACCGAGAACCTTATTGCAGATCACCTTTCTCGACTTGAACTTCCCAAGGTTGAACTAGAACTGCCAATCCAAGAGTCTTTTCCAGATAAGCAGCTATTTAATGTAAGATCATTATCAACTCCATGGTATGCTGACATTGTGAATTATCTAGCAAGTGGGATGATGCCATATAAGCTCTCTGGACAACAAAAGAAGAAATTCTTAGCCAATGTGAAGTATTACTTCTGGGAAGATCCATTTGTGTATAAACATTGCCCAGATAGAATCATAAGGAGATGTGTTCCAGAAGAAGAGATGACCAGTATCCTTTTCCATTGTCATTCATCCCCATATGGCGGTCATTTTGGAGCAAATCGAATTGCTGCTAAAGTTCTTCAATCTGGATTCTATTGGCCTACCCTATTCAAAGACTCTCAAGCCTATGTAGCCGCATGTGATAAATGTCAGAGAACAGGAAACATCTCTCAAAGACATGAAACCCCATTGACTAACATTCTGGAGGTAGAATTATTTGATGTATGGGGTATCGACTTCATGGGTCCTTTCCCATCTTCATTTGGCAACCAATTCATTTTAGTAGCTGTGGATTATGTATCCAAATGGGTAGAGGCAACAGCGTCTCCTACAAATGATTCTGGAGTGGTTGTGAAGTTTCTGAGAAAGAACATATTCACAAGGTTTGGAGTACCTAGAGCAATCATAAGTGATGGAGGCAAGCATTTCTGCAATCAACAACTTCAATTTGTGCTCAATAAATATGGAGTAACTCACAAGGTGGCAACTCCTTATCATCCACAGACCAGTGGGCAAGTAGAGATATCAAATAGAGAGTTGAAATGGATTCTTGAGAAGGCAGTGAATTCCAATAGGAAAGATTGGGCAAAGAAGCTGGATGATGCATTATGGGCTTACAGAATAGCATTCAAGACCCCAATTGGTACATCTCCTTACCAATTGGTATATGGTAAGGCATGTCATCTTCCGGTTGAATTGGAGCACAAGGCATATTGGGCAATTAAGGCATTAAATTTTGATTTGAAGACAGCTGGTGAAAGAAGGCTAATGCAACTCAATGAACTTGAAGAATTTCGCCAACATGCTTATGAAAATGCTAAGCTCTACAAAGAGAAGACAAAAATGTGGCATGATAGGAGAATTATAAAGAAGGAGTTCACACCAGGCCAGAAAGTACTTCTCTACAACTCAAGGTTAAAACTCTTTCCAGGAAAATTGCGATCAAGGTGGTCAGGGCCTTTTACTGTGGTTCAAGTTTGGCCGTATGGAACTGTGGAGATTCAAGATGGTGACAGAAAATTCAAAGTGAACGGGCAAAGATTGAAAGAATACAATGACGGTGCATTCAACACCATCAAGACTGTCATCACGCTCGAGGAGCCAGCTGGTAAGTATTAAAAAAATAATAATAATAAAAATAAAAAGGACTTTGTCTAGCTAAAGACGTTAAAGAAGGGCGGCTACTTGGGAGGCAACTCAAGACTTCTTTCTCTTCTCATTTCTTTTCTTCTGACTTATTTAAGCACATATCGCATAGCATTTTTCACTTACAATTTCAGCTCTCATCATTCTCATCATGGAGGAATCCCTTGTAAAGCTTAAAAGCAGATTCCCTACTCTCCCCAAAAATGTGCTCAGGAAAATCTACAACTATCGACTTGAAAGAATGAAGGCATTTAAGCATTTAGGTCTTCCCAAGGATATACGTTGGATTATTGAAGCTAAGGTATGTTTAGCAGGTGAGTTTAATGAATCATTTGTTAGACGTATGCCAAGTATGGGAAGAAGTTCTTGCTCTAAAAAGAGAAGAGCTAAAAGAATGAGAGTCTGTCATAAGTGTGCAAAGTGGAATTGTAATAAGCTTTGTAGGAATAAAGGAATGATTTCAGTAAATCGAGAGGATAAAATCCGATTCATAAAGGATGGACTGAGTAAAGAGTCATTGGATGATATCATTCAGACTCTTGAGACGCATCCTAACAGAGATGTTCATGTTGTTCTTCTTGATTTAATGAACTTATTCAATACAGAAAAGGAACGCTACAGTCTTGGGGATCTGACTGTAAAAGACCCTATTTGCCAGTTTATAAGAAAATTGGATGGGAAGCAAATCCTCGGCTCATAGAAGCCGTTTAAGTCGTTACTGAACAAAAAATCAGAGGAAGATATGAGCCACAATCACAACTACTATACATATGTTTTTCTGCTTTACTTTTCCTTTATCTTTTTATCTTTACAGCTACTTTTTAACTTTCTCTTCTTTTTAAGTTTACCTTTTCAGCATCTTTTTGACTTTCTTTACATTCCGCATTCTACTTTGTTCACGCCATCATTACACTTGTCAGTTTTGCACAGTATTTTTTTTTATCTTTTTCTGATATTATTTGATTTGCGTGATTTCTTTGTTTCTGCTTTTGTATTATAAGAATGCATTTCAGCAATCACACTTTGCAAAAATGTCTGAAGGTGAGAGCAAGGAAGAGGAAGAGGTTGAGAAACTATCAAAATGTAGATTTAAATCTATCTGTGTTTTTGGTGAATCTTATGCTGGAAAGAATGCAGAATTTCTGACAGTAGCAACTGAACTTGGTCATGCATTAGCTGCTAGAAAGATTGCCTGTGTGTATGGAGGAGGGCTTCATAGCTTAAAAGGAAGTGTAGCATTTTCTGCCTAAATCAGAGGAAGCAAAATACTGAGTATCCTTGTGAATGATTTAGATGATAAGAAATACGCCATCGGTAAAACATTAAAGGTTTCAAACTTGCTTGAACATATTGGATGTATGCTTTACAGTGCTGAAGCCTTTATTGCTTTACCTGGTGGTTTAAAAGCATTAGATGGAATTTCTAGCATTGCATATTGGATTAACTTGAACTTTCACCAGAAGCCAGTAGGTTTATTAAATGTTAATGGTTTTTATGATAGTTTGCTGTCTTTTTTAGATCAAGCTGTGGAACAAGGATTCATACCCCAAGCGACTCGCCGTGCCATAATGTCTGCCTTAACTGCTGATCAGTTGATTGACCAACTACAAGGCTATACACATAAACCAGATCCATCAGTGAAAAAGATAGATTGGCAATCTCCAACCAGCAGTCAGAAGCATGAGCTCGACACCACTCTCCGGTTGTAACTTTTTTTACTCTTATGGTTTTACTCCCAAAATTTCTTTTATGTGTGAGTTGCTTATGCATTTCCTTTTAATAAACCCTTTTTACTAATCTACTGAAGACATTAGGGACAATGTCTGCACTAAGTGTGGGGGGGAATAAAAAAAAATTAATTAAAAAAAAATTTACTTTTTAGGATTTTTTGGTAGTAAAACCATGAGATTTATATATAAAAAAAGGGATGGCCGAGTAAAGAGTTATTTTCTGCTCTTGATACGCATCCTAAAAAAAATAAAAATAAAAAATAAAAAAAAAATATTTTCCTGCTTATTAAGTTCTTTTCAATAATTTTAAAAGATTTCATAGCATGATTGAACAACTTTATTACTTCTTAGAATTGATAGGTTTGGTAATGGATTTTGAGTTGGATTGAGTTGGAAACCTTTAACCGTGAGATTTTGAGCCTACTTGTTGAATCAGTATTATATTTCTTGTGTGTGATATTCACCTGTTAAGTTGTCACTCTAGAACTTGCATAAAATCTGGTTGAGATTACAATTTACATGTATACTCAGATATGATAAAGGCATTTTTTTTCTCAGTTAGAACTAAATAGCCAACCCTGCAGTTTTACCATTGATAAATCCCTTTGAGCCTGATTAACCGTTTCTTTGTTTTAACCCATTAATATGTCATTTAATGAAATATCAATTGTCTTTACTTAACCCTAGGGATTAGTAGAGCATTTGAATCTTTGAGCAATGGGTTTTTGACAAAGTGTGGGGGAATATGTATTATTAACTTCAAAGTTGCAAGGGTTTTCTTTCAAAAAAAAAAAAGAAAAAAAAGTTCAAAAAAAATAATAAAAAAATATAAAAAAAAAGAAAAAGAAGAAGAGAGAAATTGATGTGTACTTGAATTTGAATCGTGGGCTGCTATGTTGAGATAAAATTATTTAGAGATTACCCATGTTTTAATTGCTCTATTAATTTCTCTCCTTACTTCAACCTTTCATATCCCTGTTTTATCTTTCCTTTACCTTAACCTCATTACAACCCTTAATAAGACCTTTTGATTTGAAGTGTGCATGTAAATCAGGTAGTGGAGATTGAGAATTTATGCAAGCCTATGGTAGTGCAATCTTTGATAGGATGAATTTGACTGAAACACTTGCCTTTAAACACTTGAGAGAGGAAGAGTTCCAGTGATTATATCATTCTGATTCAATCCTTCTCAAATGAAGTTGCAATCCCTTTTTGATTTTATATGTCAAGATTTGTTGATTCATGAATTCTATGATATCTTTGTACTTTAATTATCTTTCTTATGTTTTTCTAACTTTTTATCTCATGGGTAGATTAGTATTAGTTTTAGTATTAGTTTTCTTCTGTTTTGTGTTTGTCCGAGGACGTCCAAAAGCTAAGTGTGGGGGAATTTGATACGTAAAATATTTACATGTTTATTTTCCCTTGTATGATTCATTTTTGGATGTTATCTTGTTTAATTTAATAAATTTAGTTGCATTTTGTGAATGAGTCTTGAATTTGAAATGAAATCAAATCTTTTGGATAATGCTGTATTCTGACCCTATTTCAGGTTTTATGATATATCTGGAGTTATAGATGTTGGATTGGATTGTTATTTATATTGTTACAAAGCTAAGAAAAAGCCCTACAACTTTCATGTTTAAAGAAAAGCCCAGTTCGGAATCTAAGGATCTCAAATTCTGCTTGGAAGATGAAACAGTGGTTTTGATAGAATCTGACCTTTGGTTACTAATCTGATCATAACTTGGGATATAAATGTCAAAATTAGGAGTTCTTTATGGCATTTGAAAGTTAAGATCCGGCTCTACAACTCCTATGTTGACAGGAAGATGTAAATCTGTCATTCTCATGGTGAAAAATTACCAACAAGTCAGAAGAATTGCTGCTGCGAAAATCAAGAAGGGTAGTTAAAGACTATGGGTGGTAGCTAAAGAATGTGATTAGTAGCTAATGGTCAAGATTTATGACTTGCAGCTGATTCATTCACCTATAAATAGGTAGAAGTGGAGAGCAATTGTAGCATTCATTGATTCATGCATCTTAGATAGTAGTTTAGTTCATGCATTTTTAGTTCTTGTATGCCTCCTACATGGAAGGTTAGGATTTCCTCCTACATGGAAGGTTTTACCTCCTAATGGATGGATAGTATTTCTATTCTCATGCATTTGTAATCATAATCTTGTGTTGTATCATGAATGTGATGATGTTTCTATTTTATTTTGAGTTTGTTTTTAATTTCATTATGTTCTAATTTTTCATCTTCCTAGGGTGATGACGTAACTTGATAATAACGGATTGAATTCTAATCTATTAAAACTAATTTCGATTTTATTTCCTAGATTGAGTTTTAATTATTGCTCTTAATGCTTTCAATTGATTGGCCACCTTTTGAATGAACTCAATATGTGTGTTGAGACCGGAAGGAGATACATGTGTATGGAACCTATAATTAAAACCGTAAATTACATATGAAATAGGAATATATTCATATGGTTTATGTAGTCTTAATGAGTTCCATAAATCCTAATGCATGATTAGTTGTTGTAATTCACATAGGAATATAGTGGATTAGCAATTAATTATAGAATTACTTGACCTTGGAAGAGGCTAGTGATTAATTTAAGGAAACTCGACTATTAATTAAGGAAGTTAAAATTGGATTAGTGTAGATAGATGATTCAATCCGAAGTTGTTAAGTGAAGTCTGATCCCTAGGTCTTTTATTCATCTTCATCTTTACTCCAATTGCATTCATATTTACTTTAAATATTTTTTTGCATAGATCTTTATTTACTCACTTCATTTCCAACTAATCGGTTTGCCAAATAGTGTTAGGATTATGAATTTTGGTACTTAGTGAAACAATCCTCGTGGGAACGATACTTTCTCATCACTTTATTACTTGTTTACGATAGTGTGCACTTGCGCTAATTAATAAACCATTTTACACGTAACACACACCTCACTTGTAAGGAGTTTTCTAAGGCACATAACAAATATAGGTTGTCTCAAGATTACCCTTTCAAAATTGCTTTTAGGAAAAAGAAGGTAGACACATTATGTCCACCCTTAAGAATTAATGGTGAAGACTTTTAGGAAAAGGTTTTGTATATACTTAAGGTTGTGGATGAAAAGCATGTAAATCATACCAAAGGGTATAGAAAAATGCATAATTGGACAAAGCAAAATATCTTCTAGAAGCTCCCCTATTTATGGATAAATCTTATTCATCACAATCTGAATGTCATATATGTTAAGAAGAATATGTTTAACATATTGATAGATGTGATTGGTAAAATAAAGGACAACATGAAAGTTAATATGGACTTAGCTAAGTTATGTAAATATAGTGAACTTGAGCTAGTTTAACAAGGTAATGAAAGGACGTTCAAGCTTAAGGCATAATACATATTGGATATGGAACAAAAAGGAGTAGTGCTTGAGTGGACCAAAAACTTAAAACTTCTAGACAATTATGTTTCAAACTTGCTTAGATGGTTCGATTTATAGGAATGAAGAGCCATAATTGTCACATATTCATGAAATGATTACTTTTTATTACCTTTAAAGCATTATTGAAGTCCATTTGGAATATACTAATTAAGTTGAGTTTGTTTTTCAAGGACTTGACTTGAACTCAAGTATCTTATTAGAAGAACAATTATTGCAAATGGAATCAAATATTCATGTCATCATTTACAAGTTAGAATGAATACTTCCTCAACCTTTTTTCAATTCAATGGAGAACTTCTAGTGCCCTTGCCATATTAAGCTCTGGTAGGAGGCTTGGTCCAATACCATTGGATATATCCATTTAAGAGGTAAATTTATTAATTAAGTTATTGATTTAGTTATTAATTAATTTATCTTATTGATTGGTAGGTTTCTTCACACATTGAAGAAAAAGGTGAAAAATTCACTTTCTATTTGCATTACTTTGAATACCATGTGCAATACAGAAGGACTAGAATTCTTATGAATAATGATGGTAGGGACATGGAAAATGGTAAGCATATTTCTTCCATATTCAATTATCTTGGCCAATGGGCTTTAGGATGAAAGATTTAATATTTGTCTAACCAGAAGTACTCTGTGGTTATAATGTATGCATTGCTGAATTGTGATAAGGTATAATCATATGTGACATAAGTGTTTAATATAATAAGTTTAATTAATGTAATGGCATATTTCACAAGTCTTTAATAAGGACTAATGATTTGACATGAGTTGTAGCCTATTTAAATAAACACTATGACATATGTTCCTAACCAAAATCAATGAGGAGGTGAACATGTACATTGAAAATGAATTCTTAACATGGCTTCACAATTATTATAGAGAATACAACCACTAATGGAAAAAAAATTGACATAGCATATGGTGCGAAAAGAAAAATACATATACAACCTATGTATTTTATCAATGGCTATAAATTTCACATAAAATAATGGAGCTATTACAATTCCACCTTTAACTTCAGGGTATGCATTAAGGTATCTAGTGATGGACATTAAGAAAATGATTAGTATAGGAAACTTCAAAAGATCATCAAGCTAGATTATGGTAGATTTTCAATAAATAAGGTAGTAATGTTTAACTATAAGTAGTTTGATCTCACATCCACATCTAACACGAGAACAATATTGAATAAACAATGTGATATCATTAAGGTTAGGGCATCTTGGCATTATAACAAGTTCAACTTCATCCTCGCTCAATTAGCTATGTAGGTGTATTACACTCCATATCTGAGTTATGGAAAGGATTGCAATGACTGGTTGGTTTTCATTAAAATCAAAGAGTATCATTAATGCTTCATAAATAAATGATGCCATAATCATCTTTTAGGATAATGAGGAACACAACTAATTGCCATCACATATTAATAATGAAGAGATCTATTCATTAAGAGATGAGTCAGGATATCTTGAAGTTATCCTCATTAGCAATTTTATGTTATCATGTCTTTACTTTAGGGCATGTGACAAGCATGTAAAGTCACCATAGAGAAACATCATATAAGCTTAACTCATAAGCAATGTAAGACACAATGCAATCACACATAAGTAACTTGACTTATGAATAATACAACTTGATATGACACAATATAACACAATTAAATTCCACCAAAATTTCAACAAAGCCCCTCTTGTTTTTAAAGGCCAACTTGGGGTAACATAATGCACAAAAGAGAGGGTTACTTGCCTAAAACTCACATTAAAAACCTATTATACAACCATGTATACTTGAGGTTCAAATACATTAATAGTAATGCAATAAAAAAATGAACTTCCTATCCAATTGTCCATTAACTTACCATACACCAGAAGCCCTTGTACATTCTTCAAACCTCCTTATTAAAGATATGAAAT
Source organism: Sindora glabra (assembly GCA_020226215.1). Classification (NCBI taxonomy): domain Eukaryota; kingdom Viridiplantae; phylum Streptophyta; class Magnoliopsida; order Fabales; family Fabaceae; genus Sindora; species Sindora glabra. The sequence continues at coordinate 73,148,688 of CM035229.1, forward strand.
GTTAGTCGCTAACTAGAGTTCTAAAAATAGACATTTTAAAGAGGAAAAAGGAAGAAAAAATAATGAGTTTGGAGAACCTAATGAGTAAGTAATCTACTATGAATCATAAGCATTGAAAAATTAAGTATGCAAAACCTTATGAATAATTTAAATAATCAAAATCCAAAGAACTTCTTAGTTTCCAAAATTCAAAGTTTTACTTCCATTAAATTGAATACAATTATATGCTTCACATAGATAACAGTTAAGTAAAATAATAGCTTTTAGGACTTAAATTATTTGTCTTGAAATAAAGTATGAGATAGAGTTTAAAAAAATAACATATAGATAAGTAATTCAATTTGTGGATTTGGATCCAATGGTAATTTTAGTAGAGAACTAATAATTACAATTTAATATTCAATATTTGATGCAACCTTTCACCTTATTCTTCCATCTCACTAATTCAAAATCCTCTTATCCCTCCACCAATTTGATATTCAATATTTGATATAACCTTTTATAATCAATTTAAATTCCAAGTGCACTTGGGGCCTCTTAAAGAAAATTGCTCCGATGCTATAAATTTGCAAAACATAATTCACTACAACAATTGTATAATATACAAATGACACCTATATAGATAAAATTAATTTGATCATTTGGATAGGTATTTTTTTGAATTTTTTTAAAAAGGAAAAATTTAAAAACACTATACAAAGTTTTAAAAAGAAAAAAATTAAAAACCCTATACAGTACAACAATTTTTTTTCAAAAAAATTAAAAACTCTATACAAATGAAAAAAAAGTTATTTGTATATGTTTTTCAAATTTTTATATGTAGAAAAATATTTAAAAACCTTAGGTAAACAACAAAAGTCATCTGTATAGGCTTTTTCAAAATTTTTTTATTCAAAAAGATTAAAAAACTCTATATATACAGCAAAAGGAAACCTATATAAGCTTAAGAAATTTTTTAATATTATTGTCTACATAAGTTTTTAATTTGAAAAATATTTTTCTCTACATTGATAATAAAAAGTCATCTATACAGAATTCAAATTTTGGAGAGTGCAAAAGTTAGCAAGGTTAAAATTTCAAAGGCAATGCTAACAACTTTTTTTTTGGGCTATATAGACAACCTTTTGTCTTTTCAATAGTTTTAAAAGACAAAATGACACATATGCTAAAAATATCTATAAAGATAATTTTTTGTCATCTATATAAAATTCACTCATAAATGCTCACTCGTGAGCCATTTTTTCAAATTCTTGCGCGCATAGGTGAGTTCATCCTTGGAGTTTAGGTATTTTCTTTTCTTTTCTTTTTATTATTTTTACCATCCTTTTATATTTATTTATTAATTTTTTTATTTATTTTATTATATAATCAGATTATATTGTTGTATTGTTGATTAAAATCCTTGATTGTTGCTTCACTATTTTATTGATCTATGTTAAAAAATTTATAAAAATTTATACACTAAATTTTTTAATATTATTGTTATAATAAATAAAAATAAATTTTAATTAGATTGATATAGTTATTATTTTGTACAATGGTGTGTATATTTATTTTATATAATTTGATATTATTATTACTTTAAACATCTAACGATATTAATATGATAGTTGAATATAAATTTATTTTAATGTTTTATTGTGTTGGTTGGTAAAATTAACATTTTGCAAAAGTTAGTATATTTATTGCATTAAACATCTAGTGAGTATGATAGAAAATAGGATAATAAAAATTGTAATAATTTTGACAATCATATTAATTAAATGATTAAATTATATTAAAAATAAATGTGTATAAAAATGAATAAATATAAATTTGACAATTACATAAATACATATATAAAACCTCTGATGATGTAAAAAATTTAGTAATTTAAGTAATCATTTAAAATACTTAAAAAATATATAATTTGAATATTTAAAAAATTACTTTATTAAATATTTATAAAAATTTACTGAATAATAAGTATTCAACACTTAATACAAAACATGTCATTTAAATAATAATGAAGAATAAAATATGTGACAATTTAATATTAGAAGTAAGTCATATAATTTTTATTAAATTGTTAAATTATATAAAAATAAAATTAATTAAAAATGGATAACAACTAATTTTGATAATTACAATAATAAATTAAAAAATTTAAGATGAGAAATGTTTTATAATTTAAGTAATAATTTAAAGTATTAAAAATATATGTAGTAATAGATAATAAAAAAGTATAATAATTTAATATTATAAGTAATTCATATAATGATAATTGATTTATTACATTATAAAAGAGTGAAAGTATTTAAAAAATAATAGAACAATAATTTCACAATTGTACTAATGAAAATAAAAGAAAATATTCTATCATATTTTTTTATAATTTGAGAATTTAAAATACTAAAAATATAAGTAATAATGGGAAAGAAATATATATAATGTATTTACTTTTCATCTAATACTTTATATTGTTATCTATGGATGTAGAACTTTTTTATTATATATCATTGGGAATTAGCTTTTATTTTATTTGTTTTTATAATTGATATTATAATATTTCTAAATAATTATTAATAATTATAAAAATGTTTTAGTGTGTATTAAAATTTTTCACTATTTATTTAAAAATATATTCTTTAAATTAGAAATAAATATGTTAAAAAATTTTAAAAAAATAAAATTATTAAAATTATTAAATAATTTTTTAATATGGATTGAAATTTTTTTCATAATTTATGTACTTATAAAGATAATAATTGCCATCTGCATAAGTGATTGTTGTCTATACAAGGTAAGCACCTATATAGATGACAAAAGATAGGATAATATTGACTATTTTCCTACCCTATATAGACTACTTTGTCATCTGTATAGATGTAACATATATAGACAATATGAAAAATTTGTGTAGGTTGAAACACATAAATTTATAGAGACAATTCAACGCAGATAATAATATCGTCAATAATAGTTATACAAATGACAATAAGGCTCTATACAGATGACTTTTATTGTTTATATAATTTTTTTTTGTAATGATTGGTTTTAACCATTTCACAATTAATAAGGGAAACATTCATCCATTAAACCTTATATAGAAGTAAACAATTCAAACATGAACATTCTAATTCCTATCAAGAACTTTAAAACGTATCAAGCTTCTAATCATTTCTTTTGTCATGTAAAATCACTTGAAGAAATTCACTACACATTTTCATATAAACTAACATTTTAACATCCCAAGAATGCATAAAATGATTACTTTTTTTTCTAATGCCGGTAACATACAAAGCAATTTGGTATGATACAAACATCAATTCTAAGTAAAGTGAAGTTGAGTATTTAGTTTTAACCCTATTACGGAACTTGGATGAAATATTTGATCCTTAGGGTACAAAAATTGTGTGTTAGGAGTAGATTATCTACTCACCTGACGAGTTTCCAATATGATGTTATGCCCTATTTCTTAATGCCCGTCTTCCTTTGAAATTGTTTGGTAACTCCCAAGCTTCAGATTATCCACAATCTGTACATATACAAATCTAAGATTTAAAAAACGGTCCGCGATCGTAATATTGCCTGCAATATTACATTTTTAGATTAGACCGCATTCGTAATTTTTCGCAATTTTAGACCGTTATAATCATATTTTTCTGCATTAGTACGCATTGCAATGCAACTGCAACCACGACCGCGATTTAAATCCATGATACAAACCATTCAGTGCCCCAATCAACTATTGACTTCTAACGATTTATTCGACTCAGTTATATCTAATAACCACAATCTACTAAGAGCACTCAAATATTTTAATAGTTAAGCTTTTAGCTCAAGTAAAATAGTAACTACTCAATTATCCTTCTCACCTTATTCATTTGAGTTTCTTAAAATCAAATTATAAATTTCAATTGATAAATTCAATAGTTTATCAATCTACTGACTTTCACAGAAACTCCCTAAGAACCAAATTGTATCTAAGAGACGGTGGCGACATAAGAGACAAGGTTCGTAGGCTTTTTACTGACACTGTTGCAGCTGGTGATGCGAGTGCCAGTTACGTAGTTTCTAGGTTGTTTTATAAAATATGAATTAATTTAATCATTTTAAAATTGTTAACTAATTTTAATTTTACCAAATAATTTTGATACAATCAATTAATTTATCAACTATATAACAGATAATTTATTAACCATTTATTCCAAACAGAACCAAAAATAAAGGAAAAATAATGTGAGTGCATATTAAAAAAGGAATCTATCTATGTATATATATTTATGAAAATAAAAAATATGGATGTAAGTACACTAAACTTTGAGAGAGATGAATATAATTTACTCTAACAATTATTTATTCAAGAAAAAGGAGGAAGAAGATGCTGCTAATATACCCATGGCCGTGGTTACTCACATTCATAAAATAGCATTAGTACACTTATTGGAAGACATTTATCATATTAATTAGTGACTTTGATTGATATCAATAATTGAGAATTAATCAAGTATTATTTTGTCTAATTATGCCATCTCTTCAAGTTGAGTCCAAATCGCAGTGTAGCCCGAATCCCATTCTATATAATCCAACAATGACCATGCGAAATTTCCCTTTGCATTCACGCTATCCCTTTTATTTACACACAAACACCCCAAAAATAGAGAGACGGAGCATAAGAGAAGGTTTGATCCCTTGAAAGTTACATGAAAAAGTATAAATTTTTAGGAATTATGAGATGAGTAAACTATTTAATTGATAATATGATAGCTATTTAATAAATTATGAGTAATAGAACTTCATAATTTTTTTTAAATTTTTTTAATTTTTATTGTCAATAAGAAAATTTAAGTACTTGTCACTCAAAAAATTTATAAGGTAATATATTTCTAAGATGTTTAACTTCTTATATAAATATTTATTTTCTATATAAATCAAATAACTCATTAATCTTAAGAATAATATTATATCACAGGAAAAATAAGGCAACCAAAGTTGCAATAAAAACAAAAAGGCCCCTAGCTAAAGTCATACTAATTACTAGAGACTATGCAACGGCATATCAGCTAAAGAAAAATATTATACGGAAGCGACTTATGTCCCTGCGAAAAGTCTTTTTCCAAGGAGTAATTAGTTAATATGTAGGCATCATGTTATATTTTAGGGCATACAATTATTTATTTTGGGCATATTTTATTTATTTATTTTTAAAATAAAAATATAATTATTTGTTTAGGCACAAAATGAAAATGAATAAAAATTTTAATTTGAAAAATATTTGAAAATGTATTAGTTTATAAACTATAAGCTCTTTAAGATAGTTTATTAAATTAGAGTTTTTTTTTTTATTAAGTTAGTGTGTGAAGTATCTTTAAAAATTAGCTTATAACTTATTAGTTTAGTCAATAATTTGTAAATTAGAATATTTATTGTTCGAATCAAGGCACCATAGTATAATATATGGAATTGGAAATTTGACTTTGAAGAGCCCACCACCAGCAACTAATTTTATTTTATAGCGAGTGTTGAGTAATATTTGACAATGCCTTTGTAAAAACAAAATGGATTATTTTATAATTAAAAAGACAAATGAATCATTATTTTATTATTAAAAAAAGTAGCAATGACAATTATTCTGGGCACATGGGATGGATATCCGAATGGTAGTTTTGATCACTTCACAAAAGTCCTAACATTTTTTCATGAGGAAATTCCTGAACCACTTAGCTGAGAGTTTAGAATATTTCTTTAAGCCATTCTTACAATCTACAAAGTTAATGCCATATCAAATGGCATAGCCTAAACTCCATTCAAAATTATCCAATAATGACCATGCAAAATATCCGCTTACATTCACTCCATTCTTACCATTTTCAAAATGTATGGATATATTAATGTTGAATGATTAAAAATAAATTAAGAGACATATAATGTGAGGTTTTCTTACTTGATTGCCATATTATAGAGATGATGAAAATAGTAATCAATTCAAAAGGTATCAACTAGAGCTTCCTTAATTATTAGTGCTAGATAACTAACTTATCTATACTTGTAATTAATATGAAAATAAGTTTTAGTTTTTCCCTAACTAGTTAGAAAGAAAATGCCAGATATTACTTACCATTTTTAGTGATGCAAATTATGGGTTGTCGCCTTTTTTCTTGATGTAGAGGAATAAATCTCGAATCCCCCTGTCATAAACATGCAACCAAATTGAGGTAACCTGCAATTATTATATATTTTCATTTTATAATCATTTCTATCGAATAATGAGTTAAATGAACTGACTTAATATACATACCTGTTGATGAATTTTTACATGAACTACTATTAATTGTAAGTATTTTATTTTTTTGTTAAAACTAATTAAACAATGATTCAAGATATTTTTATTTTCTGAATATTAATTTGTTAAAGTAATTTATTATTTAGGCTTATAGATACTTGATTTTGGATTAATGTATTTGCTGATTAAAGTGTAAGCCTATACATTTTCTTACCTGCAATGGGAGGGCTTAATAGAGTTTTATTTATATTGGCTAGGTTCCTTCCCCATTCCTAACTTAATTCAATCATTGGTTTATTCTATTGAGAGTTGCACACTCTAAGAGAAGGAGAGAAAGATGTATGCTTATGATATTCATCTAAAAACTATCTTATCCAAGAGAATTAAATCCATAATAAAAGTACACTTCTACATTAATCTTATGTTCATGGTATCCTAAATTCTATACAAGTTTTAATTTAAATTCTTACATGTAGTATCAGAGTCATCTTATATAAATTTAGGATCCAATTATATGTTATCATGTATACAAAATACCTAACAATAATTACTAGCTATTTTCAATTTTAAATTATTCATAAATAGTAAATTGACTATGATAAAGGCTTTTAATTCATAATTTTTATTTTGATAAAGGACAAGCAATTTTTCCCTCTGAATATATCTAGTAAAAGGGATTTTACTTATTACGTGTGTGCAAGTATGAATGAAATTCGAGTGTTAATATATAATGTATTCATGAGATAATGATTCAATATTCTTTATTTTACTTGAATTCAAATTTCATAATTGGATAACAATAGAAATAAATTGTAGAGAGAATGATGAAAAACCTTGTGGATTGTATAATTCTCTTTTATGCCAAACATTACATGCCTATATGATTAAAACAAGAGTATCATCTTATATTCTTAAATAAATAACAATTATTATTATTTTGAATAAATTATATGTAATATATATAATTTAAAATAAAAATCATCTCTGATTGATTTAATATGAGTAACTTCTATTTTATATATTTATTTCACCATTTGTTTTGATTTGATTTATTTTATCAAATTGTTTGAAATTATCTTCCATTTTGATTTAATTATTGTATTAGTTTTGTATGATCAATTTTTATGGATATTTTTGGATAATTTCATTATTGTAAAATTACAATAATTTGAGATTATTATTATTATTATTATTATTATTATTATTATTATTATTATTATTATTATTACAATTATTTTGGAAATTAATTGAGTGATGAACAAATCTTAATCTTATAATTCTATAAGTTTGTTTGATTTTATTGAATAATTTGAGAAAATATTACAAAATTATTCCATGTTAAATTTGGATTTGTTGTATATGAAGTTCATCAATTACCACTTTTATTTTACCATAAATATTCTATTTTAATTTGTGTCTTTTATGGTATTTATTGTATATAATTTATATATTAATAATCAGTAATGAATTAGATGAATCAAGTTCTAATATATATATATATATATATATATATATATATAATTTTTTCATTTCAATGCATTACTTGTGATTGAAAATTGCATTTTTGGATTGGATTTTGCTTTTTTTTCTTTTTGGTTGAACTTGATTCATCCTTAAATGGTAGAAAGTTGAAAGAAAATAGGAGATATTATATCATAATTACTCTTATCTTTCTCTTTTTAATAATTAATTATTTTTAATATTAATTATAAGTTATCTACTTTGAAAGTAATACAAAGGACTATTAGGTAGCTAATATGTGTGAAATTCAACCTTTTATAGTTTATAAATTATATAAATATTTAAATCATTTAAAATAATTATTTAAATATTTTTTATTAAATGAAGCTTAAAATTGTGAAATTTAATTTAAGGCTTTTATGATCAATATAGGTGCAATTTGTATAATACCTTATTATGGAATATTCACATTTTGTTTGTTGCTAATTTTAAAAATTATTTGGATGATAGTTCTAGGCATTTTTTTTATTATGCCATATTTTTATTTAGAAAACTTTTTGATTGATTTTGAATAATTTTCATTAACGTGAAATTATTCATATTAATTTATAAGGTCTTCAAGTTATTAATGTTTATGGGACTAATTTTTTATTATTTAATACAATTACTTGTTCAAAGGGGGTAGATGTGTATTTTAATTAGAAATCAAGTTATTAAAATATTTTTTATTTGTGCAAAGAGGATAAATTACCAATATTAAAGTGTTGTCCTAATTGGCTTTAATAATTGGAGAATCTTTATATACTATATTTTCTATCCAAAGATAAAAGAATATAGCAATTTTTTTAGATACTCCTAAATATTTTATTTTCTATGTGCCCATGAACTACCATATTGTATTTTTGTAATATTATGCATAATATTTTCTTTTTATTTATTAATTTATTTTTATTATTGAAATTATTTTGGATAATTACTATCTCAAAAAGAATTTACAAGTGAAAATAAAATAAAATAAAATATATTTTCAATAGTTATCTATTAAAATTCTTATTTGCTATTTTTGAAATTTAATATTAAAATAATTATTATATAGAGTATAAGATAAAGAAAATATTATAACTTGAGTATCTTGCCTAATAATAATTTGTCATCAATTGTTTTAATAGATTATTGATTTCTATTTCATCTTTATCATGACTAGGTTATGATATTTTATAAAAATATTTGTTTAAAATAATTTAATTATATAGCATTAATAATCAAGCAATATTTTATTTTATTAAAAAAAGGTTTGAGATTGTATGTGATACAATATAGTTTTAATGATCAGCATCAAGACATATTGTTTAGCATCTCTTAATAGACTAATCATGTTATTATTATATCCAATAATTTGATTTTATAATTTTGAGCACAATTTTAATATTTCAATTCTTTTAGAAAATTTATAGGTTTATTTGGATAATTATCACTAAAGTAAAATTATTTCATATTGATTTCTTAAGTCTCTGAGCTATTAATAAATGCTTAGGGGATTGTTTTTTACCCAAAAGGGGCAAACGTGTGTTATCATTCGAAATAAGCTTAATAGAATAATTTTTTAATTATTTTATACAATGACCTACTTAAAGGGGGTTGTTGTGTGTTGTAATTAAAAATTAGTTTAGTGAAATAAATTTATTTTTGAATTTTTTTATTGTTGTATATTTTATTTACCTAAAAAGGATAATTTGTAATACTAATATGTTATCTTGGGTGGCTTTAATTTTAGGAAGATTTTTATGTACTACATTCTTTACCCAAAGGAGAGAATGTAGTGATATTTATATAGTCCTAAGCATGATTATTTTGCTTGAAACTAACATATTATATTTTATTTTTTCCTTTTTATGTAATCTCTTTTGCTATAAACATATATTATTAAACATGTGGTATTTGTGAATTTTTTTATATTATTTTCACATATAGCATTTGTGTTTAGAGACATTTTTTATTTTATCATGGGTATGGACCAAGTAAGATGTATTATCGAATTATGTTAATATTGTTTTGAATAAAAAAGAAACATGTTAAAAAGATCTAATTAGAATAATAAATTTATTCCCATATTGATCTTGATTTAATAATACCTTTAATTTTTAAAATAAATCTATATTTTCAACCTCATTATTTTTTTTGAATTGCACATATTTTAGATATATTTATATGCAAAAAGATTAAAATTGGGGCAATTTGGATGTAATAATATTTTGATTTTGTAATCATTTATTATTTTACATTAAAATTAATCACATGTTATTTTTTGCTTAATAGATCATTGTTCTGCACAGTCTTTTTATATCTTGGATCTTTTAAAGAATTTATAATTTGCTATGGATAACTATCACTAAAGTGAAATTATTCATATTGATCATAAAGTCTTTGAGTTATATCATACAGGATTAATTTTTAATTATTATATGCAACTTCCTGTCCAAAAGGGTTATTGCATATTTTAATCAAGGGTGTTTTATGAAGCATATAAATTTCTAAAGTTGCTTTGGCTTTAAAATTATGTTTGCTTGAAAGGGATATATTTTCAATGCTAAGGTATTCTCTTAGTTAGCTTCATGATTAAAAGAGTCTTTTACATGTTACATTTTTTGCCTAAAAAGAAGATTGATGTAATGTACATTACTCCTATGTCTATGAACAAAGAATTAACATTCTTACTTTCAATATTGTTTCTTTTACTTTTATAGTAAAAGTGCTACCACTTTGATTAATAATTTTCTTTCGAGGTATAATTAAAACATGTTATTTTACTTTGATTATAAAGGTAAATTGGTTTACAAGGTCTTTCTTCCCAAAGAAGATAATTTTTTGAATATCATATTATCTTTTATGTAATTGAGTTGTTATATTGAAAGAGAACTCAATACAAACTATCTGTTCTACCCAAAGGGGAATTTATAGTTATATGTTGAAAACTCTTATGCAAACCTTGTTAATGTATAAGAATTTTTTTATTTATTTATTATGCATTGTTAGACAATTTGTACAACTAAATTTACCTCTCTTATATTTTGAAGAGTAATTAGATGAATCAATCTTAAAAATGGTATATACTATTGTGTAACTATAGTTACATAATGATAAATTGAATTTTATATTGTTTATGACATTATGGCACATTAGTTATTAAATATAATTTTTTCCTTTCCTTCTTTGGAGTCTAATTATATATAACTTTCTTTAAAAAAATTATATTTACTAAATAAATTATTAGTCAATTAGTATAAATAATTATATTTTGAAATAGTGTATAATTTTTTACGAATTGCATTGAATCTTCTCATGAATGGATGTTTGATTTAATGTTATGAAATGTTACTTGTATTTCAAAATGTGATACCTATGTTCAAGAGCTTGTTTTGGTTAAAGATTATTTGATAATATTTGAAATTATTTTATTTTGTAAAAGTGCATTTAAATATTAAAATTTGTTTATATAGTTTTGTTTGTAATAAGATATATGTTATTACATATATTTGTTTATGAGAAAAATATGTGTGGTAAGGATGTGAAAATTTTTTAAGTTCTCTTTTTTGTATATAATATTTGAATTTTGAAGTAATTTTTATCAAACATATTTTTGCTAACAATAATAAATTTGACATATGAGTTATTGTGTGTTTATTTGAGTATAATATAAAATAACTTATAAAGTTCTTGACATATATATTGTGAATCTATTTTTTTTATTTTTTTATGAGATACCTTTTAGTCAATAGTATATATTGCTATCATGAGAATTTTCATATTGTTTAAGTTAATTTTAAAACTTTTATTCATACTTTGCTCAAGTGATCTTTAGAAATTTATTCTGAAAAACTCTCTTGTTAAATTAACCTTATGTTAATTTTAATATTTAGTTTTGATAGTTATGCAAATCGCTTTTAAGATATTAAAGTTAATTATATAATTAATTTCTTGATTATTAATTTGTTTTATTTATATTATATCAAGTTAATAATTTGAGAAATCATAATTTTACATACTATTAAAATATGTATGTAAAATTTAAATATTGTTCTCCTAAACTAAGATTTTTATATTTATAAGATGTTTAGTAGCTTATTAAGATATGGATATTCAATTTTATTTTTCTATAATATACTTGGGTAGTGGAAGTTCTATATTATATAGAACATTTTATCTCAGTTGATAATCATAATATATTTATAGGATGTTCAATAATATGTTCTATATTATGTTTATAGGATGTTTAATAGCCTATTAAGATATGGATGTTCAATTTTATTTTCCTATAATATACTTGGGTAGTGGCAGTTCTATATTATATAGAACATTTTATCTCAGTTGATAATTATAATATGTTTGTTAGTACACAAAGTGCATATGTTATATATATTATTACAAAATTTGCTAATTTTTGTCATATTTGCTCTTGATCATTTTGTTACATTATTGTGCATTTATATATGCAATTTATAGATTCTTTATTAATGTAAGTATCTCTATACTGTGAAATGTATCAATTATCGTAATTATGAGATCTAAGATTTGGTGCCAGTCATTAGCTCTTGAACTCATATATATGATTTCTATGTGCACCATATTGAACTAATGAAAATTGTCTCAATAAAAGCTAGGTATTAGGTTTAACGTTATTTTGTATGATACCTTATTAGAACTAAGATTTGTTATTTCTTGATATATATTTTTATCTCTTAGTTGACACCATTTTTAGACCTTAAGCCATTCTAACAATAGATTTTTAGGACTAAGATTTAGTGTTAATCATTAGTTCTTAAGTTATATATTTATCTCTTAATTGATATCATTTTGAAACTTAGAGATGTTCTATCTAATAGATTTATAAGGACTAGGACTTAGTGCTCTTGTGTTTAATATTTGTCTTTTAATTGATGCTACTTTAAGATTGAGACAATTAAATTTATTGTTGCCAGAAGATTTCTTTACCTTATTATTAAGTTTGTTATAAAGAAATCGTTAACGACTGACTTGAAAAATAATATGTTTTGTTAGATCATACTTTTAATGCTATTTTTTTTGCTACACTTTTATATTAATGGCTCATATTTAAGTAGTTGATAATATATGTAACAACGGAAGGTATTACATTGATAATAATGCAATTATCTCCATGATTCAATATTATTGGTTGCTTAAGTGTGATTCATATTTTAGGTATTATCTTTTGGATGGTATGTTTCCAAAATTGTGGCTGTGTGTTAAAAAATTTGTGTTTAGCTTGAGAGTTGTTTTCATATAAAATGTTACTTTTTACAACTAATTGCCCAAATGGGAGAATGTTAGAATTTTTATGTAAGTATTTTATTTTATTTTATAAAACTATTTGAACAATGATTTAGGATATTTTTCTTTTCTAAAATCCAATTTGTTAAAGTAATCTATTATTTGGACTTATATATATCTAATTTTGGATCAATGTGTTTGACGGTTAAAGTGAAAGCCTATACATTTTCTACTTCATAATGTGAGGACTTGATAAGGGTTTTATTTATATTAACTAAGTTTCCTCTTCACTCCTAACCTAATTCAATTATTGGCTTGTTCCATTGAGAGTCGTACACTTAAGGAGAAGGAGAAGAAGATCTATGTATGTGGTATTCATCTAAAAACTAACTTGTCCAGGAGAATTAAATTCATGATAAAAATATTTTTCTATATTAATTTTATTTTCATAGTATCCTAAATTTTATACATGTTTTAATTTAAATTTTTACACAGTAGGAACTCCATTACAATGAGCTCTCGCAGCAAAACATCACGATGTTAATAATTCAATTATATATGCAGATATGACGAAGAAAGTGTCGTGTTCTAACTAGTGAGATTATCAAGAGCATTGGTGAGGAAGCTGGGTTTGGCGTTATTTGACTTGGCTACATGGGCAACATAATTGACTGTGTAGTAATTCAGTCCAATGAAATCAAAATATCCTTTGACAAGTTGTGGTTCTTCTTTTGTGAACTTCGATAATCGACCTCCCACTAGAGACCCCGTGCTCTTGGGCTAATCTCCCGTCATCATTGGGTCTACAAACCTATAATATAATCACATTATATATACACAGAGTTTTTAAAAAAAGAAATAATCTTTTTCAGTTTTTATATTCTAATAAATATACGTAAATTCAAATTCAATTTGGTAAAGTTACCGTCCAAACTTGAAATCAAGAGCTCTTTTGGCTGCTTGATCATCCACGTTCTTATTTAAGTATGGCACCATCCAGTGATATAATAGTGTTATTCCTATAGAGCCCTTCTAAGAAGCCTATATGAAGAAAATCAATAAAAAATAATAAAAAAGTTATTTTTCAATATAATTCATCATTTTAGTTTTATATAAAACCTGATTTGCAGTGTCACAATATTGCAATTGGGTGAAATTTTATGGCGATCATAATTTCTTCATATTTTATTTATAATTTTACTAATTATAACAAAATCTCAATAACAATTCGAGATTTGAAATATTTATAATGAACCTGATATTTGGTTTTGTAAAGTTTGACAATGGCAGCATGAGCGAGCAGCCAATGGTGTGTAACGATATAGGGTTTGGTGGTAAAATCACCGCCGATACAATTCCGGTACAGTGTTTCTATTGCATATGCACCTCTGCTCACTATCCATGGCTCATTCAATACTATCCAGTGCTTCACCCTATCTCCGAATTCTTTGAAGCAAATTTCAGCGTAGTCTCGGAAGTTATCCCTATTCACAATAACAATAATAATAACAATAATAATATCATTTTAATTTCTATTCTGATTATACATTAAATTAGCTATTAGTAAATACATAATCAATCAATTATAAATTATATAAATAATTGACTTACATAATGCGAGGGCGTAAAAGTCCGCCACACTTATCTTCTTCTAAGGTCTGTGAAAGATGTCAATAGAAGAAAGTCACATAAGGTTGCAGACTTGCATATGTATATTAATTAATTAGCAATTAACTTAAGTTTAGATTTAATTAATCTTGGAAAAAATAATAATGGTTGAAGATAATATATATTGAATATTCAATCAATAATTAATGACCTCTGCCCAGCAATTCATTGATGCGATTATTTTAATACTCGATTCCTTCCCTGTAGATGCCTCCACTAAGCCTTCCTTCTGCAAATTAATTACCACAACAACTCACTTCAATATGATGGTAATTTCATGTAGCTTTTTTTCGTGTTAAAGATGTATGTGGCAAACAAATGACTTGAGATAAATACAAATTGTATTAAAATTAGATAGGCCATTAATAACCCATTTATTTGTTTATGACTTAATATAAAATTTTAAATTAATCATGAATAACTCATGACTCTTGAATATATAGTTAATATGATTCATTCATTTAGTTTTTAATTTATTATCATTTTAATTTTTATTATTTCTAACAATATTATTTTTTCACTAATATATCATATTTGCTATCACCATTTTAAAATAAAATTATACTATTAGAAATTTTAAACTAAATTTTTATTCTTTTTCTAAATTCTATTTTTTCTTTATCTTTTGTAAAATAAATAATTATTTTTAATATTATGTTTCTTAGAATTGAAATTCATAAAATTAAATATAGTTGATCAAATATTTTAACATTAGTATACATTAGATGAAACTTATTTTATTCAAAAATTGACATTACAATAAAATTAAAAACATTCAAAATAGTATAAAAAGCTATCTATTTTTCTCTTTTTATTGACTAATTAAGAATTTATCTGTTAAATCATGGTTAAATGTATCATAATATATTTTTTCAACAAAAATTAGGCATTCATTTGTTATATATATATATATATATATATATATAAAGCTTTCAAAATAACTCTACTTCATTTTGAGATATTGATATAGATACTCACTATAATATATATATATCATGATAGAAAGTCTCTTTAATAACAATAATATATAAGATTATTTTTTATGATACTGCTAAATTTATTTTTAAATTTAATTTTGATTTAATGTGAAAATAAGATTAGTATGAATGGCTAGATTGGAATTTATTTTCTTTATGTGAGATTTTATATCTTCACATATATTAGGATATTATAATAGTTTATTTAAGATATTTAAATTTAAATTAAATTATTTATATGTTTTTATAAAAAAATTTAAGATATTTTAATACAATATTTTTTATTTATATATTTATATAAAGGGATAAATAATTAATCTATATTGAACTTTATTTGATAGTATCAATAATGATCCAATTTATTTTAAATCTACAGTTAATATAGATGAATCAATAGACTAAAATAAGAATAAATATAACTAGATGTATGAATATGAATTACACTCTAATTAAAGAATAATAAAACATAAACTCGGTTGTATTTGGTGGCCACAAGATGGAGATTCTATATGCATCCAAGTTCATTTCCTTCGTTATCCCAACGTCTTCCTGCATGATGGAGGAACATTTAACCTTCTGGATAATTGACTTACTAATTAAATTACTCTATTCATGATGCTGCATATGTAATTGTGGTATTCATAATTTTTTTAGATATTATATTACTGAGAACTAGTTGGGATGTTATATAATTTAATAACAATCCCTTTGTACCTTATAATGATGGTATTGATTAACAGTCTCATCTCCATTACTTCTGTCTACTATTTTCTATGCCATTTTCACACAACATAATTGATATTTGAGTGCATTAGATTTTGCTATATGATATGCAAGATTTTATCTATATTATTTCCTCATATTTTATGTCTTTTAATGTGTTACATATGTTCAATTTTATAGAATTGGCCTTGTTATGTAACTTGGGATTGGTTTTACAATGATTTGAAATTATTCCATTAATATCGGATTTTTACACTTTCAAGGTTCATAATTATATCTTAAGCTCTAGATATTAGATTGCAGTGATTTTTATATTGTTAGAAAGCAGAAAAGAAGTTTTACAAATTTTATGTTTTTGTTAAAGCCTAATTTGAATAGTTGGAAGGTCTCATTTAGTTAAGAAGTTGAATTCTTGTTTCTATCCAGACTGAGTTAGTTTTGGTCCTTAGGCCATATTTGGAGTTCCAGTACATGGTCCAATAAAGGTAAAACTAGCATCTAAAGTTTCCTAAGATCTGACCTTACAACTTTTATGTTTAAAGTTTAGCAATAGTTTTAGTTGTCTTACATTGAGTAGAAGTCAAACCTACGAAATATAACTGTAGCAACTTTTATAGTGTATTATTTTGTAAAATAGGTTCTGATTTTTTAAAATTAGTAAGGTCCTATTCTTTGTAATCCTAAGAGGCATATGATTCAAATTCATTAGGTTTTAGAGATTAGGAAATTAAATATAGGTGTTTTTAATACCTCCAAAGGCAAGAACACTTCTATACAATTCAACAAAAACACTAGATAACAACCTTTTCTTTCTCCAAGCTTCTTCTTCTTCAACTATGGAAGGCTAAATTTTTGGTTGATTCAAGGATTTTCTATTTGGATTATGAGATAATAATTTGTAATGTCAACTGCTTCTAATTAATTTTCCTCCTTCCTTCATTCTTTGTATTGAATGCTTGAAATTGTATGTGTTGAATGTTGATTTAGTATAATTTGTATTCAGCATTGTGATTTCTGATGCTTATCTATTTTTGTATTGAATTATGGTTGGTTAATTATGATTTTTCATGTAGGAATTTAAGGTTTCTGATTTTATCCTTTAACTCAATTAAATTCTATTTTTAAATCTATTTTGATCTAGCTTTATGGATTATAGTTGTTGTTTAATTTTGATAATCTCAATTGATCAAATTCTAGATAGTCATCTAACCTATAATTATTGCAAGGTTTTAGATAATTCAAGGTTGAAAAATCAATTGAAACTATCAAATATATTTGATCTATAATTAATTCACATTAAGAACTTTTAAATTCTTAGATTAGTTATTTTATTATATAATTTTTTATTTTTTTGTATTACTTTTGTATTCTATTTTTTTTAATTCTATTTAATTTCAATTCAAAAAACCCTCAATTGCATCTTATTTTCTTTCCTATATCTAGTCTTGTTTCACTTCTATTAGCATCCTATTATGTTTTGTTTTGTTTCTACATTTTGTCTATATTTTATTTGCATTTTGTTTGTTTGTAAATCATTAAAAAAGGATATATCAAGTGGATCACTAGAGATTCGACCTCATTTATCACCTTTTACTACAAAAGTTTTTATCAAACTAGTGATACTTAATTTTAGTGTGTTATGACATGCATAACTATAATTCATTATTTACAACAATTATAAGAAAACATAAATAAAAAAGTAAATAAAAGAGTTGGATATTTATAAGCATAGGTGTCCTAAATACTTAGTCTTGTCCTTTCTTCCTTTGTTGCACCTTTTTACTAAAATATTTACATCCATTAGCAATTGTCACTTCAACATAGTTTTACTAATGGTAACATACATCTAATTAATATGACACATACATTAAAGATGCATTTAGATTATTGAAAAATATAAATTATAAATTAATACCTAGTAAAATGAGGAAGCTGCCCTAGACATAAAAATAGTAAAATAAATTACTTTGATTGAAAGAAGAAACACCATAGGTGTTTAAGAAAGCTTGAATGGCCCTGAGTGAAGTAAGAAGCAAAAGATCAAGAAAGAGTTAGCCTTTCAATGCTATAGCTAGCTATTTGCTAATTTTAGTTTAACAAATATTCTAGTTTTATTTTAAGTATTTACATAGATAATCTTTCATATTATATTGTTACACTTGTTAAACATGAGATCTGGATTTTGGCCTATCTCTTTGGCTCAAGCTTGACACTTAGTAGCGAACTTGTCTTTCTTTTTTTTGTCATTCTTGAAGTAAGCTATGAGACCATCTCATGTTTGTTTTAAAGTTACACAAGCATTCTCAATGGCCACTTTTTTGCTCAAATTCTCTATTATCTATAAGATTATCAATAAATGGTTTGAGCCTATCTTTAATTAATAAAGAGCCTTGAAAAAACTAAAGTAACTTGTCCATTTTTATAGAGAATTTAACTCTTGAAGCAAAGTGTCTAATTTTTCCTCTAGTATAGAGCATAACTTATTCAATGCTTTTTCAAGAGGATATTTATGCTTTTTTTTTCTTTTTTAGCTAATGTTAGCCCAAATAGAGGAGAAATGGAGGGTGCATCATCTGAAGGATAGGTTTACCCAAGTAAAAAATGGATCCTTGTCATTAATATCAGCTTTAGATGGTCCTTGGACTAGAGTATTTACTTTGTGCTAAACTTATTTTGAGCCATCATTAATTAAGGAGCCATAATGTCTCATCCTTTATCTTGTGTGTTACTACTAAAGGGATTCTTGTCAATAGCTTATTCTTGATGTTCTTTAGTCAAAGCTAACCATTGAAGAGAAAGGTCTTTTTGTATGCCTATAGTTAAAGGAACAAACTTAAATTGGCTAGACATAGAGATCAGTGTCAAAGAGTTAGTAACCGAAGGCACCTGAGGTGTAGCCAAAATGAATGCAATTACTTAATCACGTTAAAAGGGAAGTTACAGAACATAAAGGTATGCTAAAATATGATGTTAAATGCTAAAAGTGAAAAAACTTATTGAAGGAATCATTGGATTAGAACTAGGATTTAACTATGCAATCAGATCCTCAAGCTAGGAGTTACTTCCTTAAGAACTAACAATCAAACTGTGAAATTGATTGAATGCCAATGTTTTTTCCTTTTATGAGGAGTGAGATTAGTTATTTGCTTGGTTGGCTATTCAATGGATTAATTGTCCTCACTCTTAGAACTATGCTCGGCTTCTTCGTGCAAGCATTTTACTTAGTTTCTTACGCAACTTGAGTAGTTAAATCTAGTAACACATTAGGTATCTCAATTGGTATAGTAGTGCCTACAAAAATATCTAAGTATGAAAAATATAAGTATTACTAATACCAAAAGAGATAAAAAAAAAGTTTACCTCTAGGATTACCTCTTAGATCCTTTAGTTGTCCATACTTAACCTGTGCAATAAGCAATTATTTGGCCTCAAGGTGAGTGCTTGCATTAGCATAAGGGTAAGGATAGGTTATGGTGACCTCAATTAGCTTACCAACTTTTTTGGGAACTAAAGTTATGCATTTTGCAATACCAAAAAGAGAATTTGGTATCAAAATGGGTTTAAGCTTAAAAAAAGAGTTAACATAAGGTCAATATTAGGATTTTATTGCATGTTTTCCACCACTTACTTTCATAATAAGCATTATGGTTTTCTATCTTTTTCTTAAAAGACTTATTGGTATCAAGCATGGGAGCTTGCATATGTTGATAATCATAAATAACTTCGTAATAATTTTTAAAAGTAGGAATTTCTTTATAATGCATACTTGTTGTCTTTTAGAAAGTTTTAGGAATTTGAACAACAACAATTTGTGTTAGCTTTACATCCATTAGCATGGAAAAATATTAATGCATGTGAGTGCTTCACTAATCCTAGAAATGCTTGATATAAGCATGGCAAGGTAAAAAAAATGTGAAGCCCAAAAGTGTTTAACACATTTCAATTCAAAACTTGTATTGTAGGAAAATCAAGTGAAGTCAAAGTTCAACCTTGATATTTAAGGTCTAAAGTGATTATTGGCCAATTGTGCATGAGGTTGAGCTACCTAGCCATGGCATTTAACAAGTGCCATTCAATTAACTTGTGGTAAGCTAGTATAGACATACTACAAGCAAAAAAAATCAACCTAATTTGAACACTTTAAGCATTAGATGGATCAAAGTCATTAGTAAATTAGGTTAGGCCACTAGGTTTAAAGGTGAAAGAAGAAAGGTGAATGATTAAGGGGTTAGTGGTATAAGTGTAAAAAGACCAAAAATAAATGTGGAAAAGTTTTATCAGGCTAAGTTTTTAGTGAGAAGGGCAAAGAATAGCTTGCATGTATTTAAATCCTAAAATAAAGTTGAGGGGTGGTACTTATAATCCCTAGGCAATGTAAAATGTTTTGAAAAATATGATGTTAACCAAAAATGAAAAACCTAGAAGGGACCATCTAGGTTTGAAAAAGATTGTCAAGAATGTGTGGTCATCACAACTAAGTTGATACTTTTATAAAGATTACTTAGAATTAATCGGCTTAAGGCTACTTGTTGACCTTTATATAGAAGGGTGGCTAATGGAAAGTAGGTAATTGAGATTTTTAAAGCACAAATGCAAAATACATGTTTGTGAAGACAATAAAGTAGAAAAGCAACATGTTCAAGGTTAGATATAGGATACCTTGGCCAGTAGATGTAGTTTCTTAAGAAAGTAATTTAAATAGAAATTTTAGAAGTTAAGTTTGAAATTATTTTAAAATCATTGTTTAGCTTCAAAAGTGGTGTATTTTGGTTACCGATAAGAGTTAGCCTAGAAGGTTAAAAATTATAACCTCCATCAGTACCATAAGGTAAATGAAGGTTGTTGGTTAAGGCAAACTAAAAAGTTAAGGCCAAACTAACTAGTAGGTAATTTCTTTTTTGTGAAAAATAAGAAAGTTGAATAAGGTTATAAATTCCTAAATTTTTTCCATTACTTTTCTTTCTTTGTGCTTACCTAATCTACCTATCCCAAATACTTATTTGGAAGGGTAAGGAAAGTTCTAAAAACTTTAGAATCCTTTATTACCTAAGGATAGGGAGGAATATTATTAGCTATGAACATAGGTTTCTAGGAAAAGAATTAGGAAGTATTCTATGTCGATGTCATCTATAGTGATTAAGCCTAAGTAATGCAAGGAGCATCATAACTTAAAAGAAAAAGATGGAATTAGTACCTTATTGGTTAGCACAAAGGCATTAGATAGAGATGAGTCATCGAGCTTCAATTAGCTAGAATTTGAGAAAATGATCCTTGAGAAGTCATGATAATAGAGAAGTTGGAAAAGATGAATATGAAAAAATAATGTATTTATAATTGCGCAAGGAGGAGAACAAATGCTTTCAAAGACAAATATAAGAAAATGGAAGAAAGAAGAATGATTTAAATAAGGAAGTTTTAATAATATGTTTTAATAAGCCTTAATGATAAACTGCCTAAAAGTCTCATTGAAAAGATGCAATTGTGCATTCCTTATTATAACTTTCCTTGAACCATACAAATTGCAAAACTTTCCATTTAACCCCAACCGACCACATAGCTATATAGATATGTAGCAAAGTACATGCCAGATGATAATATTAAAAATGACAACCTATGCAAAATAGCAAGTTTTAATATTCCATTTGCATCTAGGTACTTTTTTTCTAATCCAAACTTTAGTGAAAACATTGAAGACAAGAAAACAAGTTGATCTTATTTAAGTTGTTTGCTAAATGATGTTAGATCACCTTAAAGATGAAAGGTCTTGGAACATGTTGTTTCAACATCTAGCCATATCACTCTAAAAATCTTGGTTTTTATGATGTCGACTATACTTTTTAGAAATATCTGCGTATGCCAACCTAGCATTTAAGTTAAAACCTTAAATCCTAAAAGGCTAGGCAATCCTTCTTTTAGTAATATTGGTATATCTTGAAGTAAAAATACCATTAACCAGTTTCATTTCCTTTAAATATGAATCATAGAAAACAAATATAAGGGGACACTATTATACATAATTCATAGTCTGCTAATAGTTGAAAAATTTGTTGGCATTATGTTTTGCCAAAGACATGGATCACCTTTCCAAAGTAATGGAAATCATGTTTATTTAGTTGTTGGAGCACAATCCTATTATGTGGCAATTATCGATTAGTGAAGCAATATTTAGAGCATTATCACACACATTCCTAAAAAGTAGCAACCATAACCACCCTTAAAGCGTGGCATTTGAAATCAGCCTTTAAGCATCTACAAATATCCCTATTTCAATTGATAAAGGGCTCTTTCTTTTAGGGGGCAAATCAATGCATTTTTTGCATATAATCTGCATCTTAGAACTTTGCTGGCCCATTTTAGTCTCACAATTACCATTACTACATCCTTTATAGTAGTTCTAGAAAGCACTTTCAAGTTCATTTGCCTAGTAAGCAGATTAAGGCCATGAGAGTTTACAACTAGTTAACATGTTCTCATCTATAAAAGGACTTCCTAAAGTGCAAGGAAGTTGAGTAAGTGACTCTAGTTAAATTGCTCACCATTTATTCTTATGTAGAATTCTATATATCATTTGTATGATTGCATTATTATGCACTTTTTTCTTTTGTTGTAAAAATTTTGATATTCTTGCTTTCAAACCTATAAACTATGTACACAAACCTTACTTCATAATTTCAAATAGAATTCCTTTATATAGCATGTTATAGAATTTTTGTTTAAGGATAAATAAAAGGTAAGCAATAGAATTATGTATTGATTTCTAGGATTCTACTAAACTTTTCTTCCTTTAGTTTTTAAGTTAGGTGCCCTAAGAAGATTTCTTACTCATCCTTTTGCCATTTTTCCTATATAATCTCGAAGATCACAAAGTAAAGTTAGGCCTGTCAAATGGGATGGTTTATATAAATACAATTGGTTTATGATAGGTTAGACCGTATTATCTATATCCAAAATAAGTCTAATTTTTAGGGTCCAAACTAATTAAAACCCACTATGGATGTGGTTCAACCCATGAGCTCTAATTCATTTGACACTCCTAAATAAAGTTTCTATATGAAAGTGAAAGCACACTAATCACAAATTTGCTCATCATATTGCTATGTAATTTTGTTGTCTAACACGGATTTTCATCAATTATAGATTAAATGTTTTTAATTTAGATAGAGATGATCACAAGAAAAAGAAAGTGTGAATATTGAAAGGAAATTGAAAGGTCCCCATATAATAATTTGAAGATTGAATGACACTGTATTAATAACAATGGACACTTTTAGTGACAATTGAAAATTTTGTCAGTAAAAGTGACTTTTACCTATAGTTTTATCATTTTGTCACTAAAATTATTAGTGATAGAAATTATAACCAATAATTTATATAATATTTACCCTAAATAAAATTAGTAATTAAATAAACTTTCATATGTAAAATTTTATGAAGAGCATAATTTTTTCATTCATCTTAATTTTGAATATCTTTTCCAAATAAAATTTTATTTTATTTTTATTTTGAAAACTACTTGATCTATTAAAAAATAATAAATTATTATTTATTAGGATTCTAAGAGACATGGCCTTCCATTTTTAATTTGTGAATTCCTTCCATAGCAAAATCATTTTATTTAAGATTTAAAGCATTGTATAAATTATCCATATTAAAAAATCACAAAAATCTTTTTTTATGACGTTTTATTTCTTATCCATTTTATCAAAATAAGTATATATATATATATATATATCCTTTTATTTTAACTGTAATTAATTTTATCTTTGATTTGAAATTGATTTACATATTTTTTTTAAAATATCTTCTTTAAATCACATTAAATTATGCTTTTTAGTTTAGTTAGTTTCACTTCTTAAAAAAAAGAAAAATCCGGAAACCAATTTTTTAGTTTAACGTGGGACGGATGCGAGGTATTTCAACATTTAAGTTTTCATTTTGTTTCGTCATCTCCACACAACTCTTTTTTTTTTTCCTCTAACAAAGCTCGTCATTTCTTTCGACAAAAAATGCAATCTCATCTTCTATTGAGTTTCTCTATCAAGGGAATCACAATTTACAATCACAAGTTCCTGTTTATTTAAGTTACACTTTACTTTTATTGAAGTTTTCTACTTTTAGAATTTCTTAGAGTATGCTAACCAAGCTTTTTCCTTACAGAATCTTTCATTAGGCATGATTACTAAGAAAATTTCAAATTAGAAGTTTATTAATTTGATTTATATTTTCTTCTTTTAAAAATTTTCTATTGTAGATTTTTTTCTTAATGATTATGGAGTTAAATTGCTGTTAACTGTGTCTTTGCTTAGGAGCACTATGAAAGACAAAAAGTAAAGTGAGAGCCGCATCACTGTCATGGGTTGTTTTACTTCGATATGTTATAACTTTCTGTCTGATATTTTTTTATGAAGAATTTGTACAGATTTAATACTTAATAGTTTCTAGATAAATTAAATCAGAAACCAGATGATTGCAGATGCATGAATTTCAAGTATTTCAAGGCATTCAACTAAATACTTTACTTTTCTTAGTTTATTTGTTCAAAGAGTTTCCAGTTCAAAGTCAGCTTTTGTTCTTGACATTTCAAAATACAGTGCATTTATATCATGTTCTCTTTCTTACATGTATAATTTAATTGTGTTAGTAACTAAATTTATTTTGTTTCCCATCTATAATAAGCTAGCCATTGGTTTCTATTATGAGAATTTTCATTCTTGATTGATTAATTGTATATATTAAGGTTGGACATCTTTGCTCGTTGTTCACGTAATAATGGGTATTGGATCTTGCACATGATTTATATTCAATAAATTATACTTGGCTTGTAGTCTATACACCGTTAGTGTTTATATAATGTTTTCTTACATGATGTTTTTATTTTTCAAGTGAAACTAGAATGTCAAACAAATACAAAGTTTGCCACTATTCACTTGGATTGAATTCAAAGAGTTGTTATATTATTTTTTTTTCTTTTAGTGAAGTTCTGTTGCACTCTAGTTGCCAATTACTTAATTAGCTCTTGAAAAATACGAGATGTACAGTAACAATATTTATCTTATAAAGTTTATTGCTTGATTAATTCTCTTATATACATGGTCTTTGTAATGAATTTTAATTTTTAGATTGCCAAAATAAATAATTATTCATGAATTATAATTTTCAAGATGGCTACTAATTTATTTTTTTTGAATTAATATGAGTTTTGGTGATAGATATATTTGTGGGCGTAAGAAGTCCTCTTTTAGTGATAGGAAAAAATTTGTATACCCACAGATTATTTGTGTGACTATATCACACTTAAAACTTACGAGAAAAGCTTCTATAGGTATAATTTGAAATAGAACATAGCGGCAGATTTTAAATTTATAGTGATGATTTTCACCGTAAGTAAAAGTGTCCTTTTTTGTAGTGTGAGTCCGTTGGATGATTCCAAAAATCTTGGAATTCTTTTCTCCCTAAAAAATAATAAGAAAGGTTCCTTTTACAACAAAAAAAACTATCTTGTTATAATAATCCATCTAAATATTTTGATAACTAGTCCATTTTTAGGATGATGTCATAATCTACTATTTCTAAAAGAATCAAATTCACATGCAAAGTTTGATCATGAATACGAATAGGATAATTTTCTATGAATTGAGTAGCAATTAAAGTTTTATCTATTAGTGTTGACACAAATAGAGAATTGGGCAAATTATTAAGTTCTTTGTTCAACAATGTAGCAAATTTCATAGAATTAGAAAAATGAATGGCTCATGTATCTAATAAAACATAAGCATATAAGTTATCAACTAACATTTTATGTAGACAACAATATTGGAGACCTGTGCCTTTTGGAAGGTCAATATGAAGACTTTGGCTTGGTTTCATGTTTAGCTTCTCCCTTTGACATTTCCACTTCCACTAGGATCTTATGACATTTGGAATTTATGAGAGATTGGTTTATTTGTCATTAAATTTTGTAGAGGAATGGTATAGTTCACACTATATTTGAGATAACTACTTAGATAATCCTTGCACTTATGGCCTAATTGACCACATTGAAAGCAAACTATGTTCGCCTAGGTTACATGAATCATGATGTTTATTACCACATTACATGCACCGAGGCTATTCCCCTTAGAAGTAGTTTCTCTTTTAAGACATTCCCCTACTAGAATTTGTAAGAGCTTTTTTGAAAATATGAATATAAAGGGGGGTTAGCACGACCTTTTCCTTTCGAGGGAGCATTAGGGTGCACTTCTCAATTGAAAGGTTAGAATAAACTGATATGAAGGCATTCTTTCAACATTAGTTAAATAACTAGGCTTTTTAGACCTATCACTCTTTCTACTAGTTTGAACCCTTCTTTCCTTCTATCTTTAGTCCTATATTTAACTTTTAATGTGTAATAAATGATGTCTTGAAATATGGTATCCTTAGTAGCACAAGTGACATTAAAGAAATAAGGAAATATTTATGAGCAATATCTTCTAATCTATACTTGATAAGTTTAATCATTATAGATTCAGAATTGGTTAACATTTTGCAATAATGTTCCATTTGAGTAAGGAACTAATGAGGGTCTATATCAGAGACAAGTTTAGTGAAATGAGGAAGCTTCAACTTATTGAATTTATGAAGGATAGAAATTTATTAGTGAGATTTTCTTTAGATGGAGTTTGTTCTTTATCCATCATATGGCTAGAAGCTTGAATCTCTTAATCTCGATGTTGTTTATGCTTTTTATCTTGGTGCAGAATTTAGGTGTAATGTATCAAAATAGCATAAGAAAATTTACATAGGAGTTTTTTTTTTAGAAAATACATTAAGTAAAGTAGAAATTCCAAATATGAATTTTTTTAGAAAATACCTAAATTAGAAAATCCAATAAGAAACTCAGGTGAAATTCAAGGAAAAGCTGCAAGGTAATTTAGATGTGAGCATAGATTTTTTGGAGTTCGTTCTTTATCCATCATATGGCTGGAGGCTTGAATCTCTTGATCTCGATGTTCTTCCCACTTTTTATCTTGGTGGAGAATTTAGGTGTAATATACCAAAATAGCATAAAAAAATTTACATAAGGAATTTTTTTTAGAAAATACATTAAGTAAAGTAGAAATTCCAAATATGAATTTTATTAGAAAATACCTAAATCAGAAAATCCAATAGGAAACTTAGGTAAAATTCAGGGAAAAGCACAAAGGTAATTTGGATGTGAGGCTAATTAGAATTTTTATGAAAATTTTATTAGGCATTAAAATGGATCAAAATCTAATTAAAAGCCCATTAATATGTTCAGAAAAATTTGTATAGGAATTTATTGGAATTCCAAAACTTGGATAAATTGAAAAGTGAGGAATAAGGTATGAAAATTTAAACAGATTAATTTAAGAACTTTTAGGATAGACTTAAATGAATTTTTATAGGCTCAAAGCATGAAAATTTAGAAACCCAAAAAAAGGCCTAAAAATATTGAAAAAGCCTAGTGGTAAAAATGTAAGAAGTGGAAAATTAAGGCTAATTTGCAATAAATATTTTTTACCCTTCAAAGTGGCTTATTTTCATTGGTTCTAGGGTAATAATTTTATAAATATATAGGGCTGTTTGGACATCCCAAATGGTTAGCCACATGTCCAAGATTTTTCAATATAATAAATAGAAAATTAAAGATTTTTTGTAATTAGTGTTTTAGGTCATATATATGTGATTAGGCTATTTTGAAGCAAAAATTTGCTCCCTTTGGCTAATTGCAAACTATAAGAAAGAGAGAGGATTAGGTAAGAATTCCAAACTTCATTAACCATCAAGAGGTGTTGCAAAAATATTTACAAAGTATTCTAGTAAGTAACTAAGTGTTGTTCAAGAGGAATTGCTAAAGATTGGATATAAAAAATTTAAGATGAGTAGCAAATCTCCCTTACTTTTAGGGTTATCTTATAATAGATGATGTCTTGATCTTGCTATATTAATGTTAAAAATGTTGGAAAAAGGATTCATAAAATTTGCTTAGAAAAGATGAAGATAAAAACTAGTTAAAATGAAAACAAATCTCTCAAGTGAAATTGAATAAAAGGTTTTGGTCATTCAATGTATTTAGAGGGTTAAAAATTTTAAAATTTCAATATTGAGTATTTTAAGGTCATAATTAGTATTAGAATGATTGTCAAAGAAATTGAAATTTTTTTTAAAAAATTAAATACATGAAAAGACTAAGTTATAAATGAAATACTAAAAACTACTCATTTTAGAACCCTATTCTATTAGGTCTTGTTTTTGAATTTTTTGAAGAATCAAATGATTAAAAAAATTATAAAATTTTCCAAATATGATATCTAGGATTTTAGTAAGATTTTATTCAAATTTGGTGGCAAATAGAGTTAATTTGGTTATCCAAATGATAGTTTTGTTTTGTTAACTCCAGTAGCTATCCAAATTTGCTAGCTTTAGGCTTATACCTATAGTGCATTAGCAAAACCACTGAAATTCATTGTATGAAAATTTAGTTATTTCTTATTGTTGAGAATGTCATGGCAAAGTTTGAAAATAATTAGGTTTCCATTTAAATGATGAAAAATGGCTTGAATTGCAAGTGTTCATATGCTATCCTATTTTGGAAGTCTTTTCTTGTTACTATATGAATAGTAACATGAGGCTACAAAACTTATAAAATGAATAATGTTTCATGCTTACCAATGTATTAGGAATGTAAGACAAAAGTTTAGTAAATTATTGGATTGTTTTGAAGCTTTTAGGATTCCAATTAATAATATAAATTTTTAATTTTCAATAAGTAAAATATGAATAAAACTTGTTAGAAATATTATGAATATTGGTAAAAGTTTGAGAAGCCATTCACATGGCTACAAAATGTCATCAGTAATAGGATGGTAAAATTAATCTTAAAAAATAATGTTTTAAAAAGACAAGAATGAATATGAGAGAATGACAAGTTTCATAAGACATTTATGGCATGATTGGTATTTGGCCATATCTATTAGAATAAATTAAATGATTGATATTTTAACATCTCATTACTATTTATTGTGAATTATGAAGGGAAGATATAAGATTGTTTACAAAAGAGAAGATGTATTATTAGTAGTGGAAGAAAAATGTTAATGGCTTTACGCTTAACATGGCAGGGAATAAGGTTAGACAAAAAATATAAGGTGAAACTTGTATATCCATTATTATCATTTTCTATAGTAACATATATTGATAATATACATAAAAAATTTCTTCATAAAATATTAAATAATAATTACATATAAATGAAAGGCTAAATTTTTGTGGTGAAAATCCTTCCAAATAAGGTAATGAATAGTCATTCATTGGGTATATTTTATACTCACTTTTTTTGTTGAATTAAATTATATATATTGATCATAGAATTGATGGAGCAAATTGATACTTAAGTAAGAAGCTTCTAGTCCTCCCTATGGCACCTATGATATACTTTTCTAATATAAAGTATAGTCTACACCAGTAAATACAAAAGTAAATTATAAAGTAATACTTAAAAAAATATATTCAAAGTCTAATCTTATTATAATGCATCTTTTTTATCAGGTACTGCTACCTAAAAGCTTTGCTAATAATGATGCCTTTTCTTTTTCTATAGAAATAGATTCAGAGGAATGGAAGTCCAATGGATCTAACTAAGAGCTAGCATTAATTGATGTATTATGTAAATTATATTTTCATATAAATAATTTTTAAATGTATGCATATATATATTAAACTTCAAAACTTTTAATGTATATAGTTTTATATTCTAAGACTATATATCTACATCCTCTAATAATATTAATTTAATAAAAATATCAAATTATTGTAGAGGCTTGTAAAGATATCTATTTGTTACACTAGTATTAATTAGGTATTTTTACATCAATCATGATAGTCGTAAGATAGGTCATGGCATTGGGCCATATTAGATAGCAATTATCATTGAAAAGTGGTAACCCATGAAGAAATATTCTAATAATCATTTCTAACATAATGATTCTTTATCCTTTGAATCACTAGCCTAATGACTACCTAATTCTACCATTGCCTAATTAAGGAAAAATTTCAAACATTTATTTCATATTTAAATATTTCTATAAGTAGTTATCCTAATATTTACCCCATAAAAGCTCCATCACCATTGATACACAACTTTAAGGTCTACTAAAATAGTAATGGTGGGATGTGTTCCTGCACATGCGATATCACTAATACTATTTTGACCAACACCGAAATAAGCAATCAAACTCATATCCTACTCATCCTATCTTCATCCTTTTTGTGCATTTAATTCCTAAATCATGCTCCAATATTAACTTTATCATAACCTACCTAGCCATAACCTAGGGTGGATCCCATTACTAACATCTACTAACCTATCTAGACTTAATTTAGTATCATCACATAACGTTAGTTTTTTTTAGGGTTCATGTATTTTAATGTGAAAATGTGTATACTTACTACTTTTATGTATATCAAAGTTTGATACAGCACATAAGTAAGTAACATATCAATTTTCACATTGAAACATAAGAAGCATTAGAGGTTTATAGCAAATGGAGAAATCAAGCACCTTAACATTAATTGAAGGATAACATATGCCACCAATGCTACATAATTAGAAATGCTTTGAATTTTATAATCATGGTAATTGCATCAAACCATGAATATGCTCATGACCATTTATTTAGGTGTAGAAGATAACCATGATTTAATGCAATGCCCATGACTATAAGAGATTACTTTTGAGATTGAGATTAAGCGTGTAGATTATAATATTTAACATTGAGAATTAATGAATCTCTTAAAGATCTTTCAATCAAAGGACTTGTTTCTACACTTAAATAATGAACACAAAAAATTTATGAAGAATTTGGAAGGATTCTTATCCAAATACCTTACAAATGCTTAATAAAATTCTTGTGTTTATAGTCAAATTATAGATACAAGTTCTTAAATGAAATCTTAGATCGATTCTAGAAACTTCTAAAAAGATTAGTTTTTGGAATCCATCAACAAATAAGGCTTTTAAGATGAGAAATGTAGACCTTTATATTAGCATTACCTAGGTTATTGAGAAAATCCAAAAATCTTTTAGGTTTCTTTCCAAGGTGTGGATATAAGTCCTTATAAGAAACTTTGAAAGTTTTTTGGATCTTCCAAATAGCCATTATAATGCCAAATACTAAAGTCTACACCCCTAACTTAGAAACCCTCTTTTTTTAAAGGAAATTTATATTGAAAGATTACATATTCATTGTTAGGGAGCCCTATTTATAGATTAAGAGCAAAATAATTAGACTGTTAAATATTGATTAAAAATGGACATTGTAAGTTTGGCCATATATATGGATGCAAAGACTTAAGATGTTAATTGACTAATAAAATAATGTGTAAACTATTAATAAACAGTCATTATGATTGAAATGGACTTACACGATAGTTATTACAAAAACTAACATTGTAATATCCTGTTGTTAAACAATTATGATGATTGAAATGAACTTACATGATAGTCACTATAAAAATGTTAGTGTGTGTCTTAGGAACTAATAATATAGATGATTGAAAATAATATACAATGTATTATGTTTTATTTTAGACAGTGTAATTATTATATTATATTTTTAATTTTTGCTCAATTTATAACTTAATATAATAATTATCCCTAGAATAGTTTTACTATTCCTAAAATGCCCTTAGTCAAGTATTATTACGATAAGAGATAGTAATAGTATATCGAGACTGGTATATATAGTGAACTAATGATTATGAATTATAGATATATGATATCAAGTCAATACATGAGTACATTGTTAGTGAACAAATGTACTGGACTAGCCCACTATGAGAATACTGCATGGATAAGACTTGTGTCATTAGTAGTTCTCAGATGGTCACAATTGCATATAGTCCTTTGACCTAAAGTCACTACGGTTCCCTACATGAGGGGTTATTCACTTTAATGTCGTCTTATGTCACCTTTAATCAGGATGACGAGTAAGGCAGTTAATTGGGTGTGTCACAAATCATGCAGAGAGAAGTAATGATATTGATGGGATTTTGTTACTCTTATAAAAAAGAGATATATCTTTGGGCCCCTTGATTGAGTTAAAGTTAGAAATACATGACCATGTTCAAATGAATCAATATGTGATATTGATCATTTATTTTAAATTCTACTCAGTATCAAGAAATATAAATTGAATATTGACGAGGATAACACACTCCATGCCTCCAGTTCAATTTAGATATTATTACAAAAGGGATTATAATGCAAAGCGTTGATCATGTATTAAGTGAATGTCGAATCACAGACATTCTTACTACTTGAAGTGGCAGTGATGTATTGCTAGATACTGTTCACTAGTTTATGGTTCGATAATGAGTCATTGTTAACATAGTAAGAATCTACAGAGTTACACAAAAGGGGTAGGAATAAGATAATAATTAATTAGACTTTAATTAGATTAATATCCAATTGATTAAACTTATTTTCGTGCATATATATATTATTAAATAATAATATATTTTTCACGTAATAAATATAATTATTATTATATGATATTATTTGATATTAAAGTAATATCAAATAATTGTTATTAGATATTAGATAAATATATTATGAGATAATATTATTTTGATATTTGATAACTATATGCAATTATCTAATATTAGATAATTAATAGATAAGCTCTATCTCTCCTCATTATTTCTAAGATAAGGATAAGATGAGTTATTAAGTGTGATTAGGATCTTGGAAACATTATCCTAGTAAGGACTAGGATTGTGACTTACCTAAGTTCTATAAAAAGGGACTTAAGGGCAGCACTTTTACGCACACTTATAAACTTCTATAAAATCCTAAATTACTCAGAAAACATCCAATCCTAAATCTTAGAGAGAAAAATACATCCTATCAGATTCATGGAGAGTGAGAGGTCATTGTTCACTCTGTGTGGATACCGTAGAGACGTTGTACCTTTCGGGTGGTGTTTGATTCATCCGCTCTCAAGTTTTGATCAGTAGAAACATGAGTGCCCAATAGGTAAAATCCTAATCATTAATTTATGTTTTTTGCATGGATCCTAGGTAGAATTCGGATTAAATTTTGAAATTTCGCTGCATGTGATAATCCGAATTCCTAACAAAAAATTGATGTTATTCATTAAATAGTTGTTATTGAAGTTATCTTCACTTCGATTCATTTAAATTTATTCAATTTCATTCATTTAAACTTCTTTATAAATTTATTAATCATACTTTTTCAATTTCTTTTATTTAAATTTCTTTATAAATTCATTCATATAAACATGTTTAATTTTATTCATTCAAACTCCTTCATAAATGGCATTTATTTAGATGCTTTCATATATTTTGAGAAAATGTCAACACATTAGATGTTGGTTAGACCTATGTTTGCCATTTTCTTAGCATTATTTCAATTTCTATCTTGTAAATAACCAAATATGAAAAGAAAGTTATTTTTGAATTAATTTTACATAAAATGTTATATTTATTTTGATATGTCTTCTCTTTCTTAGTATGTATAATCCGAATGCCCATTATACAATTTTAAGTAAAAATAACATACAAATCGGCAAAGAGAAACAATTTTACAAATTTAAAAAATTTTAATTGTCATTGCTCTATTTATAATAAAAAGTACAAATAGATGAGTAAAAAGAAATAACATCTTTAGAAATTTATACAAAATAACTAGATTAAATCATCAATAAACAAAAACTACATGTTTACATATGAATACAAAAAAATAAGTGGAAAATTACTATGTATTAAAATCTTTATCCTCAATGCAAACTTTAGCATTATTGCTTAAATTTATCCAATTTGTATGTTCTATAAGAAATGAAAGAGCATATAATACTAGAGAATTGAAGGTTAAGATTCTTTTATTATATACTTTCTCGAGGAAAAAAAAGGGGTGAGAGTTTAACAATACTTTCATTCACTAACTTTTCCATTTCACTTTTAGTACATGAGAAAGAAGGGAGTATACAATGGAAGAGAAACAAAGGTTAAAGTTCTTCCATTGTATACTATTTTGATGAAAAAGAGTGAAAGATCAGTAGTAATATTATGTATTATACTCATTATAATCGGGAACATATTGGAGAGATGTCATAAGAGTTTACATAGAAATACAAAGTTAGAGTGAAGATTTATAGAAAAAAACACTATAAAAAACTAATTCTAATGATAACAAATATTGTCACAAAAAATTGATATTTTGTCATAGAAAGTTTTTAATGATAATAAAATTTTCTTACTAAAAAACCATGTTGCAAAAAGCTTTTATGAAAATAAGTGATGCTCATTACTAAAAGTTTTTATTTTGTGACAAGGTTTGTTGTCACTATAAGGTTAATATTCAATGACAAATGGATATTTGATAAGCACATTGCAATATACCAAGATTAGATTAAAAACTAGTTTGAAATAATGTAATATAGGGGCATAAACTAGGTCATACTCTTAGTGATACTTTAATGTTATTCTTTACTATGATTTACTAATAGAATGTAGAAACAAAATGCAAAAATAAATGCAAAATAATGTAGAAATAAAGTGAAAAAAGATGCAAAACAAAAGTAAAACAAAATGCTGATAAAATGCAAGATGTGATATGCTGTATGAATGCAAAACATAGAATCAAGAATAGGCGATTTAATTTGAAATTAAAGTAATTAAAATAAATTAAACAAAACAAAGGAACAAAGCAACGAAAAAGAAAATTAATATAGTGAAGCAATTGATTCAAGGAATTAAGATGTTTTAGTTTGGAATAATCTTGGATCAATTGGATATTTAACTTTTCTAATTAATTATTCAACTTTGAATTACCTAAAACCCCTACAATAATTCATAAATCTAACACTAGATTACATCTAGGATTTCATCAATTAAGATTAGTTGAATTAAACAATCTTTATAATCTCTGAGCTAAATTAAAATTTATTTAATGATAGAATTTGATTGGATTGAAAAATTAAATTAAAAACCTACAAATTAATCCCCTAACCCTCTACCCTATATGTAAAACTATGATTTATTAACCATAATTCAACATCAAAATAGCAAAGTACCAGAAATTACATTATAATCTCTAAGCTAAATCAAAATTTATTTAATGATATAATTCAATTGGATTGAAAAATTAGATTAGAAACATACAAATTAATCCCTAACCCTTTTCCCTACATGTAAAACCATGATTCATTAACCATAATTCAACATCAAAATAGCAAAGCATTAGAAATTACAAAGATGAATACCAATTATACCAAATTAACGTCTAACATAAGTAATTTCAAGAAACTAACACAAGTAAATAGGAAAAAGGAAAATTAATTAAAGAAAATCAATATTACTAATCATAATATCATAATTTGATAGAAAATAGCCTCAAAATTCTTGAATCAACTTAAAAAACTAGTTTTCCATGGCTAAAAAACACTAGTTAAAAGAAAGAAAAGAAATGCTTTTTGCTAAATATGCCTATAAGTCTCTTGTGTCTAATAAGTTTTCTCTTTTTATCTGACTTAATTAACTTAAAACCCTATTAGGCCTGCACTGTATGTCTTTAAGGATTATAAGAATGGGGCTTTTCTAATTTTTAGAAGTCCATATCTATTTTTTACAAGGTAGTTAACTTTAACAGTTATAGTAGTAAATTCCTGTAAATCTAACTTCCAACCAATATATGACCACTAAAATGATATAAGTTGGTTAATCTATAAGAAAAAAAGTTGTAGAGCTAAGTTGAAAATTTAGACACTAGTTTTATATTGATTTGAATCCTATAGCTCCAGATATGGTCCAAAAACTCAAACTGGCTCAACTAAGTTAGAGATAAGGCTTCAGCTTCTTGGCTAAATAAGGACTTGAAGGAGTCCAAACTTAGCCTTGATCAAAACATGAAAATTGTAAATCTTTCTTTAAGCTTTCCAATAATATAATGATCATCCCAATCTAACACCTAGAAGCTAAGATATCGTTGAAAAATAAAAATAATGTAAAAATCTAACATTAACTAAATAAATTTAGAATATTGTAAAACTAATTCCAAATTATAAAATAAGTCTAATTATGTAAAATTAAGTATATGTAACTCATTAAGAAATATGAAATAGGAGGAAATAATATAGTAAATATTTTTCTTATCAATATTGTTGTCGTTGATTAATGACTTTAATGATGATTATTATATAATAAATGAACATATTGCCCAAAGGAATCATAATAATTATAATACTAAAACATCAAGAAATATAGATGAACAATAATTTACATGCTTTAGTGTTGAAAGTTCTCATTCCTATAGACTTTTGGACAAGATATCCTTTAGCAAATTATCAGAGGATTTAACTAAGCTAAATCAAAATTTAATTGTCGTAGTCAACATTTGTTAAATTTACAAATTATTAATGGTAAATTATTGCATAAATTATTGTAATTAAATTATGAGAAATTGTTTATTTATTTATATTTAATGT
This sequence comes from Sindora glabra, assembly GCA_020226215.1. Classification (NCBI taxonomy): domain Eukaryota; kingdom Viridiplantae; phylum Streptophyta; class Magnoliopsida; order Fabales; family Fabaceae; genus Sindora; species Sindora glabra. The sequence continues at coordinate 73,185,572 of CM035229.1, forward strand.
AATGTGAATACATGGTTTGTATTATTAGTTTACATACTGTTGGCTTAGAGGCTTAAGTAACAAAACTAAAAATTCTTATTGCTATTGAATCCTGATGCAAGTAAAAAAAGGTGAAAAGAAAAACTAATAACCTTAAATCCTTTAGGAAAAGTAGTAGCTTGCAAAGACTTTTTCTCTAATAAGTTGTGTGCAATGCTTTCTAAAACTGGTAAATAAAAGGTAAAGCCAAAGAAACTAATTAAAATCAAGTTTCCTTATAGAGAAAGAGAAAAAATAGATAAAGACCTACTTGAAACAAAAGAAGTTGCAAATAGAAGCATTGTTATTTAAAAATACTAACAAAAAGATTTAAACTCATAAGCTCTTAAAAAAATTGAAACATGACCATTACAATTCAATCCCACTTTGATTTATATTTGTTTTCATTTTGCTCTAATTATTGGCAACTATCATTTAATCAATATATAAGGTTTATAAACTTATAATGCAACTATCTAAAATCCAAACTACTAATTAATTTTTGAAACATCATTTTGCATTCTAATTTTTCTTCTTTTTTTTCCTTGTAAACATTTTATATTGATAAATGGAGTTACTTTGAAGTGGATAAATAAAAGTGAACAATGATCCATAATGTTAATTCTCAATCATTGTTAAGTACTTATGAACAAAGAGGGCAAAAATAAGGATACACACACACACACACACACACACACACATACAACCACTTGAAAAGTTAAAATTAAAGGTTCTTATCTTGCAACTTTCATGTTCAAGTTATCCTTATCAATCTTACCTAGACTATTGAATGCATTATCTTACATGAAACATGAATTAGCTAATGAAATAATAGCTTTGTGTTACCTAAAAACAAAGCATCACATTTAATAGAAGATATATCTTTTAATTATTTCTTTGTATGAAGTTTTTCTTTGTATGGAATTTCTAATAATCATTTTCTCCAAATAAAAAAACTATTATGAGGTTTATATTTTTAACATTAAAGGTAATAAATAATTAAATGGACATATATTTGTAAAAAAATAATTATTTGAAAAAAGTAAATTATACATACCAAAGAAAGAAAGGCTAGCCTGACCATATTAATCACAAGGTAATCCAGCTTGTCCTGTATGACAAAAAATGTTAAGATAACAAAGTATTGCACATTAATTTAACTTGACTTCGAGAGATAATTAATGCAAAATTGAACCATATAGATGCATTTTGCTAAAAGTCATTGAAAGTTCTAAATCACATGATAAAACTAAAGGTAAGGAAGACATAGGAAAATCCATATTAATGAGTTCAAATTCTAGGTATTAGCAATTATTGGCTTTGCTCTATTTTTCCACTTTGAAATACTTATCATTCTTTTACTTTGAGCCTTCTTAAAGTCATCATCTACTATGAATTTTGCATACCATAATTCCTTTATCAACTTTAAATAAGAACTCTATACATCTTGTCTTCCCTTTTTAACTTTTTCAAATGGAGAATCTAATCTATTTATCATTTTTAGAGAGCTAATAGTATTTGTACCCACCACCAAGTTCAATCTAGGACTAATCTCAATGCATAATTGATTTATGTTGTAAGATAAAGCTGCTTGAATGTTACATTGTAAGGAAACGATGATGAATAAATGTTAAAGACTTATGTTACTTTACCAACTATGAAAATCTATGGCCAAGTTATACATTAACTATCCAACATCCTCTTTTGTTTCATTTAATAGTTTTTGGAAGCATAATTTCCAAATTTTTAGTGATAAAAAGGTCTTTCACCTAGAATAGTTTTTCTTAAGTTTATAAAATCTAGGTGATATGAAATTTTGAAGAAATATATGAATATACCATATATCTTTCATCCATATAAAAGTAAATTTATAGCTAAAATGGCATACAAGTAAATTAAATAAAATTACCAAAATACCTTATGAGTAACTTGACACTTACCACACCATACCCTACAAATTTCAAAGGGGATAGACTGAGATCTTATAGAATTACTTCAACTTCTTGTAAAACCAAAAGAAACCATTGCCACTAAACCTTTCAATATCAATAAGCGGCTAATATAAATTTAATCTTGGAGAGAAATCAGTATAGTGTTTTTATGACATGTTTTATTTGCTTAAAGGACAATTCAACTAGTAATAATTAGATAAAAAGGGAAAATAAAGACTATAAGTTAGCAACAAAACCTACTATTTTTTATTATAAAGATGAAAACTCTATGAAAATGAGTGATTATCACATCCAAACATGAATAACCTACCTTTCTCCAATATGCCAATAAGCTAATAAACTTAGGCTACATCGATCCATGATAAGGCAAATGATACACAGAAATAATGTTAATCAATTAAGTATTCTATCAAACAACTTATGTATGTGGTTTTCTTAAAATCCATATATAGTAAATTTAGAAAATTCTTACTTCAATAGTAATAAACATTTGTTGCATTAGTACCAAACTCATAACATAAATTCATGCATTTATATGAACAAATTAGATGTTTGCACTAAATGTAAATGCAAGTGATTAATCTAAATTCATACTAAAATTTGTTTAAGCCAATCAACAAGAAACAAAACCTTAAAAATATGCAATTCACCAATTATCCATTTGAAAATTTTCCTTCTTAGGTTGAGGTCAGTTGTTGTGATTCCTAAGGTTAAAACATCCCTTTCTTAGAGAATTTCTTTGTTGTGTTAAAAATGATATATTTGTAAAAGAAATTTTTTTATTTGATGTTAACCTTGAGTTCATGGCAAAGATGGTAGAGTTTCTAGATATGCCATCAGACAACTTAAGCATAAAATAGCCATGAAACTTTTTCCAATCATAAATTTTATGATCAGAGAAAAACTCTAGGTTACTTATGATTGTTTATAATCTCTTATAAATGGAAAATTCAAAACAGACTTCCTAATTTCTAAATTTCTCTAAAAAATGTATGATCTGAGTGTGAGATTCCAAGTTGTAAGATTGACATCTAAGATTTGCATCATTCGAACCATTATAAGCCTATGACCTTCTAGATAGGTCTCTATCCTTTAAATTGCTAGCCCAATGACTACCTAATTTTGTCATTGCTTAATTAAGAAAGAATTTCAAACATTTAGTTCACATTTAAATATTTCTATAGGCAATTGTCCTAATAGTTACCTTATAAAAGCTTTGTTACCATTGATACATAACTTTAAGGTCTATCAAAATAGTATTGGTAGCATATGTTCTTAAGCACACATATATCACTAATATAGCTTTGACCAACACTTAAATAAGTAGCCAAGTTCATATCCTACTTATCCTATCCTCATCCCCTTTTCTCACTTAATTCCTAGATCATGCTCTGATATTAATTTTGTCATGATTTACTTGGTCATGATCGGCATAGATCTCATTACCAATATCCACCAATGTATTTAAACTTAATTTGGTATCATCACATAATATTATTGAAGATGTACTTATTTAAAATGCAAAATATTTTTATCAAGATAACGTATTTACATGATATTATTTAATCATATATTTAAAGTATGTATGTATTTCTACCAAAGTTCCTAAGTTCCTTTACTCTATCTTTCTATTTACTATTATTGGCTACACATATCTGTTAGGAATTTGGATTATTATATGCAACAAAATTTCAAAATTTTGATCCGAATTCTACCTGGAATCCATGCAAAAAGCATAAATCAATGATTAGGGTTTTACCTATTGGGCACTCATGTTTCTACTAATCAAAACTTGAGAGCGGATGAATTAAACGCCGGCTCGAAGGTATAGCATTTCTATGGTATCCACACGGAGTGAACAGCGACCTCTCGCCCTCCACGAATCTGCTAGGATACGTTTCTCTCTCTAGGAACTAGGATTTTGATGTTTTCTGAGTGATTTTGAATTTTAGGAAGTCTATGAGCGTGTATCTAATATACTGCCCTCAAGCCCCTTTTTATAAAACTTAGGCAAGCCACAATCCTAGTCCTACTAGGATAATGCTTTTAAAATCCTAATCACACTTACAACTCATTTTATCCTTATCCTAGAGATAATGGGGAGAGATATGACTTATCTATTAATTATCTAACATTAGATAATATTATCTCATAATATAAATATCTTAATATTAGATAATTGCATATAGTTATCAAATATCAAAATAATATTATCTCATAATATATTTATCTAATATCTAATAATGTAATTATTTGATATAACTTTAATATCAAATAATATCACATAATATATATATATATTACATCAATTTATTATTCTTAATAATATATATATGCATGAAAATAAGTCCAATTAATTGGATATTAATATAATTAAAGTTCAATTAATTATTATTTTATTCCTACTCCTTTTGTGTGACCCTGTAGGTTCTTACTACATTGGCAATGACTCATTATTAAGCCATAGACAGTAAGCAGTATCTAGCAATACATTACTGTCACTCAAGAAGTAAGAATGTTTGTGATTCGACATCCACTTAATACATGATCAACGTTTTGCATCATAACCCTTTTGTAATAATATCAAAATTGAACTGGAGGCATGGAATGTGTCATCCTCGTCAATGTTCAATTTATATTTCTTGATACTGAGTAGACTTAAAATAAATGATTAATATCACATATTAATTCAATTGAGCATGACCATGCATTTCTAAGTCTCACTCAATCAAGGGGCTCAAGGATATTTCTCTTTTATACAAGAGTAACAAAATTCCATCTACATCACTCACTTCCTTCTGCACGATTTATGACACACCTAATCAATGCCCTACTTGTTATCTTGATTAAAGATGACTTAGGACAATATTAAAGTGAGTAATTCCTCATGTAGGGAATCATAGTGACTTTAAGTTAAAAGTTTATGTGTATTTGTGATCATATGAGAATAACTTATGACACATCTATCGATGCAATATTCTCATAGTGGGTCAGTCCAGTACATTGTTCACTAGCAATGTACTCATATATTGATTTGATATCATATATCCATGATTCGTAATCATCAGTCACTATACATGCTTGTCTCGATGTATTATTACTATTATTTTCGTAATAATACTTAACTAGGGGCATTTTAGGAATAGCGAAGCTATTCTAAGGATAATTATTATATTAAGTTATAAATTGTGCATAATAATAATAAAATTATAAAAACAAAATATATTAATTAAATTGCCTAAAATAAAATATAATACATTGTGTATAACTTCAATCATCTATATGATTGGTTTTAGGACACACACCAACAATATCTACCTTATTCTTATACTATTGGTGGTTGTTGTAGGGTTTTAATCTAAGTATTTGAGAAATATTTAAGTGAAATTAGTGATACTCAAAGTTTTAATAAACAAATAATTTACTTATCTAAACATATTCAATAATAACTCTTTAACTTATATTTCATAGCCACCATTAAGTATCACAAATATTAAACAATAATTAATTAATAATAATTATCCCTCTTTTTGCCTTCTTATGTTTATTACTCATAGTCCTAACCTTATCCCTCCCTATAGTTATTAGTCATAACCACAACCTTACTCCTTCCATTACCCACTAATCATAATCATGTGATATGGATTCAAAATCCAAATTTCAAGATTTTATCATGATGATGTTTATGTTATTCGATTATTAAGGATAGTTACAAATCATGACACAAAATAATACAATGTAGTCATGCACCACAATAGAAGGGGTAATAAATCTTAATAGGTTGTCTATTCATTATTAATATCATTAGCCAACAATAAGAGTCCAATTCATATTATTTAGAATGGTAATATAAAATAGGACATTATGAATTGATTATGCAATTGATTTATAGTAGATGGTTTTAGTTTTGTATCTCTAGAATTGATTCTCTAATCAATTCTCTTGTTTGATCTCACTTTTGGGCAACATGAATTGATTGTATAATTAATTCATTCAAGAACATTTTCTAGGTTCATAATGAATCGGTTATACAATCGGTTCTTAAAACCCATATTTGCTTTTAGATACTGAGAATCAATAACTAATTGATTTAGCTCTGCAAATTTCCAGTTTTCATGAAAATTTCACTATTTTATAGCCATAGATGCTTCCTAAACACACATATTACCCCGAAATCATCAATTCATATATTATAAAATGTCATGTCATGCATAAACATCATTTATAACTACTACACGAAATCAACACATCCTTAACATAATAGCATCAATACACAACTTATTTAGTTAATTGAAAAAGTAAATTATTTACTTACCTTAAATTGGTAAAAAATAAAGGAGATTGAGTGGTGAGAACTAGAAAGATAAGCTAATCATCCTATTTCATACAATAAACCAAGTCTGAACTCAATCCTCAATTCCTACCATCAATAGATCTAAAAGGGAATCAACACAAATTTCATGCTAGAAGAGATTACCTTGCCTTGATGAATATATGACAAGAAATTCTTAAAATTGAAGAATTTATAGCAAGAATTGAAAGAAATAAAGATAAGGAGTTAGTAGAAGAAAAGCTTGATTTTCTCATCAGCCAAATTGAGAAAGAATGTGGCATTTGGGAGTTTTATAAAGGTAAGGACAATTTAGGTTTTTTGAAATTCATAAGGGCAATTTAGGAAATTAACTAATCCTAAATCTCCACCAAAAAATCTGTTTCCGTTATAATTTTACACAATATTTAGTTTAACTCAACTACAACTATTTTCATATTAAAACTCTATTTTCTACAATTAAACACTTGTTTAATTCTTTTCATGACTTCTTTAATTATTGCTATGTGTATAGGATTACCGAATAAAATAATTAAATTAAATTTTAAGATCTTGGGAGTGCAACAATATACAATTTTATTGATTAAACTATTTTGCATGAAGGTGAGAATTGCACTATTATTTTATCAGAATACTGTTGTTTATGCATCCTACATAATTATGTAAAAATGTACACAGATTTTATCCTTCCAAGCCTAAATGTGTAACAAATAGACATGGCCTAAGGTCCTAGACAATCACAGAAAGGAGGAAGAGATTATAAAAGCCTAGAAGAAATATCTAACTACATAGTTTCTTTACCAAATGTAAAATAATAACTAAATTAACATGGCCTCAAGAGTTTCAAATGTTGACTTCATAACCAAAATAGAATGCCGCATCCTTGGAAATGAGATATTTCCTCAATCAAACTACTTGGAATATGTAACATACCATGGAAGTGAGATATTATTACAAACACATTATATAGAATTGTGATTGCTATAGAATTACGTTAGATGATTAATGAATTAGACAACAGGTTTGAATTGTCATAATATTGTAGTAAATATTTTATAACATTAAGTATAAAACTGTCATGGAAAACAAATATTACATCAATTCCAATTATGCTTTCTTGGGTCATCAACATCTCACTAAAATGGTGGCCTAACACCTAGTGATTGGAAGAATGCTGCACATATATGTCGATGGCAACGACAAGAAAAACATAACATTCTTACACTATCACTCATTTTATATATTGTTATATTAATTAAAAAATTATTAAAAATTATTAATTAAAAATTTTTAATTATTATCTTTTAATGACATATCATATTCTCGTTGATAACAAAAAGTATTTTATACTGATAACAATTCACACTATTTGCTCTAAGTGTGCTTGGATATGAAGACTTTTATAAGCTAGTAGACATCCCTTTCTTAAAAGAGGAAAAGGGCATATGTTATTCTGCTACTCGCAAAAATTAAAGCATTGGGTCTTTAATTTAATTACTATAAAGAGTGATGCATTTAGTTGATATGTAGGCATCATCTTGCAACTGCTGGATATATATAAAAGCGCAATGTTAGGGGATCGAGTTTGCGTTTTCAAGAGATTGAATGTTTTTCTATTAAATTATATTTAATATATTAATATTTATATTTTTAATTTTGATATATTTACTTTGAAATTTTAAAAAAATAAAAAATTCGATTTTTTAGGAAATTGAACTTTCTATACCATCACTCAAAGTAAAAATCACATTTTATGCTTTCTCACGCTTTAGCAGATTTACACTCTCTTCCATATATTTTTATTTCAATATGGGAAGGAAATAGCAATAATATGGCATAAATAAAGAAAAAGACAACCAAAAGAAAAAATTCTAGGTGACAGCCTATAAAGATGACCACAATATAATATTGAGTTGGAAATTTGACTTTAAAGACAACCAGCGACTAGTGTTATTTTATAGTGGGTATTGATTAATATTAAACAATGCTTTTGTAAGACAGAATAGATTATTTTATAATAAAAAGGACAGATGGATCGTTATTTTATTATTAAAAGGAGCAGCAGGCATAATTATTGGGGGCACGTAGGCCAGATATGCCGGTGCTTGACAATATGATCATTTTAGGAAGGTGCTAATATTTTCTTTTAAGGAAATTTTTGAACCAATTGGCTGATAGTTTAGAATATCTCTTTAAGTTGTTCTTGTAATCCACAAAATTAATGCCGAATCGGACAGTGTAGCCTGAACTCCATTCAAAGTTGTCCAATAATGACCATGCAAAATACCCTTTCACATTCGATCCATTCCTGTCATAACCGAAAACATTTTTTTAAATGTATGATTGCACATTAAATGAAATTTAAAATCTATATATATATATATATATATATATATATATATATATATATATATATATATATATATATATATATATATATATATATACACACACACACACGTCAAGTGAATTACCACTACCATTATTATTAAAAAAAAAGTTATAGAAAGATATGAGCACTTGGGATGATAGGGTGGTGCTTACTTGATTGCCAGATTAAGATAAAAAAGATGGCGAAAATAGTAATCAATTCTGAAGGTATCAATTAGAGCTTCCTCAACTGATAGTGTTGGATCATTAACCTCATCTATACCTGCAATTAATATGCAAATTAGTTTTAGTTTCTTGTATATTTTTACCTAACTGGTTAAAATGAAAACAAAAATACTATAATAACAAAAATGAGACTTAAAATTAAATTTCAAATTTATTATATTTATTGAATTGAATGTTACAAATTTACTTTATTATTCTATTTTTAATTGAGAGTTCTTGATATATATTCAAAATGCAATTTCAATTTTATTTTCGATGCATATAATAATATTAAAAAGAAAATGCAAAATATTACTTACCATTTTCAGTGATGTAAATCAAAGGGTTGTCGTACTTTTTTTTTATGTAGAGTAATAAGTCTCGAATCCCTCTTGGATAAACATACAGCCAACTTGAGGCAGCCTACAATTATTATATTTCATTTTAGTAATCATCTTTATCAATGACTTAAATGAACTGACTTAATTTACATACCTCCAGACCGATAGGAATTCCATTACGTTGAGCTGTTGCAGCAAAATATCATGACGTTAATAATTCAATTATATATGCAGATATGATGAAGAAAGTGTTGTGTTCTTACTTGTGAGATTAACAAGAGCATCGGTGAGGTAGCTGGGTCTGGCATTACTTGACTTGGCTGCATGGGCAGCATAATTGGTTGTGTAGTAATTTAGTCCAATGAAATCAAAAGATCCTTTGACAAGTTGTGCTTCTTCTTTTGTGAACTTTGGTAATCGGCTTCCCACCAGAGCCCTCATGCTCTTGGGGTAATCTCCCGTCATCAGTGGGTCCATGAACCTAATATAATCACAAATTATATATATAGTTCTTTTGCATTCCAAACATATGGTCGACAACCTAATGTATACTAATTAATGCTCATTAATTAAATAATCATTCTAAAATAGGTTAGGGTGACCAATCATATTCTTTAAATTCTTTTTGCTCATATTATTGTTTGTCAATTTTTATTTTTTTAAATTTTTGGGAAAAGGATGCAATTCATTATTTATATACTGATTTTTTTTTTAAAAAAGAAGTAATCTTTTTCCATCTCTATATTCTTATACATATACATAAATTCAGATTTAACTTGGCGAACTTACCATCCAAACATGAAATCAAGAGCTCTTTGGGCTGCTTGCTGATCCACTTTCTTATTTGAGTATGGCAGCATCCAGTGGCACACATGTGTTATTCCTATGGAGCCCTTCTGTGAAGCCTATATACACAAAACCAGAAAAAAATAATAAAAAATCAGTATATGTCAACATTTTAATTTTAAAATCTGGTTTGCGGTGTCACAATATTGCTAGTGGGTCAAATTTTACGATGATCATATTTTTTTAATATTTTATTTATAATTTTACTAATTATAACACAATTTCAATAGAGATCTGAAATATTATATAACAAACCTGATATTTGGTTTTGTAGAGTTTGACGGCAGCAGCATGAGCGAGCAACTGATGGTGTGTAACAATATATGGTTCGGTTGCGGAATCACCACCGGTGCAATTTAATTTTTGCCAAGCGGAGCACCGTCCTGGTGCCAATGTTCCAGCTGCATAGCCACCTCTACTCACCGTATATGGCTCATTCCATGTTATCCAATGCTTCACCCGATCTCCAAATTCTTTGAAGCAAACCTCAGCGAAATCTTGAAAGTCATTTCTATTTGCATTAACAACATGAATAATATCATTTTGATTTCTTTTTTGATTATATACTAAATTAGCTATATGTATATAATTAATTATAAATTATGAATGATTGACTTACACAACGCGAGAGCTTAAGAGTCCGCCATACTCATCTTCTAATGTCTGTGGAAGGTCCCAATGGAAGAGAGTCACAAAGGGTTGCAAACCTGCATTTGTATATTAATTAATTACTAATTAACTAAAGTTTAGATTTAATAAATCTTGGAAAAATGATAATATATATTGAATATTCAATGATTAAGGACCTTTGGCCAGCAACTCGTTGATGAGATTATTGTAGTACTCGATTCCTTCCTTGTTGATGCCTCCACTGAGCTTTCCATCTGAAAATTAATTATCACAACATCCCGCTTTAAAATTATGGAAAATTTCGTGTAGCTGTTAACGAATAAATCATTTGAAGATCCATAATGTACACTTAATACAAATACTTAGTCTAATAAAATATACTTGGTAGTATTCGAGGCCAAGAGATAGATAATCTATATGCATCCAAATTCATTTCCTTCATGATGCCAACGTCTTCCTGCAGCAAAGCATATGGTTTTCACTTTTCAAAGTAGACCAAAATTTATTTATAAAAAAAAAAAAGGACCATAATTTATTTAGGTAATTTTATGAAAAGTTCCTCCTCATATTTGTTATTGAATTATCATTTTTAACTTGAGAAGTATAATTTTAGTTTAGCCTATTATTTTGAAATTTAAAAAAAAAAAACAATGGTGGAAAATATAACCTCCTATATATTAATAGAGCTACTTATGAGGTTACCCTATTCATGATGCTTCATGTATACTTATGGTGCTAGTGTAATTTTAAGTGAATTGATAAATCATAAAACAAAAATGTTATATATTTTAAAATTGGGATTCAATATTGAAATTCGAATATTTTATATTCATTATATTGAATTTTATAATTTGATCCTATTATATTATATTTAATAATAATCCTTAATTTCTATTTAAAATTTAATTTCAAATTTTATTTTCATTACATATAGATAAAATTAGGATACTTCATATTTTGAATGTATGTTCTTTAGACATTATGTCGTTAAGAACTTGTTGAGATGTTATATAATTTAATAATAGGATTTTTATTCCATGCACCACCGATGTAAATCTTATTTAAACTAGCGGTGTATAATATTTCACCGCATATCCCATTACCTCTAAAATAGAATTTTTAATCAATGAGATTTCAATTTCTTTTTTATGTCTACCTTTTTTAAGTTTTTTTTATCATTAATTTTTTAAAATAAATTTTATCCCTCTTATATTTTCAAATATATTATAAATTATTTTGTAACAAATTTTTCACCTATTTCCTTGCAACGTCAGCTTTTTTTAACTTTTTAACTATTGTTTTTTTTAAATAAAATTTTATCCTTTTTATATTTTTTAAAATTTTTTTCTTAAATTGGAAAAATGTGAAGCATAACATGCTAATATATATAAATATTCTACATTATTTTTAACTCATTAATTTCATTTTATTAGTGTTCATAAAATACAGCGATGCATCATAATCAAATATTGATATCACTAAATTTTTGAGACATAAGGAAATAATGATAATTTAATTATTTGTTTTTTTCATTAAGTTTGAAGTATTACATGTTTGGCACCAAGGAAGTCACGAACTTGATATATTTAATAACAATCAAAGGCATTCCACTTCTACGGTAATAAATGTATTGCAATTTATTTATTTATTTTATATTTCATTTTACAAATTCAATAATAAATGATTTTATTAATGCAGATATTATTGATGATTACATTGATTAATATTGCATATTCACATGTAATATATGTTTTTAAAATTTTCTTGTTTACATAAAAATTACAATTAAAATTTATAATATTTTTATAATTTTTAATGCATTACAAAGTAAAAAAAATCATTAAAGTTTAAATATGTGATCATGTGAAATTAATATCTTGATATTAGAAATAACTTTTAGTTTGCTTGTATAATTAATTATATGAAAATTCAAATTTGAATTCTTAAAAATATTAATATTTTTGTATTTAATTATTTATTATATTTTAATTAAAGAAAATTCAAATTATTAATTTATTAGGTTTTTAAAAGTCTTCATCCACATATTTTTAATTACATCTATAATTTATTACAATTTATAAAAAAATTAGTAAGAGCATTTTTTGAAAAAGCAATAAAATCTCTAGGAATATAAAATATAAACTAAATAAGGAAATATTATATATTTGGGAATATAAAAAGGTATTTTCAAGAATTTATATATTGAACCAAATATATAAATGTTACATTCCAAATAATTACATACTTGGGAATGTGCAATTTCTTAAGAATGCAAGATTTCATGAACCAAACACTCCTATAGTCCTCTTTTTATGATAAGAAATATTTAACTAGAACTTTTATTAATATCTTTTATGTTTAGATTTATATACCGATTCATTTAGCATTTTTTTATCATGTATTTGATGCTCTTATGTTTTATAATTTATCTATTTTGATTTCATAAAATCATTTGATTTTTCTACCCTTCAATTATTAAATTTTTTTAGTTATTTGAAAATTTTCCTATATAAAAAATTTAAAGAACTCTTATGTTTTTTTTATAAGCCTAATAGATACATTGATAATTTCTTTTTCAACACAAAATAGTTGTAAAGAAAACTAATATTTCAAATTCAATATTATATATATGTATATACACATAACTATGTAAAAAAATTTACGCTATACAAAAAGAATAAATTTTCAAAAACTAAAAAGGATAATATTTGAATAATTTACATGTTGCATAATTTTTTATAAGTAATAAATTAAAATAAATAAATTAATAAATTTTTTAAGAAAGAAAATTTCAAAATTGAAAGGGTATAATGGGGTGTGACAAAGTAATTTCGAAAAAAATAATTTATTGTTTACTAAGAAAATAAACTTTTAAAATTATAAAAATGATAAAATTCATTATAAAAAAGTAAAAGTTAAAAAAATAAAAAAGGCCAGAAACAGATAAAAAATTGTAACAAAATCATTTTGAAAAAATAATTTACAATTTATCAAATTGACAAATTTTTTAAATATAAAAACAATAAAATTTTATTTAAAAAGTAATGATTAGAAACTCAAAAATTAAAGATCTTATTTTGGATGTAGTAAGACACAGATTAAAATTTTATGCACTGTTCGTATAAACGAAAACTACAAAGTTATGGCATGAAATAGAAATCCTTAATAATAATAATAATAATAATAATAATAATCTCTTTGTACCTTATAACGATGGTATTGATCAACAGCCACATCTCCATTACTTCCATCTGCTATTTTCTCTGCCATTTTCACATAACATAATTGACATTTTAGCGCACGAGATTTGACTATAGTTCATTATTTCTAACTGTTTTAAGAAATTATAAATAATAGAAAAAGACCTGGATATTTATGAGTGAAAGTATCCCAAATACTTGGTCCTTTCCCTCCTTCCTTTGCTGCTCCTTCGTACTGAAATACGTACGTGCAATAGCAATTCCCACGTTAACACAGTTTAAAATTAATCCAGTTTTATTTAAGGCAACATAATTTTTATCTGTTTAAAATCACGACGACACATAATATCTGACACATGCATGCGTTAGAGATGTATGCAGATCATTGAAAAATTGGAGATTGAGGAGAATGATATATATATATATATATATATATATATTATAAAAATGATATATATAATAAAATTAAATTTATACTTACTGAATTGAATTATAAAAATTTATCTTATTATTATGTATCAATTTGCTACCCTTAATTTATATTAGATATCTAATTTCAAATTTTATTTTTGGTTACACATAGTATTATTGTATAAACTATAAAGAAAAATTAATATATACCTGATAAGATGAAGAAGCTGTTCCGAAAATAAAACCAGGCGGAAAACTGCTCCGATTAAGGGAAGCAACACCGTAGGTGTTTGTGAAAGCTTCAATGGCATTGAATGAGGTAAGAAGTAAAAGGCTGAGAAGCAGTTGGTCTTTCAGCGCCATAGCTAGCTATTTGCTTACTTCAGATTGAGAGATATTGTGGTTTTGTTTTAGGTCTTTATATAGAAAACCTTCTATATTATTTTACTATACACGAGATCGGCAACCCATGAATTCACCCAATGAAATTGAATTAACGTACACCGACATTCTTCTCTACTCTATTAAATTGAGATAATATGAATACGATTTTATAATTTTTATGAAAAGGCACTATTTCGAGTTAAGATAATATGGGTACAATTTTATGAAACACAATATTTTATGTGAAATTTATAACTTTTTCATAAAATCTTCCAACAAGTTTTAAAATTTTTTTTATTGTAACTATCAGTGTTTTATATTATAAAATTTATAAAAAAAAGTTATAAAATTTTGCAAAAAAAAATTATAAATTTTATATGTACAGTTGTATTTTCATAACTTATATCATTACAAAAAAATGATATACTTTATATGAAATGTTGTGTATTTTGTAAGAAATTGTCATAAAATTCATAATTGATTGTATGCATATAACCTAATATTTCATGCAAGAATTCCCATGTGTATTATATATTAATGTATGATGTATTCTATTATTATATATATTCTATTTGCCAGATTCTCCAACTTCTTTGGCTGCATCATGAAAGATAAGATGAAAAGGAAATTTATATATAAAAGAGGAGGACACCTACCAAAAAGAGACGACTATTCATCGTCTCTTTCATTGGAATATAGTTGGAAAAAAATGTTCTTTTTTTATTTTTAAAATTTTTAATTTGTCACCATATTCCCTCTCACTAGAAAATCCTCACAAAGGCTTCATCTACAATTTTTTAGATGCTCTATTTCAAAGTCATGGCAAGGAGTTTCTGAATTTTATCAATAATCGCTATCAGCCAATGCAACTATGTTAATACATGTCAAACTCAATAAACCAATGAAAATTACTTATACTTTTTTATAGAGTACTAATGGCGGAGCCAGAATTTCTTATTCGAAATGGCAAAGTATTTGTATTTTTATAAAATATATAATTTTTAAATATTTGGGATGACCAATAATCTAATGTTGTTAATATATAAAATGAAGATGTAAAATTTTCGAGAGCCAGAACCCCTGCTTCCACCGTTCCCTCCGCCACTATCGAGTGCTGATATATAATTTGAGTAAATTGACTCAATTATCACATAATTGTTATGAAAGAAGTGAAAAAACTGTGCATATTTATAAATTTGTAATTGTTTATAAATCTAATGATAATTATGTGATTTGCCCCCTTTTACTGGGATGCAAAGGAAAAAAATAAAGGAAAGAAAATGTGAAGAAAGAAAATGAGAGGAAAAAAACAATTTTCTATTATTTGTTTAAATAGAAAAGAAAACTAAATTAAATTGAATGACAATTTTACTCTTAAATTCTATATATTTATGTAAAACATTTTTTTTGGCCAATAATAAATACCATCATATTTCACCATATTTATGTATAATTCTTTTGGTAAATATATATTTAATAAATAAAAATATGAAAATATTATTAATTAACTATTCATAACAAATGTTAATAGCAAATTTTAATCTTTATAAATATAATCATAAAAAATTGAAGATTTTAATTGTACTAATTGTAGTTGGATTTTTATTAGATATTTTTGAAGTGATTAATTTATTTTTCTACAAAAATATAAATTTATTTTATCCTTTTTTTATAATTTTCTATCAAGATTTTAATTTTATTGTTAAAAATATAATATTAATTTATAGAAAATTATAATATGATGTTTAATTGGATAATTATTTTAAGACATATCACAAATATCCTAACAATCTTAGCAAATGAAAAAATTAATCAAAAAATTAGAAGTAAAATAAAATCAAGGGCGTGTAAATAACTGATATGTCTAAGAAAATTTATTGGTGAGCTTCATCCTTTTTGGTTTCATTTTGTGTAAATAACTGATAAGTTAACTGATAGTTGATAAGTTAGTTAACGACTAATAAACTAACTATTGAAGTGTTTCATTAAATTAACTGTTAAATTAGATAAAATTATATAATGATATAAAAAAATATATTAATAGAAATAGATATAAAACTAAAATAATTCATATTTATCTAAAAATTAAATTATATTAATGCAATTAAGAAGTTTAAAACAAAAATATAATATTTAATATTTAATTAAATATACTTTATAAATTTATATATTTATTTGCTTACATAATTTTTATTTTATTTTTTATTATAAAATTATAATTACTTGAAATATAATTAATTATATTTTGTGATATTATTTATTTACATATATATTTTTATATAATTATAATTTAAAATTAGGATATAATTATGTTAAAATTAAATTAATTATATTTTATATTAATTTATTTAGATTTATATTTCAAAGATCATGAGTTGTAAATTAATAAAAAAATAAAAAATATTTAAAAAAATTAAAATATTGTAATTTTTAAGTTACTCTAAATAGTTTATTAAATTATAACTTATTTTTTTTAATAAACTAGTACAAGAAACACTTATAGATGCTTATTTATAACTTATTGATTAAGTTAACAAATAAGACGAAAATTGTCTATCCCTTCTCTTTTATGTCATTTTTTTTCCCTATAATCAAGCAATGAAAAATATTATCTTCCACTCTTGTTATTTTTTTAGGTTCTCTTTCTACCCATTTTCTATAAACACAAGCAAAAAGGTTTATCATCAGAGTATTTTCACAACCAAAATATTTAATGATGAACAAATTATGTTTGAAAATTTATTGCTCAAATAATTTTTATTGCATTAATTATACTTTTCTTTAACAGGAATCCTCTCTCTCTCTACATATATATATATATATATATATATATATATATATATACACACACATACACATAAATAAATTTTAAAATTGAATTTCAAATAAAATTAATGACTGTTATTGAGTACAGAATATAGAATAAATTTATAAAGTCCAATTTAATATATTTAGAGAATTTGAAATTCAATCTTAGATTGTATTTTCAGTCGTTATAACATTTTTGTTTTTGTAATATTGAAATGCTTTTGTTTTTATTTTTTATTTTGACAGATATTATCTTCTTATCTACGCTATATAAACAAATAGAATTTATTACATGCGGAAGAGAAAAATTCAATGGCCCGTTAATTAACAATTGGAGATATTACTCTGGATCTTAGGACAGTGAAATAAAATTTAAATATTTAATTTGCTCGTCTCAAAATGTAACTATATTTGAGAAGTATAATTGAATTAACGATAAGGCTTCCACGCATGAAGAATTAAAAAGGATATGCGTGTAAAATTTGCAAGTTTTATTAAAAAAAAAAGTTATATTCTTTTATGATTTTTGTTTACAGAAAAAAATTTTCAAAAAATATTCTGTATGTTACAATTTTAAAGTCAGTGAAATTTCAACTTTTTTATACTTTTATTTATTACATCTAAACTTTGTACAAAGTTATATTATTTTGTTAAAAAGGTTACAAAAAATATATGAAATGTTTACAAAGTATTTCCATTGAATCTTGTATGGGATGTATATGAAAAGACAAAATCCTTGAATTAAACCTATTAAATCAGAAAAACCTGGAAGTGATGTAACAAAAATGACATGAAAATATAAAATTAATTATTTTAATCTTATCTAGTATTGAAAAAAAATTCATAAGTTAACTTGTGAATACAGTAAAAGAAGAAATGATCTGCATAAAATTTTTAATACATAAATACTATTGAAAGAGTAATTAATGTAATAAAAAGTAGTTAGATAGGAAAACTGGTTGACATAATTTTTCTATCATTAATAGGTTGTCATAACAATTTTTTTTTTTAACGGTGGGATTGGCCAACTACTAGATGTATACGCGTGAAATTTCGACATCGAACTCAACATATTATAAAGAATAGAATCTCCAAATAACACCACATGCATATGATGCCTATGACCATAAGATATTTGAGTTAATATGCTATTTAAATTAGAGGCCTCCAGCCGTCTTGATAACCATTTTGATTTCTTCTGGTATATATTTGAGTTAATTTACATAATTTAGATAGGCTGTATAAGTCTAAATAAAACTCTTTCATACCTTGTTTGAATAGTTATGGCTTGCACTAATTGGTAGTCATCAAATACTTATAATTTTGTTTGAACAAGTGGGGCATGATGACGTGTTTTTATTAAAAAATGGAAGAATTAATTATTAGTTATCAAATTGCCGCCAGACTCGCCCAAATTACGTGTTTAGTGTTCTATCACTTTCACAGGGAAGCTTTACTGTGTGATCTCTTCTAGATAAGTACATGGAAAAAGGGCTAAAAGGATGAGTAAGAAATCTTTCAGGGTTATCCAATTAATAAACTAAAGAAAGAAAAGGTTGGTGGAACCCTAGAAATCAATATACAATTCTAACCGCTTACCTTTCCTTATGTATGTATGTATATCTCACACGATTCCATGTATTGTGGGCTCCGAGTGAAAAATCACCTGATTCATGCAATGGTATAATTTATTCCCTTAAACTATATATTTAATGTATTTTATTCCTTCTAAGCTATGTTTATTTTTTTAAATATATTTTAGTGCAAAAATTTCATTATATAAATGAAAAAGTATCTTGTATTCTTATACCATGTGATAAAAAATCCTAAAATTATAATAATAGAGAAAAATAACTTTCTCTCTTTACTACAAAATTACTTTTTAATGTCATCACGTTAATATCAATTTAAGTGAAAAATTAATGTATATAGTGGCATGGTAGCATTTTTTAAAATAAAAATAATTATCACATTGATACAAATAAAATATTAGCACTGTAAATTAGAATTATCTACTAGTAGTGAAGAATTGGTAATTGACAAAAAAAAACTTTAAATATTGATTGTTTTAAAAATCAACATGGAAAATGAAGGCAAGCTACTGTATTAGAAAAGTAGCAAAAAATTAGACTTCCATTCTTATATACAATCGATGTTGAAAGTTTCACCCAAGAGACATTTTTGTAATTCTGTATAAAATATTAGACTTCAATTTTAAAATTAACCAACATGAAAACTTATAGATGTTAGTTATATATTAACAAATGATATTTATAGTGCTGCCACTTACGTATATGTCATCACTATTTTTATAACCATATATAAAACTATAGACAAACTTATATTATATGGTATTTTGCTCTTGACTTTTTTGTGTTCTTCCTTTAATTTTCTCCTACATTTGTTCGACAGTTATGTGATGTTAATTTTAAACCATCTACTTCTATCTATTTGAGGTGTTTTGTATTTTGAATGTGGTATTCGACAAGGTCAAGCATTGTTATTTATTGTTAGAAAGCTTTCATTTTTATACTTTAGAATTATTATTTAATTATTGGTTACATATTTTAGAAGCATTCTTTAACATGGAAAGTTAGAAAACCCAATTATATGTCCTATTTTGTGCTGATATATATTTTTGAAAATGTCATTTTTGCTTGGATGCTATTTTTTAAAATGTCACTTTGTTGTGAATAAAGTTTTGTTCTAGGATTAAATTGAATGTGATAAAATGATTTCTAGTCATTTCTCATTATTTAAGTTATCATATGTATATAATCAATTGTTTATTAGTTATTGCTTAGCATATAAGTTAATGTTTGTGTTAATTTTCTTAAGTCTCTTTAAATAGAAGCAATGTGGATGCATCTAGTTCTAGTAAAGGTGGGGAGAAAAGGAGAAGTACTAAGGGCTCTATAATTAAAAGGGACATAATCCTCAAGCATGATAAATGCACAAATGCACCTAAATTCTATGTGTTTCATCACTTATTTACTTAGTATTTTGTGCAAATTGATTGAAAAAGATACTTAGATGCTCGATATTTTGTTTTCAGGCTTTGAAAGGACACATTTGAGCATTAGAAAAGGATCCGGAGGCAAAACTATGCGAATTGTGGAGAATCGAAGTAAGTTTGCTCACCTAGCAAAGTACACGGGGTATGGGAACCCCGTGTTGATGGCCATGTACCCTTCTGGAATGCTTCGAGGCTTCACTAAGCAGCTCAGAGAAGAACATGGGAGTAAACACGGGACGTGTCATACCCCGTGTATCATACTGCCCTTCGCTTCTGAGGTAAACACCGGGGGTGTCACACCCCGTGTAACATGCTGGTCAACCTTCGTTGAAGAACACGGTGTACGACATGGGCCGTGTCATACCCCATGTACATTACTGCTTGACACTTCTGAGAAGAACACGGGGGCATGTCGCACAACGTGTATCGTGCTGCTCAACTTTCACTGAGAAACACGGGGTACAACACGGGCCGTGTTGGACCCCGTGTACATCACCAATATAAGTTTTGTGCAAAATTTTGAAGGGAGAGAAGGATAAGAGGGGGGAGAAACTGAGAATTAACAAGGAGAGCTACTGGGAGAAACCCTAGGAGAGTCCTAAAACTCACCAAGGGCACCTTCTAACGTGGATTCGAGCAAGGAATTGAAGATTCAAGCAAGGAATTTGTAGATCTTCATGAATTGTTTGAATTCCCTCTCTGTTTTCTGGTTGTCTTCTGATTTTGTAATGTTTTCACACTAAACCCTTGTGCTCAGCTTGGGTGAACTTGTTCATAGATTTATGGAATTGAATTTTATATAATCTAGCTTGATTTACTGTTGATTTATGATTTGATTATGCTGTTTGTGCTGGAACAAACCAATATATCCGGAATATTGGATTTGTGTTATGGATTAATTGATTCTAGGTTGAAATAACCAATTAATTAATCGGACCTTGCATGATCATTGGGAATATCAATTAGACCTAGGAATTAAGCTAATTGGATTCTTTTGCACAGGATGAAATGTCCAAGAATGGATTCTAGAGCAAGTTAATGCAACCTAGATGAGTGATTACTAGAGTAATTCTAGGCACTTAATCTTTTGGTTAGTAGCTAGTAGCCTTGCAATGAGGTATAGCTTAATTTTAGTAATTCAGCAATCTTAATTAACAGTAAACCAAGTTAGAGGATTAAATTCATTCCATAATGAAATATACAAGGGAACCTTAAGCTGAGTACGCTTCCATTCATTTGAATTAAACCTTATTTTTTATAGCTAAGCTCTGTTTACATTTCACTCTTGATTCCCAAAATCAATCGATATGCCTAGATAATTTTACTTGAGATTTAGTTAGTATTCAATGTGCAATCCCTGTGGAGACGATAATCTTTTATACTATAACTCGACTTAACCCGTGCACTTGCAGGATTGCGATCAAAGCACACGAAAAGGGAAAGGCTAAGAGTAAACTTCAATAAGAAATTGGCCTCTAGTTTCTCACTTCCTCATCCTAACCTTTAACCCCATCTCATATTCCTTACTCCATTGTCCTTCTTATTTCCTATACATTCCTAACTAGATATCAAAAGCTAATATCTCCTAGCACTCTAAAAAATCTTAATTTGAATAGTTTTAGAGAATAAATTGAATAATAATAGATCAAAAATAGTGAAAGGCTATATATAATACTAAAATTAGAGCTAAGTGCTTTACTAAATATATTTTGATACTTATTGCTTAATATATGAAATTTGTAAAACCTAGTGAAGCCTTTTGAATACAATACTTGTAAAAGCAATAATTATTGATGAAAATTTTATGTATTATATATTCTGTATTAATAAATGATAGATAATATGCAAAAAAGCCAAAGAAAAGGAATGAAATCAAATTTTTTACCTATGTAAACCTATAAAAGTTGCATCAAAATGATAAGTAACAAAATAGGATTAATTAGGAAGTTAGAATCTAATTTGCAAGAACAAACATAAGAAATTAAAAGAATCCTCATATTTATATTATGTGATTTTCTAGAAAGTGCTAAACCTCGTATATTTAGTCACATACTAACTAAGCTTTTAATCTTATAAAATTATTAGTGAGCAAAAATGTAACTAAAAAGAATCATCTTAAGGTTAGAATAAGAGAATACCTTGTAAGATAGAGAATAATTTCATGATTTGAATGGCTTCAAGGGTGAAATTTGCAATTGGCATTGTACTTCACACTTTTTATTTTCAACTTGCACCATGCTTTATATTACATGCTTGTTATGGAAAATCACCATCATCTTGAATACAATGTTATTGTCTGATTAAAAAATGTTTGATTTTAGTTACAAAAAAAAAACTAATGTTATAATAGATGGATGCCTTTTTTGAAAAATTAGATTTCTTTTCTTCTTCTTATAAAGTTAAATAAAATAATAATAGATTGAATGTAATTGAAAGAAAAATGAGAAAGGAGACAATATATTATGAATATATAATCTTTTATTTTATATATTTCCATATCAATACATGAATATATACAATGAAAAAAATTGTTATTTATAATGAATAATAGACTTTACATTTACAATAAATAGAAATAACATTTCTAAAAAAATTAAAAGCAAAATTTATTATCATTTGCTTATAATTCATTTATATTACTTGATAGCTTCAAATGTGTTTAATTTAATCAATTTTGTATCTATTGACTTTACAGCTTCTAATTACTTTATTTGTTATAAACCTCTTAGGGTTCTTGTATTTTAGTATGAAAATAGGAATGCTTCTTACTTTATGTGTGTTAAAGTTTGACACAGCACATAAGTAAGCAACATATCAATTTTTGCATGTGAAGGATGAGAGGTTTATAGCAAATGAAGAAATCAAGCACTTAATATCAATCGAATCGAAGGATAACACACATCATTAATACTACATAACTAGAAATGCTTTGAATCTTATAATCATGATAATTGCATCAAACCATGGAGATGCTTATGACTATTTATTTGGTAGTAGAAGATAATTGTGATTTGATATGATGCCTATGACCATAAGATATGGCTACTAAGATTGAGATGAAAAGTGTAGATCATAGTATTTAACATTGAGAAGTAACTAGAGTCTCCTAAAGTTCTTTCAATTAAAGGATATGTGTCCCTACTTCAATAATGAATATAAAAATTTTACAAAGAATTTGGAAGAATTCTTATCTAAAATCCTTACAAAAGCTTTATAAAACTCCTGTGTTTATGGCCAAATTGCAGATGCAAGTTCTTGCATAGAATTTAGATAGATTCTAGAAACTTCTCAAAAGATTGATTTTTAAATTCCATCAATAGAGAAGACTTTTAAGATGAAGGACATAAACTATAATATTAATATTACCACTACAACAAATTAATATTTGTCCCATGAAAACTCAAAAATTGTGGTAATTTTACCATTTGCCACCAAAACAAAAAAATTCAAATGTTTAAAAAATTAAAAAATTTATGCTATAGGAAAACTTTACCTATAACAAAATATCACTTGTGCCACGAACAAAGTTACGGGAACACAATCTTCATTACAAAGTATCACTTGTACTACAAAAATTTTTTTATCCATGACAAAATATCACTTGCACCATAAAACTAAGTTATGAGAACACATTATTCATGGTAAAGTATCATTTATGCTATAAAAAAAATTTTACTAGTGGCAAAGTATCACTTATGTCATAAATTACAAATACGTATTTCTTGTGACAAAGTATTATTTATTTTATCAAATAAGTCAGAAAAATTTATCTACAGCAAAGTATTACTTATGCCATGAATTAATTGTATGATAAAATCATAATCAAATATATTATTTTTAGTAACTATACATATAAAAAATATTATTTATAATAAGTACAACATGCTACATTATGGTAGACAATAAAAAAATATAAATATTTATATATTATAGATGTTTAACAAATAACTAATTCATCAATTGATCTATTGATTAGCCCTATCAATTAAAATAAAAAAATTTATAGAACTTAACATTTTCAATTAGTTGATTCGTAAAATATATGTAAAAAGGTATAACTACCCATAAACTATTTAATTATGTACTTTTATTACTTTTCTTAAAATAATTGAAATAGGAGTTAAGTCCCAAAACTTAAGATATGTAAGAAAGAATTCAATTGTTAAGTTCCTAAGCATTTTTATTTACATATGTACCAAATTTAATATTTATTAGAATGTAACTATTTTTAATAAATAATAAATATTTATTTAACTTTTCATTAATTAAATTTATATAATAAAATTAACATACATCAACAAAACAAATATTATAATATATTAAAGATTTTATAATATAATTATTTAATGAATTTAAATTCTATAATACAAAAATAAAAAATTAATAGGATTTACATATACATATATATAATACATACATATATAATAAATTTTTCAATTTTTTATTTAGTCCAATTTTTAAAATATCAATTAAATAAAAAAATCATTCAAGGTATAAAATATTATAAAAATTTATTTTTTATCACATCACATTATTCTTAAAAAATGTGTTAACAAAGAAATGAAAATACTAAAATTATTATATTACATATAAAAAGTATAATTTATGAGATAAGTTATAAGAAGTTTTATTATAGAAATATGTAATAATAAATTTTACATTCATCATTGTAATATTATCAAAACTTTCATTAAAAAATTGAAAATAATAGTTATGTAAAATTATGTATAATTTAATTATAATAAAATTATTATATTAAAAAATTTTAAGAAAATTATATTTAAGAAAGCGATATATATAAAATAGTCTAAATTTTCATTTTTATCATTTAGTACTTCCAATTATATTAATTTCATTTCTCACATATATTTTGTAATAATTTCTTTCCTTCTAAATAATAATTGAATTAATTTAGTATATTCATTTATAATTTTACTGATAGGTTAATGACTTGATAAATGGAAGAATAAAAATTAAATACAAATAACATATGAGGGAAGAAATTAATATAAAAATATGTGAAGGTTCGAATGATTTAACTTATATTTATAAATGACAAAAGTATATATTATTAATGAAAATTAAAAGTAAATAATTTATAATAATTTTAATTTTAATTTATAATTAAAATTTAAATATACATAATAGTTCAAAGTTATGATTTGTATGGATATTTACTTCATATAATTCAATCTTTATTGAAGAAATTTTAGAAAATAAAAAAAAATTTCTTGAAAAATATAAAAATTTTACTTTTATTTTATAATAAATCAATTAACAATAATTAATGAAAAATATTAATAATAGGACAAAATTGACTAATTAATTATTTATAAGAGATAAAATTAATATAAGATATTTGTAAAGAATAAATTTAATATAAGTAAAATTAGTAACGAAATAAATGAGAATTTAGTTTATAAAAAAATAATTTTTAAAATAAAATCATAACATATTTTAGTATTAATGTATTTTTATTATATGCATCTATGTAATATTTTATTATATAATTAGTGTCATATAAGTGTAGTTTTATTTTTTAAGTCAATTGGTCAATTAAAATTTTATATAAAATATATTATATTATAATACTAAAGAAGCAAACTAGCGCAATGGTAGGCATAACATTCCTTAGTTTGGAGATTCAAGTTCGATTCATGGTAAATGCAATTTGTAATTTCTAGATAGATAGAGTTTTAACAATTTATCCTAACTAGATATAGGTTAAAAATATTAACGGATTTCAACAGATATACAAATAAAATGATAGGATAACACTTGATTGAATTGACTAAATAATCAATTTAATTTAGATATATGAAATTATTTTAACTAATTATATTAATTTTTATAATTATTTTATTTTATTTTTTTACTATGATTTTATTCGTAGTAATATGAATTAGTAGCTACGGATATGCCTTTCTTGCCACATTTGTACTTGTGACTAGAAGAATTTATTAGCCACAAGTGAACCTATTGTAAAAAAAAAAATTATTTATGCTACATGACCTTGCCACATTTACTTGTACTATGGGATCATTCAACTAGTATTTCTATGGCTAAATAGCATAGCCATGGAAATTTTGATTTTCTGCCATAATTTTAACTATGACACAAGAGTTAATTTATTTTAGTGTACCTAGGCTATTAAGAAAATTGAGGATTTTGTTACATTTCTTTCCAAGGTGTGGGTACAAGTTCTTATAATAAAATTTAAAAATTCCCTAAACCTTCCAAATAGCCATTATAATGGCGAATACTAAAATTTACACCCTTAACTCAGAAGCCCTCTTTTTTTTAAAAGGAGATCTATCTTAAAAGATTATAAATCTATTGTCAAGAAGCTTTATTTATAAATTAAGAACGTAATAATTAGGTATCAATTATTAATTAAAAATTGGCATTGTAAGCTTGGCCATGTATACAGATGCAATGACTTAAAATGTTAGTCAAGTAACAAAACAACATGTAAATTATTAACAAATAGTCACTATTATTAAAATGGACTTACATGATAGTTACTATAAAAAATTGATATTGTAATTTCCTATTTTTGAGTAATCATGACAATTATAATGAAATTACATGACAGTTACCACTAAAAATTAATGTTATTCATTAAATGTCGTTGTTGATATTATCTTCACTTCCATTCATTTAAACTTATTTACTTTCATCCATTTAAACTTTTTTATAAATTTATTATTTAGATTTCTTCAGTTTCTCTTATTTAAACTTCTCCACAAGTGACATTTGCTTAGATGTCCTCATATATTTGACAAAATGTCATCATATTGGATGTTGGTTAGACTTGAAAAATGATGTTTTTATGTTTGCCATTTCCTTAGCATTATTACAATTTCTATTATGTAAATAACTAAATATGAAAAGAAATTTATTTTTGAATTAATTTTACATAAAACATTATATTTATTTTGATATATCTTCTCTTTTTTAATCTACGTAATCCAAATGTCTATTAAAAATTTTAAGTAAAAATAACATATAAATGAGTAAAGAGAAACAACTTTGCAATTCATAATGAAAGTACAAATAGATTAATACAAAGGAATAATATTTCTAGGAATTTATACAAAATAACTACTTTCAATCATTAATAAAAAAATTACATGTCTACATATTAATACACAAAAATAAGCAAAAAGACTACTATGTATTAAAATCTTTATCCTCAATGTAAACTCTAATAAATTTCTCCAATTTGTATACTTTATGTGAAATGAAAGAGTATATAATGCAAGAGAATCGAAGGTTAAGATTTCTTTATTGCGCACTCTCCCAATGAAAAAGGGGCGAGAGTTCAAACTCTTTCACTTATTAGCTTTTCTATTTCACTTCTATTACATGAGAAATGAAAGAGTATACAATAAGAAAGAAATAAAGGTTAAATTTCTTCTATTATATACTCTCTTGATGAAAGAGAGTAAGAGATTTGTAGTAATATTATGTATTAAAACTTGAGAGCATATTGGAGAAACATCAAAAGAGTTCATGTGAAAAGATAGAGCCAAAACAAAGATTTATAAAAAGAATACTATAAAAAATTGCTTTAAGTGATAAGAAATATTGTCACAAAAAATTGACATTCTATCACAAAAAGCTTTTATGACAATAAAATTTTTGAATCAATAAAGCTCATTGTTAAAAATTTTTATGATAACAAATGATACTTGTCACTAAAAGCTTCTATTTTGTGACAAAGTTTGCTATCATTGTGAATTATTTTTTATAACAGTTGAATCATATTGTCACTAGAAGTCATATTAGTGACAAATTTTCTTGTCACTATTAGGTTAATATTCAATGACAAAAGGATATTGTTTTCATTGATTAATAACTTTAATAAAAATTAATGTTGTCATAAAAATATAATATTTGTGACAATTATTATTTTCACTAAACTTCTTTTCAATGCCAATGCTTTTATGTTATGATCAAAATATATTTTTATTTTTATTTTTATTTTATAAATATGAACCATTTACAATATTTTTAATATATTATCATATATTAAATGTTAACAATATAGATAAAATATAATTGACAAAATTATGACATGATATTAAAATAAAATAAGAGTCAAAATTATAATACAAACCAACATAGCCATAAAGTTAAAGATCTTAACATTCTTCAATGGTACAAAAAATATCAATTATCAAGTAATATAATATAAAAAATGAATTATCAAACTTGAAGAAATCTAACTGTCAAGATTTGAAGCAAATATTGTTACTTTTATGTAATGTCACTTGTAACAATTTAATGGCCAACCTGCAGTAACCTGTTAATAAGAGTTAACTAAGTGTACATAACAACAAATATAATTAATTGAGTGTACATAAGCAAATCATGCACCAATAATTATCTTGTGGTGCTAACTAATCCATTAAATTAAAGATAATATTTTTTTTCGCTAAATGGGTCTCAAGCATTTAGTCAAATCAAGCATGGCCATTATCATTCAAATCAAGCATTCCACACTATCATCCAATTCTTCTTTTGGTATGAGAAACACTTTGAAGATCTTAACATGTTAACATTTTAGTTAAATGTGGAAAAGAAAAGCTTAATAAGACTTTTGGACAAGACATCCTTAAGCAAGTTATCCAAGAATTTAACTAAACTAAATTAAAATTTAATTTCATTGTTAGAATTTGTTAAATTTATAAATTATTAATCATAAATTATTTCATAAATTATTAAATTATGAGAGATTGTTTATGTATTTTTTATCTAACATAATGTGAATATAGGGTTTGTGTTATTTGTTTACCCCTATTGGCTTAGAGGTTTAAGTAACCAAGCTAAAACTTCTTATTGTTATTAAACCTTAACTTCTATGCAAGTAAAGAGAGGTGAAAAGAAAAAATAATGACATCAAATCCATTAGAGAAAGTAACAGTTTATAAAGACTTTTTCTCTAACAACTTGTGTGGAATGTTATCTAAAACTGCTAAACAAAAAGTAAAGCCAAAAAGACTTATCAAAATCAAGTTTCTTTATAGAGAAAGAGAAGATAGACAAAGAGCTACTTCAAATAAAAGAAGTTATAAATAGAAGCATCACTATTTAAAAATACTGATAAAGAGATTTCAACTCATAAACTTTTGAAAAAAAATTGAAATATGATCCTTACAAATTAGTCCTACTTTGTTTAGTTTTGTTTTCATTCTCCTCTAAATATTGGTAACTGTCATTTTATCCATATATAAGGTTTATAACCTTATAATGCAACTATCTACAATCCAAACCAATAATTAATTTTTGAAATTTCATTTCGCATTCTCATTTTTTTTCTTTTTTTTTCTTGTACACATTATATACTGATAGTGGAGTTGCCTTGAAGTGGACAAACAGAAGTAAAAAATGACCCATAATATTAATTCTCAATCATTATTGAGTGCCTATGAACAAAGAGAGTGAAAATAACGATATATGCACAAATATAACCACTTAGAAAGTTAAAATTGAATGTTTTCATCTCGTAGCTCTCACATTCAAGTTATCCCAGAAAGAAAATATCTATTAAATAGAAGATATATATATTTACTTATTTCTTCGTATGGAGTTTTCTATTAGCTAGAAGAAAGATAAGGAGGGATAAAAAAAACTATGTACATAGATTTCCATAATTTACCATAAATAAAGAAGTAAAATTCTAATAATCATTTTCTCCAAATAAAAAAAAACCATTATAAGGTTTATATGTTAAATATTAGAGATGACAAATAATTGGATTGAAATATATTTGCAAAAAAATTATTCAGAAAGGAAAAGTGTACAAACTAAACAAAAAGGATCCAACCAGACCATATCAACAATAAGATAATTGAACTTGCCTTGCAAGGCAGAAGTCATTAAGGTTATGAAGTATTGCCTATTAACTTAGTCTAGACTTTGGAATACAACTAATGCAAACTTCAACCATCTAGATGCAATTTGTTAAAATCATTGAAATTTCTAAATCACATGATCAAACAAAAAGGAAGGAAGACATAATAAGATTTACATTGATGTGTTCAAATTCTAGGTAATAGTAGTCATTGCGCTTACTCTTTTTTTCCAATTTGAAATACTTACCACTCTTCCACTTTAAGCATTCTTTAAATTATCACTTACTATGAATTTTGCAT
This sequence comes from Sindora glabra, assembly GCA_020226215.1. Taxonomy (NCBI): domain Eukaryota; kingdom Viridiplantae; phylum Streptophyta; class Magnoliopsida; order Fabales; family Fabaceae; genus Sindora; species Sindora glabra. The sequence goes on from CM035229.1 coordinate 73,216,263, forward strand.
TTTATAATTCCTTTACTTGCTTTAAATCAGAACTCCATACATTTTGTTTTGCCTTTTTTAACCTTTTCAAGTTGAGAATCTAAACTTTCTACCTTTTTTAAAGAGCTAATAGTGTTTATACCATCTTTAATATGCACATTATAACATACCAAAATTCAATATTACTAGTTTGCTAAAAAGTTTTGTAGTAAAGGGTGACAAACTAGGTGAAACACTTAATGATCCACTTAATTTATCCTTTATCAATGATTTACTAATTATGATTACTAAATTGTTTAAGCTTTTTATGCACTAAAAACATAAGGGAGAAATGCAAATAGAAGTGAAATAGAAATGTAGAAAAAATGTAGAGAAAATATAGAATGGAATTTAAGCAAAATGCAGAATAGAATAAACATAAAACCAATTTGGGGAGTTTGATTTGAAATTGAAACAAATGAACTAAACAAAATAAAATATAGAAGTAAAATAGAAAGAAATTCAATATAGCAAAACAATTAATCCAAGAATTTGAGAGCTCTTAGTATAGATTAATCATAGATCACAAAATATTTAGCCATTTTTATTGATTTTTCTAAGATAGAATTATCTAGAACCCCTACAATAATTCATTTAGGATTTGATCAGTTAAAATTAGCAAAACTAGGTAACCACTATAATCCCTAATGCTTGATCAAAATTGATTTGAAAATGGAATTCAACTAATTAAGGGATTAAACTAGAAACCTCTAATTTAATCTCCTAACTCTTTCTCCTCATATAAGAAATCATGATTAACCAACAATGATTCGATATAAAAATAGATAAAGATTAGAAATCATAACATCAAACACAAATTATACTAAATTAACATTCAACACATGTAATTTCAAGTAATTAGCATAAAGAATTAGGAAAAGAAGAAAATTAATTGGAAAAAGTTAATATTACAACTTAGGATCTTATAACCTAGATACAGATAAGCCTCAAAATTCTTGAATCAACTAAAAATTTAGCCTTTCATGATTGAGGAATAAGAAATTTGAAAAAAAGAGAAAAGGTGTTTTTGTTGAATTTTGTAAAAGTAAATTGCTCTCTTGCCTTTGGAGGCATAAGACCTTATATCTAACTTGCTAACTTCTAAAAACCTAATGGACCTGAATCATATGCCTTTTTAGGTTAGGGAGAAAAAGGTTTTGCTAATTTTAGAAGCCCATAACCTAATTTATAGGAAAATGTATTACAAGAATTACAATAGTGAAATTTTGTAAGCTTAAATTCTACCCAATGTAAGACTATTGAAACTATATATTTTCACTAAGCTCAAAACATGAAAGTTATAAGGTCATGTCTTAGGAAGCTTTAGGCACTAATTTTACCTTATTTAGATCTTAAGAACTCTAGATATGACCTAATAATTGAAATTAGCTTAGTTAAGACAAAAATAATAGTTCAACTTCTTGGCTAAATTAGACCTTCTGGATGTTTGAATTGAACTTTGTAAAACTTTCATTAAACTTAAGGATCAACTAAATTCAATATCCAAAACTCAAGATATAGTCAAAAGCCTAGAACAACATAAAAATTTAGGATTAAGTAAATAAGTTCAAATCATTGTAAAACTAATTCCAAATCAAATAACAAGGCTAACTATATAAAATTAAGTATATGTAACATACTAAAAGATTAAAAGAGGAGGAAATAATCTAAAGAAAGTCTTACACATTAACCATTAATTTCAATGTAGGACTAGGCTCAATGCATAATTGACTTGTGTTGTAAAACAAAGCTACTTGAATGTCACATTGATGGGGAAAAGATAATGAAAAAGGGTTAAATACTTGTGTTGCTTTACCAACTATGAAAATCCACAGCCAATTTATACATCAACTGTCCAACTTTCTCTTTTGTTTTATTTAATAATTTTTAAAAGATACATTCTAAATTATGAGTGATAAAAATTCTTTCACCCAGAAGAGTTTTTCCTAATATTATAAAATTTAGATGATATGAAAATTTGAAGAAATTTACAAATATTCCTTGCATCTTTCATCCATATAAAAGTTAATTTATACCTAAAACGGCATACAAGTAAGTTAAACAAAATTACTAAGACACCTTATGTGTAACTTGACACTTAACACACCATGCCTTACAAATTTCAAAGGAGAGAGACTTAGATTCTCCAAAATTGCTTTAGCTTCCTATAAAATCAAAAGAAACCATTGCCATTGAACCCTTTAATATTAGTAATGGGCTAATATAAATTTGATTTTGGAAAGAAATTAGTCTAGTATTTTTATGACATGTTTTATTTGCCTAAATGACAATTCAACTTGTAATCATTAGATAAAAAAAAAAGCAAACAAAGAAGATAAATTAGCAATAAAAGCTACTATTTTTTATTGTAAAGATGAAAAAACTATGAAAATAAGAATTTATCACATCCAAATATGAATAATCCACCTTTCTCCAATGCAACAATAAGCTAATAAACTTGTGGTACACTGATCCATGGCAAAGGAAATGATATACAAAATAATATTAATCAATCAAGCATTCTATCAAATAACTTATGTGTGTGGTTTTCTTAATAGCCATGCATACTAAATTTAATAAATTCCTACTTCAATAGTAACAAGCATTTGTTACATTCGTAGTAAAAGCTTCTTAAGTAGCAAACTCATAACATAAATTCGTGCATTTACAAGAACAAACAAGATGTTTGCACTTGATGCAAACATAAATGAATTTATCTAAATTCATTTCAAAGTTTCTTTAAGCCAATCATCAAGAAACAAAACCTTTAAAATCTCCAATTCATAATTCTCCATTTTAAAATTTTCCTTTTTAGGTTGAAGTCGCTTGTTGCAATTCCCAAGGCTAAAATGTCCCTTTCTTAGAGAATTTCTTTGTTGTGCTATAGAATGATCTATTTGTAAAAGAAATTTTTTTCTCTAATGTTAGCCTTAATTTCATGGCAAAGATGGTGGAATTTCCACATATGCATTTGGATAACTTAAGCATAAGACAGCCATGAAACTTTTTCCAATCATGAATTTTATGATTAGAGAAAACTCGAAAATGCTTATGATTGTTTATAATCTCTCATAAATGAGAATTTTGAACTAGACTTTCCAATTTCCAAATTTAACAAATGCTATGATCTAAGTGTGAGATTTCAAGTTGGAAGTTTTGCATCCAATATTTGCATCATTCAAACCTACAAATTACAAAAATAGAGAATAACAATTTTCCTTCTCATTCTAACTTTTCTAGGAAAAATAGAAGATACGTAAGAAAGAAAGAGCATAACATGGCCTATTGTTGTAAATTTTCTAAGAAAATGTAAAAAAGTTAAAAATAAAATATGAGAAAATTAAAAAATAAGGAATATTATAGTGATAGTAAAAACTTTTTATGAGAAAAAATCTTTATCACTAATATTAATGATTTAGTGACAATAAAAAATGTTTATCATTGAAGCATTGTCTTTAGTGACAAGACTATTAGTTGCCAATGACAACAACAAAAATTTATTACCAAAGCATTACCTTTAGTGGTAAGATTATTAAGTGTATTTGATAATATTTTGTGATAGAAAATCTCCTTGTCATTGATACTAGTGATTCAATGACAATAGAAAATTTTTCTCACTAAAGAATTGTCTTTGGTGACAAGACTATTAGTTATCACTAAAAATATTTTGCGACAAAAAATATCCTTATCACTAATATTAATGATTCAATGACAACATAAAATTTTTGTCATTGAAGCATTGCCTTTAGTGACAAGGCTATTAATTGTCATTGAATTATTGTTATCAAAAATATTTTTTATAAAAAAAAATCCTCTTCATCATTATGATTGATGATTTAGTGATAAGAAGAATTTTTATCAACAAAACATTACTTTTAGTGAAAAGATTATAAATTGTCACTAAAAATTAAATTTCTTACAATGAAAATAAATGTCAATTATTAAACAAAATTAGCATCAGATGCATTTGTGATTTTTAATTAGACTCTTTAAATAGCTTATAAATGATGGTCATTAACAAAAATTGACATCTTATGCCTTTATAATTTCCAATAAAACTTTTTAAATATTTTTTAAATGATGACTATTGACTAGAAATGATATTCTATGATTTTGTAGTTTCCAATGAAGCTCTTTGAAATTCATTTTAGATGACGGTTATGTGTTAAATCGATGTTATAAGTTTCCAAGCAATGTTTTACATGTTAATTGTATTCTTATTTGTCATCTTAAGCTTTCATATAATTTTAAAAATACCACTCTATCAAATAAACTTCAATTTTGTTATAAAACAATATTTATCAACTAATATAAATAATCAATTAATTACTAATGAAAAAATAAAGCAAATCAAGCCAAAAATGTGTACAAATAAAGTTATCTTGAAAAGGATATAAGAAGCTTAAGGATGACATTATCAAGAAAAGCACTTAAGTTATTGAGGAGGCTACTACTCACTTTGATAATTAAGCATCTGTCTCTTTTGCCCTTGTAGAATACCCTAATCTATGGATGAGAGCAAAAGTCAATAACAAAGGCAAATTCATGATAGAGAAGAGTTAGCAAGTTGCCTAATGAATAGTAAGTGATGTCTTTTTTTTACTAATATGAAGTGTGTTGTTTAGTTAGTAACACATGACTAACCATGTTTGATTACATTATGAAGGGAAGAGCTCAAATAGCAAGCTACTTAGGGAAAGTTTCAGCCAATAGAGAAGATGTCATATTGATTGCTACTTTAAGAACTCTAGAGCATCTTGGGCATGTGAAGAGCATTGAAGGAATAATTAGCTTTAGAAACACTTCAAGAAAGCTTCAAAACATTCTTGCAATGAATAACTATCCAAGCAAGAAAGGCTGAAGCTGAGGAGGAAAAGTAGGAATTGGTTAGTAGCATATGTTAGCCATCCTTAAGTGGATTGGTAGTTTATTGGTCTTTTTAGGGGAGGAAGAGGAGGCATAGGTGATAACCCTTATGCCATAAAAAGGTAGTTATTACCCCACTGACCTTAATCTTTTTCCCTATTACCATAGAAAAATTCTTGTCACCATATATCTTGTTATTAAGCACTCTCCAATCATGTTGTAGCATCACATTAATGTTGATCAACTAATTATCATTATAGGATGGTCATAGATGTGTACTTATAAATATAAGACCCCTTGTTAGGCAAGTAGCAAAGGCCATAATTTTCCTAAAATGTGTGCTCCACATCATTGCATTGCTAGGTGACTAATGTAAAGTTGTGTTAGACATCATTGAAGATGAGTTAGTGAGGGTTCCCTTATCGATAAAGGAAATGACCATGGTAACCCAAGCACTTGGCTCCTTTTTAGCTTGGTTAATGGCCTTGATTTCATTGTCTATAAAGGTGAAGTTCTCTATCGCATCAAGTTCATTGTTTATAGTCAAATAAAATATTATCTAACATATTTGATTGTCACATATTTTTTCCTTTGTAATTCATTTTTAAGTACCTCCTCGTGGATAAAAGGGCAAAGAGAAGCTAGAAGAGGACAAGGATAAGGATGGCAAGTTAAAAAATTAAAAACTTTGTAGCTCATCTTTAATAAAAAAAGGGATAAACTTTAACTTTTTGTACAAAAAATCTCAAATGAGTAGCTCATTTTGTTATCTTTGAGCAAAGATATTATAGGACACAAAGAGCCCATCTTCCTATCTAAGGATCTTATTCTGCATCTTCTAAATAGGGAGGAGTTGGATGTTTGCATTATCGTGACCTAGATTAGGTGTGTTCATCTTTACTCATTAAGTCTTCATTAATTTTCTAGACATATTAGACAACATGAATTTTAATGTTCATTCATTTTAAAAATTATAGATACTAGCATTGTGATGTCAAGGAAAGGAAATTAGGATCCTACTTTAACTTCCTAAGTCTAAATAGGACTTAGAAGTTAAGGATAACCTTAAAGTTTCAAAATGAGTATATAAATGAGACCATGACAATGAACAAAAAATGACAACACTAAATGGTACTATACTACTAAATGTATATGGGTGTAAGGATGGGTTTTAATTCTACTTTAATTATATTTCTTTCCTCTATTGCCTTTCTTTGATATTAATAATATTTTAATCACTAGTGGATTCTAAATGTGGCTTACTTGAAGTCAAAAGTGATCTACTAGCTTGACTTGCTAAGGAATAAACCACATGAAGGTTGGAAGAAGTGATCAAAAAAGGTAATGAACATATACTATAGGCTGCAAAGCTCTAGCAAGATGGTCAACATTGAATTGGTGGCAGTGAAGATAATATTCTTATATATATTTTAATACCTAATATAGTGATTAATCATCATTAAATGAAATTAATATTTTTTTCCTTAATTTGTTGTAGTGCATTATATAAAAAGGCAATGTGTAATGTGGATACTATGTGATAAATATATGGCTAGTATGGTCAAACACATGAAGAGCAAAGGAAGGTTTGATAAAGTAATTTGTTTGAATTTCAATTAGGTAGAAACTTATGGAAAATATACAATTCTAAATTTTTATTGAGTTTTGTATGTAAACATGCAATTCTTCAATGGAAACATAGGACCCTACAATGTAGAAGATTTAACAACCTTGATGAAGGAATAGGGTGCATTACCAAATATAAACTTATAAGGTTCAATTACAAATAAAAATGTATATATGATTGTACTTGTAAGCAGTTACTTGTAAATTTATATATTATTTTGTATGCATTGTGAAAGTTATTTATATGCATTGTTGTAAATGATGTTTAAAAGGTGGTGCTCTTTTGTATTAGTAAATGTGTCTACCTTACTATTTATGTAATAGATTTGGTTTCTATTTTTGGAAAAGTAATAGAAATACATTTTTTCAAGAAAAATTAATATACCATATCAATTGTTTATTAAAAACCAATATAGATAATATAGAATGTTGGTTTTATAACAATAACCAAAGTGAAAGAGTAAAATTGTTTCTAGGAAATTAAAGCAATAAATTGATAAAGTAAAATTCCATAATGATTTTATTATACAACTGACATGGAAAAGTGTAGCTATCATTAGGCTTACAGTGTTAGTTTTAGTTTATAATTGACATGGAATACTTAAGCAATGTTATTTTTCTCTCCTTCGAACTTGTAAAAACAAAGGCAGAAGTTGAAATTGGAAGCATGTCCTAATGTTAAACTGCATATATATTATAGAAAAAGAGTGCTTCCTCATGAAAGAGAAAATACTTTATGAAGTAATTAACTAACTAATTTTCTTTTGTAAGTAGAAAGTTTGCTGCAATTTCTTTATACAAAAGATCACCTTAGCTTGAGCTCAACCATTTTTTCACTCTTGCCAACATTTTCTTCTCAACGTTGATGTCTATTTGAATGCTTCATTTCTCCTTTAAATCTAATAAAGAATGTCTATTTGTTGTATATTGTATTGATTTGTTTGGATTCTTTGTTTCTAATTTCATTATTTAGAGTTTTGTATGATATGAGTTTCTTAAAGATAAGGCACTAAATTTCTTCCTTATGAAAGTAAATCAATGGATGTTTTTATGAAGGACTAGAATGACATGAGCAATTTAAACAATATATGATACCATCAAAGTTTAATAGTATAATCTAGGTAACAAAATTTCTCTCCCACACAAGTATATTGCGTTAAAGCTTCACCCACAACATCAATTTCGATGTCCTTGTGCCTTGTTTTGCCATAGTGGGATTCACAGGTATTTCTATTGATGGCCATGTCATTGAAAGATAATATAAGTTCTTTAACAACATTTAGAAGTATTTTTTCAAGTTTATGCAATATCTACATATTATATGTGTTAGACTATTTGGATCCAAAGAAATATATGAATTTGTTGTCATTAGGATATTAATTGATTAAATGTATCATTTTTCATCTTTTTCCAATGTATTGTGTTTGAAATATTAATTTTGACTACATAGATATTAAGATAGGGCTTGAATACTATTATTATTACTTGTATAGTAACATGAGTTGATGGATTTTGCAATTAGGTTGTATAGTAATATGAGTTGCTAAATTTTGTAATTATGTTTGGATACTGCCTTAGGGGTAATGGGGTTTAAGAGAATTCTTAATAGTTAGGGAAAAATACCAGTAGATAACTTTAGTTATTTTATAAATCCGTCATCCTATTTGACCTCTAAATCCCGCAAGTGCACAGGTTAAGTCTAGTTATAGTATAAAAGATTATCGTTCTCCATAAGAATTGTAGGTTGAGTACTAACTAATCTCAAGTAAAATTATCTAGGCAGATCAATTGAGAGTGTGAATTAAGATTTAAATGTAAAACAGAGCTTAGCTATCAAAATAAGGTTTGATTCAATGGAATAAAAGCGTACTTAGCTTAAGGATCCCTTGTACACTTCATTATGGAATGAATTTACTTCTCTAACTTGGTTTACTGTTAATTATGATTGCTGGATTACCAAAATTAAGCTATACCTCATTGCAAGGCTACTAGCTACTAACCAAAGATTAAGTGCCCAGAATTACTCTAGTAATCACTCATCTAGGTAGCATTAACTTGCTTAGAATCCATTCTTGGACATTTCATCCTATGCAAAAGAATACAATCAGCTTAATTTCTAAGTCTAATTGATATTCCCAATGATCATGCAAGATTCGATTAATTAATTGATCATTTCAACCTAAAATCAACTAATCCATAATACAAATCCAATATTCCGGATATATTGGCTTGTTCCAGACAAAACAACAAGATCAAATCATAATTCAACAGTAAATCAAGCTAGATTATATAAAATTCAGTTCCATAACTCCATGAACAAGTTCACCTAAGCTAAGCACAAAGGTTTAGTGTGACAACATCACAAGATCAGAAGAAAACAACAAAACAGAGAAGGAAGTCAAACAGTCCATGAAGATCTACAAATTTCTTGCTTGATTCTTCAATTTCTTGCTTGAATCCACGCTAGATGATGCCTTTGGTGAGTATCGGTCTCTCCTAGGGCTTCTCCCAGCAGCTCCCCTTGTTAATTCTCAGTTTCTCCTCCTCCCCTTTCACAAGATTTCGCGCAAAACTTATATTTTTTATGTACACGGGGTCCAACATGGCCCGTGTTGTACCCCGTGTTTCTTAGTGAAAGTTTGAGCAGCAAGAAACACGTTGTGTGACACGCCCCGTGTTCTTCAGAAGCGAATGGCAGAAAGATACACGGGGTGTAACACGTCCCGTGTTCACTCCTGTGTTCTTCTCTGGATGACTCAGTGAAGTCTCGAACTAGTCCAGAACGAAACACGGCCCTGAACACGAGGTTCAACACGGCCCGTGTTCTTTGCTGAGTGAACAATCTTGCTTCAATACTTCATGATTTGAATGGTTTTGCCTCTGGATTCTTTTCTAATGCCCATATGTGTCATTTTATGACCTGAAAACAAAATATAGAGCATCTAAGTGTCCTTTTCAATCAATTTGCACAAAATACTAAGTAAATAAGTGGATGAAACACATAGAATTTAGGTGTATTTGTGCACTTATCACTATTACACATTAAACATAAGTTATTTAAAAAAATTGACATCTTAATCAAGATTTAAGTTATGAAAAATCAATTATCAATTTTGGTTATAAAATCCAAAAATTGGCATTGTATGTCAATTATTCAATAACTTATTAGAACTAAATGCATCAATTTTCTTGTAAAAAAATTGATATTGTTGTAGGTATTCAACTTTGATTCGAAAATAGAAGTTAAATATACCAAATATACAACAACACTAGTATATATGTCCAATAGTAATTGTAATAAAATATGTTAAGCAACTGACATTAAATGACTTTTCTACAATAATGTCTTTAAAAAATAGGAAGTTATCTTCTATCAAATCTCTTACATTTAATATTAAACATGCATACCAATTTTCATTATCTTGATCTTTTATAGCTATATTCTTATGAAAGATGTTTTTGACTAAAACAAACGGTGCCTAAATTTCCATTCAAATCCTAACATTTTCATCCAAATCCATTTGAGTAACACCTCGCATGCACAATTCACGTGGGCAACTAAAACATGAAAAATTGAATATTGAGAACATCATTCGTCTAATTTTGTTTTATTAAATCTGGGATTTTCCAGTTTCTCTAATGATCGATCTTTATTTTTCATCATGCGCGTGCTTACTAAATGGTGGTAAATTAGCTTGAAGAAAACTTCTTGAGCTCAATTTGGCATTAGTTTCTCTTCAGAAAAGAAAAGAATTTTCCTTTTGGTCTCAGATAAAATTTTGATCAAAGTATTTGATAATCCGTAAATAGTTTCTCCTTTTAAACGTCTTTAGGCGTGTTTAGATATATTATTATTTTTGTGTTTCTAGAAATTATATTAAAAAATTATTTATAAAATTATTTTCAAATTAAAGGAGAACTAAGAATAGGTGGTGGTGGATATTATAAATAAAGAAATATTTTATTAAATTGCAAAACTAATTTACAGAACAAAAATAATAAATTAAGAAAATATTTAAAATTTACTTCTTTTTTTATTTTTAAGTTATACATTTAGAATTATGATTTTTAAAAATAGATTTTTCTGTTTTTATAAATAAAAAATAGAAAATTATTTCCAAAATTAAAAAACAAACAAATCGTTTGTCTCCTTTCTCAAATGCTTTCAAAACTTCTAGTCCATTTGTTATTTTTCTAGAACAAAAGAAAATTTAGTTTTGGAGAATGGAAAATTCTGTCTCTTATCAAATTGAATAAGACTAAATTCAACAACCAGTTGCAAGACAATTTTCTCACCGTTTCTGAGATCAAATGGCGAAGTGTAGCTCGAACTCCATTTCATATTGTCCAGTAATGATCATGCGGAGTATTCCCTTACATTCACGCCATCCCCTTTCTTTATAAACAGAAAGAAACAACGGTTAAAAACTACATAATTATAAAATAAATTGGCATAGGGACATTTTTGTCAAGTTCCACTTAATTACCTGATTGCAATTTGAAGATAATACAAATGGCGATAAAAATAATCAATTCTGTAAGTACCCATAAAAGCTTCCTGTAGTGGATCATTGCATTCGTCATATCCTATTACATGCATATATACCAAAAACATAAAGTGTATCTCATTAGTTTTATTACATCTAAAAGTGCATAATATACATGGAAAAGAAGAAGTAATAATATATATATATATATATATATATATATATATATATATATATATATATATATATATATATATATATTACGTGAAGATACTTTCAGACGCACTTCCTCATTTGAAATGAGTCTGAAAGTGTCTTTGAGAACATGTTTCTTGTACCATTCAAAGAATTGCGACATTGGTGTATCAGCTACCATTTGCAGTAATGTAAACATAGGGTTACTTTTTCTTGATGTAGAGCAACATTTCTCGAAATCCTTTTGGATAAATATGCACTACCATTCTAAAGCAGCTTGCATATAAATTGAGTCTAATTTCTTTATATTTATGAAACCATAAAGAAAGACAAAGCGTTGGTAAAAAAAAACTTAAAATGAAGTTTCCATGTGGGACATTGGTAGCGTAAAAGGATGAGTAGTAATTTAGGCCAAGAAAATCAAATGAGCCAACAAGCAGCTTGGATTCCTCCTTGGGGAACCTCCCACAATAGACCGCATACTTTTCGGGTACGGGCACTCGCCTCTTATGAGTGGATCCATATACCTGCATTCGACGAGAAACTCATTTACTGCTTCAACTGAAAATGAACCCTCTTGTGTTTAGTCTGTCTTCAGTACTTCAGAAGATATTAGAGCATGGTCAATTTCAAATTTAAAAAGTTCTCACTACTGCCTTGGTTTTCTTGTAATAAAACTGATATTATTATTATTTTTCAGGATGATTAATAAGCCGACATTAGTTATTTAAACGTATAATATCATCAATATATGTATCACCATTATGTATGTTAGTTCATAATCGATATTTAACTTGTTAAATATCCTAAGTTGTATTGCAATTTAATAGTAGGGTTTGATGCCTTGTACGATTGGCTCTGAACACGAGAATGTAAGCCAGATCCACAAAGTGCAAAGGTGGACACAACATCGCTCTTAAATATCAAGTCTTGGGTATAACTTAGCTTGTCTAATCAATGTTTTTAGGAAATCTTTGAGGAACTAAGTGTACATTGCCCTTACCCCCTTACCATCGAAACATGAAGTCAAGGGCTCGCTTGGCAGCTTCAAGATCAAATTTTTCATTAGATAACGGCACGAACCAGTGAGAGTTCATGGTTATGCCTATCAAACCCTTCTGTGATGCCTGCATGTACCCATAATTCAAATATTAACTTGTCAATGAGATAACTGCTCGGATTATCCTTGAATTGAATTCATATACCTCATCATCTCAATGCCTTCCTACAAAGTTTTAAAAGCCAGTTGTTATAGTGCGCATAAAAAATCAACATGAAATGAAATAAAGAGAAGACTTGTTAAGAAATCTGTTGATTTTCATTTATCCAATTTATGGTTAGACTTTAAAAAATTTCCAGTCAAATAATACTGGGCTGGGCTAGCTGACATTATGGTCCATGACTAATTATAATTAAACTATTAATAGTATCATATTCATTTGGACCATACCGATGATATTCGTCCCCGTTGTTATGTCTGCGTTCCGTCCCGTTGCCTAAATAATAATATCCTGTTCGCATTGCATATTATCTATTCTCTACTGTATATTTTAAATTGAAATTCAAACCAATATTTACCTGTGTTAAAATTATAAAAAAAAATTAAGGTCAAGACTTTCATTGTACAATGAAATCAGCAGATCTTGGGCATAGGAGACTTAGCCCTTCCAAAACTTCTAAAATTATGTGTCAATATCATGTAATTATATAAAAAAAAATTAAAAATTATATAAAATATTTGGCCCCTACAATATTAAGTCAAAATTTGACATTCATAATTGAAAATTCCATCACTATTTTTTGAGTATAACAAGGTTGGAACGGCAGCTACCCATTTCACCAACGTCCATTTTCTTTGCTCCCAACCTTTGCTTTTGTGCCTCCATCACCTCTACCGCCATCGTCTAACTTACCCATTGCATTCTATTGCCTCCAAAGGCTTTCTTGTCATGCATTCTTTGTCTTAATTAGTTGTTTTCATATAAAAGGTTAGTTTTATTGCTTAGGATTTGTTTGATAATTTTACGAGAAATCTTTTAGATTTTTTTAGTAATAGATGTTTATCTTATGTTTTTTTATGTATTATCTAAGTATTGGAATGTTTTAGAACTTTGAATGTGGGTTGAATCTATCAATTTGAAGATTTAGGATTAGATGAAAAAGAAATTCTAGTTTTCATGTAATTGGGGTTTCTGTTTTAATTCAATTGGAATATGATCGTTTAAGGTTGACTAAGGTATTGCAATATTTGCATTGATTTTTTATTTTTATTTTGTATTGATTTTGTTAATGCTATAATTAATTTACTCTTGGATGAGGATGTAAATAGGTGATGTTTATCTGTAGAACTAGAATTATAATAGTTAACTCTTTGGCATTTTAAAAATGTACTTAATTCATATATTATAACATAGTTTTATTTGAAAAGTAGTTGATGAATTATTGTATGACTTATATATATGATGTAGAATAGATATAAATGTGCTCAAACAAAGGAAGTGGATGTACAATAGGGCAGGTCCTAATTGATTGAAAATAATAGTTGAATTTGTTAACCGAATGAATACATTCATTGCACATGCTTGTACAAAAGAGATTTAAAAAAAAAACTTAGAAGATTATTTATCAATGTGCTAAGTGTGAATGTAGGAAGATTTTTGTGTCTAATATAATTATTGAGCATTTTTATAGGAAAGGATTCAAACTTAATTATTGATGGTGGATATTCTACAAAGAAGAAATGCCCTAATTCAAAGCTAGATCTAGAAATCCAAATTAGAAAGAGGTAAGTTTTAGGTTCAAGGAACTAAGTAGTAGGAAAAAGGTAATGGTAATAGATGTTACATACATAAATTTTGGAGAAAATTTTTACCAAAATTTAGAAGAATCTCCTAATCCTAATGCTCAAGTGTTTTACAATATGTTGGGTAATGCATAGTAACCTTTTATATGGAAGTTGCAACAACCACACCATGCTATCATTTGTAGTTAGGCTATTGAGTATAAAATCAAACTATACCTTTTCAAAGTAATACTATAATGAAATTTTCTAGTTGATAATAGAATGCATGCCTAAAAGGAACCAAGTGCTTAAAAACTTACATAATGAAAAAAATAGTTTCAAAGTTAGGCCTCGAATATGAGAAGATATATTGTTATGTCAATGATTATATGCTTTATTACAAACAATATGCAAAGAGAGGGATTGCATTTTCTACAACTATCATTGCTACACATTCCAAAGATCTAGTCAAATATGATATTAGGAGATTTGTAACAAAAAATATTAGTATTTGCCCCTTATTCATAGACTTCAAAGGTTGTGTACATTGGAGTTAATTACTAGCTCAATGAGATAGCATTATGAAAACACTTCTAAGCTAAGGTTCTCTCTCACCCATCAAATGGAGAAATATGGAAACACTTTGATTGCACTTATCTTTATTTTGTCAATGATCCTAGAAATGTAATAGTAGGTCTATGTGAAAATGGCTTCACTTCCTTTGGCCAATTTAGACAAACCTATTCATATTGGCTTGCGATTGTGACCCCTTACAATCACCTTCCATGGATGTGTATGAAACAAGAATACATGTTCCTTAGTTTGATTATCTTAGGTATCTATAGTCTAAAGGCCAACATTAATGTCTATTTACAACCATTAATAGACAAATTGAAAGTTTCATCAGAAGATAGTGTATATACATATGATATAATTTTGAAATAAGATTTTACATTCTATGGACCATGAATGACTTTCTTACATATAGGATATTGTCCAATTGGTAAACACTTAGGAAGCTAGTATGCTTAACTTGTAAGGAGTTTTCTAAGGCTTTTATGTTAAAATATGATTGAAAGACTTCATTCTTTAACTATTATAGATATAGGTTGCCTTAAGATCACTTGTTTAGAAGGAGCAAAAATGCTTTCAAGAAAAATTAAGTAGATAAATCATATCCTCCTTTAAGAATTGACAGTGAAGACTTTTAGGAAAGAATTTTGTATATACCCAATGTTATGGATGAATGGTATGCAATACATGCTAAAGGGCATGACAAAACCCATAATTAGACAAAGCAAAACATTATTTGGAAGCTTCCCTGTTAATGGACAAATCTTATTTATCACAATCTAAATGTCATGTATATTAAGAAGAATATGTTTGACAATATGTTCAACATAGTGATGGATGTGACTAGTATAATAAATAATAATGTGAAAGTTAAGATGGATTTAGCTAAATTATGTAAGCATAATGAACTTAAGCTAGTTTAACAAGGCAATGGGAGGATGTTCAAGTTTAAGGCATAATACACATTGAATATGGAGTAGAAAAGAGTAGTTCTTGAATGGATAAAAAACTTAAAACTTTTAGATAACTTTGATCTAAACTTGCCCAGATGTTTGGATTTATGGGAATAAAGAGCCATAATTGTTACATGTTTATGAAACAATTACTTTCTATTACCTCTAAAACATTATTAGAGTCCATATGGAATACACTAATTAAGCTGAGTTTGTTTTTCAAGGACTTGAAATTAAGCATCTTATAAGAAGAATAATTGTTGCAAATAGAATAAAATATTCATGTCAAAATTTGCAAGTTATAATGAATATTTCCTTCACCTTTCTCCAATTCAATGGTGCACCTCCCAGTGCACTTGCCATATGAAGCTCTAGTAGAAGGCTTACTCTAATACCATTGGATGCACCATTTAAGAGGTAAATTTGTTAAACTTGTTAGGATTAAAAGCCAAACAATTGCATCAGAATTTAGATTATCCCAACCAAAGATCCATGTGAAATGATTAGATTAGGACAAGGATTTAATCATTACCTTTTTTAGATGATTCAAAAGTTTAATCGTTGATCACCTTTTTAACTTGCTTTCAATCGAAACTCTGAGATATTTACATGAACTTGCAAATTACTAATGAACATCTTATGGCCATTGATTGGAATTCTCCTCCTTTGCCATGTAGTGCTAGCTACACCCTTTCTAGGGTTGTGGTCAATAAAGGCTGCTAGGGTTTTGTAAGTTAGGATGCATGAATGATTATATCATTAACATCCAATAAGCCTATTTAAATAGGTGCATAAAAAATCCTAACTAATTAGGCTTTGTTCCATGTATAATTATGGGCTTATAATTAGGCCTTATAATTATAATATGAAATTCCTATATACTAGGCCTAAATAATTTAGCCTATTAATTCTAAATTCACTAGATTCTAAGTGTGCAACCTTACAAGCTTTCATTACATTAGCAATGATCATAAATCATATTAATGATTATAAATAAATGAATAATGAGTGGTGTCTAACAATATATCATTGTTATCTAAATAATGAGAACATCAATAATTTGACTAAACCTGCATAAGTGATCATCACCTTTTTATCTTTGACATCTAGATTGAGCACGAGACATGGACTGTGTCATTCTCATATAGCCTAATTCAAATGTTTCTTAATTCCTAAGTAAGCTAACTAAAGCAAATGTAATTGACATCCTATATTGATGTATCAGAGCATGGCCATACATTTTTCTCAGCCTTACTTAATTAAAGGGCCCACAGATGTTACTCCTATTATATAGGAGGAACTAGTTCCATCTTAATCACACAAATTCCTCCATATAATATGTGATACATCCAATAACTATCCTTGTATTCACTTAACCATGAGTGGCATAGAGCAGTATCAAAATGTAGAACTCACATGTAGGGAACTTTGACAATCTCAAGTTAAAGGACCATATTAATGATGATCATTATAAATCACTCATAACACTTATACAACGATCCATGTAATGTTCTTAGGGTGGGTCAGTCTAGTACACAAGTTCTCTAACTTGTACTCATGTGTAAACTTAATATCTCATATAAGTCACCACACATGCTAATCTTAACATATCAATGCAACCAAATCTACAATAATATATAACTAAGAACATTTAAAAATATAATTATTCTAGGGTTATTATTATAATTAAATATATTACGCAAATAATATATCTATAAATATGATAATTAGAATTACCTTTAAAATAGCATGATTCAAACTTACAATCATCCATATGATTAGTTTTAGGGCATATACACCAACAAAACTATCAATATTTAATTTGTCTTATTGATTAGTAGGTTCCTTCACACATTGATTTGTCTTATTAATTAGAAAGTGAAAAAGCAAGACCCATATGGAAGGATTTGTTTATAAAGTATACCTCACTAAAGAGATATTGGCCTTTTATTTACATTATTTTGAACCTCATGTATAATCCAAGAGGACTAGAATCTATAGGAATGATGAAAGTAGGAATGTAGAAAATGGTAAGGATATTTGGTCCATATTCAATTATCCTGGTCAACGAGGGCTAGGATACAAAAGCTAATATTTTTCAAACTAAGAGTACTCCATGGTTATAATGTATGCATTACTAAACTATAATAAGGTATAACCATATGTGAAGTGAGTGTTTAATATAATGAATTCAATTAATGTAATGATATATTTCATAAATCTTCAATAAAGACAAACAATATGACATGAGTTGCAACCTATTTAAATAAATGCTATGACATATGCTTCTAACCATAATCAACAAGGAGGTTAACATACACATTGAAAATGAATTCTCAACATGGCTTAAGAATTATGTAAGTTATGCCATATCCTATTCAATTAGAATTTTGTTCATCCTAGACATGAGTTCTATTGACACTAACAATGTAAACTTGTTTCATGACTAGAATCTTATTGTAAAGAATACGACCACTAATAAAAAAAACAATTAACATAGTGCAAGGACTGAAAAGAAAATTTTGTATATAGCCTATGTATTTTGTTAATGGCTATAAATTTCACATAAAATAATGGAGCCATTACAAGTCCACTTTTAACTTTAAGGTATGCATTAAGGCATCTAGTGATGGATGCCAAGAATATGATTACTATAGGAAACTTCAAAAGGCCGTCTAATTAGATTACAGTGGATTTCCAATAAATAAGGTAGTAATGTTCAACTATTAATAGTTTGATCTCATATCTAACAAGGGAACAATATTGAATAAAAAATATGATGTCATTGAGGTTAAAGCATCTCGACACTATAACAAGTTTGACTTCATCTTCGCTTAACAAGCTATGCAGGTATATTACACCGTAGATCCAAGTTGTAGAAAGGATTGCAATAACTAGTTTATTGTCATTAAAACCAAAGCATAAAGCATCGTTAATGCTCTATCAATAATAATGCCATAGTTGCTTTCTAGGATGATGAGCAACACACCTAATTGCTATCACACATTAACAATGAAGAGATCCATTCAATGAGGGATGAGTTAGGATATCTTGAAGTTGTCCTCATTGATGATGTGCTATCACATCTCTACTTTAGAGCATATGACTAGCATGGAAAGTCACCATGGAGCAACATCCTATAAGCCTAACTCATAAGCAATGTAAGATACAATGCAATCACATATAAGTAACTTGACTTATGAGCAATACAAGTTAATACCACACAATGCAATACAGTTAAATTCTACTAAAATTTCAATAGAGCCGCCCCTATTTCTAAAGGCTAGCTAGTGGCAAATAATGCACAAAAGAGAGAGCTACTTGCCCAGAAATCACATTAAAAACCTATTATACAACAATGTATACTCAAAGTTCAAATACAATTATAGTAATGCAAAAAAAATGAACTTTCTATTCAACTATCTATTGACTTACCATGCACCATAAGCTCATGTACATTCTTCAAATCTCCTTACTAAAGATATGAAATGTTAGTTGCTAGTTAGAGTTCTAAAAATAAAACATTTTAAAGGGGAAAAAAGGGAAAAAAATGAGTTTGGATATGAAATGTTAGTTGCTACTTAGGGTTCTAAAAATAAAACATTTCAAAGAGGAAAAAAAGGAAAAAAATGAGTTTGGAGAACCTAATAAGTAAATAATCTATAAGGATCATAAGCATTGAAAATTTAAGTATGCAAAACCTTATGAATAATTTAGGTCACTAAGATCCAAAGAACTTCTTAGGTTCCAAAATACAAAGTTTTACTTCCATAATTGAATACAATTATATGCTTCACATATATAATAGTTAAGTAAAATAATTGCTTTTCGAACTTAAATTCTTTGTCTTCAAACAAAGTATGAGATACAGTTAAAAAAATATAGATAAGCATTTCAATTTGTGGATTTGGATCGAATGGTAATTTCAATAGAGAACTGATAATTACAATTTAATATTCAATATTTAATATCACCTTTCACTTTATCCTTCCCCCAATTCAATATCCCCTTATCCCTCCACCAGTTCAATTTCATAATCAATTTAATTTTCTAGTGCACATGGAGTTTCTTAAAGAAAATATCTCCAATAATCTAAATTTGCAAGACACAATTGGTTTAAACCATTTCACTATTTTAATAAGGGAAACATTCATCCATTAAACCTTATACGAAAGCAAACAATTTAAATATGAACATTCTAATTCCTATTAAGAACTTTAAACCTAATCATTTCTTTTGTCATGTAAAATCACTTGAAGAAGCTCAATATTACATTTTTCATACAAACTAACTTTTTAATACACTAGGAATGCATAAAATGATTTTTTTTTAATGCCAATAACATACAAAGCAATTTGTTAGGATACAAACATCAATTCTAAGTAAAGTGAGCTTGAGTATTTAGTTTTAACCCGATTACGAAACATGGATGAATTATTTGATCCTTAGTGTGCAAAAAATGAGTGTCAGGAGTAGAGTTATCTACTCACCTCACGAGTTTCCAATAAGATATATATTATGCCCTATTTCTTAATTCCCATCTTCCTTTGAAATTGTTTGGTAGCTCCCAAGATTTAGACTATTCACAATCTGTACATTTACAAACCATTCAGTTCCAAGAGCAACTGTTGACTTCTAACGATTTATTCTATTCAGTTATATCTAATAATTACAATCTAATAAGAGCACTCAAATATTTTAACGGTTAAGCTTTTAGCTCAAGTAATATAGTAACTGCTCAATTATCTTTCTCACCTTATTCATTAGAGTTTCTTAAAATCAAATAACAAATTTCAATTGATAAATTCCACAGTTTATCAATCTACCCACTTTCACCCAAAATCCCTAAGAACCAAATTGTATCTGTGGGATGATGACGACATAGAGGTTTTTACTACACTGTTGCAGCTAGAGATGCGAGTGCTAGTTACGTAGTTTCTAGGTTGTTTTATAAAATAAATATGAATTAATTTAATCATTTTAAAATTTTCAATTAATTCAACATCTAATTTTATCAAATAATTTTAATACAATTATCTAACTTATCAACTATATAATAGATAACTTATTAACTATTTATACCGAATAGAACAAAAAATAAAGGAAAAATGATGTGAGTGCGCGTATATTAAAAAAATTGATATATATATATATATATTTATGTTTATGAAAATAAAAAAAATGGATGTAAGTACACTAAACTTTGAGGGAGATGAATATAATTTACTCTATCAATTATTTATCCAAGAAAAAGGAGGAAGAAGATGCTTCTTAGTTCTTATGTACCCATGGCCGTGGTTACTCACATTCATAAAATAGCATTAGTACACTTGTTGGAAGACATTTATCATACTAATTAATGACTTCGATATCAATAATTGGGAATAAATCATGTATTATTTTGTCTAATTATGACATCTCTTCAAGTGTAGCCCGAATCCCATGCCGTAATCCAACAAAGACCATGCGAAATTTCCCTTTGCATTCACGCCATCCCTTTTATTTATACAGACACATACTGTAAATAGAGAGACAGAGCATAAGAGAAAGTTTGATCCATAGAAAGTTACATGGAAAAGTATAAATTTTTAGGAATTATGAGATAAGTAAATTATTTAATCGATAATATTATAACTATTTAATAAAATTTGACGAACAGAACTTCATAAATTTTTTTAAAAAAATTAATTTTTATTGTTAATAAAAAATTTAAGTACTGGTCAAAAAGTAACTCAAAAAATTTATAAGGGAATATATTTCTAAGAAGTTTAACTTCTTATAAATATTTATTTTTTGTGTAAATCAAATAACTCTTTAATCTTAAGAATTAAACTTTTGAAATTTTCATATAGCAGATAATGTTTTTGTTTTATGGTTTATTATTTAGTTCCAAATTTTTCAAAAGAAAAAAAATGTACTAGAGAATAATATTTTATCACAGGAAAAATAAGAGCAAACAAAGTTCCAATGAAAACAAAAAGCCCACTCGCTAAAGTTATAGTAACTACTAGAGACTATGCAATAGCATATCAGCTAAAGAATAATATTTTACGGAAGCGACTTATGTCCCTGCGAAAAGTCTTTTTCCATGTAGTAATTAGTTGATATGTAGACACCATCTTATATTTTAGGGCATACAATTCTTTATTTAGGGCATATTTTTATTTATTTTTTAAAATAAAAACATAAATATTTACTTAGGGCACAAATTGAAAATTAATAAATTTATAAATCTATTAATTTATAAACTATAAGCTATTTAAGATAGCTTATTAAATTAAAATTATTTTTATCATATTAGTGTGTAAGAACTCTCTAAAAATTAATTTATAACTTAATAGATTATAAATTAGATTATTTATTATGTGAAATAAACCACTACAATATAATATATTGAGTTGGGAATTTGACTTTGAAGAGCCTACCATTAGACACTGCTTTTGCAAAGACAAAATAGATTATTTTATAATTAAAAAGACAAATTAGTTATTATTTTATTATTAAAAGATGTAGCAATGAGAATTATTCTACACACACAGGATGGATATCCTAATGGCAGTTTTAATCATTTTACAAAAGTCCCAATATTTTTCTTGAGGAAATTCTTGAACCAGTTAGTTAAGAGTTTAGGATACCACTTTAAGCCATTCTTGTAATCTACAAAGTTAATGCCATATCAGACAACATAGCCTAAACTCCTTTCAAAATTTTCCAATGGTGATGATGCAAAATATCTCCTTACATTCGATCCATTCTTGCCATTTTCAAAATATATGGATTAATGCTGAATCATTAATTAACATTAAATTATAAATAAATTGAGAGATATATAACATGAGATTTTCTTACTTGATTGCCATATCATAGAAATGATGAAAATAGTAATTAATTCTGAAGGTATCAGTTAGAGCTTTCTCAACTGTTAGTGTTGAATCATCAATCTCATTTATACCTTAATTAACGTGCAAATAAGTTTTAGTTTTACATACATTTTTGCCCTAACAGGTTAAAAACAAAATGCCAAATATTACTTACCATTTTTAGTGACGTAAATTAAGGAGATGTTATATAATTTAATAATAGTCTCTTTGTACCTTATAACGATGGTATTGATCAACAGCCACATTTTCGTTACTTCCATTGGCTATTTTCTCTGCCATTTTCACACAACATAATTGATATTTGAGTACATGAAATTCGACTATAATTCATTATTTATAACTATTTTAAGAAAAAATAAATTAATAAAAAATAGACCTGGATATTTATGAGCGAAGGTGTCCCAAATACTTGGTCCTTTCCCTCATTCCTTTGCATCACCTTCATACTAAAATACAACATAATTTCATTAAAGGTAACATAATTTTAATATAAAATATAAATTAATACCTGGTAAGATAAAGAAGCTATCCCGAAAATAAAACCAGGCGGAAAACTGCTCCGATTGAGAGAAGCAACACTGTAGGTGTCTGAGAAAGCTTGAATGGCGCTGAGATAAGAAGTAAAAGACTGACAATGAGTTGGCCTTTCAGTGCCATAGCTAGCTATTTGCTTATTTCAGTTTGACAGATATCCTGGTTTTGTTTTAGGTCTTTATATAAAAAATGGTTCAAGATTTGGTGAAATTTTATATATTTTGAGACTTAGTGAAACAAAATTCAACCAATCTAAGGAATTTTTTTTAAAACTGATTGAACCCTAACTCTTATTTAATAAAAGTAAATCAATTTTACTAATATTTTATCACATACGCACATAAGAATAAGTTACAAAATAAAGAAATGACTTTAATATTTTATTTTATTTTATGAATAATATTACTTTAATTATTACCTTATAATTTATTTGTTATATCTATTCATATGATAATTTGATTCAAACATTGTGCTATATTAAGAACTAAAAAAGTATAATATATTAATTCTATATTTCATATTTTTGTATATTTCATTTAGAAAATAATAATATATTATATACTTCACTGAAAAAATTCATTTTTTCCTTTGTTGTCATGTTTAACAAATGAAACTTGTTTTGGTATGTTTGTTCTAGCGCACGATTTTGGATTATGTTGGGAGTTTACAAACTTGAAACCTAACCTTGAAGCTATCTTTAGGGCTTAGTAGGATCACTTTAGTTAGAGGATGTTCATAAACAGGGAAAAATTTTCTAGTCCTATACGAGGATAGAAAACTCGATACTATCTTAATTTATTTTTTACCATGTAGATTAATTTTTCATGTCATCTATCCCATCTGGCCATTCCTCACCTTCCTTAATGTGACCCTCTTCCATGAATTAATTTCTTCCTCCTCTTTTTTCAGGGTTAATCTCTTTCCATGAAGTCATTAACCACTAAAATCTTTTCCCGCTAAATCTAAAGAGATGTCTTCAGAGTTCGTGGCCCGATTTTTGGGGAAAAGTTATTTACAATGGAGTTCAAAGTCCATGATATTCTCAGTGCTGTTTCATAGGCGCATCATCATTTATCAAGGAGGTTGGTTCTCTTCTCTGTTAATACACACGTTGGAATCATATTTTTTGTTGCCAAATAATTGAAGTAAGAAATTTGAATTTCTTCTTATTGTAATTTCGTTTGAACATTATTCTAAAACTCTAACCTTTCCAATCTCGTGCTGATTAATTTTACACTCTTGTAGCCTAAAATCTTAGTTCACGGTTTCTACCTTTTGCTTGTTAATACTAAATTAAAAAGGAGAGAATTTTGTTTAGAAGATCGGAATTAGTTCTTTTTTGCTTTAGTAGAGTCTTGTTGTGGGATCCAATATCGTCCAGTTTAATTGGTTTTCTTCTTTTTATTTTCACCTAATTTATAAATCTGTCAACACCAATTATTGATGCAATAAAAAGTTATCTTATTGAATTTTGATGCTTTCAGGGAATGCATGCATGGCTGAGGAGCAAAAATCACCTATAGGTAAATATTTTTATTTTGTATATTGAATTCTTTGTCGTTTACATAATTGTGTTTGGAATATGTTTTAATATCAACTTAGCTATGCATAATTCTATTACCAATAAAGTAAGATATTAAAAATATAAATTTTATGACTCTTTTTTTTTACAAACTATTCAAATATATTTCTCTGACATTACTTCATGTGTATTTCACATATGTTATGTAGATGAAGTTCATGAATTTATTGATATAGAGTCTTCAGACAATGAAGAGGATGATGATATCATAATGAAATTTGGCAAATTTTTAACTCAGAATGAAGATGACTTGAAATTAAAGATTGGGATGATATTTTCAAATGAAGATGAGACTTATCATTTTTACAATACATACGCAAAAAAGATTGATTTTACTGTGCACAAAAATCAATATTGAAGGCTAGGAGATGGAACGATAAGGAAAAGAAATTTTGTATGTGGAAAAGAAGGGTTTAGGAGGCCAAAACTTTCTTCACAAGTCATAAAAACTCACCATTTAGAAACCAGATGTGGTTGCAACACAAAAATATGTTTACCATTAAGAAAGATATTTGGATTATTTTTGATTTTGTTTTTAATTACAACCCTAATCTTGCTAAGCCAAGTAAGCAAAATATGCTCCAGTGACAAGGGTATATAGATACCATGCAAGCAAATATGATTGGAGTAATGGACAGTGCTAGAATAAAACCATCTGGCATATATTCTTACCTTGTTAAGAAAGTTGGCGGTGCTAAAAATGTTGGATTCTTGAAATTTGAATACGATAATTTTTTACATGATAGAAGAAAAAATCTTTTATCAGTTGGGGATGCATAAAGTGTAATAAATTATTTCAAGCATTAGTAAGCAAATGGCCCATCCCTTTTTTACATAATTTCAAGTGGATTCTAAAAATTGTATGACAAATTTTTTTTGGAGGGATAGTTGATCTTTGACAAATTACAAGTGCTTTGGAGATGTGATCATATTTGACATCACTTTTCAAACAAACAAGTACAATTTGATTTGTGCACCTTTTATTAAAGTTAACCACTATTACCAAGATGTTTTATTTGGATGTGTTTTTTTATTGGATGAGACCACTGGCTCATTTGTTTAGTTGTTTGAATCATTTTTACAATCAAGAGGAGGGCATCAACCAAAGATAATTTTTAGAAATCAATGTCAAGCAATGGCTAATGCTATAGAAAATGTTATTCTTGAAGCGCAACATAAACTTTACTTATGGCATCTTGGCCACAATATTGCAAAACATCTCTTGCATTATTTGAGAAAGCTTGATTTCAAGGTTATATTTAATAGATGCTTGTATAATTGTGCGATAGAGAAAGAGTTTGAAAAAGCTTGGAATCAATTGCATAAGCTAGTTGATTTTTCTCAAAGTTCATAGCTTGAAAGATTTTATAAGCTTTGGCAAACATAGTGGCCCACATTTAGTAAAAATTATTTTTCAGCAAGTATTTTTTCCACACAAAGAGGTGAAAGTATGAATAATACCTTCTGCAAACTTACATGCAAAATAACAATTCTTTCTTAATTTGTACTTTGTTACAAAAAAGTCTTGGAGCATAAGCGTCAATCAAAATTAATGAATGACTTCTGATGTAACCAAAGTGCACCTCTTTCAGTGAAAAGACTTGTAAGTATGGCTAAACATGCTGCATAAAAGCACACACATGCCATTTTTGAAAATTTTTATTAGGGACTCTTCGAATCTCTTTCAGTCGCTATTTAAGATATTAGTTATGATGGAATTTTTCATAATTATTTTTTAGTTAAAGATTGTGATGACAAGAAATATGTTGTAAAATTTAAGCCTTTTGATTGCATAGTGGAATGTACTTGCAAGAAATATGAATATGTAGGTATCTTATGCTTACATACCTTAAGAGCTTTGAGTTGTAATAATATTTTCAATAAACCTACTCAATACATTCTCAAAAGATGGATAAAGAGTGCCAAGATGGTTTTAGAAGCAACGACAAGGACAAAAAAGTTGTTGGAACAATAACAACATTTTATTTGCATAGAAGCCGAATAATGCAGAAAGCTATTCATTTTGTTCCAAAAGACACCGTAATAAATGAAGCAAAAAAAATGGCTATTAATTTCATAAAGCATGGGATAAGATATTTAGATAAAATGTTAAGAAGGGTGGAGTTAGGAAAAGCTACCATTGATAAGAAGCAAGAAGTTAGTAATGAGTTTGATGACCAAGAGAAGAATGAGTTGCCTAATGATTTAACTCCACAACCTATGTTGGATCCTCCACTTGTAAAGTTGAAAGGACTAGCAAATGCTATAATTAAAAGCCAGCTTGAGAAAAGAAAAAGGAAAAAGAGCATATTGCAAAGCAAGGAGAAAAATGATGGAGCTCAATCATCAAAGCCTTCAAGATAAAATTATACTAATAATAGTTAGTGAGAAAATATATCTACACACACACACACACACACACACACATATAGCTTTATTTTTCAAATTAATATATTAAACTTTTACTATTTATGCAAGGCTTTGATAAAAAGGTTGGATTGTTAACACCGTTAATAGATTTCAATTTTCCAAATATCCTACAAGTTAGTAATGAACTAAACACAATTTCAAATACTAGTGTTTTGGAGGTATGTCTAATATTTAATGCTTTAGAATTGATTAATCTTTGCATATAAATATGGATTGGAATTTCAATAATTTTTCTTTTAGGGTTCATAAAGTTCTAACTAGGTCTGAATTGATAATTCCATGCATGTTAATGCCTCGGGTTTGTATTTAACTAATATTTTCTTTCATTTTTATTTGTGGTTAAGTTACTTTGCAATCATAATTAATTCATGTAATGATTTTTGGTTTACTAGTCTTCTATTAATAGTAATTCTGTTATTTATAAGCACTTTATTTTGAAAATTAGTTATAATAATTTTGATACTTCATTTTTACATGTTGAACATCACTCTTGCAGAAATTTCATAGGGCAAAGTAAACTTTGAAGATTTGGCATGTTTTTACCAAAGATGAGAACATGTCACTATTCATTACCTTTTCTTTAATGTAGTTTAACATTGATTACTTTATACTAGTATACACAAAGGAGTTTACAATTGTGTTTCAATCAATTACAATTATTTTTAAATCAATTTTAGAAAAGTATGATTATATTCTTTCAAATGCTTAATGTTTCATATAAGTCATTTTATCGGAATGGCACTCATTTTTATCAAAATGCTTAAAAAATATATTCATTTTATCAAAGTTTAACCTTCCCATAACCTATTCATGTTTCAATTTAGAAGAACAAAAATCATTCTTAGGTGTAACAATCACCATCATTTGGAACATAAATATGACATAAATGATGTCTATAAAGTTAGGTTGCAAACTATAAAGACCAATAGTTTTGTTTTTAATATATAATATAGTCTTTAGGCAAGTGCATTGGACAACAGGGCACAAAGTGTACAAAGGATCTTTGATAGTGAAGTATGCTCCATTATAATTTAATAACATCATTCCATTTTCAAGTAATGAGTCATTACATAATACTTTATGTCAATTGACTAAATTAGGCATAGACCATAACAAATAAATTGAAATACTGGGTAAACCATGGATGGATAATTCATAAATATCAAATTGCACAAGAAATTATTCAATCAACCTTTTAAACTACATGTCTAGACCATTATTCAATTGATTTACACAACCCACTAATACAATAAAGACTTTCATTATTCAATTTCTTGTCCAAATGACTCCTAATCTATGAATAATACTTACACATTCTGATACACAAAAAAGGCCTGGTATCAAGAAGCTTTCCAATAAAATGATAAGTCTGTCAATAATATTTACACATTTTGATACACAAGAGAGGCATCTACAACCACAACCAACATTCATAGACATAAAAAAAGAAGCTACCAGGTGCTTCTACTACATAACACAAACTCAACTTCAAGATCAGGCTTTTATTAGCTTTGTTTCTTTCAATACTTTTTGGCCCTAAATATGGTTGATCCAATCCTAGGATTTGCACTTTCCAAAACATGAAAAATGAGAATCTATTAACCATACTTGTCACTTTAAGATTCATAGAAACATGAAATTTACAAGAAAAATATTCCTTATAAATTTCTAAAAATTTGCAGACATACCTATGCATAGCCCACATTACTTTTCTAATATTTGGAGACATAAATTGCAAAATATCTAAATGAAATTGCAATTAAAACATTGATGCATATGATAGTAAGTTAAAATAAGTAATATGCATTTACTATTCCCTCTCAATTTCAAGAATAATGAAAAGAAAAATTCACACTTGAACCCACCATGTATCCAAAACTTATGCAAAATCAAAATATAAAGAACAAAAAGAAGTAGTAAAGCAAAATTGCTTGCCCTTTCATCATGAACACTTTCTATATGTGTAAGGTCGTGAGCGCCAACTGTAAGATATCAATTGAAGAATGGTAATGTGTTATAGTCCATAACAAAGAACACAAAAATATGAATGATGTAAAAATTAAGGAGAGTAAAAATAAAAAATGGAAAATATTTTCCCTTTTCTTTTCGGTACCATAAAAATAAGATGAATGAAAAGTGGGGAAAGTTTCTGAAGTTACTTATCCAACCATCACAAAATTTATTGAAGATATAATTTAATGAGAATAGATATATAATTTAGCATACTTCAAGCATATACTTCAATTCCTCCTAATTTGTCCTCACTTTGGAGGAAGTTATTTGCTTGATATATTTGTACATTTTCATCACAGTATACTAGTTCTTAGAACACTCACAAAATGCCATTAAACATCAAGTGAACATGAAATAAAAGAAGTTAAAAAAAGGAATTTTCAAAAATAGTTTGCAAGTTAGCAAAAAATTGATCATAATACATACAAATGACTTCAATGAAAAAGGCATGCAAGACATATAGCTCCTAAAATCTCAATCTAATATATATTTAATGAACTAAAATAATCATATCCATGTATTGCTATCCAAATTCTCAATGAAATGCCATTCCATATCAAGTGGAAGCTATAATTGAAAAATATCATTAAATTAAACTCCTCCTATATAGGATTTTACCCAAATAATAAAAGTGCACTACAATTGAGAATTGTTAACAAATGTTCAAACATCATTGATTTAGAAATATGAGATAAAAATAAAAAATTTTGAGATTGTATGTGTTTAAGGAGAAAGGAACACTCAAATCTATTCAAACAAACTTAAGGAGCTTTCTTAATGAGTTCCCAAACATAGTTTTCCCTAAAACATGATTGTCAGTGTCATAAACCTCTTAAAGAATAGAAATTAGCTTAGTTTTGCTAGCATAACCACTTAGATCTCTTAGGCATCAAGGCCTAACTACATAGCTACTTGTTAGATGTGTTAAAGCACTGGAGGGACACAACAGCCACACCTTTCATGACGATAAACAAGGTCACAATTTTTTAATACTATTCTTCTAATAATCATGATTAAGATTATCCAGCACTAAGCACTTAGTTATGTTTTTCTTCGCGGTCCATCCCAATTCTCTAAAGCTAGTAAGCCACCAATCTCCCAATGAAAGACAATGCTCCTATGAACTTCAATGAAAAGATAGTGAGAAGATCTAAGGCTTTGAATTCCAATGTGAAGCACTTTCTCATAGAAATCAATTGATGATCTCCAAAAGACTTATAGAAATTGGCTAACAACTTCGAAATCATTCCATTTGATTTAGTGAGAGAAGATTTTATTATTTTAATGCCAACAATTTAATTGGAGATTAACTGAAAAATAAAAATAAAAAGGAAAAAGAGGAGAAAGAATTTGTTTGCAGAAGAGAACGACATTAAGGAAGGTGAGGAGTGGCCAAGTATGATGGATGACATGGAAATTTTATCCATATGGCAAAAAATATATTGAGGTAGTATAGAGTTTTTTATCCTCTTGTAAGATGGAAAATTTTTTTGTAGATTGGAGGAGCTATCAAATACTATAAAAGGTGGAAGTCAAAAACAAATTTAAGTTTGAGTTCAATAAGGATGCACAAATGAAACTATTGGTTTATGATCAATTTGATCAATAATCAAGGACTACATTTATAAGGACATCATAGATTGTTAGGAACTTACTCTCTCTTGATATTTTAAAACTTGCTCCAGATCATTATGCTACAAAGTTGCTTGTTTTGGTGGGAGTCATTTTCATTAAAAAAATAGGATAGACTTCCTTATTTATGACTTAATAGCCAAATAGTTTCTGAGAGGTAAAATACAAATGTTTGTCTATACTATTCATCTCATGTGATGAGATTACAATAGAGGAAGAATAATCCCTTAACATGTATTCTTGTTCATAGAAATCAAAAGGAATTAGAAGGTAGATGAGTGAGATAATGGGTGATCAGTAAAAGCAAACATCAATTAAAATTGTAAATAGCTATGATTTAGGTATTTATGAACTAATCAATTTCTATATTTTGACACTAGCTCAATGTTAGAATTTCTCTCTAATTACATGTTGTGATTGAAAGTCACAATTTGGGTTTATAATTAAATTATATATGAAATTCTAGTAATTAATTCCAAAATTTTATATATCTTAAGACTTACTAAAACAAAATTCAACCAATTGAAAAATGAAGGGAATTTTTTAAATTAAACCCTAACTATCATTTAATAAAATTAAAATCAATTCTACTAATATTTTATCACATGTGCACATATGAATAAGTTACAAAATAAGGAAATGTGACGTCAATATTTTAGTTAATTTTAAGCATAATACTGCTTTGTTTGTTATCTTGTAAATTATTTGTCACATCATAATTTGAGTCAAACTATTGTGCTATATTTAGAAATAAAAAGTATGATAAATTAATTTTTGTAATTAATAATTTTTAAACATAACATTATTTTTATATATATATAATTGCTTGGGGGTTAATTATAATACTCAGGAGAAAGAAAGTATGCCCGCCGGATCAAAATGCTTTAGCAGGTGAAAAACGTGACAAAATACTTCCGAATAAAGAGTTTAGAAACTCAGGTGATATAGACGTGAGTTACAGTACTTGGTTGCTGGCTGTTCCTCTCATTCAACACGAGATCTCCATACATGAATCCGCCCAATGAAATGAATGACCATATACCTCAAGTTGTTGGGAAAAATTTTATTATCAAATTCATAACATTTTTTATAAGATTTATAATTTTTTTATAAAAATATTACAATAACTTCTAAAATTTTCGTGCTGCAATTATCATTGTTTTGTATAATAAAATTTATGAAAAATTGTAAAATTTTATAAAAAAATTATAAATTTTAAATAAATAATTACACTTTCATAATTCATATTATTATGAAAAAATAATATACTTTATAAAAAATATTGCGTATGAAAATTATCATACAAATCACAATTAATTAATTGTTACTCAACTTGAAGAAATATGTAATAATTCCCCTATATATATTATATTAATGTTTGATGCATTCTATTATATATTCTTTTTGCTAGATTCTCCAACTTCCATCCGCTGCATTGCAAAAGATAAAATGAAAAGGAATTTTATATTTATATATTGCTTAGCCAGAGAACTATAATTAAAGAATTAAAAGAGGAGGACAAGAGATGTATTTACCGTTTCGTCTTTCATTGAAATATAGCTGAAAAAAAATTAATCTTTTAAGTCTTATTTGATAATTAACTGATAGCTGTAACTGTTAACTAATTCAATTAACTGTTAACTAATAACTGATTGTATTAGTTGATTTAACCAACTGATTGTATTAATTATTTGAATAAAGTGTTTGATAAAATTAGCTATTTATAATTAGTTGTTTATGTATAAAATAACATATAAAGATATTAATATATTTTATAAATTATTTAAATATTTTTTATTTTATTAATATTTTAATAATTTTAATTTAATATATTATTTAATAAATTAAAATTTTATATATAATATATTATTATAATTTATTATAAATTAAATACTTCTTTAAAATTAAATTAATATAAATTTTATAATTAATAAATTTATTGATAAGAAATCAATATTTATATTTATTTAATTGTTATATAAAAAATAAATATTATAATTTTATCATTTTATATTCTCTTGAACTGCATATCCCATTTTTAAAAGAAGAGGAAGATTTTTTTTTAAAAGGCAATGCAGTTTGGCCTTTTTTGCAAAAGCACAGAAAGTGCTCTTCCCTTCGTCCAGGTGGCTGACTTCATGGCCACTGTGGACCTACGTTTGAAGATTGGTATAGAAATAAAGAAGCAGACAATGGACGCAGATGCAGAGACAGCTGAAGGCAGACAGGAAAATATTAAAATTAATGGAGGGTAATTCAATCTTTTGCATATAATTTATTCAGTGGTTAATTCAAAACGTTGCTTGCTCCAACTTTTCCAAAATTAGCTGTTTTGAGAAGAATAAGCTCTTTGAAATAGTTAATTACCAAACAGGTTATTAATAGTTTTTAATTGATCAACCAACTAATTTAGTCAAATCAGTTAAAAACTATCTAATTCTCCAAAACCTCCTTAACTCTGTAAACCATACACTTTCCTTTGTATCTCATTAATATCCTCTCTCACCGAATCCTCACACAGACTTCATCTGCAGATTTTTTTATGCTACTAAAGGAGTTTCAGAATTTTGCCAATAATCCTATATCTCAACTAACGCAAATAATCTATGTCAAACTCAGTAAATTAATGAAAATTATATATATATATATATTTCTAAATTTTTAGAAAATACTATGATTCTTTGATATAATTTCTTAATTTATTCAAAAGTAATTTGCGGCATTATGCACAAAAAGTAATATTATTATTACTATATATATAAAGATGAAGATATAAAAATTTATGAAAAGTCGGAGTTGGAGCTCCTGCATGCCCGCACCGTTCCCTCCACCCCTATAGAGTGCCGAAGTATAATCTGAGTAAACTAACCCAATTGTCGCAAAATTGTTTTGAAAAAGGTAAAATAAAAAAGTGTATATTTTTAAGTTTGTGCTTGTTTATAAATAGAATGATAATTAATATGCATTCTCTTTTGGTGAGATTATTTTCACAACCGAAATATTTAATGATGAACAAATTGTGTTCGAAAATTTATTGCTCAATTAATTTTTATTGTATTAATTACACTTTTCTATAAAATTGAAATATTTTTCTCTTTATATTTTTTGACAGATATTATCTTCTTTCCTACACTAATAAAGAAATAGAATTTATTACGCGGGAAAGAAAAAAAAAATTTCAATGGCCTGTTAATTAAGGATTTGAGATATTACTCAGCATATTTGGACAGTGTTAAATAAACCTTAAATGATTAATATGATTGTATCAACACATGTAACAATTAGTTTAGTTTTCATATGTCAGAGATTTTGAAAACTATTGAGCGGTATAATTGAATTAACGATAAGTATTCCTCGCATGCGGAAAAAAGGGATATGCATAAAAAATTTGCAAGTATTATAATAAAAACTCGTACTTTTATCATTTTTGTTTACAAAAAATAGTATAAAGGTAGAAATGATTTACATAAAATTTTCAATATCTAAATATTATGAAAAGAATAATTAATAATTAATATAATAGAAAGTAGTGATAGAAAAATCGGTTAATATAATTTATCAACCATTAATAGGTTGTGATAATAGCTAATGGTAAGATAGTCAAATCACGAAATGCTCTGTGACTAAACAGGATGTGGTGGATGATTCAACTTTTAAATATTATCATATCTCATTTGAATCAATTGATAGTAGCAATTTTGATTTCCTTTTTGATGTATACGATGGAGCTAGTTTTAAATAGTCTAGATATGAGTCTACATAAAAATTTCTCTTACCCTGATTTGCACTAACCGATGGTCATCAATAACTAAAAATTTTGTTTAAACGAGTTGGCTTGATGATGTGTTTTTCTTATAAAAAATAATGCCGTGATTAAATGGTAATTATCAAATTGCCAACAGACTTACACTACAAAAAGAAAGAAAAAAGTGATTTTTACCTACAGTGAAAATCATTACTATAAATTTAAAATCTGTTATTATGTTCTATTTCAAACTATACCTACAGAACCTTTTCTCGTAAGTCTTAAGTGAGATATAGCCGCAAAAATAATCCGTGGGTATACAAAAAAATTTCTATCACTAAAAGTGGACTTCTTATTATACCCACAATTATATCTATCACTAAAACACATGAATTCAAAAAAGAAATAATAATTAGCAGCCATCTTGAAAATTATAACTTACAAATAATTATTTATTTTGGCAATCTAAAACTTAAAATTCATTACAAAAATTATGTATATAAACGAATTAATCAATCAATAAACTTTATAAAATAAATATATTTTTATTTTATATTTCATTTTTTTCAAGAGCTAATTAAGTAATTAGCAACTAAAGTAGAACAGAGTTTCACTAAAAGAAAAAAAAGGGAAAACTATAGCAGCTTTGAATTCAGTCCAAGTGAATACATGACAAATAACAACTATAGTAGGATTTCCCTAATGCTTCATTTGGCATGTAATTTTGTAGAATTGATTTCATTTCATTTCAATTGAAATGATTTCAATTTATTTATAAATGAACTTCATCGTTTGGATACTTTATTAAAAATAATGATTTCAATTCATTTGTAAATCAATTATTTTATTTGAAATGTATGAAAAAATATATGAAATTTAATTAAAAAATAAATTTTGATGGTATTATAATAAATATAATATTAGAAAAAAGGTAAAACTTTCGTATGAAATATTTTTTTGACCAAATGAAATGAATTCTAGTGAAATCCTTACTAAATTGGATGGATTTCATAATGATACAAATGTAATTAAAATAGGAATTGCAAATGAAATGAAATCCTTTTATATTTAAAGCCAAACACCATTTTTTAAAAAAATTCATTTGAAACTGAAATGAAATCTTATTTTTATGTTGCCAAATAAGAGGTAAGAGGAAAAAAAAATGGTATAGAAGCCTTGAATTCAATCCAAGTGAATGCATAGCAAATTTTCTTTTTCTTAGATATTCTGATTTAACTTGCAAAATAAAAGTATCATATAAGAAAACATTATATAAACATCTACTGATGTACAAAGTAGGGGCCAAATATAATTTATCAAATATAAATCATGTGCAAAAATCCAGTACCCATTATGCATAAACAATTAACAAACATATCAGATCTTAATATACGCAATTGCTCAATCAAGAAAGGAAATTTTCATCATAGAAACCAATGGCTAGATTATTATAGATGGGAAACAAAATAAATTTAGCAGCTAACACAATTAATTTACACATATAAAAAAAAGAGCATAATATAAATCCATAAAAGTCGATTTTGATTTTAAAACTCTTCAAACAAATAAAATAGGAAAAGTAAAGTATTTAATTGAATACCTTGAAATACTTGAAATTCATGCTTCTACAACCATCTAGTTTTTGATTTAGTTTATCAAGAAAATATTATATATTAAATTTGCACAAATTCTTAATAAAAAAATTAGAGAGGAAGTTATAACATATTGAATTAAAACAACCCATGACAGTGACATGGCTTTCGCTTTACTTTTTGGCTTTCATGGTACTCCTAGGTGAAAACACATTTAACAACATCGTAACTCCACAATCATTAGGAAAAGAATCTATAGTAGAAAATCTTCAAATGACACTTTTAGCAACAATAATTGTTGTCACTAAAAAATGCTTGGTCCTCACCAAATATAAAAATCGTTAGAGAAAATGTCATTGATATAAGTTTGTTGTTGAAAATGGCAACATTGATGACTTTTTGTCATCGATAAAGATTAAGATTTTGTGAAAAAACTGATTACTTTTATGTCATCAATAAAGGTTAAAGCTTTTACGACGACAATGTAGTCACAGAAAATCTTTTCAAAATTTAAATTTTTAGTAACAATTATTGTCATTGCTATTGGTTCAAAATAAAAATAATGAAATATAAGTCACATTTTTGGGATGATTTAGTCATCATTAAAAATTCAAACTTTCAGATTTGACTTTGTCATCACTAAAAATTTAAATTTTAGCAATGATATTATAGTTGCTGTAAAATTTAAATTAAAAAAATTAAAAATGAAATAAACTTTGTTGTTACTAAAAGTTTTAAAGGTATAAAAAATATTTTAAATTAAAACTAGAATTAAATTTAATTAAATAAATATATTATATTTATTCAATTGAATTAATTTGATATTTTAAATTTAATTTTATCTAATTTAAATTGTACAAATAAAATACAGCAACAATAATAATAATAATGTACAATATAATCCATATAAAAAAATAAATACTTATAAAATAATTGTATAATTATTTATACATAAATAAAAAAATTTATATACATGGCCAATAGAAATGTCTACACAAGAAAAAAAAACTATATATACAAAATAATTTAAAGGGAGGAAAGATGTAGATAACCCGATATATTATCATTCGTGCCATGACTATCGCCATCATCGTACTAGGGACATGGACAATACATCAAAGATAGTGCTTAGGAGGGGCCGGGTGGGTAGGTAGGGGTGCAGTCACAAATCTGCTCAGCCCAAGTAGTGTAATAGCAAATGAAGGAATAGACAATACAAGACTCTACTGTTTGAGTAAGGACGTGAGCTCTGTTAGGTATGTCTCAAACTGTTGCTACATTTGTTACTATTGAGCAATCTATTGCTACTATTTTTTAATGTTGGCTTTAATGAAGTTGTTATTCGCTATGCTCTAACTACTATTGACTTTACTGTAGCTACTCTGGCAACCCCACATCTTAGGACATATACTATGAACTCACCCTAAAGCCAGAGGTGCCCATTGAATGGTATGTCTAGCTAGCCAGCATATGACCAACCACCTTCCTGTACCCTCAATGAGTGCCAAGTACCTCATTGATGATAAGAGCCTCGTCGACCTATATAGGAGTGCTAAGCAAGCTAATAGATGACACATCAAACTATATATGCTGGGTTGCCAACTTAGTCATCCTCATCTTAAATTATTAAAATAAAAATCAATTATAAAGAGTACAAGATACATTCATAAAATTCTATTTAAAATATAAGGTTTAGCTAACGTGCATACTACTCCTCGAGGGTCAAATGCATCGACTCCCCCTTTTATGCATGTGTTGATCTTTAAAATTCTTTAGGACCAATTATAGCTCACTCCGTCTCTTTATTTCTCTATTCACATTTTATAAGAGAAAAAAAAAGATGAGTATAATTATTGATTTGATAAGAGATTATACATTTAGAACATAAATAATAAGTTAAATTACTTTATCATAATGATGTGCAACAATGTATTTTA
Organism: Sindora glabra; assembly: GCA_020226215.1. NCBI lineage: Eukaryota > Viridiplantae > Streptophyta > Magnoliopsida > Fabales > Fabaceae > Sindora > Sindora glabra. The sequence continues at coordinate 73,254,109 of CM035229.1, forward strand.
ATCCATGTCGATCCTTCACCACCTTCTTCACCTTGTTATCTGCATTCCTTATAAACAGCTCCTATAAATTAAGAAATGACCATATAATATAGTTATATTTATAATTTAGATATATGAAATAATGACATAACTTTATTAAATATCAAACTTACCCTATAATCATCACTGTTGAAGAAGTTCACACACCTCTACCATATCCGGGGCAAGAAAAATCTCAACATATAGAGTCGAGCATGATCCAGGTTGAAATCCTAGTCTTGATTGCCCCCACACTATTAAAAATGCTTATCAACCTATACTTCTAATCTCTGTACATGTCGATAGCACTCCGCATCAAACCACTAAGCGCTCTATCCTGCTTAATGTTGGAAATGCCCTCGAACTCAAAGTAAGACTACATTAGAAGACATTTAACAAATTAGTACGTACTATATCTAAAAATTTCAATATCAAATATAATTAAGTCAAGATAGGGAGGAGATGCATATTTATGCAAATCTCTTGCAAGACTCTATCCCACAACTGCGAAGCACTATTCACCATGATTTATAAGAAGGCGGCACGTGGGCTTAAATAATACTACCTATATCATAGGAGAAATGGCTAGCATTCTCACCTATTGCATGCCATACACTAGTTGTATCAAATTGTACAAGCACTGGTCTCCTCCCGTGTTAGTGTATATGCCCTAAAACCAAATCATATTGATGATTGTAAATTTGAATTATATTATTTTAATGGTAATTTCAATTATCATATTTATATATTTTATCTGTGTAATATATTTAATTATGACAATAACCTTAGAATAATTATATTCTTAAAATCCCTAGTCATATACCATTATGGATTGGGTTGCTTTGATATGTTAAGACTAGTATGTGCAATGACTTATATGAGATATTAAGTCTGTACATGAGTACAAATTAGAGAACTTGTATACTGGACTAACCCACCCTAAGAACACTACATGGATCATTATATGAGTATCATGAGTGATTCTTAGTGATCATTATTAATATGGTCCTTTAACCTGCGATCTCCAAGGTTCCCTATATGTGAGTTTCATATTTTAATGCTATTCTATGTCATTCATGCTTAAGTGAATGCAAGGGTAGTTATTGGATATGTCACATATCATGCAGAGGGGTTTGTGTGATCAAGATGGAATTTGTCCCTCCTATATAACAAGAGTGACATCTGCAGGCCCCTCGATTAAGTAAGGCTAAGAAAATGCATAGCCATGCTTAAGTGAATTGATATGGGATGTCAATTACATTTGTTTCTATCAGCTTACTTAGGAATCAAGAAACCTTTGAATTAGGCTATAAGAGAATCACACAGTCTATATCTCATACTCAATCTAGATGTCTAGGATAAAAGGACATAGATGATGATTACACATAAAGGTTCAGTCGAATCATTGAATTTCTCATTACTTGGGTAGTGATGATGTATTGCTAAACACTGCTCATTGTTTATGATTATTAATATGATTAATGATTATTACCAATATAATGAAAGCTTATAGGGCCGCACACTTAAAGCTTGATGGATTTAGAATTGATGGACCAAATTATTTGGGCCTAATATTTGGAAATTCCCTGTTATAAGTATAAAGCCTAATAATAAGCATATAATTATACATAGAACAAAGCCTAATTAGTTAGGATTTTTTATGTACCTATTTAATAGACTTGTTGGGTAATAATAGATGATTATTATTCACGCATCCCAAATCATAGAAAAATCCTAGTACTCCTCCTTAACCATAACTCTTGAAGAGGCGTAGCTAGCACTACAAGGCTAAGGAGAAGAATTCCAACTAGTGTTCGTGAGAACGTTCATTGGTGGTATGCTGGTTTCATGTCGATACCTCGAAATCTTTGGTTGAAAAGAAGTCGAAAAGGCGATCAATGAACAAGTTCCTGAATCATTTGAAAGGTATTGAATGAATCCTCATTTTAATCTAACATTTTACATGGATCTGTTGGCTAGGATCGATTAATTTCGCTGCGCTTGTTTGGCTACTGATCCTAACATCCTGCTCCTCTCTATCTCTCATGTGGCCTAAAGGTCCTATTTGGACCTTTCTTTCTTGAACCTGTAGCTTTAATGGATAATAGAAAATATCAATATTATAAATTCATATTTAATAACTAAACAACTTGAGTGTGCATAATAAGAAAAGATACCTAATCCCTCATACTGCGATGGAATGTAAATAGGCCGACATGAAGGGTTCCCTCTAGCTTCACCTTTGTGGTGTCATGCCTTGACATCCACCATGATTAGGATAATACACATTTTATAAATATTTAAAAGAAAGGTCTACAATTGAGTCAAATGATAACTAGATATAAATTACTATATTCATATAATGAAATTACACAATAACTCTTACATAATTATAAGTTAGAATGCAAAAAAAAATATTATTTCCCTAATTTGAATCAATATCGGTAAACCTAACAGACTCATCCTTAAAATCATCAATTTCTTTATCATCATCAAAATATAAAAGCCCTTCCTCTATATAATATTCAATCGTTTCATCTTCAAAAATATCTTCATCATTGATGAAGATGTCCACTCCTTCTATAGCAGATCTAATATTTCTAGAAAGTGAAATGATTGAAGGACTATTTCTTTGATCCCCCAAGCTAACTCAATGGAAATCTTTGAGATTAACTGTGAGGTTAAAATTAGAGGAGTTGCTTTCCTACAAGAATGGCAAGTCTTGTACACTAATATCATTATCGAGTAGATCCCATATGTCGCAATGCACCAAATTATGAATGATCCTCCAATTTAGCCTATTAAAAAGATCCTTAATGTAGAAAACTTATTTTACTTAAGTTGTAAGTATGTAAGGGTCATCTTTGTGCCATTACCCACTAATGGAAATGCTCGTAATGTTCTTGTTAATGTAAAGCTTCTTCTTTCTAGGATCAGTGTCATACCATTTGCATTTAAATAAAGTTACACTATACTTATTTAAATAAGTCAACTTTATAATGTCCTCCAATACACCATGAAATATGTTACTGTCAATTCTTGAAATGGAAATGCCATTATTTTATGTTTTATGTTTCATATCCTGAGTTTTAACTACAAAGTACACTCTATTTACAATATATACTAAGTATACTATAATAGTAAAAATGTGACCAAAAGCTAATAATAGTAGCTTTTCAGTGGCTTCCAGGGAACCATTCCTATGCAAATAGTACATCTACAAGTATGACATTTTTATAAAGAGTTAAATTAGAAAAAATACAAGTAAGAAATAACATTTACATGATTAATATAACACATTTGGAAAGAACAAAATGTTATCTTAAAGTAAAACCACATAGGAAATTTTTTTTCTTTATAACTCATTTATGTTTTTAACACCACTTCATTTAAGCTCTTATCAGTGCTTACTATAGAACATATGTATGTTAGTTCATTATAATTAATTAGGAGAAAAGTACGAATGATTATAGAAACTTATTAGAGATACTTTTCAATCTCGGCACAGTTGTTCAAGATATACCATATGGCAACATCTTGATCCCTTCTATTAAAGTGGGATATAATCTTTTTCCTTAATGGTTGACATTGAGATCTAAACATCGATAATGCCCTTTTTATGTGTTTGGATGCAACATCCTAGTTTTTGTTAGGTTGATTGAATTTAGTTCCCACTCTTTCCAGGTACAAGGAACAAAATGTCAATGCCTCATCAACAACATATCCTTTTACAATTAAACTCTCAGAGTAAGTACAATTCTTGACATAGTCCTTCAACTTTTTTGTGTATCTCTTATATGGGTACATCCATTGAAAATGGATGAGACCGCCTTACAATGCTTTGTCAAGCAAATGCATCACCAAGTGAGCCATTATGTTAAAGAATATTGGAGGGTATATCCTTTCAAGCTTGCATAAAATAATGACAATGTCTTACTTAGCTTGTAGGACACCCCTCTTATTAAGAGTTCTAGCACATATTTGGTTGAAGAAGTTGCATAACTCAACAATCAGATATTATAGTTCCTTCAGCAAAAATGCTCAAACTTAAAGCCCTAACAATTTTTGTATGATAACATGACAATCATGTGATTTTAACCCTTTTAATTTCATATCACAATCAGTCACATTCTTCTTCAGACTCTCAATAAACCCAGTAGGAAATTTCATATTCTTTATAAATTGGTAAAACCATCTTCATTCCTCCTAGTTTAGGGTGTATGTAGCATGTGGTTTGAAAAGTTAGCCCCTTTTTTCATACTGATGTAAGTCTGGTCTTATCTTCATGTCTGCTAGATCTTATCTTGTATTATCTATATTTTTTATTTTATGCTCAATATCTAATAATGTACTCAGAATATTATCACATACATTCTTCTTAACATGTATCACATTAATATTATGCCTCAAGTTTATTGTTAGCCAATACAAAAGGTCATAAAATATACTTCTTTTAATCCAATTATGTTCATTGGCACCTTTTTTTCTCTTTAGACCACCAAATTGAATATGTTTTCCAATAAGTCTCTATGCCACCTCACCTAGTTAGTCCATGATAATTTCATTGGTAAGAGGATAAGGAAGAGCTCTCCTCTATGGCCTTTTATTGAACTCCTTCTTATTTCTCTATGTGTGACTCCTTGGAAGCTAATGACAATGACCAACATAAGCTATTTTCCCCTTAACTCAAACTAATGGAGTATCATCATTGCACATAAGACATGCTTTATAGTCTTGTCCACTCCACCCAAAGAGACTGCTTCAAGCTAGAAAATCATTTCAATTCACAATAGAGTTGCTTACGTGTTAAACATCATATTTTTGTTAGCATTTTGAATCTTAACCCACTTCTCCCAAAAATGCCTTAACTCTTCTACAACGGATCTTAAAAAGACATTGATATCCTTACTTAGCAATTGTGGCCCCAATATTACCATGATCAATATAAAAAAGAACTAATTCATAAAAATTCATAAAGGCAAGTTACAGGTAGTATGACCACTGGCTACATGCTATAAAACAAGTTCCTATCATCAAACAGATTAAATCTATCTACACTTAAGCTAAGCTTAACATTTTGTAGGTCAGCGAAAAAATTGAGATACCTGTTATTGAATTCTTGCCGAGCTTCTCCATCAATAAGATGTCACATTACCCTATCCTCTATTGACCTTCTAGTATGATGCCATATCATATCCTTTACGGTATGCCTCGACCCATACAATTGCTTCAATTAAAGAGTTAATGGAAAATATCGAACCACTTTTAAGCCACCTTTTTTGCTTTCATATTTTTTTCTACCCATCGACTCTTTCCACTTATTGAACAATTATCCATCGAAGCACATTTTTCTAGAAAAGTGCACACTTATGCTTGCACATATGGATTGACTCATATCCTAACCCTAATTTGTTAAGTCACTTCTTTGTGCTATAATGTGATTTAAGCAATTTATTATCCTTTAGAAGCACCTATTTTAACAACTTCAAAAGAGAATAAAAAAACTTGTTAGTCCACTTATACAGCACCTTCAAGTGCATGAGTTTTACTAGAAAGTTCAAGATTAAAAAGGATGTGCATCTCGAATATAGTTCTATTTCCACTTGTTTAAATAGGTCATCATAACTACTATAATTCGATTTTATTTCCCCTTCGGATGTGACCTCATTCCTTGCTCCTTTATCATGAACTATTTCTTCAGTTACATAAAGGCTAATGAAATCGTGTATAATATCAACCATCTCATCCCTATCATTAAGAGATAGCCCCTCGTCCCCCTAGAAGTTGAAACATCTACTTCACCATGATGTATCTAATTTGTGTATAGTAGATGAAATCCATTATCTATAATATGTGCCTTTAATGTCCCTAATATTTGAAATAATAAATTCATGCACTTCTTATATGGGCATCTTACCAAATCCCTTTCAACAACAAAGTTTTTAGCTCTCTCAATAAATGCCATCACATCATTCCAATACTTATCCAACAAGCAATTTCATAGATGGATCTAGCTTTTGATAGGTGCATATACCCTTAATTATATGGATGATTGTAAATTTGAATTATGTTATTCTAAAGGCAATTCTAATTATCATATTTATATATATATTTTCTATGTAGTATATTTAATTATGATAATGACCCTAGAATAATTATATTCTTAAATGTCACTAGTCATATATTATTATGGATTAGGTTGCATTAATATATTAAAACTAGCATGTGTGATTACTTATATGAGATATTATATCTACATATGAGTACAAGTTAGAGAACTTGTGTACTAGACTAACCCACCCTAAGAACATTATATAGATTGTTATACAAGTGTCATGAATGATTCTTAGTGATCATCGTTAATATAGTTCTTTGAGATGAGATCGCTAAGGTTCCTTACATGTGAGTTTCACATTTTAACACTACTCTATATCACTCATGGTTGAGTAAATGTAAGGGTAGTTATTAGATGTGTCACATATTATGTGGAGGGATTTATATGATCAAGATAGAATTTATTCTTCCTATATAACAGGAAGGACATTTGTGGGCTCCTTGATTAAGTAAGGCTAAGAAAAACATATGACCATACTCAGATGGATTAACATGGGGTGTTAATTACATTTGTTTTAGTCAACTTACTTAAGAATCAAGAAACCTTTGAATTAGGTTGTACAAGAATGACACAGTCCATGTCTTATGCTCAATGTAGATGTCTAGATTAAAAAATCATAAATGATTATCATAAGCATAGGTTCAATCGAATCACCGACTTTCTTATTACTTGGGTAATAATGATGTGTTGCTAAACACTACTCATTATTTATGATCGTTAATATAATTTATAATCATTGTCAATATAATGAGAGTCTGTAGGGTTGCACACTTAGAATATAGCAGATCCGGAATTGATGAACTAAATTGTTTAGGCCTAATATATGGAAATTTCATGTTATAATTATAAAGTCCAATTGTAAGCCTATAATTATATATGGAACAAAGCCCAATTAATTATGATTTTTTATACACCTATTTAAATAGGCTTGATAGGTGTTAATTCAATAACAATTCACACATCCAATAACACATGAAAAACTCTAATAGCCCCCTTGATCATAACCCTTGAAGAGGCGTAATGGATATAAGTAACTATAATTAAAATAAAAAGATATATATTTTTTGATAAATAGATAAGAAATAAAAAGTCATAAAAAAGGTTTTTGTGAATTTTTAATATGGATGATTATACAATGTCTTAAATTTTAAATAAAATAATTTTTTTATAAAAAGAATTTACCAAATTTAAAATGAGAAGTCTTATCTTTAGAATCTTAATGAATAAAATTTTCTTATTTTTTATAGATTAAGTAGTTTTTAAAAGTAAAAAAATTAGAATTTATTAAGAAAATTAAAATTTTATAAATTATTAGTTAAAATATCTATCACTAATAATTTTAGTGACAAAATGATAAATTTATAGGTGAAAGTCACTTTTATTGATAGAATTTTTAGTTGTCACTAAAAGTGTTCATGGCTATATGTCAATTTTTTTATAATGTCATTCAAACCTCAAATTATTATATGGAAATCCTCTTAATTTCCTTTCAATATTCACACTTTCTTTTTCCTTTGATCATCTTCATCTAAATTAAAAATGTTTTATCTATAATTGATGGAAATCCACATCAGACAATAAATTTAGATATCAATATGACAAGCAAATATGTGTTTAATGTGCTTTAACTTTCACATAAAAACTTTATTCAAGCATGTCAAATGAATCAGAACCTGCAGACCGGTCCAAATCCATTATAGGTTTTAACAAGTTTGGACCACCAAAATTGAATTCATTTTAAACATGGGTAATTTAGTCTAACTTGTCACAAACTAGTCTATATTTGCATAGACTAACCCATTTGATAGGCTTAATTTTACCATGTGTTCTTCTAAATTAATTTTATTCTGTGATCTTCTAAATAAATACATGGAAAAAATGCAAAAAAGATTAGGAGGAATCTCTGAAGGATACCCAATTTAAAAACTAAGGAAAGAAAAGTTTGGTAGAATCTTAGAAATTAATATACAATTCTACTGCTTACCTTTTGTTTGTTCTTAAAGAAAAATTCCATGTCACACTATATAAAGAAATTTTATTTGTGATTATGAACAAGGGTAGATGTACATAATTTATAGGTTGAAGCACTGAAAAGTAACATCAAAATATCTATAACAATAGATAGAAGTGCACAATAATGCAATCATACAAATGATATACAAAATTTTGCATAAAAAGAACAAATAGTGAGTAGTTTGACTAGAGTCACCTACTTAGCTTCCTTGCACTTCAACATGTCTTTGTGCGATCGAGAGCACATCAACTAGTTAGAAAACTCTTGTGACCTTGATCTACTTACTAGGCAAATGAACTTGAAGGTGCTTTTTCGAACTACTTTAAAGGATGCAACAATGGTAGCTATAAGAATAAAATAGGTTAGCAAAGTTTTAGGATGTAAATTATGTGCAAAAAAGTAATTTAGTATTAATTTAGCCTTTTAAAAAAAGAATGCCTTATCAGTTGAAATGGCAATATTTATTAATGCTTGAGGGTGGTTACAAATGCCACCTTTTAAGGGTGGTTATGAGTGCTACTTTTTAGGAGTGCGTGTTATAATGCTCTAAATAATGCTCCAGTAATCAATGACTACCACATAATGGGATCATGCTTCAACGGCTAAATAAACACAATTTGCATTACTTTCGAATAGCAAGCCATCTTTGACCAAATATAATGATGACAAATTTTTAGTTATTGGTAGGATATCAATTATGTATAATAGTAATCCCTTTAGTTTTGTTTTCTACGATCACATTTAAGGGAAATAAAACTAGCTAATAGTATTTTTACTTCTTGATATGCTAAAATTACTAAAAGAGGGAATGCCTAACTTTTTGACAACCTAGGTTTTAAGTCAATTACTAAGTTGCATATGCTGATATTTTTGAAAAATACACTTGACATTGTCAAAGCTAAGATTTTTTAAGAATAACATGACTAGATGCTAAAACAAGCCAAGACTATTTAGTTTTAAGGTGATCTAACATTATTTGCCAAACAACTTAAATAAGATCAACTTATTTTCTTATCTTCAAAAAATTATTCTTAGCTTCCATTAAAGTTTGAATTTAAAAAAAATACTGAGATTTAGATGCAATATCAAAATGTTATCATTTCACACAAATTATTTTTTTCAATTGTTATCAGCAAGCATGTCCTTTGCTACCCATCCAAATGGCCATATGGTTAGTTAGGGTTAAATGATAGATTTTACAATTTGTACAACTCAAGGAAAGTCATAATGAGAAGTACACAATTGCATCATTTCAATTTGACTCTTAAATAGTTTATCATTAAGACCTATTAAAACCTATTATCAAAACTTCTTTATGTAAACCATTCTTCTTCCTTCCATTATATTTACATTTTCTTCACCATCATCTTTAAAAGCATTCATTCTCGCTTCTTTGTGTGGTTGTAAATACACTACTTTTTCGCATTCATCTTCTCTAACTTTCTTACTATCATGACTTCTCAAGGTTTGTCTTCCTAAACTTTTAAGCAATCAAAGCTCAATGACTTATCTCCATCTAATGTCTCTATTCTAACTCATAAGGTACTACTTTCATCTTCCTTTTTTAAGTTATGTAAGAATTATGCTTTTCCATTACTTAGACCCACTCACTATAGATGACATCAACATAGATACTTCTTGATTCTTTTCTTAAAAGCTTATATTTATGGCCAATAAGATTCCTACCTCTCCTTAGGTAATAAAGGGTTTTAGAGTTTTTAGAAACTTTTCTCACTCTTTAAATGAGTATTTAGGATAAGTAGATTAAGTAAGTGAAAAGAAAGAACAATGAAAAATTTTAGAAATTTATAACCTTATTTGATTTTCTTATTTTCAATAAAAAGGAATTTGGTTGCTAGGAGGTTTAACCTTAACTTTTTAGTCACCCTCAACTAATAACTTTTATCTACCTTGTGGTATGACAGGGGTAATAATTTTTTACCTTTTAGTCTTTGCTAGCTTTTCTTTTGTTGGTGACTAGTATACACCACTTTTGAAGCCAAACAATGATTTTAAAAAGGATTTCAAACATGAATCTAAAATTTCTATTTAAACTACTTTCTTAAGAAACTACACTAACTAACTATGGTATCTTGTGTTTGACTTTGAGCATATCATTTTCTTGCTTTATTAGGTTTGCAAATATGTATTTTGAATTCCTACTTTAAAAAGTTTGATTGCCTACCTTCTATTAGCCACCTTTTTATATAAAAGTTAACAAGTAGCCTTAAGTTGATTAATTCTGGCTAACCATTATGAAAATATCAACTTAGTTATCTCGACCACACATTCTCAGCAATCTTTTTTTTATCCTAGGTGGCCCTTTCTAAATTTTTCATCTTTAGTTAACAATATATTTTTAGGAACATTTTACATTTCCTAAGGATTATGAAGCACTACCACTTAGCTCTGTTTTAGGATTTAAATACATGTAAGTTATTTTTTATCCTTTTCGCTAAAAACTTAGCATGATAAAACTTTTCAATATTTATTTTTGGTCTTTTTACACTTATACCACTAACCATTCAATCATACACTTTTCTCCTTTCATCTTTAGACCTAGTAGCCTTACTTGATTTACCAACAACTATGATCCATCTAACACTTAAAAAGTTCAATTTTAGGTTAATTTTTTATACCCATAATACCTTTTGTACCAACTTGCCATAAGTTAAGACCTTATCAATTGAATGGCACTTGCTACATACTAAGGCTAGGCAGCTTAACCTTATATAAGGTTGGCTAATAATCACTTTGAACCATAGATATCAAGGCTAAACTTTGACTCCATGTGATTTTTCTAACAATATATGCTTTAAATCAAAGTATGTTAAACACTTTTGAACTTCACATTTTTCTCACCTTGTCACACTCATACCAAGCATCTTTAAGATTAATGGAGTCATTACATGCACCAATATTTTGCCATATTGATGGACATAAAGTTAACATAAATTCTGCTATGTGGATTGCCAAGGCTTCCCAACAGATAATAGGTATACATTATGAAGAAATTCTTACCTTTGAGAATTATTACAAAGTTACTTTCAATTATTTAGCGTATACAAACTAATATACTTGATGCCAAGGAATCTTTTAAGAAAAAAGATAAAAAAAAACCATAATGATTATTGTGGAAGGAAGTCTTGAAAAGAATACTAGTAAGATCCTAATATTAGCCCTATGTCGACTTCTCTTTTTAAGCCTAAACCCATTCTAATACCAAATACCCTTTTTAGTATTGCAAATTGTATAGCTTTAGTTCCTAAAAAAGGTGGAAAGTTAAATCTTAAGGTTACCATAGTGTAATGTCCTGAATTTTTAATTTTATCATTTGAATCTTTAAATTCTAAGGCCATAGAAATGAAGAGTACATTTGAATTAACTTGGTAGGTGAATCTTAAGTTGAAAGGAGTTAAGTGTAAGTGTAACCGAAATTTTAAAGGAAAAGGGATAATAGGAAAGAAATTAATTTTCCTAAACAGTATAGATGATCAGATAAGGATAGAAAATCCTAGAAATGGAAGCTGTCTAAGTCTGATAGTGTAAGAAATTTTAAACAGACAGAAATCCTACGAACTAAATTGCAAAAGTATAAAATCGGGTGTGGGTTAAAGTGTGAATAATAAAAAATTTGGGATCTAATATGAATAATCAAGAATTTAGGGTGTAGTATGTAATTCCATAAAGTGTGACCAATAGACACATGACAAGTGTCATTAAAAAAAATGGCAAGAATAGCCTTACTAATTAGTGAAAAAGGACTAAAATGCCCTTGAAAATTCTAAAAATGATCAAAATACCCTTGAAACTTCATGAAAACTCTTCCTCCTTCTCCTTTCTTCTCCATAGCCATAGCTTACCTCCATGAGAATGCCAAAAACGTGCAAGAGAGAGAAGGAAGAGAGAGAAAACTTCATTTAGCTTTTTCACCTAAAAATAGTGAGAATTAGGCTTAGGTGTAGAAGACAAAGTTGCTCCTCTCATCAAGCTCTATCTATTGGTGTGTTTAGATTGAAGAAACCTCAAGTTTGATTAAGTTTGGAGAGCACTAAGTGAGGATTCTCAAGTTGCTCCAAGAGGTAAAAATGTTCTCCTTTAAAAGCTCTTTAATGTACTCTTTTTAGTTTCTTGAAATTTTAATGTTAGTGTGGTCAAAGGAGGTTGACCATAGAGTTTTGAATAATTTAAGCATGTTTAATGATGTTTTAGATGTTGTTATGTTGATCTATAGCTTTGGTTTGGTGTAAAAATAACAAGAAATCATGATGTACACACTAGGATTTTAGAGGTATAATGGTGCATGAATGGATTTGGCATGATTTGTTTGGAATTTGGCTAAATTGATGAAATTAGAATGATTCTTATGAATTATAAAGCCTATGGAAGATGAAATTTTGAATTATGAAAGTGTGTGTGAAACTTCCCTTTTGAGAAGCCAAAATCGTGAATATGGAAAAGAAGGAGGGAAGGAGATTTAGCCATTTAAATTGTGTTTTTGGAAGATTTGAATAATGTATTATAATGAAATTTAGGAGGTATTGGAATGTACATTAAAATTTATGTCACTTCCTTCATGGTTTGGTGTATATGGAGGAAATGAAGAATGCATGAAGTTTAAGAAAAATGATGATGTTCTAATAAGAATTATGATGTGTATTTATGTAGACTAAGAAGTGACAAGTTTGGAAGGCAAGAGGAATTGTAAAGAAGTTTTTAAGTGAGGACCAAAGAATCATCTCTATTAGAAGTTTTTAAAAGGTAGCTAGCTTTTTCCTTAAGCTCTGTTTTTCATTTATGTGTTTTCTATATTTTATGCCATTGTATGGGATGTGTATGAAATTGATGTGCATAAAATTGTTGTATATGGTACCTATGGCCCGAGTACCTCGGGAAGACAATGAGATTGCTGTGTGTGAGGCCTATTGCCCGAGTTCCCCGGGAAGACAGTGAAATTGCTGTATATGAGGCCTAGGTACGACTATTTGTGATGGCCATCTTGATATCTTTATGAGTCCTTGAATGGGCTTGATGATTGCCATGCGTGATGCACGTTTCTTACAATGGTATAGAATGAGATGATAAATGATTAATTAATTTTGAAATGTACGTTTTATTTGCTTAAGGATTTGGAATGGCTTAATATATTTTTATGGTAATAGCTAGTTACTGGGAAATTTTATTTCTTATGTTTCTATATTGTTACTAACCATTCCAGGTGATGCTTCTAAAGGCTCTCATGATAGAGGAGAATGATGTTTTGAAGTTGTATTGTAATGTTCCTAGAATTTGTGATGTTAGTATGTGATGGATATATGTTTTTGTAAGTTGAACTTTTTGTATAATTATATGACCCTTGCCTATATTGTATGAAATACCTGAATTTGAGGTATTGTGAGCTAGTTTGGAGTAGAAGGCAATTTAGTATGCAATATTTGTGAAATTGGAAATGACCAAATGAATAGTAAATGACCAAATGAACAGTGAACTCATAGGCAACAGGTTGAGTATATTTGCAGGGACTTTTGGTGGAGTTTTAATGCTCAAAAAATTATGAGAAAATTCAAGGATGAACCTTACATACTAAATGAACTCTGTGCCAAAATTTAGCATAAAATAAGTTTATTTACTATGTGAATTTATTACACGTTTTGGTCTCCCCTGTTACCATCACAGTGCAGAGCACTAATTGTATCTCAGATATCAGAAGCAGTAAATGGATTAATTTTGATCTTAAAACTTTATGTAAAGTATATAACATGTTAATAAAGTCCCATACCAAATTTTAGTTTATTCGGAGTTGATTTACCCCCTGAAATAAGGGTTTACTTTTACAGTTGTGAATTCTGGACAGCACTGGGACAAAAACACTTTGCTGTGAGTTTTGAAAGGTCTAATGATTTCTAAATTATGTCAAATTTATACATGATGTAGTTAACACGTGAAAAGTTCATAGGATCCAATTTCATGATTTTTGGAGTTCTGAAAAGTAGTTTTCATATTTTTGAATTTGGTTCAGTAATTCTGGAGATGAGCAGAAAATTTCTGAAACTCAAAATCTGTAATATTCTATTGCGCAGAATTATAAATTGACTTCAGAAAGACCTAATTGTGTAATAATTACCTATTTAATGAGGATTAAAGTGTTAATAAGTAAGGGATTTACACATAGCCTATCCTTATCCCTATGCTAATGCAAGGATTCGCCTTTAGGCCAAACAGTTGTCTGTTTCACAAGTCAAGTATAGATAATTAAAGGGTCTAAAAGGTAAACTATCTTTATCTTTTTCAATATTGATTTTACTTATCTTTCTCATGCTTAGATATTTTTATAAGCACTTCTATATGAACTAAGATTACTAGTATGTTACCAAATTTAGCTACTTAAGTTGCATAGAAAGATAAGTTAAAGAGCTTGCACGAAGAAGCTAAGCAACTTTTTCATGAAAACAGTGTCGAGAACACTCCTTTGTCTACTAGGAAGAGGAAACAATCCTATTGCAACTTTAAAAACAAGGATAGTTAATCCATTAGGTAA